>CM024563.1:13226972-14426972 GCA_014182515.1 Eucalyptus microcorys
TCTTGCCATTCATTTTCAGTTATTTCTCAGCAACTTAATTCTTGCCATTCCAGTTGTTTATTTCATTTTTTCCAATCAAACACCTGCTCTTGCCCTTTTATAAATATTCCTGTCGTCATTAGTGGATTCATTTCGTCGATTTTAGGATCCAATCATCAAATTCTTGTTCCTTTCTTTATGCGCAATTGTCTGTCAATTTGAAGCGCAGGAGCTGCTATGTTTGATAAGGATTGTATCAGGTGAAACATGATGATTTTTACTGTTAAGCCCACGATTTGAGGGAGTGATTTTCGAGCGAAACTGAATATCTTAATTATAGCAAAAGAATCAACATTGGTGGTAACCCTAGCAAGACATGATCTTGTACTAAATGAGTCTAATTGATGGTGCAGGAAATGTTTTTCGCTGGATCAGAGACTACAAGCAGCACCATCGAGTGGGCAATGGTGGAGCTACTCCGCCAACCCGTGTCAATGAAAAAGGCCAAAGATGAGATTAACCAGATTGTGGGGTTGAACAGAAAACTCGAAGAAAGTGACACGGAAAAAATGCCGTTTTTGCAAGCTGTGGTGAAGGAAACCCTGAGATTGCATCCACCATTACCTTTGCTTCTCCCACGAAATGCTATAAAAGAAACCAATTTCATGGGATTTGATATACCCAAAGATACCCAGGTTTTCGTGAATGTATGGGGCATTGAAGAGACCCGGATGCTTGGGAGGACCCATTAGCATTCAAACCAGAGAGGTTTCTAGGATCTAAAATTGACTACAAAGGTCAAAACTTTGAGCTAATTCCATTCGGATCAGGCAGAAGAATGTGCGTCGGACTTTCGCTGGCGGATAGGATGCTTCATCTCGGTCTTGCGAAGTTGCTCTACCATTTCGATTGGGAACTCGGTGATGGTTTGACTCAGAGAGCCTCGACATGAGAGAGCGGGCGGGAATAGCACTAAGAAGCTCCATCCTTTAAAGGTGATACCTAAAAACGTAGTGTGTGAGGTTTTTAGAATATTATGGTAACTAGTTATATTCCTGACTGGTTATTTAGGAAATGACAAGACGTGATGTCATGTATCCAAAACAAGAACAAGATGTTAAGTTTCATGAACATAATTTCAACATATTATTACCCTAAGGTTGTTGGCGCTGATGTTATTGTGTCGAGGATTAATGAACCTATCCAAGGAAGACTTCTTAAAAATGGTGTTTTTACTCCACAAATACCTTAGGAAAATTACCCAAAAGTTCTTAAACCTATTATATTTTTACCAGTTCAATTATAAATATTTTTATTATACAAATTAGTCCCAAACGTTTCACATTTTGCCAATTGAGCTTATATGATCAATTTTGATTGGACATCACTAACACGAATGTCAGGCATCCTACATTGTGCAATTGGCGTAGACGTGGAAAATTTTTAATATTTTTTTAAAAATTTTAAATGCTTTTTTTTTTTTCTTTCTCTGCTAGTTGCTGAGCCTTGAGGATGACTACTAACCAACCATAGGCTACAACCGATGATGGTCACCCTCGCCAAGATCTAGCAAGGGGAGGACTTTGCTGCTGCCAAATTCGACAAGTTGTAGCTTCATGTGAGGCTCGACTTTGCCTAATCTAGCGAGGGCAAGGCGCAACCTCGCGCCTTCACAAGGGCTGGTCTCAAGTGAGACTTGCCCAAAGATGGCGAGGCCAACCTTCCCTAAAGGCTAGCAAGGGCCAACCTTCCCAACTTCAAGCAAAGCTCAACCCCACAACCGGGTTAGGACAAGCCTTACTCAAGGCTAACAAGGGTGACCTCACCTAAGGCTAGTAAGGGCAATCCTCATCAATCATAATCTGTAGCCGATCACCGCCATCACCAAGGCCTGCAAAGGAAGAAAAAGAAAAAAAAAAAAAAAAAAAAAGAATATTAAAAATAATAAATATTAAAAATTCAAAAATATTAAAATACTATTAAAAAAGGTATGTTGGCATTCACTTTAACAATTTCCGGTCAAATTAGGCTAGATGGACTCAATTAGTAAAACTTGAAAAATTTGGGACTCAATTGATACAATTAAAAGTTTATGACTGAATTAGCAAAAGTATAATATATTATGATTTTTTTTGGTAATTTTCTCCAAATATCTTTGGGCTATTACAAGTTTTATGTTAGCATTTGGGTCTTGTTTAAATTGTATGACTTAAGCATGTAGCCGTAGCTCACTTGCCTTTTAAGCCAATGATAAAACTTTACTTGTCAAAAAAAAAAAAAAATCGCCCTAAAGTTGGTTCTACACAAGAGTCCACAAAATGGATAATTGTGATGAACTCGGTCCACTAGACACCAATCCATACAATAGAGTCTTGAATCAAAGACCATGAACAATACTAGTTCCTTGAATGGGTCGAAACTTGACATGGATTGATTTTGATCCCTGTCCAAATTGGAAATCCCGTTAATGGATTCAAACACAATGCTTGAACCCAACAACCCGATTGCTAGTGCATCGCCGCTTCTAGTAGCACAATGGTGGAATCTACAGAAGATAGTGAAACTCTTATTCGACTCTTAAGTACATAAGTGAGATGCTCAAGGAGGGGGAGTTGGAGGAGAAAAACTAAATGTTTGCTGGATTGACTGGCCACTCTCTGGACCCAAAAAAAAAAAAAAAAAAATCAGCGTGATGTTCTCTACTAGAAGGGTACCCTTCCGACCACCCAAAAAAAAAAAAAATCAAGTACTTGCCAACTAGCAAAAATTTGGCCAACAACAAGCTCAGGTCTTCATTTGAGATTAATTTAGCTACTTCAAACCCTTATTTAAAATAATATCCATCTTAGGCAATCTTTTGAAAAATAACCCCACTTTAGACGCTCATTCAAAAAAAAATTTCTTACTTTGCCAAACATTTGTCATCTGAAGTGCATGATGGTAAATGTATACAAATTGCTGAATCTCTTTGTATGTTACCGAGGTAAGATTTTGCTATAGTGCCAAACATCCAAACAAAGTTGATAATTTACTATTTATATTTTCATTGTTAAATTCCTTCAATAGATGGCAATTCTTCGCCCACTTGTAAATTTACCAATTAATAAAATCTTACTATGTAATGTACGAGTATTTGCATTAAACCATCGGACTTCGTTGGGCTTGAATATGACTCATTTGATTTCCTTTGTGTAATGCTTGCGGATATACTTTCGTTGGTGTTTTTTTTATTGCTCTACTTTCTAACACATGATAGTAAACCCGAGTATTGGTCTAGGGTCAACCCTAGGCCCGATCTTGACCTTCCCAACTTGGCCAATACTGGTCCTGGTTCCTTAGTCCCAACCCAAATTTCTTGGAAAAATTTCAAATAAGGGTCCAAGGTTCTATCAATTTCTTATAAAAGATTTAAAGTGTATCTTTTTTTTTTTTTTTTTCAAAAAAGACCTGAAGTTGCCATAGGAGTTTCGGATAAAGGTCTACCTCACCGACGGTTGAATATTCTAGCCAAAAAAGGACATTTTTGTCCAAAGACAATTTTAAACCCAAATTTTAATTAAATTAGTTTAAAAATTAATCTAAAAGCTTTTCAAAAAAAAAAATATACATGCAGTGTGGGCCCCCACCTTTGGTCGGCAAGGGTTGCAGCCCTCATTGAGGTACTCACAACCTCGACGCCCTATCGGCTAGGGGTGAAAGATTTCGGGTTTAGTACATATTCCACTTAAGACTCGGAACTTACACATTGGAACACATTCCTTATTGTTTGGAACCTAAAACTTACCTTGCATATCCTAAAACCTAAAACTTACCTTGTCACAAATTCTAAGGTTGGTTCTATGGTCAATCTAGGTTCCATCTATATTATCAATTGACCGATTGCAATGAATTAAACCTTTAATAATCACCACTTGCTGCTACAATTCACTTCATACCTTATATTCAAACACACGAAAAATATGGACATTAATATAAAATGGAAGCTCACTAGTGCTTTTAGATTATACATTCATCATCAAATGACATGGAATATCACAGAATTGCATGAAGATATGGACTAAGAAAAATATTAAAACTTGTTCTAGATTATAGGTTCCAATTTCAAGTTCCAAGTTCCTCTAATCAAGAACCTAAAACCTACTCGTTAAAACAGGTTCCTCATTTTTGGGAGCCTAGAATCTATCTTGCATATATTAGAACTTGGAATGTACAAGTTCTCATCGATCTAATTCTCAAGTTTCAGGTTTTACCTTGAAACCATGCTCATCTCCACTACTAGCGATGGGTCAAGAATCACAACCTTGGTTTTTTATTTTTTGTGTATGTTTCTTTATTTATTTATTTATTTGAATTTTTTGCCTCTTTTTTTTTCTTTTTTGAGTTTGTCTTTTTATGGAAAAATTTTTGGATTTTTTAAGCTAATTTAATTAAGATTTGTGTAAAAATTCAGATATGGATTAAAACAATATCATTTTAGCACTTTAGTTAACCTTAGCATACATAGAACGCTACGTGGAAGAGATAAAATATTTAAAAAGTTAGGTCAACATTTTTCGTTAGTTAAATAAAATGGAGTTAGCGGAAAAACTCAATTTTTAAACAAAATCAAGTCCCGGCCTGTGGCTTTCAAGGGTAGCCTTGCCCAAGTAAGGTGAGGGAGACCCTCACCTAGCCCTCTCCACGTATGGTCGGTGGCCTTCAGACTAGCCACTAATGAAAAGGAAAAAATAAGAATAAGAAAAAAAGAAAAAGGGAAAGAAAACAAAAAAGAAAATAAAGGGAGAAATGCCATTGACTAGCCAATGAGGTCATGCCCTTTTTTGAGGCACATATTTGTAATAAGATTCACTTAATTCATTTATTTAGAATATTTTCTAATTTCTTTTTTCACCAACTCTTAAAGAAAGAAAAAGGAATTCCCTTTTGAAGGCCACAGGTGATCGATGCCCGTCCTTCCAATGATGTTTTACTGTGACGAAGGAAAAAGATTACAGTCTCTAATAGTTTTGCGTTCATTATCCTCTGTTGTTTTCTCTTTTTTCCAGCACGTTCAGCTCTGTCATTTCAGACAATTCAACGGAACCTTTTCCTAGGGTTGTTGAGAAAAATGTCAAATTCAATGTCAAGTCATTGAGCCCCCTTTGTCGAGAATAGCAGCTGTCAAATGGCCTCATATGCAGCTCACTTCAAACCCAACAGGCTGCCTACGGTGGGCCCATTCCAGCTTTGATCCCTGCAAATTTTCAGCAAAAACCGGTCCTCTTCCTTTGCTGAAACCAGTCCCACTTCCAGCTCTGACAGCCCTTTTCTAGTTTTGTTTACATTAAAATAAGGCCTTGCGTTTGAACCAGTTAATTAACACGGTCCAAAGCAAGTCCGATCGAATTAATGAAATTCGACCGCCTCTTCGATTTGGTTCAAACCTGCAATAGATTCCTTACATGTGTGTTCAACCGCTACACATGAAGTTTGTCGTCTACTTTCGTTGAATTCTCTTCACAAGCAGCAGCAACATCTAATGAAGAACCTTCTTCAAGTGGTATAATTTTATAGAGGACGAGCTCATGATTGAGTAGAAATAGGGGAGCTTGTTGGAAAATCTTGTCAACACGAGAAGCAAATACAAAACAAAAGAAAGAGTAATCATTGGTTCTGGTGGCCCCTCGGTCTTTTTTTTTTTTTCTTTTCTTCCGTTTATCTGACCGGAAGGGATTCTCTCTTTTGGTGTATATTATGAAATTTGTTCCATAAACACCGTGGGTATTTGGTGTAATTATGGGACTGGAAATTACTTAAAAGTGTCATCTATTGTAATAGTGTGTTCTCCAATTTACTAGTAGGTCATTAACAGCTTACTATTTTTACTAATACAAGTTTCAACATTTGTATCGAACGACATCCATTTCTGGTGTCATTTCTCATTTTATTTTCTCTGAAAATTTTTGTGTCCATATAATTGCGAAGGTTACTCATATTCAATGACCCTCCAGGAATAACCTGGTGTGGGGATGAATTAAAGTGAAGAGTTGCCAACATACAACTCTTTTTAGTGTAAAAATCATTGATATTCTCTGTATTGTGGGGAAGAAAATGTACACATACAATTAGAGAATACGGGATATATGAGCACCGACGTGTTAAAATAATGAACACAATCCTACTGAACATCACACAAGATGGGGACTATCGTCTATTATTCCTCATTTTATTTTCTCTCAAGATTTTCGTGTGTCCATATAATTGTGAAGGTCCGGTCCCTTCTCTGACGGTTTACTGCAACCTCCAGCTGTATTCACGCCATTCTAGGTGGACATCACCAGGGATGGTGCTGGTTTGGAAGCTAGTTTGGTTCTTTAATTCTCTAGTTCAATTCTTGTTTGCTTCTAGTCCAATTGGGATTAGATGGTGGCTGGCTTAGGGGCTTAATTATGGGCAATTAGAAGAAGGCAACGGGAATTAAAAAAAAAAAAAAAAAAGGGAAAGTGAGTTTCTCGGATTAGACACGGGCAGACCGCGCGCAATTGTGCGGAAACGGCAAATACACGCTCCTCGTTTAGTCAACAGGCCGACGTAACTTGCGTAAAATTTTGAGGCCGAACAGCTATTGTGAAATCCACTTTTGAAAGTCCGACATCACCGTTTTTCATTTAGGCGGCCCAATACAAGATCAGCCGATGTTTCTTAGAAAAATACAAATTTAGGAAACTACACTTAGAATTAGTCCATGAACTATATCATTAGAAAAGAGACTCAAAAATGCTCATCTTGATACTTAGCTTGCAATCTTTTGAGCTTGTTTTGGTCTTTAATTGATCAGGAGAAGCTAGTTCAAAATTATCGAGAAGAAAATTGAGTCCAAGTAAGAACCATAGAGTCGCTATCAATCAAAATAATAGCCATCAGCCCGAGGTTCTCATGAGACATTTTCCCTAGTTGAAGAGCGTAGGAGATCCCTAATCTTCATAAGATAAATGGATGACTTACTCATATTGAAACCTAACTATTAATGAACTATCATGCCTCTAGCTTAAACGTGCATGAGGGACGCCGCGAGAAAAATGAATGCGAGGTCATATAAAATGATTGTTTTTATATCAAGGATCAAACTCCATCCTCACCGGTGAATTTGATTGCCGAAATAATTTTCTTTGAAAAAACATGATGATTTCATCGGTGAAAATCATGTTTCAACATGAAGTAGTCCTTTGGAAGTGAAGATCAGAAATTTCAATCAAATTGATGATTGAATTATTTATATAGTAATTTTGGAAAAATGACATGCCATCTTACTAAGGCAAAAGTAAGTGCATAATTATTTGATTTTTGTAGGACAAATAAGTTGATAAAGCAATCCGTGAAATTCAAGATAGAACAAGACATCATAATTTTGATAGGAATTTTCGATCTTTGGTAGCCGGAGATTACATTGAATACTAAACTTAAGTTATAAGATTCGGTTGCATAAATTAAGTACAAGATTTGATTGCATAATTCGTGTAAGTTGTTGGACCAATATTGAAATTATTAAAACGAAGAGTCTGATTTTACCTAATTCGATGAAATGGATGTATGAGAATCAACATGACCAGCACACGTTTACTCCATTTCATAGCCAAAAGATATATTAATTTTTTTCCTTTTTATAATGTGGACGGCATATATTTCTTTTTCTTTATTGTTTTGGGTTGATTTCTAGTGAAGTGAAGAGGATAAGAGTGTATATTTATATCCTGTTTTCCACGCAATAATCGCAGAAGTGCAAGGTGAGCAATAGCTGAAAGCTTGGCCAATGGAGTACTGCCCTACTTCGCCCTTTTGGCTCGGCCTCCTCCTCCCGGCACTTCTATTTTTCCTCCTCAACCGTTGGAAGCGCACCAAGCTTTCCCCTCAGCCCGCAGCATGGCCCATGATCGGCAACATCCTCGACCTCGGGACCATGCCGCACCAGAACCTCCACAGCTTCAGAGCCGAGCACGGGCCTGTCACGTGGTTGAAGCTCGGTTCCGTGAACACCATGGTGATCCAATCAGCTCAGGCCGCTGCAGAGTTCTTCAAGGGCCACGACATGGCATTCGCGGACCGGAAGTGTCCCCATGCATTGACGGCTCTCGGCTACGACCAAGGTTCGCTCGCCGTGGGTCATTACGGCGGCTACTGGCGCGTTCTCCGGCGTCTCTGCTCTGCAGAGCTCCTCGTGCCCAAGCGCATCAACGAGATGGCCATCTCAGGCAGAAGTGCGTCGACAGCATGATCGGGTATTTAGAGGAAGAAATGGCAGCTAAACAAGTAACAACAGGTCATTTCTCACGTGCTTGGTGTTCCTTTTGACTTTTTTTTTTTTTTTAAAGAGAGAGTAGGGAGGGGGACGTTTCTTTAGCTCCTTATAAGATATCAAAGCAGAATCAAGATCATATACACTACACGATATTTCCACTAGTGTCACAACCACTTCTCGATTATTAATATAGGTAAAATCAATGATTAAGACATGTTAAGACTTCTACAAAAGTGCAGCTAAGAGGAATGATCCCTTGCCTCAAAATAATGTATTTCAGTGAAGAATACAACTTGCTACTAGATTTAACTCAAAAAAATAAAATAATAGGCCTGTTTTTTAGGGATAAAGGAACGACGCTTTTTTGAACTTTTGTAAAGTGTTTAATCAGGTTCCAGAATCTTTTTTGTGTGTAAATTTGGTCCTCGAAATTATACATCTTTTAATTCAAGCTGACCCTCCTTATAGATGTGTAGATGGAATGATAATGAGGAATGTCGCCCCAGCACTATAAGTTAGCATTGATTGTACTAACTTATTTGGTGACATTTATTTATTTTTAAACATAGTGCTGATATGGATAAGAAAAAAAAATCTAACTAATAATTACACACGAGGGAATAGAGGGCTGGCTGGCTAGGGTGGGCGGCAACCTCGCTGCACGACATGGGTCGTTGAGTGCATGTCGTCTGCAACTCCCACCTCCCATCCAAGTGCGTCCCCCTACTTTAGTAACGATACTTCTTTTTTTCGTTTCTCTTTTTTTTTTTTTTTATTATCAAATTTCCTTATTTTTCATTTTTTAATATTTATTTTTAAAATTTCCATATTTATGAATTCTGTGTTATTCTATTTTAAAAAATTTAAATGCCACACATAATATCATATTTGCATTCTGTAAGACTTAAGTGTCATGTCAGTACTTCTATTTCCTTTTTAATGAAATGACCATGTTGGATATGAAAGTATATGATTTAAGGATCTAATTGTAAAATAAAATAAAATTAGGGACCTAATTAAACCTTTTGTAAAGGTTTAGGGATTGCTCATACTTTTATCCCTTGGTTTTGTGTACTGTAATTGACAAAGTCAACAAATTAACTAGCGTAAATAACTCAACTTACCCAAGAGCTACTGTGATTAAATATGTTATTTAGTCCAACTCACTTTCATTCTTTTCGAGTTCGAGTCTAACTAGAGTGACTCTACCATTGAATTACTGCAAGCTCATGCAGCTTCATTATTGAATTGAGCCAACTCGAGCATGATCAAGGAGTTGGTTTTTATATATCTTCCGTTGCATTTATCAAGTGCATCTCTATAAATTTCAAAAGCATGCATAAGTAAACTTTCCACTCAATTCTATCTGTAGAAGTCAACTTGAAGTTTTCAAAGTTTAGATGCTGTAGGAAATAGATTCCTAAAAATCAAACCGATACTCGAACGATCAAATACCAAAAAACGAATGTGGAAACGAGTTCGGGAAACATGTAACACCGATCGAAGGTATATTACGGAAATATACATACCTTACTTGCCACAGATTAAGTACCATCGCAATCTCAAAGGAATCCTTTAAAGCCCTAGAGTTCCGCTCTTTAAGAAGGAGTATATTGTTTTAAGAGGAAGAAAAATGGAAAAGCGTATTTTCTCTTTGAAACACTATAGGTAACGTTATCCCATTTTATATTTTATTTTATTTATTGCAATTATTTTCACTTAGAAAATAACTACCATTTCCTCTTATGGGCCCTTCATTTACGGGTCTAGTTTTAACCCGTCATGAGCAAATGGACTTAACTTGGCCCATCAAATAAAAAACCTTCATCTCCCATTCGCAAATGGTAGGTCAAACAGAACATTTTCTTCATCTCTCTACAACATTCATACTAGTAAATAATCTCATGCGACCAAGTATACTTTGAGAGCTCGTTGCCATACATCTATTGGAAATATATAATAGCTCATAATGGGTATCACATTTTTTGAGTAAATCTAGTATACAGTATCATAAATCAATTAATCATATTTATATCTCTCTTGATCTTTTTTTAATAATGATATATTGTATTCACAATTATGATTATCTCAAAATAATCATAATTAGTCAACCATGAATATAAAACTAGAATATAATTTTCCAAATTCGATATTCTTTTTTTCCTTAAAACTCTCAATTTTAATTCAACTTGCTTTTCTAGAAATATCTCATTAGATTGAATCAATTCATGATCATTGGAAACATTTTAAGATAGCAAATACTAAATACAAATATTGAGAATAAGAAAGAATCGTGAGGGCACTTAATTGAGGAACTCCTTTCCTCAAGAGTCTCACATGGCATAAAAGTTGAGATCAAAACTTTTGTTACTCTTATTGGTCGTCTTATGCATACGTAGTATGAAATATGTATTACAGTATTAACTTCTTTCCCACGGAGCGTATGTCTATGCTTTCAATATCATACAGATGATAGTTCAGACAAATCTAATGTCTAATTTGAGTTCACGTATCTACTATTTCACAAAATTCATTAGAACTCACATTTGGCATTAAAGACAGATATAGTAAAATATGTGGGTTATTTTACTTTCGGACATAGTAAATATTATGTCATCATCTTAATACTCGGTTAAGATGAAATTTATATTTTAAGCTTGAACTCTCGATTATCATATAGATAATAAGCTTAAAAAATTGTCCAATTTCTATTTATCGCATAGTAAATAAATGTGATTACCCGTGTGAGTGGGCTACTCTCTTATCTGACCAACATACTTTCTCAATTTTATATGATGTACTAAGCATTAAGATGCATAAACATCAAATAAAGACTCATAAGCATTAATAATAAAAATACAAATTCATTAAATGTGAACATGTAAGGGATATTACAATATTCAGTACATCAGCATCTAAGTAGTTCTAAAGATTTTACATGGCTACAGAATACATCTCTAGGTATTGGCTTCGTCATAGGATCTACTATCACTCTATGGGTAGATATGTACTATAAGTTCACATCTTTTCGTGCAACCATATCTTTTACAAAATTATAATTGGTATCTATATGTTTGGTCCTATCATGATATTTTGGTGTATGCTATTGTTGCTTGGCTATCACAGTTAATCAATAATAAGTTTGCAACATTTTTAATAATACCTAAATGATCCAAAAATCTCTTAAGTCAAATACTTTCTTGTATTGATACTAATAATGCCACGAACTCAGCTTCCATCTTGGACAATATTATACATGTTTGTTTCTTACTACTCCAAGATATGACATTATCATTTTAGTAAGAAAACAAATCTAGAGGTAAATTTCATTTCATCTAAATCTCCTCCCTAGTCGGATCTCGAATAGTCTTCAAGTCACAAATTCTTTCCTTGATAACTCAACATATAATTAACAGATCCCTTCAGATACCTCAGTATTCTTTTGACGGCTTTCCAATGTGCTTGACTTGGATTGGATTAGTATTTACTTATCATTCTAACTACAAAACATATGTCAGGTCTTGCACACATCATAGCATACATTAAGCTTCCAATAACACTAGCATAAGGAACATATTGCATTTGTTCCTTCTCTTGTAAAATCTTTGGACACATTCTATGGCTCAATCATTCACCTTTTACAATAAGAATATGTATGGGTTTACAAAATTGCATACGAAACTATTCAATAACCTTATTTATGTACTTTTCTTGTGAAAGAGACAATGATATCCTCGAACAATCTCTTTAAATTAAAAATCCAAGAATATATGTAGCATCACCCATGTCTTTTATCGCAAAGTTGGAAGATAACCAACTCTTAACATTATTAACAAACTCCATATTGCTTCCGGCAATCGGTATATCATCAACATATAATGATATAATCACAAATTGATATTTGGATCTTTTGATATATACATAATGATCATGATCAATCATTGTAAAATCATGTGCCATTATGGCATTATGAAAACATATATATTAATGTCTCGACAACTGCTTAAGGACATATATAGATCTCAAAAGTCGACATACTTTTTGTTTTTTGGCATTTCAAAATGAAACCAACAGGTTATTTCATATATATATATATATATATATATATATTTTCTAATTCTCCATTGAGAAAAGCAATCTTTATATCCATTTAATGTAACTCAAGATCCATACTAACTACTATTGCTAGAATAATGCAAATTGAGGTAAATCTAATTACAGAAGAAAATGTTTCGTCATAATCAATTCATTTCTATTAATTATACTCATTTGCCACAATACGAGTCTTATATCTTTCTATTGAACCATCAGTTTTATGTTTTTTTTTTTTTAGAACCCACTTGTTTCCAATGGTTTTGTGTCATTTTGGAAGGTCAACTAATTCCCAAACACGATTTGACTTCATTGACTCCATTTCCTTTTCCATTGTATGCATCCATTTTTCCTTACTAAGGCAATTTAGAGTCTTATTTACATTTCTTGGCTCATATTCATCTTATGGAGCAACCATAAAAATTTCCTCTTCAATGTCAAAATGTCGACGAGAAATATTTTTGCAACTTGTTGGACGTACGGGAGATTGTACACTTTGCACATTATTCTTCATTATGCTTCCACTCAAATTAGATAATGACGATATCGTCTCATCATGTCGTTGTAATTGAGAGTGAGTCGAATTTAATTCCTCACTTTTCATGTTACTCATACTTGGACGAACTCTACCGAGTTCATTATCTTAATCCAAAGTTTCAAATAGGAGTAATCCTCACTTATTTCGCCTTTTTAAGAAATTCATTCTTTAAAAATGTGACATCCCGTAATTCAAATTCAGTTATATTCTCACTTTTCTGCTCACCTATAAACGCATACCCTTTCGAGTGTCTTAAGTATCTTATGAAAATATTCTTCTTGCCTCTGGGACCCAATTTCTCATACTTGTGAGAGGACTCATGAGTATAGGCAGCACAATCTCATGATTTAAGAAAACTTAAGTCTGGTTTTCTACCTGTCGATAACTCATATTAAATAAAAGTAATTGGTTTAGAAAGCACATGGTTAAGTATATAAGCATTAGTTAATAAAGTATCACCCCAAAAGGTGATAGGTAAGTTAGCATGTGTTATCCTGGATACAATAATTTTCAGTAAGGTTCTGTTTCTCATTTCCATAATACCATTTTGTTGAGGAGTATAGGGAATGAAAAACTGTCTTTCTATTCATTTTTTATCACATAAATTTTTGAATTCATTAGATAAATATTTTTGACCTCGATCGGATCTCAAATTTTTTTTTTTTTTGGTAAGGTATCTCAATACTTTTATTTTCTTATCTAATTGATTTTTACCAAGCTTATAAACTTTTTAAAACAACTCAATGCTTCGTACGCCGACGAACCCCCTCGCTCGCGTTTTGGCTTGCCTCTCTCGCTAGCGAAGGTCACTCGCTCGCTCTCTGCTCCTGAATGCGGACGCCGCTGCGCCGTCGCCTCTCGCCGTCGCCTTCCCAAGCACCACCAATAGGCACCCCATTAGCGACTCCCATACGTCCGAAGGTTCTTTTTTTTTTTTTTTTTTTTTTTTTTGAATTTTACTTAGTAAAATTCGGTGCCATGTTAATGTTTTAGTTTATAGATACATCTGCATTAGGTATTGCTTTATCTTACTTGTTGCTGCTGTGTTATTCAGATAGTTAGTGAAGATAGGATGAAGAATGGTGCTTCTTTCATAATCTTGTGCAGTCATCACTTAATCATGTCGCTGAAATATGTAAAGCCGCAACTTTGTCCTTTGAGTTCTCTCTTGTCATCTCTCTTTCCCTTTCTTTCTTCCATTAGTTTCCCTTTTGATTTTCAATTTGCTTTTCCTCATATGAAGATTTCGTGAGTTCATTACATCAGTTTCGGCCCAACTTCCTCGGTGCATCTGATTCTTTTCCTTCTTATTACTATCCTTACGAGTTCCAACACAAGTGCCTTCTTGAAAGTCCACCGCCAAATGAAGATGAAGATGCAGCTGGCCTAGATGACGATCAACTTAATTCTTTTGCCGACAGCAGGAAATGTGTTGTTGTGCCCTTTGTTGCCCCAAATGACTTCCAGACAACCATTGTGGCTGACAAATTGACATCTGTTGTCAAAGAGGTACAATATCATACTTTATGTCCTCCTTTTGCAGATACCTATGGAGTTATAAGTCTCCTTTGTCTACAATTTTAGATAAGAGCTCTTTACTCTGGAGTGGCACACGGTGATCAGCCCAAGGGTTCTACTGAGAGTGGTTTCTCTGTTAACAACGAGGGTGAATTATGTATCTATTTTCTTAAGGGATCTTGCAATAGGGGCAGTAATTGTTCATTTTCTCATTCCTATCAAGCAAAACAATCCATGTGCAAATTCTTCTTCTCTTTACAAGTTCATACTTCACTCTGACTTTAATTTCACCGTATGTAGCATGCACGTTTTAATATATAAACTTCCATTCTCAAATTTTGTACCCATTTACTAAGTGAATGTTTGGTAATATGTTATGCTTTATCATGAATGTGATTGAAAAATTCTTTACCGGGTGACTGAAGCAAATACAGCAGTAGATGACATTGACAAGTTGGTGGCATGCTTTATATCATGTATTTAACTCTCGCGCTACTGCAATTCATGAGACTCTGTTCACAGAATGCATATGGTACACACTTGAGATTCATCCCCAATTTCAAAGGCATGGTTGTTTAGATCAATAGCGTGATAAACTCCCTCCATAGGTAATTGTAAATTGATCTGCTTGTGCTAAATTGTCAGCATATCAGATTCCATTGCTTTGTTATTCATACTCAGTGGAATATACTTCAATTAGTTTCTTCTTATCTAGTTATATAATTAAATTAATCAAACTAAGACCACGAATAACACTTTTTCCATCATCTCCTGCAGTTCTTGAAATTTGTGAGAGAATTTACCTTGTTACGCACGCTTGAGAGCACTGCTTGGCATCTACTTTAGTTTTGTCAGAGCACTGCTTGAGATGCTTGCCAAGCACTTTAAACCCAGTGCAGTAGGAACTTTCAAATGGTGTTCATTCTTCACCAAGCAGCTTCTGAAGGAGTCACTCTGATCTGGAACATTCCTTTTAAGTACTTTATGTCTGAAGGTCTATAGCACTTTAGGAGCACGCTCTGTTAATGCTCATTTTGAAGCCACAGCTTTAAGCAACTATAGGCTACAGCACTAAAAATAATAACATAAGTTATTTCAAAAATAAACCAACCTTGATTAGGTACTTTATAAAATGGATTCTATTGATGCTTCATGGCAGTTGAAATGAAAAAAGCAAATAAATTTCTTGATTTTGTGTATGTTCCTTCTAAGAGATTAGAGGCTTCTGAGTTTAAATTGTTTGCTCCTCGTCACGATCTAGAGTTCCAAAAGCTGGTATTGGGATTGCTCGCATATAGTCCTCCTAAGAGATTAAAGGCTTCTGAGCCTAAATTGGTCACTCCTTGTCTGAAGCAAGAGATTGAGAAGCTGGTATTAGGATTGCTCAAGTGTACCTGTGGCTGATTATATCCAAGTCATGCCACACTCTCCACAAATGCTCCTAAGTCTTGCTTTCATCACTGCTGCTACTTTATTCTCCCATACAAAATGCAAGTTATTCATTAATTGATTGTGTAATTGGACTTGCAGGGTTGTCGGAATGGTGATTCATGTTCTCTCTCATAATATAGGCATGTCATTTTCATCAGTGAGTAAGCCAAGTCCATACATCGCAGAAAATGGTGATGCCGACCCAACATTACTTATTCAGTTATTTCCTTTTGCTGATGATGGGGAAATTCTCATCTTGGACGACACCAACTTTCATTTTACCTCCAACATTGCCTGCAATTATGATCCTTTAAGAATGGCCGCCACCACATCTCTTCTTGAATCCTCCATATTCGACCCGTCATTAACTGATGTCAAGATTATGTGGAGACTCCATCACCCATACCAGACCATCACAGGGAAATCTGCGGAGAGCCAAGTTCTATGGAAGTCAGTAAAATGCATCTTGTGGTTCCCTGATTTTGAAATTTATGGATATGGAAAAAATTTGGAGGGACAGAGAAGTTTTGTGAAGAACTTCTTCGAGTATTTGGCGATTTGGAGGGACAGAGAAGTTTTGTGAAGAACTTCTTCAAGTATTTGGCGATTCGGTTACTTGCCGACACTTTATATGAAGTGCTGGTTATTCTTACCATGAATAACTTAGGTTTACACAACTGCGGGTAATTACTACTACTGGAACATGGTATCATGTTTTCTCATTTCTCTGTTTGCTTGATCATAGGGTCTTGTAAAGAATCTGTGATCGTGAGGCAATTGCATGTGCATGGCAGAGAGCATACCAGTTCCATGCATGGCCAGTAATCTAGATTTTCATTTTTGTTCTGGAGTTTTTCTTTCCTAATCGGTAGTTACACTGATGAATTTTTTCAGCTCAGTTTTGAGTAGCGGCTTTAAAAGTTCATAATAGTGCGTTCAAACCGTCTTTTGTATCTATCCATCCTAAGCCGCTGATGTTGTTTTGACGCCTTTGGGATTATTGTTCTAGGTGGAGAAGTTGGGAAGGAGCAGCTTCTTCTTTCACAGTGAGTCATTTCCTTTCGATGAGCAGTGCTTTGGGAAATTGTTAGATTGTATACCCTCCAAGAATCCGATGGTGGTATCCAAGTCCATCTCGTATGTTTTTCGCATGTGCCCTCTTGCCAATGTCGTATCGGATGATTTCCAAGCACGAAAGGATCAAGGTTTCTCAAGAGCTGCAACCCACAAAGTGTAATTGATACTTGGGTCATTTCTTGAGAAAGGAGACAATTAGTTGTCCTCCATGGTGCTTTGAGCTCCCCCGCGGAGACAGAGAGAAGACAACCTAGATACCTGGGTTGCCAAGTGTGAAGAGCAGCAACGTGACATTATATAACAATGCTTGGTTGGCTTTTATATTTGAATAAATTTGGTTGTTTGATTCAGACTGTTTGCTCCCTCTTGCTTCATTAACCTTTCGGGAGAAAAATTGATTTGTCCATCTCATCTAAATAATTCCATAGGCTACAACAGCATTCAATTTTGAATATGTTTTTTTGTTTTCTTTTTCCAATTTTTTTTGTGCTTATTTACAACGTGCCGTGTTTTTCTAGAGAAATTCAGGTCGAACTTTAAGTTATGTGATGCTCAAAAGCTTTAGAACCTGAACTTTACTTTCTTCTATTCATGTTGAGGCTCGTATGAATGCAAGCTGGAAATCATTAGCGACTTTTGGGGAGGTGCGTTTATGGAAATTCGATCAATGTGTAACATGGCTCTAGAGGTGTTAAACGGGTGGGTCGGGTCAGGTTTGGGTCGGGTCATTAATGGTCCGACCCAAATTGACCCATTAACCCATTTATGACCTATTTATGTCTAATGTAAATTTTCCGACCCATACCCGATCCAATCCATACCCGATTCATACCCAACTCATTTAACTAAACTTTAAAAAGTTTATTTCTTATATATATGTTTAAAAAAATGGTATTGCTAACATAGTTTTAGACAACACAAATTTTATGGACAATTTTTATAATTTTTAAAATAATTATCTTAAAACATCGAATTTTAATTATTTTTTATTTTTTAAAATTAATTTTTTTTATTTTAAAATATATTTTTCTTTTTTCTTTTTCTTCTTCTTCTTCTTCTTTTTGGCCGACCGCCGGCCACGACGATGGTCGGCGGTTGGCCACAAGCAAGCCTCGAGCTCGATAGATCCGGCAAGCTCAAGCTCGCCCGATGTCGGTGAGCCTCGAGCTCGCTCGACGCCGGTGAGCTCTAGTCTTGCCAAATTGGTGAGGCTCGAGCTTGGCCGACCGTCGGCGAGGCCTTCGCATTGCCGATCCAAAGAGCTCGAGGCTTGCCGGCATTGGGCGAGGCTCGAGCCTCACCCCGCTCCGGCGAGCTCAAGGCTCGCTTGGCGGTCGCCGACCATCGCCATGCTGGCGATCGGAGGAAAAGAAAAAAAAAAAATAAAAAAAAAAAAAAAATTAAAAAAATTTATAATTTCAGTTTTTATTAAAAAAATATTTTTGTAAAGTTAAATAGAGAAGAGAGAGTATCTTTGTAAATAGGTTCATTTGTAATTGGTTGACAAATGAGTCTTAAATGGATCCACTCATTTAAAACCCATATATCTCATCATCTTTATTTTTAAAACTCATTTGGGTGATTTGGGAAATAAAGTTTGACCCATTAATGACCCATTTAATTAGAAATGGGTCCATAAATGGGTCAATGACCCATTTTGACACCTCTACATGGCTCAAATGGGTTGATGTTGCCTACTTCTCAAGCTAACCCTTTACCTAATGCCTCATGGAGCCGATTCTTCCTAACTAATCTAGCTGAATTACATTAGATTAGTTCTAGTAACTTCAAAAGATTAGGAACTTGTTTTAGAATGTTGATCATATGTAAAGAAATTTGTTAACATATTCACATTATGTATGTCAATTACAGGTAGTTGCGCCTTGAATTGACAATAAAGGCTTTAGCTTGGGGAAGATTTGCCTGTAATCAATTGCAAAACAATTGACTCCTCCCTTTCCGGATCAACAAGTAGACCTTTGCTCAGAAGGCTCGTACCGCCAAAGTTGCTAAAATGGAAAAGAAAACCTGTTACCAGGTTTTGTCAACGACGATGAATAAATAAGGGAACTCCAAACTTGCCCAATATAGCATCTTCATTAATCATATTGAGCTAATCGGAGCATTGAGAAGTCTTCAAGAACTTGCTCAAAGTTAGGGAGTAAGAACTATTCACTTGAGGTTGATCTTTCATGATGGAAACTGGAAGTACTGTGTGCATGATGGTGTCAAGCTGCTGAGGTTGTAAAGTAGAAATCAGATTTCACATTGTAGAAGCTTCCGCAAAACTTGAGAATCTTGAGAACATGTCTTCCAGAAGAACATGAGGGTTTCCTTGTTCAACCTAAAATGGACAATGAGGTACACAAATTAGGCCAAATCGAAAATCAGAGGACTTCGACAACTACGAATGCCATTCTGAAATAAATACTTTTAAGTACTCTTACACGTAACAAATTGTTGAAGAATAGTATCGAGTTTCTTTTGAAATCTTTTACGAGGATAAGTAAATCAAAAGAATGCCTCCTATCAGGATGTGGGGAGAAACAAGAACCATACCAGTGTCCCATGGTCAAGAACAAGGATGTTGTCCATATCAAGCACTGTTGAAATACGGTGGGCAATGGTGGTCACAGTCATGCCTCGGCATTCATTAGATATTGTGTTCTGTAGTATTGAAGCTGTTCGGGCATCTACGCTTGCTGTACACTCATCCAAACAGAGCACCTGAAAAGTTTGAGTTTCAGCATACTTGGACTGACCGAAAGAGAAATAGAAAAGGGGACAAAGAAAAACTGTCCAGTGTTAAGAACCTTTGAAGACTTCAGAAGTGCGTGTGCAAGTCAAAGAAGTTGCCTTTGCCCGATAGAAAATGTTACCCCAGATTCCTTCACATGAATATCGAGCCCACCTGCTACTTCCACTTCCTCTTTCATATGGCACTTCTCCAGCGCATGCCATATTTTTTGGTCATCAGTGACCCGATAAGGATCCATATTATCCCTATAAATATCACAAAAAAGGAGCCAGCATTAGATATCAAAGTGAAGGGCCTCAATGTGAGTAATTGAGTATTAAGGAAACAAGAATAGAGCTCTTGATTTCAGCAAATAGAATAGAAAGAAGGATTGGTAACATATCAAAACACATTTTTAAGCTCCACCTCAAAAGATCCTTCGAATAAGAATGGAGTCTGAGGCACAATGGCAAAGTGGGACCGAAGATCTCTAGCAGGAATGTGGTCTGTATCAATGCAATCCACCAAAATACAGCCACCACAGAGGCCATTGAGGCGGAAGAGGGCATTCAAGATGCTGGATTTTCCAGCACCGGTTCTTCCAACAATTCCAACCTGAATGAATGTACAGCAGATTAAGCACATCTTACAAGACACTGTCGTCCATCACATACATTGACCGGATTATAGTAATTTTTAGGCTAAACAAGATAACAAAAAAAGTATGAGTCCAACCTGCATCCCCCCAATGCAGCTGGCAGGGAAGGCATGTGTCTCATGGTGACATGCTGAAACTCTATCAATCCTTGAGAAGGCCAATCTAAATTTGGTGGTGGTTGTCCACCAAGTTGCTCTTGAGGGACGTCCATATACTACATGAATTAATAGAAAGTAAGCATGGTATGTAAAGAAATAAACAAAATGCCGTGCACTCAGATTCATACTTCAAGAGTTCTCTCAATCGAAACCATCCCCTTTTCCGTTTCTCTGAAGCTTGTCAAGAAACTACCAAGCAGAGACACCAATGGGGCTGCATAAGAGAGGGCCAACCCCACCTGTGAAAGAACGTCACTTGCTATTATTACTACATACTCTTCTGAGCTTTAATTGTATCGCTGGTCTCAAATTGGAGAAGAAAAGAGAAAGATAGTCACTAAGGTCACAAGAGGCAAAAAATAAATTGGAAGAAAGGAACAAAACATGTACCAGCCCAGGAGTACCAAAGTTGATAGGCAAGAGGCCATGAGATCCAACAACAGACATGACTGTTACGAATGAGATTATAAATGCTGCCAACAACTGATAGAGGAACATTAGTCTATAAATGAAGACAGATGCAAGAGTCCCTTTTATTTATTATCGAAGTTCCATAGAGAGTTGGAAATTACTGATGCATCATACTTTCACAAATTTGACATTTCTTGAAGTTGAAACATGAAGAAAATAAGTCCCATTGACATAAAATGTGTACTGACTCGGATATACCTGTAGGCACAGGGAAAGCCATAAGCTCACTGTAAACTCAGAGCGAAGTCCGCTGATATAGCCCTATTTGCTCAGTGAATCTGGTGAAAAAGAAATTCTGTCCAACAACCAGAATGACGCTGATATAGGTCAAAGACTATAAATAGCACAAGCAAAATAACCACACAAATAAATAGTTAAGGACATTTTCTCATGGACGATGAAGTCCTAGTTACATTGTAGGCAGCTGATTTCAGAGAGATTCAATGATTTTCCTTACCATAGTAAGACTTGGTTCTTTGTATACACTTTAGGTTGATACTGAGCTACTCAATCAAGGATAACTGTCTCTTCTACAATGCTCAAACTGCTTAACTAGTTTCTTAATTACCTTAATTTACCATCAAGTCATCAAAGTTTTACCACAGAAGAACAGTCAAGTCACGGTCTGCAACTAGTAATATCCTTTAAGCAGCAATACTGTAATAAATCATGCGTGTCTTCTGAAGATAGAGATACTCTGCTATAAAAGGATCTGATGAGAACATCTAATGTCTACCTGAGACTAGAATGCACGTATAGTTGATGATCCATCAAGAGTCTCAGAGAAAGATGCATAGATAGGAGAACGAGCAACGCTGTCCAGCCTTCTTAACTCCCTGGAAGTTGATCTGTAAAAGAGCTGTGAAACTTCCAAGTTAAAAGAGAGCTCCAAAGTCATATGTCAGGGAAATTCTTTTTGTTTGTTTTCATAGATAAAGCAATACCTGCTGGTGCAGATGTATCTATAAACTTAATCGCACCGAATTCTACTAAGTGGAATCCAAACAAAAAAAAGAAAACGAACCTTCGGATTGTACGGGAGTCGCCAATGGGGTGGCTATCGGTGGGGCTTGGGAAGGCGACGGCGGGAGGCGACGGCGTCGGCAGCGTCCGCGTTCAGGAGCGGGGACGCTTCGCGGAGGAAAGAGAGAGAGAGAGCGAGCAAAGCGACCTTCGTTCGCGGAGAGGGTGGCCAAAATGCGAGCAGGGGTTCGTCGGCGTCGGGGTTGGCCAGCAAGGGCGCTCCGCAGAGGAAAGAGGGAGAGAGCGGAGCGGAGGTCGCGAGAGGGGAGGCGAAAGGGCGTCGGTGACGGCGTCGGGGGCGTGGAGCGTCGGCAGCGTCAGCGTGGTGCGGAGGAGCGTCGGCGTCGTGCGGAGGAGCGTCGGCAGCGGAAGAGCGTATGGAAGCAGATCTGTGATTTGAGAGCGTCAGAGCGTGTGTGCAGGAGGTGGGCCAGGTGTACAGGAGAGAGAACACACGAGGGGAAAGATCAAATTTTGATTCGCTGACCCGATTTACACGTGACTTCTGTGTTGACTTTTAATAGGAATGATTTTAATAGTGGGGTGATGGATACCCGATTTACACGATCAAAGAGAGCAATATAAAAGAAAAGTAACAGAAGATACTGTAGGATCTTTTCGGACTTTGCAGTAGGACCCACATAAACACGATCGGTATTTGGTTCACATGGTTTGTCACTATTGCAAATTATTCTAAAATAAATACAAGATTGCAAATTTGCTGACCAAGGCCGTAGATACGTCTTGATTCATTATCACGATCCATCCGTATATAATCCGAAAGGATATATTTGGAGACCCCTCAGATACCACTTTGAACTTCTAACTAATTAATTTACTTTAGTAAGTTCATCTTTTACTTTTCCGTGGCGGCTACTTAATTAAATTCTTGTTAGGACCGATCGACTACATGTAAAATGAATGCATCAACAAATATAATTGACTTAAACAAAGAAAATCAGTTAAAAACCACGGTTCCATTTTTGTCCATCATCTTCAATCATTTGCAAGCCTAAACTTAGCTCAATAATAAACACCATTTGAAATGATTCACTAAGCACATTTCTTCAACAAAGACATTCAAAATCATCTAAACTAATTATTGAGCACACCTCTAATGAGTACTTGACTAAATGCGAGCACTGTGATGTGCGATTAGTTAGTAACTAGACGTGTGTGCATGCGCGCATCACACACAATATGCACTCATGCATTACACATAGCTACTCTTTCAATGAATATAGAAAGTTCTATATGCATAGGTAACATGATCGATTTGTTAGCATTCTGATGCAAATGTCATTCCTCTCGGCTTGAAACTATTCTTCATATTGTCACGAGACATTAGTACTTTTATTTTACTAAAACAATGCAATTTGATTAGGAAGTTCACTCTCCTTGCTAATCTCTCGGATTTTTTTGCTTCCTATGAGTAAAATGCTTCTATATAGTTTATTTCTTTCTTTAGCTTTTCCTATTCTCTAAGTAAATGAATAATCTCTTCCCATACTAGGCAATAACAAAACTTGCACATTTTATAAACTCCTAATATTTAGACATTTTATGCATGTCACTCCTTTTCATGAAAGGGATATCTTTATTTTTTAGAAGAAAGAGAAGCCTTTTTGCTTACGTGGTATTCCGATTAGAGATATTTAGGCTGCGTATGACAACGCTTCTGTTCCGGGGAAGAGTTTTTTTTTCAAAGATAGTTCTTTTTTATTTATGTTCCGGGGAACAATTTCTGAGTAAAAAAACCCGTTTGGTAACTATACAAAATTTCTACTCTTGGAATAGAAAAAGAATAAAAATGCGTTTGGTAACTCAACAATTTCTTTTTTGTATTTATTCATTTTTTTTATTTTTGCTCACGGATCGCCAACCACGCGGCGGCTCGCCGCCCGACGCCACCCGCCGCCCATCGCCGCCGTCGCCACCGTTGCACGACCGCCCGCCACCAACCGTCATCGGCGACCACCTCCGACCGGTAGCCTCCGGCCCGGCGTCGGTGGCGGCCGATAGGCTCGTGGCGCGATTGCCGGTGACGGTCGGTGGCGGGCGGTCGTGCAACGGTGGTGGTAGGTGGCAGCAGGCAATGTTGGGCAACGGCGGTGACCGGCGACGGCGGCGGGGCGCGGCATCGGCGACGGCAGAAGCGGCAACCGGCGACCGGCGAAGGCAAAGCTGGCGATGGCGGGCGACAAGATGGCGGCAGCGGAATCGGCGACTAGTGATGGCGGCGGCGGCGAGCGGCGGTGGAGACGGCGTCGGTGGTCAACGGTTAGCGGTGGCCAATGGGCTGCGGCGGCGGTCGCCGATGATGGTCGGTGGCGGTCGCGGTGACGGTCGGCGACGGGTGGTCGTGCAACAAAAATGATAGGCGACGGCGGGCATCGGGCAGCGGTGGCGACCGGCGACGGCAACGGCGACTAGCGGTGGCAGTGCCGGCGGCCGACGGCAACGGCGACAGCGGTTGGCGGTCAACGGTGGCTTCGCGCGATTGAGGTGGCCGCAAAGAAGAGAGAGAAACAAAAGGAAAAAAAGAAAAAAGAAAATTGGCTTATTTCTAGAAGTTATTCTCAGAAACAAGAAACAACTTTTTTTTGTTTCTCAAAACTATTCCCGAGAACAAAAAAATTAAAGAAATTGTTCCCGAGAACAAATGTTTTAACAAACAAAGTTTGTTCTTTTTTGTTCCAAGGAACAAAAAAACAAAATTTGGGAGAAACAAACATTACCATGTGCTTTGCCTTACTTGCGGGAAACATGCAAACGAAGAACAAGTCTTGTGGGGGAATCTACTGCGAGCGCTGAAAGTCCAATCATTGGACTTAATGGACAATCCTAGGAGGACACAAGGCAACCGCATTCCAAGCACAGCCCCTAACACGACTGCGGCACATCTCATTTGACTAATCACCGCGAAGAGTACATATATCGCAAAGAACGGGGGCATTCTAGTTCATTTACCCCGAACGCTACAGATATTCATTATTAACTTACTTAAGATAAAAGAAAGTGAATTTGAAACTATCCCGTCAAGAACCACACCACAAAGGGAGAAAAATTAGGTCAGAGCGAAACAATTATGAAGATGTGGAGAAACAAAACTACCTTGTTTCGCTTACATCATTCTCTCGAATAAGCAAACCGGAGAATGGGTTTTTGTATTGAGTTGGAAGTCCTTGAAAGTTCCTCAAATTCTTGATCATGCCCAAGTAGGGGGGCACAATTGGAGAAATTTCTATATTCATTCCCAGCCGGTAACGAAAAATATGAAGTTCTCGCATGCTCGAATTGGGTTTCAAGAGCGCAAAAGGTGATTAACATTAAAGAGAAAACGAACAAGAAAAAAAAAAAACGAAAGAAGAGATCATTCCCATCAAGGTTTTTCTGTCCGCTCAAGCAATTAATTTATCATTTTGATAGAGTGTTACTTTCTTGCTTCCATAAATGTATGATCATCCATCGCATGTTAGTGATTTAAGACCAAATCAATCAAGGCTACTTGCAAAACATTTTGTGAAATAAATTGAAGATGCCAAAGGGAGATAGATTTATCTAGCATAATCAAGTCCCCTATCCATGAAATCTCTAGTTCACAAAAGTAAAGTGTTCTCTCACATTTTACTCGGGTTTTTAATCAACCATAGCAGACTAATGGCAATTCTTAAATGAATTGAATTATATGTCTAAATAATTTAATTAAAACCCCAGAGTTGTAATTGTCGAGGGTTTGAGAGAGCCCGCATTAGACAATGGTACCATCTTTTTAATGAGTAACCATTCGCACTTGCATGATAATCCATTATTTCTCTTAGTGGTCCACCTCTAATAAGGTCATGACAATTGGCAATTAGAGAGTGGCAACTAAATTAAAGAAGTAAAAGTGAGCTTGTTGGATTAGACACGAGTTGACCGAGCAATCGCACGGAAACGATGAATACACACTCCTCATTTATCCTATTGCACTAAAATGTTGAGGGGAGTTAGTCAACAAGCCGACAAAGCTTGTGTAAAAGTTTTAGACCAAACGGATATTGAAAAGTTCAGTTTTGAAGGCTTGACATCATTATTTTTTTGTCCAGGCGTCCTTGTGCAAGATCATCTAACATTCCTTGAAAAAATGCAAATTTAGGAACTATTCATGGAACTAGCACGTGAGCCATATATTGTTTGAAAATAGACATACAGACACTCATCGTGATACTTTTTTTTTTTGTCAAAATCGTTGTGATACTTATCTTGCAATCGTTTTGAGTTTGTTTGGGTCTTCAATTAATCAAGAGAAGTTGGGTATAAATTATTAGGAAGAAAATTGAGTCCATGTGTGAATTGGTGCTGTTAAAGCTCTTTGGAGTGATCATAATTTTAGCTGTCGGGCCCGAGGTTCTCATACTACATTGTCCCTAGTTGAAGAGTGTAGGAGATTCCTAATATTCATCATATGCACAGATGACCTATGTGAAATGAAACCTAACTATTAATGAACGATCATGCCTCTAGTTTATATGTGCAAAAGGAATGCCGCGAGAAAAATGTATGCAATGTTGTATAAACTGATTGTTTTGTTTTTATCATGGGTCAAATTTATGAGATGCAAATGTATGATAAATTCATCAGTGAAATTCAGGTGTCAGCATTTAAATAGTGAAGATTGGAAATTTCGATCAAATTGATGATTGGACTTATATATATGATGTTTTCGAAAAAGACAAGACATCTTACTAAGGCAAAAGTTGTTGGACTTATCCCACATCGATTATGAAATTGTTTGGTGGTTAGTTTATAAATATGAAGGAAAGTCTCACCCTTTGAGTAAAAGTTTGAGGTGAGAGAAGCCCAAGACTACCAAACATTGGTGTTAGAGCCGATAGTAGATTGGCAGCCCCCAATCTATTCTAGATATCTCAAGAAAAGGAATCTAGTGACTAATGCAATTTCTGGGCAATATGTGTTGTGGTATAACACAATCCCAATGGTAGTCTTCATGGTTCGATTCGAAGAAAAAAAAACATGGATAAAGGTGGGCGTTGGAGATTCAAGTTAAGATTAGTTAATATAGAAAGATACCTAAATTAAGGGGAACAAACCTAACAATGAGCTCAAATGTGATTGAGAGATTGTTGAGATATAAATGTGAGTTATCTTAAGGTAAGGAATCTAGTGACCAAGACAGTTTCCGGGTAGTGTGTGTTGTGGTGTTGCAACGCAATCCCATGGTAGTTTTCATGGTTCAGTCCAATGAAAAAGAAAATGGACGAAGGATGGATGAAGGTGAATGTTGAAGATTCAAGTTGAGATAAGTTAATGTAGAAAGATATCTTAATTAAGGGGGAACAGACCTAACATTGAGCTCACACGTGATGGGGAGATTGTTGAGATACGTATATAAGTTGCGTTTGGGAAGTCCCACAGTGGAGAATTGGTGCAGTGTGAAGTAATTAATATATCTAGTTGGCCAATAACTCATTACTTTAAGCTTTTGAGTGAAGATATATTCAATTAGATATGTTGATAGACTTAGACTTGGGCTCCCTCTTAGCAATCTCCTAGGGTAAAGATATTGAAAATCTGTTATACACTCCCAACAAAAGTAAATACATAACTAACTTATTTTGATAGGACAAATTAGTTGATAAACCAATCCATGAAACCCAAGAAAGAACAAGGCATCATAATTTTGTGGAAACCGGAGGATTATATTGAGTACTAGAGTAAAGTTGTAGGACTTCAATGCACAAATTAAGAGTTGCGGATTTGATTGCATAATTCATGTAAGTTGTTTGACCAAAAATTAAATTATTCCAATGAAATAAGAATCGAATTTTACCTAAGTCGATGATTTGGATGGATCACCGGACTCTACGTGGCCAGCATGTTTACTCCTATTCATTAGCCAAAAGATATATTAATGTTTTCTCCTTTTTATATTGTGGACGGCAAATAATAGCATCTCCTGCTTTTTCTTTATTATTTTGGGTTGCTTTCTTGTGAACAGGATAAGAGCGTATTTTAATATCATGTTTTCGACGCAATAATCACATAAGTGCAAGGTGAGCAATAGCTCAAAGCTTCTCAAAGCTTAGCCAATGGAGTACTGCCCTACTTTGCTCTTTTGGCTCGGCCTCCTCCTCCCGGCGCTTCTATTTTTCCTTCTCAACCGGAAGCGCACCAAGCTTCCCCCTCAGCCCCCCCGCATGGCCCGTGATCGGCAATATCCTCGACCTCGGGACCATGCCGCACCAGAACCTCTACAACTTCCGAGCCAAGCACGGGCCTGTGACGTGGTTGAAGCTCGGTTCCGTGAACACCATGGTGATCCAATCAGCTCAGGCCGCCGCAGAGTTCTTCAAGGGCCATGACTTAGCGTTCGCAGACCGCAAGTGTCCCCATGCAATGACAGCTCTCAATTATGACCAAGGCTCGCTCGCTGTGGGTCGTTACGGTGGCTACTGGCGCGTTCTCAGGCGTCTCTGCTCTGTTGAGCTCCTCGTGACCAAGCGCGTCAACGAGACAGCCCATCTCAGGCAGAAGTGCATCGACAACATGGTCGTGTATTTAGAGGAAGAAATGGCGGTTAAACAAGTAACAACAGGTTATTTCTTACGTACTTCGTGTTACTTTGGACGTTTGCGTTGCATGTGTAACCTTGAATGACCGAAATCATAGTTTTCTTCTTCAAAGGAAAAAAAAAAAGCAACAGAGAGAGAGAAAGGAACGTTTAAACTCCTAATAAAATATCGAAAGAGGATGAAAGCCTATACCCGACACAATATTCCCACTAGTGTCACAAGTTCTTCTCAATTATTAATATATGTAAAATCAACGGTTAAGATATGTTGGGACTATTAGGAGTTAACAATCCACGCTGTCAAAAGAATCGTACTTCAGTAAAGAACGCAACCTGCAACTAGATCTACCTAAGAAAACATTGGGCCTGCTTTTTATGGATAAAGGAACCGGCAGTCTTTATTTTTTGCAAAATGTACAATTAGAAGTTCCAGAATCTTTTTTTTTTTTTTTTTTCTACTATTGAGTTCTTAAATTATACATCTTTTAATTTGAGTTGGCCCTCCTCTTAAATATGCGAATGCATTGGTTACGATGAATATTGCATCCCCACCATATGTTAGCATTGACTAGACTAACTAATTAGGGAGACATAAAGAATTTACTTAGTGCTAAGATGGGTAAGAAAGATTATAAAAATAAAGAAATCTAAATCCAAGTAAACATTCACCAACCCAAGCGTTGCCTCAATTTATTGCATGACCCCGGGCGACAACTCAACTCCACCCCTAGTTATTCAATTTTTCTATGTCATTCTATCTTTAGGTTTTTTAAGAAGTCACAAAAGACACCATGTTGGTTTTCAATGAGGACGTAACCGCCATGTCAACATCTATATCTACTTCTTTAATGGAAGGACTAAATCAAAGAAGAAGTTATACGGCTCGAGGATCTAATTGCACAACAAATTTAGGAACCTAATTAAAACTTTTTATAAAAGTTTAGGGACTGCTGGTACTTTTATCCCTTTGTTTTGTTGCTGTAATTGACAAATTCAATAAAATAGATACCAGTGTAAATAATTCAAGTTGCCCAAGAGCTACTGTTGTTTAAAGTGCTATTTAGTCAAACTTGCTTTCATTCTTCTCGAGTTTGAGTCGAACTAGAGTGGCTCTACTGTTGAATTATGCCAAGCTCGAGTAGCTTTACCATTGAATTGGGTCAAACTCGAGCATGATCAAGTAGTTGGGTTTTATATATCTTCTGATGCATTGATCAAGTATATCCCCATCATTATGCAAGAGAATGCAAAATTAAACTTTCCACTTTATTTTATTTGTAGAAGCCAAGTTGGAGTTTTTAAGAGTTCAGATGCTAATTTAGTTTTGTTAGTGAAAAACATCCGAAAACAAGCTTATCAAGAACTTTATTAAGTTCGACTTGAGCTTGAAAATCCAACTTTTGTCTTGAACATTGCAGCTTGGAGGTTGATTCCTCCATCCCTCCTTAAACTAGTTGCAAAACTTGGTGCAATAATTTTTTTTTTTTTGCATGTCTAATTCATTACGTTCTGCTTTACATTCTCTAATTATAATTAATCATTAAAAATTTCTAATTTTTATGAAGAGCAAGGAATCGACTTATCCCACTTCCTCTTTCTCATGGCATTTAATGTGGTGGGAAATATGGTGCTCTCATGGGATCTGTTGGACCCAAATTCGAAGGACGGGCCCGAGTTCTTCGATGCCATGAACCGTTCATGGAATGGGCTGACAAGCCCAGCGTAGCCGACTTCCTGCCGTGGTTGAAATGGTTGGACCCGCAGGGGATCAAAGCAAACACGGCGAAGGAAATGGGTCGAGCCATGAAGATTGCCGCAGGCTTTGTCAATGAGAGGTTGGAGGAGCGAAAGCTAAGGGGGGAGATCAGAACAACAAACGACTTCTTGGACGCGGTATTGGATTATGAGGGCGATGGAAAGGAAGGCCCTCGCAAAATCTCTTCCCAGAACGTCATCATAATAATTCTGGTATCCTCTCTTCCGCTCTTGGCAAAAAAGAAATGATTAACATGTTAAGAATATTAGGTCCAGTTCGGTTTGTAAAGTGGGGTGGTAAACTTAATTGACAATTAACAAGCAGGTCATATCACGCGTCATTCTCTACAAATGCATGTTTTCGTAGAACATTCTAGCACTAGATTTTATAATAACTAGCCTTTTCCAATCAACTATCTATGAAAACATTTTACACTTTAAGTTTGTAGAGAACGTTGCATAACAAAAAGCTACTACTATTATAAAGATGTTACCATTCTTTCCTGATTTAGCCAATCTGTGCTCATTTTGTAATAACTAGCTAAGAATGTTCTATGAAAACACAAGATTGATTTATAATTATTTTTTATAAAAAGAAAATCTAGTGCTAGAAAGGCACGTTGAATGATTTATTAAATTAAGTCGATGTCAATTTGACTTATTAATAGAACATGTTGGGTATCCACAATGAATGAGTGAATAGCATGTTGATCAGATGTGTGATATGATATTGACTATAAATATAATCGATGCTCAAACACCAGCATTGATTATAACAAGCCAATAAAATTAAGTTGACAAGGCATGAACAGTTTTTATCCATGGACTTATAAATGAAAGACAAGTTAATGTCGGTCGAGTTGAGAAGTATTGACAACGGCTCATAAAATTTGGTCGAATCAAACCGACTGCAAGGATAAAACTAGCGCGAACAATTATTGTAGTCAAACTTCTTGGACGGAACAATTTTTAAAGTCGTTGACCGGCGGTTGCAGTGAAGCAATCTTTGTAGCTGAGACTACAAAAAGAGCACATCTTAAGGGAAAAAGACGCACAAACATAAAAAGAACACACTTCACTTACTTGCCATTCATTTTCAGTTATTTCTCAGCAACTTAATTCTTGCCATTCCAGTTGTTTATTTCATTTTTTCCAATCAAACACCTGCTCTTGCCCTTTTATAAATATTTCTGTTGTCATTAGTGGATTCATTTCTCAATTTTAGGATCCAATCATCAAATTCTCGTTCCTTTCTTTATGCGCAATTGTCTGTCAATTCGAAGCATAGGAGCTGCTATGTTTGATAAGGATTGTATCAGGTGAAGCATGATGATTTTTACTATTAAGCCCACGATTTAAGGGAGTGATTTTCGAGCAAAACTGAATATCTTAATTATAGCAAAAGAATCAACATTGATGGTAACCCTAACAAGATATGATCTTGTACTAAATGGGTCTAATTGATGGTGCAGGAAATGTTTTTCGCTGGATCAGAGACTACAAGCAGCACCATCGAGTGGGCGATGGCGGAGCTACTCCGCCAACCCGTGTCAATGAAAAGGCCAAAGATGAGATTAACCAGATTGTGGGGTTGAACAGAAAACTCGAAGAAAGTGACACGGAGAAAATGCCGTTTTTGCAAGCTGTGGTGAAGGAAACCCTGAGATTGCATCCACCATTAGCTTTGCTTATCCCACGAAATGCTATGAAAGAAACCAATTTCATGGGCTTTGATATAGCCAAAGATACCCAGGTTTTGGTGAATGCATGGGGCATTGGAAGAGACCCAGATGCTTGGGAGGACCCATTAGCATTCAAACCAGAGAGGTTTCTAGGATCTAAAATTGACTACAAAGGTCAAAACTATGAGCTAATTCCATTCGGATCAGGCAGAAGAATGTGCGTCGGACTTTCGCTGGCGAATAGGGTGCTTCATCTCGGTCTTGCGAAGTTGCTCTACCATTTCGATTGGGAACTCGGTGGTGGTTTAACTCCAGCGACTCTCGACATGAGAGAGAGGGCAGGAATAACACTAAGGAAGCTCCATCCTTTAAAAGTGATACCTAAAAAATGTAGTGTGTGAGGTCTTTAGAATATCAATCATGGTATGTGATATCCTGAATTTCCAATACTGTTTTCAATTAAATAAATCGAGCCTTTCATTGATGCGTCTATAGTGCTATTCTCAGAAACGATCACTCATGAGATAACTAGATTATATGGGAAAGTCATTAAAAGATTTTAATGCAATGGACTTGAGAATTCGACCAGAAGTCGACCGCTTGACCACACTAGTCTACAATGGTCATTACGACATTGTCAAAATCGATCAAAGATTAGAAATATGTCGATTCAACTGAGATGTGTGATCAAAGTGTGGGTGATTCCACATGATGGCAAAATTCTCGTCGAACGGTACTAGACTTTCTGTCGTTATGGGTACCCTGTGCCCGTTATTGAAACCTTGAGATTTTCACGACTATCGAGAGTCGTCAATGTGTCGAGTGGGTTCATTGTGGCTCGAAGAAAATCGACCACGGGTCATTTGTACTAAAAATCTCCGAAAACTACCCGGTAGCCTAGGTCACGCTAAAAACACGTCTGAGTGAAATTAACCGCGAATTTAAGTCCGATTTCAGAAATTGAAGATTCTGTCATGACACAATAAATTCTAGGAGTATCGACCCAGTCTGAGAAGATTTTTTTAAAACCCGAGACTTTTTGGAAAAAAGTTGGCATATGACCGTTTATGTTCAGAAAAATGCCAGGATCGTTTTTTTTATCTCAAATTGGGAAGCAAGTGGATTGTATGGGTGAGGAAAAATGCCAAATGGATTAGTGATATGTCGGTTAATTTTATTGAGCCCGATTGGTGTAGAATCAAGGTTCAATTGAGGAAAAACTTAACGAAATTCGTGTGCCCCCACCACCCGTGACCTTTAGACCGCTTTGAACTTCTAGAAGCGGGCCTTGGTGGCTCATGGATAGCCATGGAAGCCATACTTGGCTGGAAATAGTCAAGAAGATCATGGGATGGAAAGTTGAGGCAAGTGGAGCCCTTGTTCCCTAGATCTTTTCTCTCCAACCTCATCTCTTCCTTTTCTCTCTCCCACATTGCCATCCAAAACCCTCTCCATCTCCCTCCTCTCACCTTGTTCGAACCCCACAAGCAGCCAAGGAAGTCGCCGGGAGCAGCCACACCACCACCACCGGACCGTTTTCCTCCTTTGTTTTCACTTCTACCGGTTTTTTGCTCCAAATTGACCTTTTGCCAAAGATCCGAGTAAAAAGTCAACTTTCCGGATGAATCAGCAAACGAGACTCATTGATGTGACGAGGACATCCAAACCGTTCCAAAGAGCCCAACCTTGCCCCAAACGAAGCTATCGGCCGCCTTGTACGGCCATCGCAAGACACCTGTCCCCGGTCCGTCGATCCCCTGCCCGCCTGCACTGTTTCATGATTTTCTTCGTTTTTCTCCCATTCCAACCCTTTCTTTGGCCATTCTATCCACCTACAAGATCCCCAAGACCCCCGGGAGCCACCGGTTGCCAACCACTCGCTCGTCGGTGCTCCAATCAGCCCGTTTTCGCCGTTGAAGCCGCTGGTTTCCTTTATGTAGTCCAGCAAGCAGAAGCAAAGGCCAAACCAGCTTCATTTCCCTTGTTTGCAGCTCAAATCAGAGGGGGGAAACAGTGGGTTTCCGGCAAGGTGCCGGGCCCGTTTTGAGGTGGTTTTGAGCCTCGAAACCTAGGCCCGCTTTGAGAAGAAACGTCCCCCGCGACGTTCTCATTAGTTTGATCCGACCCGCTCGTTAATCAAGTGAGTTTTGCTCACTAATCCCTTATTAGTATGCTAATGATGCTTACGGGTTGTTTATATTTAATTAAGTGTGATTAGATGAATAGATTAGAGTAGAGTAATTAAATTAGTGCCTTATCAATGCATGTTAGGCAAATGGTTAGTAACATTAGCAAGTAGACTCGTGTTATTATTTATTGAATGAGTCTTGAAAATTTTCCTGGGTCTGTCTCGGCTTCCAATTAGGCATTATGGACCTAAATTGGATTTATTACATTTATTTAATATTTTTCGTAATTATTTATTTATTTATTTTCAAAAAATTAGGCTGGGATAGCCAACGACCGAAATTTCGTGTTAATTTCAGTGGTACTCTCTATTTATTTAATTGAGTGCCTGATTGTGCAAATTGAGTGAATTTAGTGGTTGTTGATATTTATGTTGGAAATTTAATTAAATTTTGTAATTACATGGAAAACTATCGAGCGTCGGTCTACAGCGCCAAAAATCTATTTTGGAACTGCTGAAAATAGTGGGAGGTTTAAAAGCAAAAATCTTATATTTTGGTTAAAGCCAACTGTGTACCCACGCTCGGGTATTTTTATCAGAAATGATAAAAATGGTGAATTAATTAAATGATCAATTATCGGTATACTATGAAAGTATGGCTGGCAGCTTCTGGCGAGCATATAGAATAGCGGATCAATGGATCTTGCAGTTTCTGATGAGCATATATTAGATTAGCGGATCAATGAATCTGGCAGCTTCTGGTGAGCATATATAATTCTCAGCATACTATGAAAGTATGTCTGGTAGCTTCTGGCGAGCATATAAAATATACTATATCAGAAATTGAGGTAGCTCTTGGCGAGCATATATATATAATATATTATCTCAGTATTTGAGGCAACTTTTGGCAAGCTATACTACTTATTATCGGCTTATAATAAGCAGTCACAGGTATGATCGAGACTTATAGGTAGTATTGATTAAGATGACCGGGAATGATCTTGTTGACATGTAATCGATCAATCAATTGATCGATGATTCGATCTGGTTGGGTAAATTGATTTGTGAAGTGATTGATGGAAGTAATTTGGTGAATATATGGATTGTATAAATTGTATTGGCTTGCAGGAACGAACTGAGAACAAAGTAAGCCCTTTAATCCGTGTTGTGCTTAGGTAACTTCTTGAGTGTATTGGCTTCCTAATCGGATCTTAGGGGATAGAACTTGCTGAGATGTAGTCTCATTGGTTATTGGATAACCATTTTCAGGTCCTTAGATGGTCGTGGTGAAGGACCAAAGGCCCGAAGTGTAGAAGGTGAAGCCTCGAAGAATTGACGATCCTATTGGACTAGTTAGTCATAGAACAATTCTCTTTTGATGGGAGTCGATTCCTTTTTACAAACCTTGTTTTATGAACTTGTGGTTTAAAACCTAACTTAACAATTCGTCTTTTATATATTTGCACTATGGTTTGCAATGTATATAAGTGTGGTGGTTTTTCAATTGAAAAATTTGGAGTCCTACTTTCCTATGCCATTCTTTTATTGTCTGGGGATTATTTATATGCTTTCGCATGCATATTAAAATGAATGGGTCGGCGATGCGTCCTAGGACGTCACTATTATATCGACCAGGTGAGGGATGGGTGCGGGCCCGAGAATTAGGGTGTGACATTCCCGTTTAAGTGGTATCGAGCGAGTCTATGTATGGAGTGATAAGGTGCGATGGACCATGGGATAGTGGTAAGAAAAACATTTAAATTAATGTCTGGTGGATGTCGATGGTAGATGATTGGTAAAATTGTTTGTCGTGTGTATATCGCTCATATTCTAATTCAGTGTGGATTTGTGTCGCGACCTCTTTTTTTCGGCGCCCGCAATCGGGTACGGGCGCCTAAAGAGGCTAAAGGCTCGGCTGAAATTAGTTAAGCCCGGACTCTCCCAAGTCCACCAATTCACGACTTAATGGTTCAAGTTTTTAACCTGCAAATTAATTTTAAAACGGAGTCGCCACTAATCGGTTTGGGGTGGGTCGATTAGAAACCCAAGCGAAGTATCGGGAGAAATACTCGCTCTGCGCAACCAGAGAAATTAGGATCGGGGACTTGATTACACTAGTTAATCACTAATGCCTTTTCGGTACCTAATCTTGCTTAAACCCCGAGGTTTTTTTTTTGGATGCTCAAGGGATTTTCCATGCATTTTTGGAGGAAAACATTTTTTGAGTCTTTTTCTAATTTTTGGACATAAAAGGGAGTTTTTGGCCTTTTTTGGTATTTTGGAAAATACAAGCTTTTTTTGGCTTTTTTGAATTTTATTTTTGGCTTTTTTTTTTTAATGAATTTTTTTGCTTTTTTTGGATTTTTGGCATTTTTGAAAATATGAAATATTTTTGATTTTTTTTTGATTTTTTTATTTTTCGGAAAATAAAACATTTTTTAAATATTTTTTAATGTTTTTTTTTTTTTTTAGAAAATAAATTATTTTTGATTTTTCTTGATTTTTTAGAAAATAAAACATTTTTCAACATTTTTTAATTACTTTTTGAAAATAAAACATTTTTTGATTTTTTTTTTTTTTTGAAATAAAATATTTATTTTTTTTATTTATTTAAAATATTATTTTATATTAAAATAATATAAAAACTGACCCGGGTCGGATCCGCGGGTTGGGTCCGACCCGGGTCGACGACCCAAAACGCGGACGGGCCCGCAACGCGGCCCGACTCAGATTTTTCTTTTATTTATTTGAAACGGCGTCGTGGCCCAAGGCCCGTTTTTGAAAAGAACCGGGCCGACCCGCCGACTTGGTTCGGCGAAACCCTACCCGACTCGCCAACCCGGGATTTCCGCCGCCCAAAACCGTGGAAACCCTACCCGACTCGTCGACCCGCTCCGACTCCACGACCCGGTTCCCAACTTCCCTTGGCCTCGCGAAACCCTACCCGACTCGTCGACCCGGCTCCGATTCGACGACCTGGAAAATCGCAAACCCTAGGGTTTGCAAATCCGCGCGCCGAGGGAGGAAAACCGAGGCATTACGGCGGCGACGGCGGCGGCGACGGTGACAAACCGCCTACGGGGACGGCGAGGACGAGCGACAACACGGTTGCGTTGGTGTGATTGGTGGTGACATGGTTCGAGAGGGGGAATGCGACGGCGATAACACGATCGGCGGCGGTGACGGTTATCATTTACTGTCCGTGACGGGGGTGGCAAACGGTGGCGGGGACGGGGCAACTCGGCTTCCCGATCCGGCGCGGCGTCGGCGGATCGATCACGGCAACGGCCGCGGGTGGGGCACGACAACAAGCCTTCGAAGTAACGGCGTCGGGACTTGGTCGAGGCGAATGGCTGCGGCACGGCGTCCGGCGGCAACAACAAAGGCAGAAAAAAGAACTAGATCGAGGCGCGGATCTCGGCGGGACCTTCCTCGGCCTCGATCTTCTCTCACTCGGGCCGGATCCGAGCCTCCATCGGCCGGATCTAACCTTCTCGAGGCGCTTGTCGCCTGCCTTCCCGAAGTCTCTCGGTGGAGGGTGGGCTGAGCTCGCGACTCGAGCTCTCTCCTGCGCTCGCCCTTCGATCCTTCCCGATGTCTCTCAGTGAAGGATCTCCGAGTTCGCCACCTCCTTCGACGGAGCTTGTGGCCTGCTATTTATAGGCGAGGGGGGCGGCCGGTCGACGGGGATTCGGCCGCCGGTCTTCGCACGCCGAACGAACGCCCGCGGCCGAACCGGTGTCCCATCCTCGCTCCTCCAACAAAGCATGCTCGGCATTGAAGGCAGCCATTAATGGCGCCTGAGATCTGTCATCTCCGGCCGACGTCGGCCTACCCTCCTCGGCCATAGGTTGTCTTCGAGCGCGTGAGTTGCGGGCGTAGGGGAAGAAGGGAGAAGAAGGAAGAAGAAGAGGAGAAGGGGGCCGGGCTTTGAGGGAAAAGGTTGGGTCCTTGGGCCCGGGTGGAAAGAAGAAGAAAAGGAAGTCAAGGCGCGAAGGCCCGGCCCGATGGGTGCTTCTCTTTTTTGTTTTTTTTGTTGTTTTTTCTTTTTATTATCTATTTATCCGAAAAGACAAAATTAAAAACTTAATTAATAAAATAAAATAAGCCTAAATAAAATTAAGGCGTCAACAAAATACCCTCTTTGAAGGTGAGCTCGCGAGAGGTTGCATTCAAAGACAAACCGATGCCTAAATTTTATCCATGCATGCGTAGCGGTGTATTTTATTTGGGACTTATTGTGCTATGCAAAAAAAGATATACTAAGACAGATAAGAAGATACCCGTAGTTACTTACCGAGAATGAGTGAGATAGGGTGTGAACCCCGAGTTTGGCAAGTATCAAGGCGTCATCTTACCCGGTGATATGAGGAGGTTGTTTTTCTAGGGTTCGAACCATTCTTCGATCGCTGTTAAAACAATCAATGATTTGTCTAGGACCCGAACCTTTCTTCGGTCGCCTTGACGGGAAATTGCTCCTCCGGACCCGAACCATTCTTCGGTCGTCTATTGGAGCAATTAGTGGTTTGTCTCGGACTCGAACCATTCTTCGGTTGCCGTGACGGGAAATTGCTTTTCCAGGACTCGAACCATTCTTCTGGCCGCCCGTTAAAACAATCAATAGTTTGTCTAGGACCCAACCTTTCTTCGATCGCCTTGACGGGAGATGCGCCGACCTTTCTCGGGGCATCTGTTTTGTGAGGGTGTCCGATCTTTGTCAAAAACACCGGTTGGTACCCGACCTTTTCGGGAGGATGCGCCGACCTTTCTCGGGCATCTTTTTGTGGGGGCATCTCGACTTCCGTCAAAGACACCGGTAGGAACTCGACCTTTCTCGAGAGGATGCGCCGACCTTTCTCAGGGCATCGATTTGTGGGGTGTCTGACTTTTGTCGAAGACACCAGTTGGTACCCGACCTTCCTCGGGAGATGCGCCGACCTTTCTCAGGGCATTGATTTGTGGAGTGTCTGACTTCTGTCGAAGACACCAGTAGGAACCCGACCTTTCTCGGGAGGATGCGCCGACCTTTCTCGGGGCATCGATTTGTGGGGTGTCGACTTTTGTCGAAGACACCGCCTTGGTACCCGACCTTTCTCGGGAGATGCGCCCGACCTTTCTCGGGGCATCGATTTGTGGAGTGTCGACTTCCGTCGAAGACACCCGGTAGGAACCCGACCTTTCTCGGGAGGATGCGCCGACCTTTCTCGGGGCATCAATTTGTGGGGTGTCGACTTTTGTCGAAGACACCCGGTTGGTACCCGACCTTTCTCGGGAGATGCGCCGACCTTTCTCGGGGCATCGATTTGTGGGGTGTCCGACTTCATCGTCAAAGACACCTTGGATAAGAACTCGACCTTTCTCGAGAGGATGCGCCGACCTTTCTCAAGGCATCGATTTGTGGAGGATACCTGAGATATTCGTGAAGGTCTCTCATCTCCTGGTATGTGGGAATATCGAGGACGTGCCTTGCATATTCATGAAGGTCTCTCACCTCCCGGTAATTGGAATATCAGGACGTACCTCGCATATTCGTGAAGGTCTCCCACCTTCGGTAATGAGAATATCGAGGACGTACTGGATATTCGTGAAGGTCTCTCACCTCCAGGGTAATTGAGAACATCGAGGGCGTACTGAGATATTCGTGAAGACCTCCCGCCTTCGGCAATGGGAATATCGAGGGCGTACCTTGCATATTCATGAAGGTCTCTCACCTCCTGGTAATTGGGAATATCGAGGGCGTACCTTGCATATTCATGAAGGTCTCTCACCTCCTGGTAATTGGAATATCAAGGACGTACCTCGCATATTCGTGAAGGTCTCTCACCTCCTGGTAATTGGAATATCAAGGACGTACCTCGCATATTCGTGAAGGTCTCCCACCTTATGGTAATTGAGAATATCAAGGGCGTACCTGAGATATTCGTGAAGGTCTCTCACCTCCAGGTAATTGGGAATATCAAGGACGTACCTCGCATATTCGTGAAGGTTTCTCACCTCCCCGGTAGTTGGAATATCAAGGACGTACCTTGGATATTCATGAAGGTCTCTCACCTCCCGGTAAAGGGAATATCGAGGACGTACCTTGTATATTCGTGAAAGTCTCCCACCTCCTGGTAGTTGGAATACCGAGGACGTACCTGGGTAGGCGCAGGCACACAAAGCAGTGGAATGCTTGAACAGCTGCTATTATTTGGGGACAACTTGGGCAAGCTGAGTGTCATGAAAAGGAAGTACCTGGACAACGGTGGGTACTTGACGATATGGGGATACCTAGACAGCGAGGTATTTAATGATAAAAGGGATACTTGGTCGGAGTCACAAGTATCAATACCCTGGGGACAACTCGAATAGGTCGAGTGTCAAGAAAAGGGAGTATCTGAAAGGTGGCCGGTACTCAAAGACAATGGGATGCTAAGACAGCAGTAAGCATCGAAACTCAAGGGACAACTCGAATAGGTCGAGTGTCAAGAAGAGAGTACCTAGACAGTGGTAGGTACCTAAAAATAAAGGGATACCTTGGACAAATCGCAAGTATCTATACTGGAGGACAACTCGGGCAAGGTCGAGTGTCGTTAAGAGGGAGTACCCAAGTGGTGGGTTACTCAAAGACAATGGGATACTTAGACAATTGCAAGCACCTAAACTCAAGGGATGACTCGAATAGGTCGAGTGTCAAGAAGAGAGTACCTGGACAGTGATAGGTACTTTAAGACAAATGGGGACAAGGGTATGTTTACCTGGCAATATCCCTGATCTCTGAGAGTATGTCTGCTACTTGCACAATATGCACACATGATTGTATATGCAGTAAATTCATGAGTTCAAATGAGATTCATGCATGATAATTTTGTCAATTTTGCATCATTTGATTTCCACTGGGGAAGATTTTGAAAGACAACCTTCTTTTAGAATGTAGATGTCTTGAGCATGCCAGATGAGGGACTTTCAGTCTGAAAGGACTTTTTACTCGTTCTCATGGGAAAGACTGTTTTATCCTGACCATTGATGCAGGATTTATAAGGACCACACTTGTCTCACTTTGTCATCATGTCGGCGAGAGATCCGAGTATTCTCGCAAATGGTACGACTTTACCAATGTGAGAGGTCTTTGTTGAAATTGTGATGAAGACTTGGTCAATAGCTCATCAAATGGGACCGTCGAGGTCAAGGCTCATGAACGAAGTGCCACACGATCATCTCCGGTTTGCAAGTCAAGAGTCCTGCGAAAAGAGATAGAATAGTCTTGCTCGTACTTCTTCGAGCGATACTTATAGACATATGAAATCCTACGTTAATTGAAGTGCCCCTAGTCGAAGAGACTTTTACAATGGGATATAATGTAGGCTTAATTCATGTGTAAAAGGGTGAGAGCTGGTGATTGCCTTAGCATTTGTCACCAGTCTTTCTTCTTCTTGTCAAATGGAGGTTCTATGGACCATAACAGCAACATTTTCTTGGCTGCATTTTTTTTGGGGCATTGGCCTTGCTTTTACCGAGCACACTTTGCTTTTTCATGCCCCTATTTCTATTCCAGTTCTTCATTCATGGGCATTGACCTTGCTTTTACCGGAGTACACTTTTTTTTATGCCCCTGTTTTTTTCTTGTTGCTTGAGATCCGATCTTGACAAGTTCAAGCAAACGCCTTTGTTAGACTATTGAGTCTTCATCTTTTGCCGGCACTTTTGATTATGCTGCTCAAACGGCAGTAGCTTCTGCTTTGCCTCCATTTGAGGGTGAATTTACAGACTCAATTGAGTTGTACAATAGATACAAGTGCGTAAAGAAAGAATTGCTCTTCATGACTCTAGGGCACTTAAATTAATGTGAGTGTTCATATGCAATAAAGACACCCAAAGATTGATGCAAGTGCGAGCAAGAAAATTTCTATCTCTCTTCTCACCTTGTGATGCTGCTTCGCTTCTAATCTGCCCCGGTGTAGGGGTTGTTCTTGACGGGGATAGGACAGAAATTTCATCAGTCAATGGGGTGAGCAATGAAATGCCTCTCACTGTTTTGGTTATCGTACCATTCGCGAGAGAACTTTTTACCTTGCAGCCATGAAATCTTCTGCACTCATCTCACAAGTGTATAGATGGGGGGGACTGTGTGTAGGAGATAGCTTGCCTGTCATCATTCTGACGTGCCTCATCCAGCATGCTCAATTGATCTTGTATTCTTCACTTAGCTGTCTATTCTAATAATTCTCAGTGGAATCAGTGACTTAGATAGGCAAAATCATCATGCAGAATTCATCTGGAAACGACATGCAACATTTCGAATATGATGGAGTTTGAACTTTTCAAAACAAGTGAATGGTTTTGACTCAAAAAATACCCTATTGACAACTTTAGGGGCTAACATAATGGTGTTTCCAAATATGTTAGATTTTGAACATCAAAAGGGTTATTCGCAAATGGACGTCGATGGTTGTCCCTATTGATTAGGAATATGACACATGAATGATCGGTCGGGGTTGGGAATCGATCGGGCATCTCGCTTTTGCCCCCGCAGAAGAGAAGATGTACAAATAGCTCAATTAGTCTCGGCGAGTTGAGGCCTGAAGATTTTCTGCCATTTGCTTTGGTGATTACTCGGGATGCCATTTCACTTAGGAGAGCTTATCGAATTTGACATGTCTTTCCTTGATTTGTTATCCGCATTTTTTACGGTCAAGTGATCCTGCAACAGATAAAAGGGATCATGTTAGTCAAAAACTCTTTCAAGAGTTGAATAACTTGGAAGCGATACAACATTACCCTTCATTGGTTTGCAGATGATTGGATGAACCTGGAGTGCGAGTGGGACACGAAGTCCTGCACTTTTCACTCCGATAGGTCACCTGCTCTCTCGGAATTTGCAAGTGCAAGAGAAGCAAAAAATTTTTATTAGTTTTCTTTTCTTCTTTTTTTTCTACCAAGCGGCTAACTGCCGCGTCGGGGATTCGAACCCCCAACTTCGGACCATTTCGCTCCTTCCCGGGTACCACTCGGCTAGAGGTGCCGATGGTGTTCGTAGGGCACTGCTTTTTTATTTAACCGAACCGGCTCTTGGACGACATGTCCTTTTATACCAAGTTAGGTAAATCGATATGAGTCACTTGATTTGCCCAATTTAACCATTAAGCTTATTTCTTGAACCCTATGCTTCCTGTGAATAGGAGAAAATATGTCAAAAGTGAGTTCAAATAGTGGGAGTATTGGAAACGATACCAAATTACCCTTCCCGAGTTTATATTTGCTGACTTCTAGGGATCTCTTAATGTTGATGACAGCCTCCTCGTCTTGACACGCTTTGACATTTCTTTTAATTGGCCTTCCTCATTCGTGGCCATGTATGCATGATTGATGGTCATTGATTCATCTTCAACGCCTCCCTTCTGTGGAATTTTCTTTTTCTTGCAAAAGCATGTGTCTGGAACAAGAAGTGAGGCTTTCAAATTCTAAGATTGTTGACTGAGACAAAAGGTTCCTTCTAACCAGGCTGGTTCCTGAATGACGGGTCCTTTGCACTGAGCTGGGCAAAATTGACGTGGATTACTCTCACGCGCCTGCCTGGGTAATGTCGATTTGCTCAAGTTATGCCATCAAGTTTGTTATTTGATTTTCGACACTTCCTTAAATGCTGGTGATTATCATTCATTCTTCTTTGTTGGATCATTCAAACGGATTTTTTATGATGGTGTAAATACATCACTTGTATATAAAGGTGCATAGGCATTTTCATTCTGATAGAGAAGTACTTGGCAAGGCCGGACAATGAGCATCTTTCAAGGGTAGTACTTTTTTACAGCATCGGAATTAACCGGTTTAGAGAATTCTCGCCCATCCATCTCAGTTAGGACCAAGGCTCCTCCGGGAGTATCTTCTTTATTACATAAGGACCCTTGTAATTTGGGGCGAACTTGCCTCCGGGTTACGGAAAGATTGGCGGTGTCTTTCTCAAGACTAGCTCATTTACCTCGAAGTGCTTGGGTCGCACCTTTTGATTGAACGATCGAGCTACCCTCTGTTGGTAACACCGACCATGACAGAGGGCTTTCGATCGTTTTTCGATCATATTCAGTTGCTCAAGCCTTTGTTGTGTCCATTCTTCCTTGGACAACCCCGCTCGGGATAAAATTCGCGGGAAGGGATTTCTACTTCTATAGGTAAAACCGCCTCCATGCCGTAAACCGGGGAAAAGGTGTTGCCCCGGTGGAAGTTCGAATCGAAGTTCGATATGCTATTAGTGCAAAGGGTAACCTCTCATGCCGATCGCGGTAGTTTTCAGCTGTCTTGGATAGGATTCTCTTGATGTTCTTGTTGGCGGCTTCCACGGCTCCATTCATTTGTGGACGATAAGGGGATGAGTTCGGATGTTGGATTTTGAACTCGAAAAACAATTGATCAATCAACTTATTGTTCAGGTTTGACCCATTGTCGGTGACGATAGCTTCCGGTACGCCATAACGGGCGATTATGTCACGTCCGATGAACTTCATAACGTTTCGTGCGTTACGCTTGCATAGGATGCGGCCTCGATCCATTTTGAGAAGTAGTCGATCGCGACCAAAATGAACCGGTGCCCATTTGACGCCTTCGGATTGATTGGGCCAATTACATCGATGCCCCACATTGAGAATGGCCATGGCTCAGATAACTGATGCAATTCAGTTGGAGGGACATTTATCTTGTCCCCGTGAATCTGACAACGATGACAGCTTCTCACATGTTGAGCACAATCACTCTCTAAAGGGAACCAGTAATAACCCAATCTCATTATTTTTTTGGCCAACATACGTCCATTCATGTGAGGGCCACATACTCCCCATGTATTTCTTGCATTATTCGTGTGGCTTCATTTGCATCCACACACCTTAGCGGGGCGAGTTATACGATCTTTTGTACAAATTTTCACCGCTAACGAAGAACCTCGAAGCCATTTTCATTAGGTATTTTTGATCGGGGGAGTGCTTTCTTTAGGGAATTCACGCTTCGGATGTATCTCATGATGTCGTAATACCGGGGTTTCCCGTCGGGTTCTTCGATTATAGTCATACAAAGGGCTGTCTTGTTAGGACTTCAATCTTCAAAGGCTCTACTTCTAACCATTTCGTTACTTGTAACATAGATGATAGTGTTGCTAGTGCATCAAAAACCGGTTATGAATTCTAGGTAGGTATTCAAACGAGACGTCCTGGAATTCCCCTACCAATTCTTCCAAGTAGTCGTGATAAGGCACTAGTTTGGCGTCTCTTGTCTTCCACTCGCCCACGCTCCGGAGGATAATTAAGGCGAGTCACCGAATACTTTGAGTTTTGACACTTCCATTCCAATAGCTGCTTGTAGGCCAAGGATGCATGCTTCATATTCGGCTATATTATTGGTGCATGGAAACATCAATTTTGCAGCCACAGGATAATGTTGCCCATTTGGGGATATCAAGACGCGCCTGCACGAACGACAAATTTACAGCTCCATCAAAGAACATAGTCCATGTGTCCTCTTCTACCGTTGAAATTCGGTTGTCCTGGGAATGATTCTCACGTACTTCTTTAGGGCAATCTGCTAACATATCAGCAATCACCCGACCTTTAACTGATTTTTGCGACATCACTTGGATGTCGAATTCTGAGATCAAGATTTGCCATTTGGCCAATTTTCCCACTAAGGCCGGGCAACCGAGCAAATACTTGATTGGGTCACTCTCAGTTACAAGGAATGTTTGGTAATGTAAGGTATACTTGCCGGAGTCTCAGCAACACCCATACCAATGCAGCGCATGTTTTTTCTGATTTGGAGTAGTTTTGTTCTGACGTAGTGAACTTTTTACTCAAATAGTAAATGGCTCGCTCCTTTCCATCATGGGGCCTTTTCTGTGCCAACATTGCACCTAGGGATTCACTGTTGATGGTAAGGTAGAGGGTCAAAGGGTGCCCTGGAGTCGGGGGTACTAAAACCGGGGGCTTCATCAGGTACTGTTTTAGATTTTCAAACGCCGCCGGCTTGTCATCCCATTTGATTTGTGCATTCTTCCCGAGAAGTTTAAAGAAAGGTTTTGCGGTTTCGTAAAGCTGGGAAATGAATCGCGCAATGTAATTTAATCTTCCCGAGGCCCCGGACTTCTTTTACGCCGAGGGAGGAGACATCTCAAATATCGCCTTGGTTTTTGACGGGTCTACTTCTATCCCTTTACAACTCACAATGAACCCAAGTAATTTGCCGGAAGTTGCCCCAAACACACATTTTGCCGGGTTCAAGCGTAACTTGAACCGGCGAAGCCGATCGAATAATTTCTCCGGGTCTTCACATGGTCTTCTCCATGTCTGGTTTTGGCGATCATGTCATCGACATATACTTCAATTTCTTTGTGCATCATGTCATGAAAAATGGTGACCATGGCACGTTGGTAAGTTGCTCCGGCGTTTTTCAGGCCAAAAGGCATGACCTTATAGTGAAAAGTTCCCCATGGAGTAATGAATGCAGTCTTCTCCTTGTCTTCCTCCTTCATTTTTATTTGGTTGTATCCCGAGAATCCATCCATGAAAGAGAAAAGTTTAAATCCAGCAGTACTATCCACAAGAACGTCTATGTGAGGTAGTGGGAAATCATCCTTTGGGCTTGCTTTGTTCAAATCACGGTAGTCGACACAAATTCGGATTCGACCATCTTTCTTCTTCACCGGTACAACGTTTGCTACCCAACTAGGATATTGTGAGACTTCGAGGAAGCCTACTTCCAAGAGCTTCATTACTTCTTCTTCAATCTTTTTTGACAACTCAGGCTTAGTTCTTCTTAGCCGCTGCTTCTTGGGGGCTACATCAGGGTTGGTTGGCAAGCTATGCTCCACGATCATTGGATTGAGGCCTGGCATATCGGCATATGACCATGCAAACACGTCTTGATACCTCTTTAGGAGGGCAATTAAGCTTGCAGCTTCTTCTTTAGGAAGGTTCGCGCCAATTTTTATCTCCCTTGGACCTTCTGTGCTGCCTAAATTGACAATGACGGTGTCTTTAGTAGTAGGGGGCCTTGCTTCTTCGTGGCGCTTCCAATTCCGTTGAATTTCGTCGGAATCATCAAAATCATCATCTGAGTCATCAGAATTGCTATCATGGCTACTTACGGTGTTGGTCCGGACCGTTCCCATACCCTTGCCTGCCGTTAGATTATTCTGTGTCATAGAGTAGATAGGCTAAGGGAACAAATAAGGTTAGTAGCATGCATGCTTTTTCTTTTGAAAACGTGATAAATTGTTCTTGAAGATTTAGGATAAGGAAACATGAGGAGACCCGGGCCTCGATTTCTTCTTTCATTTGACGGCTGGCTATCATCAACGGGCCGGTTTGGTGTGTCTCCTCATGCCCTCAAAATTTTTCAACTTTATTTATTAGTAGACTGATTTACGGGGTGATTTCAAAAAAAGTTCCTTAAGTGGAACGATGTTGAAAACGAAACAAGCCAGACTTTAAAAATATGTACAGGCTCCCACGTAGGGAAGTATGCGAGAGGAATTAAAAAGGATTCTACTCGAGCGGGTCTGCACCCATTTCCCCGACGGTCCTTCGTTGATAGCGCACACGAAGAAGTCTTTATACCGTCCACCAGCCACGTCTTCCCCGTGCTCTCGGCCTTGCGGATTTCAGATCATCCATGCCTTCCCATCCATCAGGGACGATGTTGCAATGACGATCATAGAAACTTTGGGGAATTGAATAATTGACATAGTAGTCAAATTTACCACTTGATTGGCCCAAAGTGTCCATGATTGCCTCTCCTCTACGTGCTTCCTTAGCGTGCTCGGGGGAACATGGTACGGGTGCTTGGTACCACGAGGAGGTGATCCTTGCCAAAGCACGGCCACGGAGAGCGGAACGTGAATACCCCAAAGATCCAAAAGGTCCCGAACCTTGCTTCTTAGGATGGTGCGAGTCATCTAGCGAGTGTCCCAATTCCCCCGAATGATAATCACATTGCTTGGATGGATCGTAATCAAGGAAGTACTCGGGAGTAGGATGGCTCAGTTCCCTGCCGATTATCCCCCGCTCTAGGAGGATGGGGAAAATAATGGCCATTGATTTAGGAAGAGGTGAATATGGCCGGGTGTTTCTTGAGGACTGGGGAGCCGAGCCCCTTGCCGGATCATGTCGGTAGGGTCTTCTTCATTTACTACTAACTCCTCATTGTGACGAGAACGGAATGCACGGGTAGCTTGAGCGAAGTTTTCTGTCAAATGGTGTACATCTTGCGTAATTCTTCGACTTGGTGTTGAAGCTGGATAAACGAGAAGTTATCGCTGTCTCTTCTAACCGCTCCTCCTCAATGGCACCTATGAAAATGTCCCCGAACATGGTGGTCATGTCATCTGACCCCTCCTTCTTTATAAGTGAGGGCCAAGTTGTGTCTTCCTGGATTATGGGTAATTTCACGCTTTCGGGGTTGAGCCATTTTGGAGTATTCACTTCCTCTTCCTCATGCATCATCCTGGCTGGGCCTGGGAAAGTTTCCTCGAGACGGGGGTATACAAGGCCGACTTTTTTCTTTGCTTTTCTATCCGGGGAATATCCTAAACCGATAGTATAAGGTCTCCTCAGGGCTTCAATGGGGCCGACGGATGCCTGGCCTCTCCTACCAAGCCCTTGTCCCGAAGAAAACCGTGTCCAACCATGATTTTTCCTACCATGATTGCAAAGTGCTTGATATCTCGGGGATGAGGGCAAAGTCCCTCGAGTTTCGTGTATAGTAGACACGAGCTCGAACGATTGATAGCTGGCTTCGCTTTTGTCACTAGGTTCAACATAAGGGATGGCCGTCTCGTGGTAGATGCGGTGATCTTCTTCTCCTCGAACCGTGATCAGTTTTCCTCCAACAACAAACTTCACACTTTGGTGGAGACTCGAAGGTACTGCTCCTGCGACGTGGATCCACGGGCGCCCTAAGAGGAAATTGAATGCAGTGGGGATATCCATCACCTGGAACAAAATTTTGAATATGGTTGGGCCAATTTGAATGTCGAGCTCAATCTCTCCCACTGTTTCCTTCTTTGTTCCATCGAATGCTCGAACGAAGTCTTGGGTACTGGATCCATGATCTCTCTATTTTAAGACGACCAGTGTCGCTAGTGGACATATGTTAAGAGCAGATCCATTGTCAATCGGTACTCGAGCGACGTGAGATGCGTTGCACTTGACCGATATGTAGAGGCCCTTGGTGTGTCCTCTACCCTCCTCGGAATTTCTTCATCGAAAAATGCCATTTGATCCTTTAGAAGGATGGTACCGACAAATTCCTCGAGTTTGTCATGCTCAATCGTTTCGAACATGTACTTCACTTAATACTTTCATGAGGGATTTCGGTGCTTGACGGATGTCCAAGCAATTCCAGCGAGAGAGATTTGTGCTGGTGACTTTCGTAATTGTTCCACCACATTATATTTGCTAGCCTTAACTACGGCCAAAAACTCCTTGGCTTCTTCATCAGTGACGGGCTTAGCAGACTGAGTATTTGCTTGAGCATAGGTTCGCCCAGATCTCGTGACTAAACCAACATCAAGGTCATAAGACCATGGTACTGCTTTGTTGTACTCGTATTTGTAAGGCTGGGGAATCTCGATGACTATAGCTGTTTCTGCTGTTGATGGTTGAACAATGGCTTTCTTCCTTTCAAAGACGCTCTCAGGTGAGGTTGAGTCCTTCTTCTCCTTTTCCGCATTTAGCGCGGCAAATTCTTCCTCCCAGTTGATGAGGACTTGCGATATGGTAGAAACTATGCTGGCGTGGCCAGTGTACACGATTATTCCGGCCTCTATCATTCTTAATACCCTTTCCTCCATTATTGCAAAGGGTGGTATTTCATCATCCGGATAATACCCGGTTTCTACTAGCCCTCGATAGATGTCAACCATATGTGCATTGACATTTCTGATCTGACTGGCTTCAGAACTGAATATCATGTTTACTTTGTCAGCATGATCAGGGAGCGGATTGCTTTGGACATTCGGCTTCGCGGTTTGGAATGAGAAGGCCTTAGTATCCAGCAGGTTCTGGATTCGATGCTTAAGGACGAAACACTCATCAGTTGAATGGCCTACTTCTCCCATGTGATAGTCACATTTTTGGACGGGTCATAGCTGGAGAAGCTTTCGGCGTTGGGTCGTCTTGGTTCGATTGAAAGGAGGCTCTTGTTTCGAAGGATTGCCAAAACACGGGAGGGAGATCCGGAAGCGGAGTGAATTGTCTTCGGTTGTTGTAGCGCCGTGGTGGACGGTTATTAGTCCGTTGTTGGCTTGTGCTCGTCCGAACAAATCGGGGTGACCGGTGTTTGCGGTGTAGGTGGCATTGACATCAATCAAGGATTCTTTATCTTTTTTCATGTTGAGCCTTCTGCGACAGTGCGCTCGGTGAACCAGCCGTCCCTTAAACCCGTCTCAATCAAGCTCTCCCACTTTGGAATGAGTTGATTGAATGATTCAGCGATCGTAGTCACCATCCGATTGCGGTATTCAAAAGGGAGGGTTTTGATGAACATTTTTCTCAATTCAAAGTCGGTTGGCTCGGGTCGATCTCGGGCGGCGAGATTCCTCCATCTAATAGCATATTCTTTGAAAGATTCCTGCTTTTTCTTTTCCGTGCGATCAAGATCCTCACGAGAAGGGGTAATGTCCATTATGAATTTGTACTGTTTGAGGAATGCTTCACTTGCTTCACTCCATGTCTCGATGAGGTTTATGTTCTTTTTGATGTACCACCTCAGGGCGGGACCTATCAGGCTTGACTGGAACAACTGGATCATTAAAGGTTCATTACGACGTCTTTGGGTCATTCGAACCAAGTACATCTCGCAAGTGAGCTCTTGGGCAGGTCGTGCCATCGTACTTCTCGAACTCGGGCATTTTGAATTTTTCCGGCATTTTGACCTTAGAGTAGATGGAGAGGTCTTTGGAGTAGGGTCTTGAAGGCCCCGCAATTGCTTTAGCCTCTCTTCAAGCTTCTCAAGGCGTTTGTCATGTTCGAGTCTTAGACAAACTGTTAGGCTTTGCTTTCTCGACTACGATTTGGTGCGTATCATCCTCCAATTCGGGCATGTTATCATCGGTATCTCTTCCTTGATCACCTCGGGTAGACGATTGCGGTAACAATACTTCGATTGAGGCTGGGGCGGGAGCCAATTTGCCTTGGATGGAATCTATCTGCTTTGAGAGTTGCTGAAGCACATTGAAGACTTGCTTTATTTCACTTTCCATAATCTCGACACGGCTTGGTACATTTTCTTCGGCCATTCTAGCTTTTGGATTTGGTGAATACGATTATGACGTGATTACCTGGTAGCACAGAAAATGGAGAAAACGCAAATGAGGGAAACACATGAAAAACTGGCTTATGGCAAGGGTCGAGTCATTCTTATTTAACAGGAGATTTATACAATGCTAAAAAGGGCTTTTTACACCAGTTAGAACGACCCTAGATATTCACATTAGAAATATTCACATCAAAAGTCCTGCTGCCCATTTTTATATGCGATGGGAAGTTCCGCCTTGTGAAGTCGCTTGCTTCTTCGTACTAGCTTTGATACGTGTCTCCTGCTCGTCTCCAAGCTCTTTTCAAGAGATTCGATTCGCCCTTGCAGGGTAAGTTTATCAACTACATCGGGGATTACTGGTTGTAGCTCCTTGGGAATTATATGGTTGAGGATGTAGAATGTTGATGCATGATGAACTTTTTCTTGTTCCTTTAACCTTCTGGGCACGACGATCTTTTCAGTGTGACATCTACTCCATGCGTTCTGAATTATGCGGATCTCCTCCAAATAGTTGTAGTCTGTACGGGTGAAAAAGATTCGGAACAATCCTGATTTGAGCGGTGGCGGGATTTCTTGAAGGACCACATGCGACGAGCCACCCTATATGGATAATATGAGGTAGCTCCGGAGAGGCCCAAAGAACGGGATGGGGTTGTAATAATTAAGCGCAAAGCGCGCCTCTCCCGCAATGAACCATTTAGCTCGCCATAGGAATGTCTCGGGGACCGGGTTTTTAGCAAGTTAATCCACCGAGAATACTCTTCATTGGGAGAATATTTTTCCAAGGTTTGAAACTTTTGCAATGGGTGTTTAAACTCGTTGATTTCAAATATTTGCATGAGGTGCCCAAATCCTTTGATATGGGAAAAGAACCACATTTGTAAAATTTCTGGAGCGGCCCTCATGATTTTTCTTTTTGGTCCTTGAAACGATTAAGGGATAAAAACGTTTCGGCTAAAACCATATTCACATATCCTGCTCCAAAAATGACTTGATTTATCACCCATGTGATTGAAGGATCTATAGCATTCTTTCGATGGGGAAAGATAATAAAACCAAAGAATGCTAAGAGGAAGATCTTGGCTTTTTGGGTCATTGACTGTTTTTCAAAGCATTCGCTTAAAGATGATAGCGGAAAAGCATTGTTGTTGGCTTGAACAATTTCTCTTACCGAATGATTTTTTAGAAACCGTGATAGAATAACCACAGGGTCAATGCCGATTGGCTTGGCAAGCTCGCTTCCCAAGGGCATTCCTATGGCGAGACTGTACTCTTCTAAAGTCGGAGTTAGTTCAAATTTGCCGAAAATGAAGGTGGATGTTTCAGGGCACCAGAAATGTGGTAGTGCTTGCATGACCCCAGAGTGGATATTGATTTGGAGCAATGGGAGGAGATGACCGATTCTTGATTTGACGCACTCTTGGCCGAGTTGATCTAACTACTTCCACCATCTGAGAAGTTCTCCTTTTGGGGTAGGAATGAACTGGATATCAAATCTTCCCATCGCATATAAGAAAGGGAAATACACAACCTGACCCTATTTTGCCATAAGCCATAAAAGACTGAGTAAAAGTAAAGAAATTACTTTTGCTTTTTAAAGAAAAATGGCAAGCACAAAGACATGCGCATGGGACGTGCGGCTCGATTTCTAACTAAGAAGGTTTGGTGAGATTAAAAGGATATCCGCCCGTCGCAGTCTCGCGTTAGCAAGCATACCCTCCTAACCTCGGCTAAGAAATTCGGGAAAAGAAAGGCAACCTCTACATCGCAGTCTCGCGTTCGAGGTCGTATCTTTCTTAACACCATCCTAGAAATCCTATGGCGGCCCAGTCCGGCGGCCGGGTTATGTGTGTCATGTGTAGTGTTTAAAACAGTAAAGCATGCACAATAGTTTATAATCACAAGATAATCTATTTTAACCAAAATTAAGATAAACTTCTAAGCTACTGACCTGCATAAAGAAAAAACAAAAACAAGTCGGTAAAGTGTTTAAAAAAGATAAAATGGCCTAAATCCTCAAATGTCCCCAGCGGAGTCGCCAAGCTGTCGCAACCTTTTTTTTCGGCGCCCGCAATCGGGTACGGGCGCCTAAAGAGGCTAAAGGCTCGGCTGAAATTAGTTAAGCCCGGACTCTCCCAAGTCCACCAATTCACGACTTAATGGTTCAAGTTTTTAACCTGCAAATTAATTTTAAAACGGAGTCGCCACTAATCGGTTTGGGGTGGGTCGATTAGAAACCCAAGCGAAGTATCGGAGAAATACTCGCTCTGCGCAACTGAGAGAAATTAGGATCGGGGACTTGATTACACTAGTTAATCACTAATGCCCTTTCGGTACCTAATCTTGCTTAAACCCTGAGGTTTTTTTGGATGCTCAAGGGATTTTCAATGCATTTTTTGGAGGAAAAACATTTTTTGAGTCTTTTTCTAATTTTTTGGACATAAAAGGGAGTTTTTGGCCTTTTTTGGTATTTTTGGAAAATACAAGCTTTTTTTTTTTTTGGCTTTTTTTGAATTTTATTTTTGGCTTTTTTTTTTTATGAATTTTTTTGCTTTTTTTTTGGATTTTTGGCATTTTTTGAAAATATGAAATATTTTTTATTTTTGATTTTTTGATTTTTTGATTTTTCGGAAAATAAAACATTTTTAAATATTTTTTAATGTTTTTTTTTTAGAAAATAAATTATTTTTGATTTTTCTTGATTTTTTAGAAAATAAAACATTTTTCAACATTTTTTAATTACTTTTTGAAAATAAAACATTTTTTGATTTTTTTTTTTTTTTTTTTTTTTGAAATAAAATATTTTTTTTTTATTTATTTAAAATATTATTTTATATTAAAATAATATAAAAACTGACCCGGGTCGATCCGCGGGTTGGGTCCGACCGGGTCGACGACCCAAAACGCGGGCCCGACTCAAATTTTTTCTTTTTATTTATTTGAAACGGCGTCGTGGCCCAAGGCCCGTTTTCGAAAAGAACCGGGCCGACCCGCCGACTTGGTTCGGCGAAACCCTACCCGACTCGCCAACCCGGATTTCCGCCGCCCAAAACCGTGGAAACCCTACCCGACTCGTCGACCCGGCTCCGACTCCACGACCCGGTTCCCAACTTCCCTTGGCCTCGCGAAACCCTACCCGACTCGTCGACCCGGCTCCGATTCGACGACTGGAAAATCGCAAACCCTAGGGTTTGCAAATCCGCGCGCCGAGGGAGGAAAACCGAGGCATTACAGCGGCGACGGCGCGGCGACGGTGACAAACCGCCTACGGGGGACGGCGAGGACGAGCGACAACACGGTTGCGTTGGTGTGATTGGTGGTGACATGGTTCGAGAGGGGAATGCGACGGCGATAACACGATCGGCGGCGGTGACGGTTCTTGTACTGTCCGTGACGGGGTGGCAAACGGTGGCGTGGGGGGCAACTCGGCTTCCCGATCTGGCGCGGCGTCGGCGGATCGATCACGGCAACGGCCGCGGGTGGGGCACGACAACAAGCCTTCGAAGTAACGGCGTCGGGACTTGGTCGAGGCGAATGGCTGCGCGGCACGGCGTCCGGCGGCAACAACAACAGCAAAAAAGAACTAGATCGAGGCGCGGATCTCGGCCGGACCTTCCTCGGCCTCGATCTTCTCTCACTCGGGCCGATCCGAGCCTCCACCGGCCGGATCTAACCTTCTCGAGGCGCTTGCCGCCCGCCTTCCCGAAGTCTCTCGGTGGAGGGTGGGCTGAGCTCGCGACTCGAGCTCTCTCTGCGCTCGCCCTTCGATCCTTCCCGATGTCTCTCGGTGAAGGATCTCCGAGTTCGCCACCTCCTTCGACGGAGCTTGTGGCCTGCTATTTATAGGCGAGGGGGGCGGCCGGTCGACGGGGATTCGGCCGCCGGTCTTCGCACGCCGAACGAACGCCCGCGGCCGAACCGGTGTCCCATCCTCGCTCCTCCAACAAAGCATGCTCGGCATTGAAGGCAGCCATTAATGGCGCCTGAGATCTGTCATCTCCGGCCGACGTCGGCCTACCCTCCTCGGCCATAGGTTGTCTTCGAGCGCGTGAGTTGCGGGGCGTAGGGGGAAGAAGGGAGAAGAAGGAAGAAGAAGAGGAGAAGGGGGCCGGGCTTTGAGGGAAAAGGTTGGGTCCTGGGCCAGGTGGAAAGAAGAAGAAAAGGAAGGCTGGGCGCGAAGGCCCGGCCCGATGGGCTGCTTCTCTTTTTTTTTTTTTTGTTGTTTTTTCTTTTTTTATTATCTATTTCTCCGAAAAGACAAAATTAAAAACTTAATTAATAAAATAAAATAAGCCTAAATAAAATTAAGGCGTCAACAATTTGGAAGATAGGTTTTAGTAGAAAAGGCTAAACCATGAGCAAGCCGGAGTAGAGGACTCTAAGTAAGAAAACCGTTAGGCCTACGGCTCGGGTTAGGTCACCGACTAGGGTCGGTACCCGAGGAGGCCGCAGTAAAGCGCCAGCACAGACTAGTGCTAGTAACGAAGCACCACCTCCTGTTAGCGCTAGGGTAGTAGCCCCTAATGATTCAAGGATCGAAGGGATCATACGGGTATAGGTATCATAATGGATCAGCAGGCTTTGAACCAAGCAGCCGCTATTAAAGTCGCCGCTCAAGTTGCTACTAATGTTACTTGTTGCCGCCGCTTGCTTTGAAGCCACCCTTGCTGTGGCACCTGCTATTGCACCTGCTGCCGTAGCCGTTGAAGGTCCGCCAGGAATTGTGGTCGTTGAAAGGCCAATTCACAAGCTGGTGGAGCAATTCTTAAAATTAAGCCCACCTCGCCTATTGGAATAGGAGACCTCAAAGCCGCTGTTTCGTGGATTCAAAGATTGGAGAAAACTTTTGCACTACTGATGTGCAATGAAACTAAGAAAGTAGTCCTTGCAACTTACCAACTGGAGGGAGTTGCAAATACTTAGTGGAGGACTACCTAAGGAGTAATATTTCCTAAAAGGTGTCGTCCCGGAGTGGAATGCCTTCCTAAAGGCCTTTAATGACAAATACTTCTCCGAGACGGCCAGAGAGGTGAAGATGGCAGAATTTCAATGTCTTCACCAAGGTTCCCTGACTGTCGACCAATATGAGGCAAAGTTTGCTGAACTTTCGCAATATGCTCCTGAACTGATTGAGAATCCGGCAAACCGAATGACAAGGTTTAGGGACGGATTCAAACCGGACTTGAGAAGCATACTGGTCTCTCTGGATCTGAGAACTTACAATGACCTTTATGAGAGAGCCCAGAAGATAGAGAAAGATCATAATGAAAGAGCCGTCTCGTCTGGGCCGAGGTTTAACTTCCATGGAGAAGCAATATATGACAGGGAAAGAGGCCCATGCCTAGAGGTAGATTTCAAGTTTCGCCCAACAAGAATGGTGGAATTGGAAAATCAGAGACAAATCATAATGGCCTGTGTCGCTTCTGTGGAAGGCGACATGGTACAGCCCCGTGCCCTAAAAGGACGGGCCCCTATTTTGAATGTGGCCAATAGGGTCACTTAGCCAAAGATTGTCCTAGGCGACCAAGAGGACAACCGCAGCTTGCCGCCGCCACCGCAGAGGACAGATCAAAGGTTTCGTGTTGCGTAACGCACCACGAGGCTAGACTAAATGACCTCCGGAGCAGGGAAGAGTGCACGCCATCACCGGAGGACAGGACAAAGGGAAAGCACTGTAGATAGAACACCACTAGAATAACGAAAGGAACAGGAATGGACCGATTAGGCACCGAGCAAAGGAAGAATGTTTTTGAGGTGTTTTTATCAGACTAGCGCAGCAAAATTTTGAGTGAAGGTAGAAAGATGAATCTCTGACTATAGTTGTACTTGATAGGTTTCCCTATGTATAACTTTGATACCATATATAAAAAGGTTTAGCTCGAGGAGCTTTTGTTGTAATGAATTGTTGTTGTAATGTGATATAGTTTAATCTGTCGACAGAGGAAAATTTCGAATTTATCAGAAGTCGAGAAGGACCCTTGATTTCCCTAATCTCGTCGCAAGAAGCAACCCGTTTGTTAGACAAGGGTTGTCAAGGTTACCTAGCGACTGTCGTGGATACAACAGTTGAGGAACTGAAAATTGAAGATATTTCAGTTGTGCAAGAATTTCCAGATGTAATCCCGAAGGAATTGTTGGATAAGGGATTCATACGTCCAAGTGCACCACCTTAGGGAACACCGCCCGTTTGTAAAGAAGAAGGATGGTTTGTTGAGTTTGTGCATCGATTATCGCCAACTCAATCGGTGGCGATCAAGAGCAAGTGTTCATTGCTGAAGATTGACGAATTGTGTGACTAGTTATAAAGAATGTCGATGTTTTCAAGGATCGACTTAAGGACAAATTATCGTCAATTGAGAACTAGGAAGGAGGTTGCATTGAAAACAACATTTCATACTCGATATGGCTTTTATGAGAATACTGTAATGCCATTTGGTCTGACGAATGCTCCAGCTGCTGTCATGGATTTGCTTAACCGAGTATTTGAGAAATACCTAGATCAGTCCATGATCATGTTCATCAATGATATTCTAATGTATTCGAGTAGTGCTAATGAGCACGAGAGTCATCTGAGTATGGTATTTCATACCCTGATGATCTATGGATTGGATGCTAAGTTTAGCAAATACGAGTTGGGTTGACTCATGTCGTGTTCTTAGGTCACTTGATTTCAAGCGAAGGAATCTCCGTGGACCCAAGTAAGATTGAAACGGTGATTAATTGGCCAAGACCAACGACAGTGACAGAAATCAGAAGTTTTCTGGCTTTGGTAGGTTATTACATAAGGTTTGTGGAAGGGTTCTCATCTTTAGCGTCGCCACTGATAAAACTTTTAAAGAAAGAAGAAAAATTCATATGGATAGGCAAGTGCAATAGTAGATTGCAAGAGTTTAAGTAGAAGTTGACTACTGCACATGTGCTAACCATTCCATCTGGTCCTAGAGAATATGAGATTTATAGTGGTGTGTCGTTTAGAGGACTGGGTTGCGTGGTGATCCAACATGGTAAGAGTATTGGATACGCGTCCCATTAGTTGAGACCTCATGAGTTGAACTACCCGACGTATGACTTGGAACTCGCAACATAAATTTTTCATACTGAAGACTTGGAGGCGTTAGTCGTGTGGAGAAAGATTATGGACCTTCACTGATCAACAAAGTCTCTAGTATTTATTCTTTTAGAAGGAATTGAATGTGAGATAGCACTATGAATCAGAAATTTTGAAGGACTAGGGTGTGATATTTTTTATCACCCTAGGAAGGTGAATTAAGTCACATATGTACTGAGATAGGAGTCTTCAATTGCACATATGCTGGTTAAAGAATAGACCTTACATGAGAAAGTTCGAGATTCGGTTTTCAATTTTGAGATGGGCTACCTTCCAAATCTTATAGTCGTTCTCAGAATTGAGCCGGATGCTCAAATTAGAATCAAGAAATAGCTTTGTAAGCCGAGAGGACTCTTGTGACCTCTTGAGACCCCAGAGTGGAAATGAGTGCACATCACGATGGACTTTGTGACGGACTCACTAAGAAGTCAGAAGGGTAATGATTCCATTTGGGTAGTGGCCGACAAACTGATGAAGTCAGCTCACTTTATTGCTGTATGGAAGGATCTTGATTGGAATAGGCATGTAGAAGTATATGTGTGTCAGACAGTTCGTCTGCATGGAGTGCTAATGGCGAACTTATATCAGATCTAGAACCGAGGTTCCCAATTTCAGCAGAATAATCAGATAGTTCCTTTTGAAGCATTGCATAGCAAAGTGTTCCGAACTTCAGTTGTTGAGATGAAATCAGAGAATAAAAGATCGCAACCTAGAGTTAGTTCAGCAGTTAGTGATTGCAGTTGTCGTGATAAAAAAACAGATTAAAGACCGTTTAGAGCTGCTAGAATTGTTGTATTGTTGAGCATCAAAGACCTTTAGAGTTCCAAATTGGTGATTACATCTTTCTGAAGGTGTCACCAATGAGGGATACCTTGCGCCTTGGCAAGGAGGGAAAAACTGAAACCGAGGTACGTAGGTCCATTTAAGATTCTAGAGAAAGAATCAGGATCCTAATGTATCGTCTTGCATTGTCACTGAGGTAGGCACAAGTGCATGACGTCTTTCACTTGTTGAGGTTAAGGACGTATGAACCTGACCTGACCCACGTGCTAAATCTCGAAGAATTAGACGTGGACAACAGAGTATCGTACATTAAAAGCCCGGTTCAGATTGTGATTTAGAACAGATTCTGTGTACCAAGATGGTCCCCTTGGTCAAAATGGTCTGACAACACCACAGGACTGAAGAAGCAACAAGGGAAAGTGAGACTAGATGAGACAACGATACCCCTACCTTTTTGTTTAAGGATTGGTAAAGGTTTAAATTTCGAGAATGAAATTTTTATAAGAGGGGAAGAGTTGTGACATCCCTGAATTTCCAATACTGTTTTCAATTGAATAAATTGGGCCTTTCATCAATGCGTCTATAGTGCTATTCTCAAAACCAATCACCCGTGAGATAACTAAACTATCTGGGAAAGTCATTAAGAGATTTTAATGCAATGGACTTGAGAATTCGACCAGAAGTCGACTGCTCGACCGCGTTAGTCTATAAGGGTTATTACGACATTATCAAAATCGATCAGAGATCAGGGATATGTCGATTCGACTAAGATGTGTGATCAAAGTGTGGGTGATTCCACCTGATAGAAAAATTCTTGTCAAACGGCATTAGACCGATTTTTTGTCGTTTTGGGTACCTTGTGCCCGTAATTGAAATCTTGAGATTTTCACGACCACCGAGAGTCGCCAATGTGTCGAGTGGGTTCATTGTGGCTTGAAGAAAATCGACAACGGGTCATTTGCACTAAAAATCTCTGAAAATTACCCAGTAGTCTAGATCACGCTAAAAACACGCCTAAGTGAAATTAATCATGAATTTAAATCCGATTTCAGAAATTGAAGATTCTGTCATGTCACAATAAATTCTAGGAGAGTTGACTCGGTCTCAGAAGATTTTTCTTAAACCCGAGATTTTTTTAGAAAAAGTTGGCATATGACCGTTTTTTGTTTAGAAAAAGGCCGGGATCATTTTTATCGCAAAATTGGGAAGCAAGAGAATTGTATGGGTGAGGAAAAATGCCAAATGGATCGGTGATATGTCGGTTAATTTTATTTAGCTTGGTTGGTGTTGAATGAAGGTTCAATTGAGGAAAAACCGAACCAAATTCGTGTGCCCCCACCACCTGCGACCTTTAGACCACTTTGGACTTCTAGAAGCGGGCCTTGGTGGCTCATGGCCAGCCAAGGAAGCCATACTTGGCTAGAAATGGTCAAGGAGACCATGGGATGGAAAGTTGAGGCAAGTGGAGCCCTTGTCCCCTAGATCTTTTCTCTCTAACCTCATCTCTTCCTTCTCTCTCTCCCTCATTGTCATCCAAAATCCTCTCCATCTACCTCCTCTCACCTTGTTCCAACCCCACCAGCAGCCAAGGAAGTCGTCGGAGCAGCCACACCACCGTCGGACTGTTTTCCTCCTCTATTTTCACTTCTGCCGGTTTTTGCTCCAACTGACCTTTCGCAAATATCCGAGTAAAAAGTCGACTTCCCGGATGAATCAGTGAACGATCCACCCATCTTCGTGACGAGGACATCTAGATCATTCCAAAGAGCCTAAAATCGCCCCAAATGGAGTTGCTGGTCGCCCTGTACGGCCATCACAAGACGCCGGTCGCCGGTCCGTCGGTCCGTCGGTCCCCTACTCGCCTGCACTATTTTGCGATTTTCTTCATTTTCCTCCTATTCCGACCCTTCCTTTGGCCATTCCATTCACCTACAAGATCCCCAAGACCGTCGGGAGCCATCGGTTGCCAACCATCCGCTCGTTGGAGCTCCGATCGGCCCGTTTTCGCCATTGAAGCCGCTGGTTTCCTGTCTGCAGTCCAGCAAGCATAAGCAAAAGCCAAACCAGCTTCATTTCCCTTGTTTGCAGCTCAAATCAGAGGGGGAAAACAGTGGGTTTCCAGCAAGGTACCGGGCCCCTTTTTAGGTAGTTTCGAGTCTCGAAACCTAGGCCCGCTTTGAGAAAAAACGTCCCCCGCGATGTTCCCATCGGTTTGATCCGACCCGCTCGTTAATCAAGTGAGTTTTGCTCACTAATCCCTAATTAGTATGTTAATGATACTTAGGGGTTGTTTAGATTTAATTAAGTGTGATTATGTGGATAGATTAGAGTAGAGTAATTAAATTAGTGCATTATCAATGCATGTTAGGCAAATGGTTAGTGACATTAGCAAGTAAACTCTTGTTATTATTTATTGAACGAGTCTCAGAAATTTTCCGAGTCCGTCTCGGCTTCAAATTAGGCATTACGAGCCTAAGTTGGATTTATTGCATTTATTTAATATTTTCCATAATTAATTATTTAATTATTTATTTTTAGGAAATTAGGTTTTGGGATAGTCGACGACCGGAATTTCGTGCTGATTTTAGTGGTACTCTCTGTTTATTTAATTGAGTGCCTGATTGTGCAAATTGAGTGAATTTAGTGGTTATTGATATTTATTTCAAAATTTTAATTAAATTTGGTAATTACATTGAAAATTACCGAGTCGGTCTACGACGCCAAAAATCTATTTTGGAACCTGCTGAAAATAGTGGGAGGTTTAAAAGTGAAAATCTTATATTTTGGCTAAGGCCGACCATGTACCCACGCACGGATATTTTTATCGGGAAGGATAAAAATGGTGAATTGATTAAATAATCAATTATCGGCATACTATGAAAGTATGGCTAGCAGGCTTAAGCGAGCATATAGAATAGCAGATCAATGGATCTGGCAATTTCTGGTGAGCATATATTAGATTAGCGGATCAATGAATCTGGCAGCTTCTGGTGAGCATATATAATTCTCATCATACTATGAAAGTATGTTTGGCAGCTTCTGGCGAGCATAAATAATATACTATATCATAAATTGAGGTAGCTCTTGGCGAGCATATATATATAGTATATTATCTCAGTATTTGAGATAGCTTCTAGCGAGTTATACTACCTATTATCAGCTTATAATAAGCAGTCCTGGGGTATGATCGGACTTATAGGTAGTATTGATTCAGATGACCGGGGAATGGTCTTGTTGACATGTAATCAGCTAAATCGATTGATCGATGATTTGATCTGGTTGGGTAAATTGATTTGTGAAGTGATTGATGGAAGTAATTTGGTGAATGTATGGATTGTATAAATTGTATTGACTTACAAGAAGGAACTGAGGCCAAGGTAAGCCCTCTGATCCATGTTGTGCTTAGGCAGCTTATTGAGTGTATTGGCTTCCTAATTGGGTCTTAAGAGTAGAACTTGTTGAGACGTAATCTCACTGGTTATTGAATAATTATTTTCAGGTCCTTAGATGGATGTGGTGAAGGACCAGAGGCCCGAAGTGTAGAATGTGAAGCATAAAGAATTGACGATCCTCTTGAACTAGTTAGTCATAGGATAATTCTCTTTTGATGGGAGTCGATTCCCTTTTATAGACCTTGTTTTATGAACTTGTGCTTTAAAACTTGACTTAACAATTCGCCTTGTATATATTGGCACTACGGTTTGCAATGTATATAAGTGTGGTGGTTTTTCAATTGAAAAATTTGGAGTCTTACTTTCCTATCCCATTGTTTTATTGTCTAGAGATTATTTATATGCTTCCACATGCGTATTAAAATGAATGGGTCGGCGATACGTCCTGAGACGTCGCTATTATATCGACCAGGTGAGGGATGGGTGCGTGCCCGAGGATCGGGGCGTGACATGGTAACTAGTTATATTCCTTACTGGTTAATAAGGAAATGACAAGACGTGACGTCATGTATCCAAAAAAGCACAAGATGATAAGTTTCATGAACATAATTTCAACATATTATTACCCAAAGGTTGTTGGCGCTGATGTTATTGTGTCAAGGATTAATGAACCTACCCAAGGAAGACTTCTTAAGAATGGTGTTTTTACTCCACAAATACCTTAGAAATAGTACCAAAAAGTTCTTAAACCTATTATACTTTTACCAATTTAGTTATAAACATTTTTATCATACAAATTAGTCCCAAACGTTTTCACATTTTGCCAATTGAGCTCATATGATCAATTTTGATCGAAAATCACTAACATGAATGTTAGGCATCTTACATGGTGTAGCTAGCGCAAACGTGGAAAATTTTTAATATATTTTTTTAATTTTTAAATACTTTTTCTTTTCTTTCTTTCTCTGCTGGTTGCCAAGCCTTGGGAATGACTACTGACCAACCATAGGCTACAACCAATGATGGTCACCCTCGCCAAGATCTAGCAAGGGAGGACCTTGTTGTCTCGCCAAATTCAGCAAGTCACAGCTTCACGCGAGGCTTGACTATGCCCAATCTATCGAGGGCAAGGGGCAACCTCGTTAGCCTTCACAAGGGCTGGTCTCGGGCGAGGCTTGCCCAAAGATGGCGAGGCCAACCTTCCCTGAAGGCTAGCAAGGGCCAACCTTGCCTGCTTCAAGCAAAGCTTAACCCTGTCAAATCTAGTTAGGACAAGCCTTACTCAAGGCCAACAAGGGTGACCTCACCTAAGGCTAGCAAGGGCAACCCTCGTCAGCCATAAACTATGGCCAATCACCGGCCATCAACAAGGCTTGGCAAAGGAAAAAAACAAAAAAAAAAAAAAAAAAAAAAAAAAAAAAAGATGAAAAAGAAAAATTAGAAATAATAAATATTCAAAATTCAAAAATATTAAAATACTATAGTAAAAAAAAAAAAAAAGTCCACTGGCATTCACTTTAATGATTTTCGGTCAAAATTGGCCAAATAAACTCAATTAGTAAAACTTGAAAAAATTTGGGACTCAATTGACACAATTAAAATATTTATAATTGAATTGGAAAAAATACAATATATTAGTATTTTTTTTTTTTGGGTACTTTTCCCCAAATATCTTTGGGCAATTACAAGTTTTTATGTCAGCATTTGGGTCTTGTTTAAATTGTATGACTTAAGCATGTAGCAAGTAGCTCACTTGCCTTTTAAGCCAATGATAAAACTTTACTTGTCAAAAAAAAAAAAAAATTGCCCTAAAGTTGGTTTTACACAAGAGTCCACAAAATGGATGATTGTGATGAACTCAATCCATTAGACGCCAGCCCATATAATAGAGTCTTGAATCAGAGACCATGAACAATACCAGCTTAACATGGATTGATTTTGATCCTTGCCTAAATCGAAATCCCGTTAATGGATTCAAACACAACGCTGAACCCAATAACTCGATTGCTAGTACCTCGCCGTCTTCCAGGAGCACACGGTGGAATCTACAGAAGATAGTGAAACTCCAATTCGACTCTTAAGTACATAATTGAGATGCTCAAGGAGGGGGACTTGGAGGAGAAAAACTGCACGTTTGCCGGATTGATTGGCCATCCTCTGGGCCAAAGAAAAAAAATCAGCATGATGTCCTCTACCAGAAGGGTACCTTTTCAACCACCAAAAAAAAAAAAAAAAAAAAAAAAAAAATCAAGTACTTGCCAACTAGCGAAAATTTGGCGAACCAGCAAGTTCATTTGAGACTAATTTGACAACTTCAAACCCTTATTTGAAATAATGTCCACCTTAAAAATTGTTGAATCTCTATGTATGTTACCAAGGTAAGATTTTGCTATAGTGCCAAACATCCAAACAGGTTGATAATTTACTATTTATTTTTTCATCGTTAAATTCCTTCAATAGTTAGCAATTCTTTGCCCACTTGTAAATTTACCAATTTAATAAAATCTTACTGTGTAATGTACGAGTATTTTGCACTAAATTATCCAACTTCGTTGGGCTTGAATATAACTCATTTGATTTCCTTTATGTAATGCTTGTAGATATTACTTTCATTGGTTTTATTTGATTGCTCTACTTTCTAACACATGATGGTAAGGCCGAGCATTAATCTAGGGTCAACCTTAGACCAACCTTGGACTGGCCCAATCCGGCTGATCCTGATCTAATTATGGAGGGACTAGGTCTCCTTGGTCCCAAAACCCAAATTTCTTGGAAAAATTTCAAATAAGGGTCTAAGGTTCTATCAATTTCTCAAAAGAAGATTTAAAGTGGATATTTTTTTCAAAAAAAAGACCTGAAGTTGCCATAGGAGTTTCAAATAAAGGTCTAACCTCACCAACTCGCTGAATATTCTGGTCGAAAAAGGACATTTTTGTCCAAAGACAATTTTAACCCAAATTTTAATTAAATTAGATTAAAAATTAATCTAAAAGCTTTTAAAAAAAAAATACATGTAGTGTGGGCCCTCACCTTTGGTCGGCAAGGGTTGCGGCCCTCATCAAGGTGTCCGCAACCTCAACTCCCTATCGGTTAGGGGTGAGTGAATTCAGGTTTCGTACATGTTCCACTTGAGAACTGAAACTTATCCATTGGAACACATTCCTTATTTTTGGAACGGGAAACTTAGGGCACGTTTGGTAAAGTTTCTGTTCCGAGGAACAATTTTTGAACATAAATAGTTTTTTTTTTTTTCTGTTCTAGGGAACAATTTTTGAATATAAGAACGCGTTTGGTAACTACAAAAAATTTCTACTCCAAGAATAGAAATGCGTTTGGTAAACTTGTAATTTTTTTTTCTTTTTTTTTCTTCATTCTTCCTTTTGGCCAGTTGCCAACCTTGGCCATGGCCAGCGATCGGCCTACAAGGGCCGGTGACCTCGCCGGCCCCCGGTGAGGCGGTGTCGCCCAACGGTGGCTTGGCGAGACCGAGTGTCACTGGTGGCTAGGCGAGCTCGGCCTCGCCAAGCCAAGGCAAGGCCAACCTCACGTCGCTTGGGCGAGGTCGAGCCTTGTCGGTGACCTCACCTGGCCACCGAGGCCACCGGCAAGGCTCGGCCTCGCCCAAGCGGCGCGAGGTCGACCTCGCATTGGCTAGGCGAGCTCGGCCTCGTTGGGGGCCGGCGATGCTCCGGGGAGGCCGTCAACCCTTGATGGCAGGTCGCCGGCAATGGCCGAGGCCGGCGACCAGCCAAAAGGAAGAAAAAGGAAAAAAGAAGAAGAAGAAGAAGAAGAAAAAAAAAAGTGTTTCTTGGAATGTTCCTAGGAACAAGAAACAAGTTTTTTATACTTATTTCTATTCCAAATCTATTCCCGAGAATAAACAAAAAATAGACTTTTTGTTCCCAGAAACAAAATAACAAAAGTTTGTGTTCCGGGGAACAGAAACACATTTTGCCAAACACACCCTTATCCTGCATATCCTAAAACTTAGAATTTACCATGTCATAAGTTCCAACGTCAGTTCTAGGGTCTACTCAGGTTCCACCTATATTATCAATTGACTGATTGCAGTAAATTTAACCTTTAATAATAACCACTTGCTACTACGATTTACTTCATAACTTATATTCAAACATACAAAAAGTATGGACATTAATAAAGTAAAAGTCTTAGTCATAATATGGAAGCTCAAATTAGTGCTTCTAGATTATACATTCATTATCGAATGACAAGGAATATCACAGAATCGCGTGAAGATATGGACTAAGAAAAATATTAAAACTCATTCTAGATTTCAGATTTCAAGTTCCAAGTCAAGAACCTAAAACCTATTTGTCGAAACAGGTTCCTCATTTTTGGGAGCTTGAAACCTATCTTGCATACATTGGAACTTGGAATCTACAAGTTCTCATCGGTCTGATTCTCAAGTTCAGGCTTTACCTCAAAACCATGCTCACATTTACTATTGATGATGGGTCAGCAAACAGCCTTGGGTTTTTTTTTGGTATGTTTCTTTATTTTTATTTTTTTTTTATCTTTTTGTCTTCTTTTTTTTTTGTCTTTTTTGAGTTTCTCTTTTTATGGAAATTTTTCTGGATTTTTTAAACCTAATTTAATTAAGATTTTGTGTAAAATTAGGACTCAGATTAAAACAAGATTGTTTTAGCGCTTTAGTTAATCTTAATGTACATAGGACGCTATGTGGAAGAGATAAAATATTTAAAAAGTTAGGTCAACATTTTTCGTTAGTTAAATTAAATGGAGTTAGCGGAAAAACTCGATTTTTACACAAAATCGAGTCCTAGCTTGTGGCTTTCAAGGGTGGCCTTGCTCGAGTAAGGTGAGGGCGATCCTCACCTGGCCCTCTCCATGTATTGCCGATGGCCTTCAAACTAGCCACTGATGAAAAGAAAAAGATAAGAAAAAGGAAAAAAAAAAAAAGGGAAAAGGGAAAAGGAAAGAAAACAAAAAAAGAAAATAACAATAATAAAGGGGAAATGCCATTGACTAGCCATCGAGATCATGTCCTTTTTTAAGTCACATATTTGCAATAAGATTCATTTGATACCTTTATCTAGAATCTTTCTTGATTTCTTTTTCCACCAACTCTTAAAGAAAGAAAAAGGAAATTCCCCTTTGAAGGCCACACGTGATCGATGTCCGTCCTTTCAATGATGTTTTACTGTGAAGAAGATTACAGTCTGTAATAGTTTTGCGTTCATTATCCTCTGTTCTTTTCTCTCTTTTTCCAGCACGTTCAGCAATGCCATTTCCGGACAATTCAGCGGAGCCTATTCTTAGGGTAGTTGAGAAAATATCAAATACCATGTCAAGTCATTGAGCCCTTTTTTTGTCGAGAATAGCAGCTGTCAAATGGCCTCATACGCAGCTCACTTCAGACCCAACAGGCTGCCTACAGTGGGCCCATTCCAGCTTTGATCCCTGCAAATTTTCAGCAAAAACAGGTCCTCTTCCTTTGCTGAAACCGGTCCCAGTTCCTGCTCTGACCGCCCTTTTCTAGTTCTGTTTACATTAAAATAAGGCCTTCAGTTTGAACCAGTTAATTAACACGGTCCAAAGCAAGTCCGATCGAATTAATGAAATTCAACCGCCTCTTCGATTTGGTTCGAACCTGCAATAGATTCCTTACATGTGTGTTCAACCGCTACACATGAAGTTTGTCATCTTCTTTCGTCGAATTCTCTTCACAAGCAGCAGCAACATCTAATGAAGAGCCTTCCTCTAGTAGGATAATTTTATAGAAGAGGAGCTCATGATTGAGTAGAAATAGGGGAGCTTGTTGGAAAATCTTTTCAACATGAGAAGCAAATACAAAACAAAAGAAAGAGTAGTCATTGGTTTTGGTGGCCACTTGGTCTTTTTTTTTTTTTTTTTTTTTCTTCCATTTATCTAACCGGAAGGGATTCTCTCTCTTTGGTGTATATTATAAAGTTTGTTCCATAAACACCGTGGGTATTTGGTGTAATTATGGGACTAGAAATTACTTAAAAGTGTGTCATCCATTGTAATAGTGTGTTCTCCAATAGGTCATTAACAACTTACTCTTTTTACTAATACAAGTTTCAACATTTGTATAGAGCGACGTCAATTTCTCGTGCCATTTATCATTTCTCATTTTATTTTCTCTAAAAAAATTTGTGTGTCCATATAATTGCGAAGGTTACACATATTCAATGACCCTGGAATAACCTAGTGTGAGGATGAATTAAAGTGAAGAGTTGCCAACATACAGCTCTTCTTTAGTGTAAAAATCATTGATATTCCCTGTATTGTGGGGATAAAAAATGTACACATACAATTAGAGAATACAAGATATATGGGCACCGCACGTTAAAATAAGGAACGTAATAACACCATATAAGATGGGGACCATCGTCTATCATTCCTCATTTTATTTTCTCTGAAAATTTTTGTGTGTCCATATAATTGCGAAGGTCCGGTCCCTTCTTTGACGGTTTACTGCAACCTCTAGCTATATTCACGCCATTCTAGGTGGACATCACCAGGGATGGTGCTGGTTTGGAAGCTAGTTTGGTTCTTTAATTCTCTAGTTCAATTCTTGTTTTGTTCTAGTCCAATTGGGATTAGATGGTGGCTGGCTTAGGGGCTTAATTGTGGGCAATTAGAAGATGGCAACAGGAATTAAAAATAAAAAAAAAGGGAAAGTGAGTTTCTTGGATCAGACACGAGTCGACCGCACAATTTTACGGAAACAGTACACACTCCTTGTTTATTCAATTGAGCTGAAATGTTAAAGAGAGTTAGTCAACAGGCCGACGCAACGTGCGTAAAAATTTTAGGCCAAACAGCTATTGTGAAATCCACTTTTGAAAGTCCGACATCACCGTTTTTCATTTAGGCGGCCCAGTATAGGATCAGCCGATGTTTCTTAGAAAAATACATATTTAGGAAACTACACTTAGAATTAGTCCACAAACTATATCATTAGAAAAGAGACTTGAAAATGCTCATCTTGATAATTAGCTTGAAATCTTTTGAGCTTGTTTGGGTCTTTAATTGATCAGGGGAAGCCAGTTCAAAATTATTGAGAAGAAAATTGAGTCCAAGTAAGAACCATAGAGTCGCTGTCACTCAAATTAATAGCCATCGGCCCGAGGTTCTCATGAGACATTGTCCCTAGTTGAAGAGCGTAGGAGATCCCTAATCTTCATAAGATAAATGGATGACTTACTCATATTGAAACCTAACTATTGATGAACTATCATGCCTCTAGCTTAAACGTGCATAAGGGACGCAGCGAGAAAAATGAATGCAAGGTCATATAAAATGATTGTTTTTATATCAAGGATCAAATTCCATCCTCATTGGTGAATTTGATTGCTGATGATTTTATTAATTATTGTGATGGGCCTAAGTTGGCCCATCCGCCCATGTTGGGCCTAAAAGCCTGGCCCACAAGATTAGGGCCCATGGATGGAGGGATACGTTAAAGAGTTGTAACTTTTGGGAAAACGTTTTTTGCCGAAGGGACGTGTCCTTTGGAGAGGACGTATTTAAGGGGAAAAAGAGAGGGAGAAACGCACCTTTTGACAGTACGTACGTTCATCCTCCCTCTCTCCCACCAAAAGAAAAAACAATAACAAAAGAGACAACATTCTCTTCCCTTCAAGGCGAATTCACGTCATCGGATCGAGCGGGATCGGTTTCTCTTCCTCATATCGCAATCGGTGTTTAATCTGTGGCTAACAAGGTACGTTCGATTCTGTGATGTGCCTTAGGATCGGTGATACATGTGTTTTTCCCGGGCTCGTCTTCTACACTTGTTTTAGGGGTTCGATTTAGTGTCGAATCCGGTTTTTGGGAATCCGATATTCCCGACAATTGCTGAAATAATTTTCTTTGAAAATACATGATGATTTCATTGGTGAAAATCATGTTTCAGCATGAAGTAGTCCTTTGGATTGTGAAGATCAGAAATTTCAATCAAATTGATGATTGAATTATTTATATAGTAATTTTGGAAAAATGACATGCCATCTTACTAAAGCAAAAGTAAGTGCATAATTATTTGATTTTTTTAGGACCAATAAGTTGATAAAGAAGTCCATGAAATTCAAGATAGAACAAGACATCATAATTTTGACAGGAATTTTCGATCTCTGGAAGCTGGAGATTACATTGAATACCAAACTTAAGTTATAAGACTCGGGTGCATAAATTAAGTACAAGATTTGATTGCATAATTGGCGTAAGTTGTTGGACCAATATTGAAATTATTAAAACGAAGAATCTAATTTTACCTAATTCGATGAAATGGATGTACAAGAATCAACATGACCAGCACGTTTACTCCATTTCGTAGCCGAAAGATATATTAATTTTTTTTTTCCTTTTTATAATGTGGACGGCATATATTTCTTTTTCTTTATTGTTTTGGGTTGGTTTCTGGTGAAGTGAAGAGGATAAGAGTGTATATTTATATCCTGTTTTCCACGCAATAATCGCATAAGTGCAAGGTGAGCAATAGCTGAAAGCTTGGCCAATGGAGTACTGCCCTACTTCGCCCTTTTGGCTCGGCCTCCTCCTCCCGGCACTTCTATTTTTCCTCCTCAACCGTTGGAAGCGCACCAAGCTTCCCCCTCAGCCCCCAGCATGGCCCATGATCGGCAACATCCTCGACCTCGGGATCATGCCGCACCAGAACCTCCACAGCTTCCGAGCCGTGCACGGGCCTGTCTCGTGGTTGAAGCTCGGTTCCGTGAACACCATGGTGATCCAATCAGCTCAGGCCGCCGCAGAGTTCTTCAAGGGCCACGACTTGGCATTCGCGGACCGCAAGTGTCCCCATGCATTGACGGCTCTCAGCTACGACCAAGGTTTGCTCGCCGTGGGTCGTTACGGCGGCTACTGGCGCGTTCTCCGGCGTCTCTGCTCTGCAGAGCTCCTCGTGACCAAGCGCATCAACGAGACGGCCCATCTCAGGCAGAAGTGCGTCGACAGCATGATCAGGTATTTAGAGGAAGAAATGGCAGCTAAACAAGTAACAACAGGTTATTTCTCACGTGCTTGGTGTTCCTTTTGACTTTTTTTTTTTAAGAAGAGAGAGTACGGAGGGGGACGTTTCTTTAGCTCCTTATAAAATATCAATGCAGAATCAAGATCATATACACTACACGATATTTCCACTGGTGTCACAACCACTTCTCGATTATTAATATAGGTAAAATCAATGATTAAGACATGTTAAGACTTCTACAAAAGTGCCGCTAAGAGAAATGATCCCTTGCCTCAAAATAATGTATTTCAGTGAAGAATACAACTTGCTACTAGATTTAACTCAAAAAAATAAAATAATGGGCCTGTTTTTTAGGGATAAAGGAACGACGGTTTTTTGAACTTTTGTAAAGTGTTCAATCAGGTTCCAAAATCTTTTTTGTGTGTAAATTTGGTCCTCGAAATTATACATCTTTTAGTTCAAGCTGACCCTCCTTATAGATTTGTAGATGGAATGATAATGAGGAATGTCGCCCTAGCACTATAAGTTAGCACCAACTATACTAACTTATTTGGTGGCATTTATTTATTTTTAAACACGGTGCTGATATGGATAAGGAAAAAAAAATCTAACTAATAATTACGCACAAGTGAATAGAGGGTGGCTGGCTAGGGTGGGCGGCAGCCTCGCGGCACGACATGGGTCGTTGAGTGCATGCCGTCTGCGACTCCCGCCTCCCATCCAAGCACGTCCCCCTACTTCAGAACGATACTTCTTTTTTATGTTTCTCTTTTCTTTTTTTTTAATCAATTTCCTTATTTTTCATTTTTTAATATTTATTTTTAAAAATTTCCATATTTATGAATTATGTGTTATTCTATTTTAAAAATTTTAAATGCCACACATAATATCGTATTTGCATTATGTAAGACTTAAGTGTCACGTCAGTACTTCTATTTCCTTTTTTAATGAAATGACCATGTTGGATATGAAAGTATATGATTTAAGGATCTAATTGTACAAAAAAAATTAGGGACCTAATTAAACCTTTTGTAAAGGTTTAGGGATTGCTGATACTTTTATCTCTTGATTTTATGTATTGTAAAGGCGCGTTTGATAACGATTTTGTTCTTAGGAACAGATTCTGATCTAAAATAATTCTTTTTTATTATATTCTCAGGACCAATTTCTAAGTATTTTAAGCTGTTTGATAACTGTCCAAAATTTCTAATTCTGGAATAGAATTGCGTTTGGTACCATGCTCATTGATTCTGTTTCAAATCAATTTCTTTTAATTTTTAAATAATTTTTTTACTTTTTTTCCTTTTTTTTTTTTTTCTTTTCTTTTTTTCCTTTTTCTTCCTATTCTTCTTTTCTTGGCCGGTCGCCGGATCGGCGACGCTCGCGACCTCACTGGAGCGTCGCTGGCCCTCGTTGGCCGAGCCTCACCGGTGGCCAGGCCGACCTCACCAGGGCTAGGCGAGGCCTGCTTGGCGCTGGGTGAGGCCCGCCTGGCCACCGGTGGGGCTGGGCAAGCCTCGCAACACCCAACCTCAGCGAGGCTTGTTTGGCCAACGGCGAGCTCGCCAGACTGATTGCCGGCGGTGGGTGGCAGCGAGCGGCAACGAGCGGCGACGGACGGCAACGGCGGAATGGCGGTCGATAAAGAAGAAGAAGAAGAAGAGTTAGTTTTGATTTTTAAATTTGATCTCGGAACAAGAATCAACTTTTTTTTTGTTCTTGATTCTATTCGAAATCTAATTCCATGAACAAAAAAATAGAAATTTGTTCCCGGGAACAAAAATTTTACCAAACATGATTCTGTTTCCAAACTGCTCATGTGAACAAAATATCATAATCATGCACTATTTGGATGGTTACCAAACATGCACTAATTGACAAATTCAACAAATTAAATTCTAGTGTAAATAACTCAACTTACCTAAGAGCTATTGTGATTAAATATGTTATTTCATCCAACTCACTTTCATTCTTTTGAGTTAGACTGACTCTACCGTTGAATTATTGCAAGCTTGTGCAGCTTTAGGGGTGGCAAATAGGTGGGTCGGGTCGGGTAGGGGGTCGGGTCGAAAATGGGTCGACCCATATTGGACCAATTTAACCTGTTTTGACTCATATTATTGTAATGTAAATCTAATAACCCATACCCGACCTGACCCATACCTAACCCGACCCGACCCGTATTGCTAAAACCTAGTAATATTATAGGAAAATTCACTTCTATTATATGCTAATTGGATTAAAACTTCAAATTAAATTAAAAATAGTAAATAAAATATAAAAAAAGTTTTAAAAAACCTATAAATTGAAATATTTATAAAAAAAAAAAAAATATTAGACAAATTTAATGGAAAAATTTTATAATTCTTTTTAAAATATTTTTAAAAAATCAAAATTTTATTTTTTTAAATATAATTTTCAATAATTATTTTTTCTTTTTCTCTTTTCATTTTTCTTCTTCTTCGGCCGGCCGCCCGACCATGACGACGGTCGGCGACCAGCGACAAGTAAGATCGAGCTCGCCGCGTCAAGTGGGGCTCAATCTCACTGATTTAGTGAGATGGAGCCCCGCCCGACGCCGGTGAGCTCAAGAGGCTCGATCTCACCGGCATTGGGCGAGGCTCGATCTCGCCGATTTGGTGAGGCCGAGGCCTTGGACACCGGCGAGGCCTCGCCGACACCTCGAGCCTCGCGAGGTGGGCGAGGCTCGAGCCTCGCCGATCTAGCAAGGCCGAGGTCCCGCCCGACGCCGGCGAGCTCGAGCCTCGCTAGTCATCGACGAGGCTCGAGCCATTTTTATAGAGTTAATAAAGGCCATGGGTTTAAATTTTAAAGTGGGTTTCCTAATAACCCATTTAGATCCTTTTTTTTTTGTATTTTATTTTCTCAGACCCATTTTTTACCCATATTTAACTTTTATTTGACCTATTTCTGACCCATATTTAACTTTTATTTGACCCATTTATGACCCATATTTAACTTTCACTTGACCCATTTTTAACTCATATTTAACTTTCACTTGACCCATATATGACCCATTTAACTAAAAATGGGTCATAATATGGGTTTATGACTCATTTTGCCAGCTCTACTTATTATGCTAAATGATTATACTCTATATATTATTATTCTTCTTTTAACGGCCTTAATTTTTGTGGTTTACATCACAAGAGGCAATCTTGATAATTGATTTTGAAAGTTATATACTTTGGTTGCAAAATTTCCCACACTTGGAATATGTGATCAGTATATCCGTCACTTGACAATACCGTCTTCTTAGCATGGCCCTATTAATATAGGTAAAGAAAGTAACCTACAACTAGATTTAACTTCTCACACTTCCGTAAAAATGTTCAATTATATATATTTTAGTTCGAGTTGGCCCTCCTCTTAAATATGTAGATGGAATATTTACGAGGAATGTCGCACCAGCACTATACGTTGGCACTAACTAAGCTAATTTATTTGGTGAACTGAATTTTTTTTCTAAACATACGGAGGGGCGAACGCCACCTCCCGTGCAAGCACACCCTTGCCACCTTAGCGACGAGTCGCCTCCATCCTTAATTCAGCATAGCCTCCATTCACGAAAGTCTCCCCCTAGTTCAATCGCGACACTTCTGTTTTTCAATTTTTTTTTTTTTTTTTTTTGCAAATTTCCTTTTTTTTTTTTTTTTTGATATTTATGTTATTTTTTAATTTCCTTATTTATGAATTTTTTGTTATTCTATTTTAAGTTTTTCAAAAAGAGAAATGATTGCGTGATAATTCTTAATATACTATAAGAATGATAGTTAATTCAGAATCACAAAAAACTAAATCATAAATAATAAGAAATTATTGTGATACTTACTTCTTCAAGAATTTGTGATTCATAATAAATTATTATTCTCACAATCTTTTCAAAAACTTATATAGGCTTATCGTGTTGACATTCAACGAGACTTAATTGCCATTTCAACATTTATGTTTCCATTTAAATGGAAAGACCAAACTGGACAAGAACGTATGTGATTTAGGGATCTAATTCCACCGGAAAAAAAAAAAGGGACCTAATTAAACCTTTTGTAAAAGTTTAGGGATTACCTATACTTCTATCTTTCTTTTTTTTTTTTTTTTTTTTTTTGTGTACTGTGATTGACAAAGTCAACAAATTAAACAATAGTGTAAATAACTCAATTTACCAAAGAGCTACTGGAATTTAATTTGTTTTTTAGTCGAACTCGCTTTCTTTTTTTGGAGTTCGAGTCGAACTAGAGTGGCTCTACTGTTGAATTATGTAAAGCTCGAGTGGCTTTATCATTCAATTGCGTAGGTGAGCTTTCGTGTTGGACATTGAAGCATACACAGTAAGTCAAGTGGAGCTTACGAGCAGTTTAGAGATTGGTTCCTCTTGATTTGACCGCATCTTTCCTTTAACTAGTTGCACAACTTGGTACAATCTATTTTTCACATGTCTAATCTGTTAAGTGTTATACATTCTCTGATTAGAATTAATCATAAAGAAATTTTATTTTTATGAAGAGTAAGGAATCGACTTATCTCACTTCCTCTTTCTCCTGGCGTTTAATGTGGTGGGCAACATGGTGCTCTCACGGGATCAATTGGACCCAAAATCGAAGGATGGGCCCGAGTTCTATGACGCCATGAACCGGTTCATGGAGTGGGCCGGCAAGCCGAACGTAGCCGACTTCATGCCATGGTTGAAATTGTTGGATCCGCAGGGGATCAAGGCAGGCATGGCGAAGGACATGGGTCGAGCCATGAGGATTGCCGAAGGCTTTGTGAAAGAGAGGTTGGAGGAGCGAAAGCTAAGGGGAGAGACGAGAACAACGAATGATTTCTTGGACGCAGTATTGGATTATGAGGGCGATGGAAAAGAAGGCCCTGACAAAATCTCTGCCCAGAACATAAATATAATCATTCTGGTGAGTTTGCTCCTCTCTTCCACGTTTAACATGACCACACTTAGAGACATTAGGTCGAATTCGGTTGATTAAGTGGCGTGACAAACTTAACTGACATTTAAACAACTAGGGTCACATCACGCAATACGGAGAAGTTTTAGTAGCTAACTTAATGAATCAATCATGGTGCCGTCCAAGCACTGATTTTTCTTTTCATCAAAATAAACTAAAATCAAGCTTATGTCTTCGTCAAGCATTCCAACTAGTTATTGTAAAATTACCAGGGATTGGCCGAGTCAATGTTAGTCAAGTCAATGTCAATCAAGTCGAGAAATTTTGACATTGGCTTACAAAATTTGGCTGAAATCAAATTGATTGCAAGGATAAAACCAGTGCAAATAATTATTGCAATCAAACTCTTAGGCGGGAATAATTTTCAAAGCCGTTGACTGACAATTGAAGTAAAGCAATTATTGTAGCTAAGACTATAAGAAGCGCACATCTTAATGGAAACGCGCAGACATAAGAAGAACAAGCTTTACTTATGTTAATCCATTTTGCTCTCTCACAAATCTTTTTCAATTATTTCCCAGCAACCTATTTCTTGCCATTCCAGTTGTTTATTTCCTTTTGTCAATCAAACACTTGCCCCTGCTCTTTCATAAATACTTCTTGTTCCTTTCTTTGTGTGCCAATCATCTGCCAATTCGAAGAATAGGAACTGTTGTGTTTGATCAGGATTGTTGATCAGGTGAAGCATGATAATTTTTACTATTGAGCTGACGATTCGAGGGTGACTTTTTCCAGCCAAAGAGAATCTCTTAATTATAGGACGAGACTCGGACATTTGTGGTATCCAAGACCTAATCTTTGTACTAAATGGGTCTACTTGATGGTGCAGGAAATGTTTTTCGCCGGATCGGAGAGTACAAGTAGCACCATCGAGTGGGCGATGGCGGAGCTACTCCGCCAACCCGAGTCAATGAAAATGGCCAAAGATGAGATTGACCAGGTTGTGGGGTTGAACAGAAAGCTCGAAGAAAATGACACGGAAAAGATGCCATTTTTGCAAGCCGTGGTGAAGGAAACCCTAAGATTGCATCCCCCATTACCTTTGCTTATCCCACGAAATACTCTAAAGGAAACCAAATTCACGGGTTTTGATATACCCAAAGATACCCAGGTTTTCGTGAATGCATGGAGCATTGGAAGAGACCCCGATGCATGGGAGGACCCATTGGCATTCAAACCAGAGAGGTTCATGGGATCTAAAATTGACTACAAGGGTCAAAACTTTGAGCTAATTCCATTTGGATCAGGCAGAAGAATATGCGTCGGACTTTCATTGGCGCATAGGGTGCTTCATCTTGGTCTTGCAACACTGCTTTACCATTTCGATTGGGAACTAGGCTGTGGTTCAACTCCAAAGACCCTCGACATGAAAGAGCGGGTGGGAATAACACTAAGAAAGCTACATCCTTTGAAAGTGATACCTAAGAAACGTAGCGTGTGACGTCGCGTGTGAGGTATAATTACCCTAAGGTTATTAACGCTAATGTTATCGTGTCAAGGATTAAAAAAGCTGTCTAAGGAAGACTTCTTAAGAATGATGTCATCCCTGCACAAATATCTTAGGGAAACTACAAGTTCTTATGTTAGCATTTGGGTCTCGTTTGAATTGTATGACTTGAGCATGTAGCAGGGTAGCTCACCTGCCCTTTATACCATCAATAAAACCTCACTTGTCGAAAAAGAAAATTACTCTAAATTTGGCTCCACACTTAGGGGTGCATGACAAACTACAATTTCTGTTCCAGAAATAAATTTTCTATTCCAAACTTGTTTCTGGAATATGAATCCTTGATAAAATTATTCCATTTTTTTATTTCTAAAATATATTTTTGTTCCAGAAATAGATTTGGAATAGAAATTAGAAATAAAAATTTTCTACTTTTTTATTTCTGGAATAAAAATGAAAAATAAAAATTCTTCTCATCGTTCATCCTTACTATGAACCGGTCATTCATCCGTCGTTGTTGACCAACATCTGCCTGTCGCCGCAGCCTCATCCGTCCGCCGGTCGCCGAGTGTTGCCGTCGCCGCCACCGCCATCCGCTGTTCTTCGTCTACTGTCCATCGTCCGCCGGTCGCAGGCTGCCATTTGTCGCTGCCCACCGCCGCAGCCGTCCAACATCTGCTGATTGCCGCCATCCAAAAGAAAGAAATTTTGTATAGTTATTAAATGAATTTCTATTTTTAGAGTAGAAATTTTGTATCGTTATCAAACGGGTATTTTTGCTTAGAAACTCATCTAGAATAAAAATAGAAAAATCTATTTCCCTTTTAGAATGATTATCATTCGCGCCCTTAAAATCCACAAAATGGACATTTGCAATGAACTGGATTCACTAGACATAAGACTGTACAATAGATTCCCGAATCATATACTATGAGCGGTTTCTAGTGGGTGATGGTGGAGCTACTCGACCAGCCAAATTTTAGAATATTGTACGATGAAAGAGAGCAATATAAAAGAAAAGTAACAGGAAGATATTGTATGATCTTTTCGGATCTTGTCAAATCCATATGGACAATTGATCACGTTGACTATGCAGTAGGACCCACATAAACCCGGTCGGTGTTGGTTCACATTCACTAGACGCAAGACTGTACGATAGATTCCCAAATCATATACTAGGAGCGGTTTCTAGTGGGTGATGGTGGAGCTACTCGACCAGCCAAATTTCATAATATTGTACGATGAAAGAGAGCAATATAAAAGAAAAGTAGCAGGAAGATACTGTATGATCTTTACGGATCTTGTCTAATCCATATGGACAATTGATCATGTTGACTCTGCAGTAGGACCCACATAAACACGGTCGGTGTTGGTTCACATGTTTTGTCACTATTGCAAATTATTCTAAAATTAACACAAGATTGCAAATTTGCTGAAGAAGGCTGTAGATACGTCTTGATTCATTGTCATGATCCATCCGTATATAATCCAAAAGGATATATTTGGACACCCCTCGGATACCACTTTGAACTCCTGACAAATTAATTTACTTTAGTAAGTTCACCTTTTACTTTTCTGTGGCGGCTACTTAATTAAATTCTTGTTAGGACCGATCGACTACATGTAAAATGAATGTATCAACAAATATAATTGACCAAAACAAAGAAAATCAGTTAAAAACCACGGTTCCATTTTTGTCCATCATCTTAAATCATTTGCGAGCCTAGACTTAGCTCAATAATAAACACCATTTGGAATGATTCACTAAGAACATTTCCTCAACAAAGACGTTCAAAATCATTTGCACTTCATGGACCTAGTTCATGACATATTTAGAATCTACCATCTTGTGTCTAAGAATTTGGCTATCACAAATTCCTCAGTTTTGTATTTCTTTTCTAAGGACTCCCATAATTGTCCAATAGTTTCGATGTTACAATAAACATGATACAAGGAATTTGCTAGATAGTTAAGGATATAGTTTCAGCATAGGAAATCTCTGTGCTTCCAAGGCTCCAGCTCCCCAAGTATCGTGACATCTTGCTCATCTGGACTAATTATTGAGCACACCCCTAATGAGTACTTGACTAAATTTAGTGTGGTCAATAAAAGAACATCTTCTATTACCGCTGCCTATGATGCACGGACACGTTCTAAGAGCTTCCGTGTCGTGTCGGACACGCTTGGACACGCGGTCAACACATGTCAAAAAATCTGATACGCGGTCAACTCTTTCCGACATGCTTCGACTCGCGTGTCCGGGATTTGTGAGAAACATGGTGGTTTCAGGGGTGGATCTACAAGTGTGAAGGTAAAAATTGTTAAAGAAGGTGATGGGAGGTGGATGCAAGAGCGAGGGAGCAGAGGCGAGGGTGTGGAGGCGACGGCGTGGCCATGACTGCAAGGAGGAGGGCCGCGATTGCGATGCACGATGGAGGACCAAAGGCTGCAGCTGCGGCTGCGAAGGAGGAGGGACGCAAGTGCAGTGGCAAGCGATTGCAATGAGGTAACCAAGAAAGAGCAGAGATCAAGATGAAGAGAATCGGTAAGGAGGAGGAAGAGGTGGCCGCAGAGGAGAGTGTTAACTTTTAAGAAGAAGAGTAGATGAAAACAAAAATTAAAATGGAGATTCTCGTGCGGAGGGATGGCTGAGAGGATGATTTTAATTTTTTAGGGAATGACAGACTTGATGGGTGATGGGGAAAGAAACGAGGGGAGAAACTAAGGGCGGAAGGGGGGAGGTTTTGGGGGATGGTGGTTTTTGTAAGGGGTTTTTGTGTCTGAGGAAGGGGGCTTTGGAGGGATGGCGGTTTCTATGAGGGGGTTTTGGAGGGATGGCGGTTTTTGTGTCTAGGGAAGGGGATTTTGGGGATGGCGGTTTTTGTATGGGAGGTTTTGGTGCGTGGAGGAGAGGGGTTTGGGGGGCAGCGGTTTTTGTTTTGGAGGGGGGGGGGGGGTGGGTTGAGTTCAAAAAAATTAAAATACCGAATATTAAATAATAATAAATTTTAATCGTTATAGAATATAATAGATTTATATGAATAAATTGATTCTAATTTTTTGTTAGTCGTTAGTTTCATTAATAATTTATATTAAAGTTAGAAATATGTTTTCAAATATGGGTACACATTAACTCTAGATATATCTTTAATTTCCTATAAATAGATTTATTAATATTATTAGTGTAAATTCATTAAAAATAAAAAATATTTATTTAATATATAACGTGTCCCAACGTGTCGGAATTATCTTTTTTTGAAAAATAACGTGTCGGCATGTCATGTTGTGTTGTGTCGCGTGTTCGTGTCGCGTGTCGGTACTACTTAGATCGCTTAGATCGCTGCTTAAAGCCCACACTAGTTAACTCACACGGTTTCTCATTCGGTGTTAATGTAGAAGGTATCATCAGTTTAGGCAAAGCTTGTTAAACCATCTCTCCAAAAATTGAACCATACACCATTAGATATGTACTTTTTTTTTAAAAACAGTCCCCAATGTATCGGTGAAGCGACTTCTACCGATACCACCATAGATGGTTTTGGCCCGAAAGTTTGCAGCATTTGTTGTCACAACACTAGGCCATGAGGTTTGAACCTCACTCATTGAAACGACCATATGAATGTCCTCACAAACATTCCGACATCATTGGGTACCTGATTGTTATTAGTCATCTCAATTTTTTGATAAACCCAACAAACAGTAAAAGATAATCTCTTTAAGATTGTGGGAAATATTAATATGTATTGGGGAAAATAATAATAATTCCAAGAAAGCAATATCAAAATAAACAAGAGGTGAGGTATGGCTAATCAAATCTCCTTAAGGCAATTAGTTCATGTCAACGGTGCCAATTAGTTTCGCGGATTATGCCTCTCAAAATACAACACCTCAAACCCGTTTGTATAAGCACTATATGAACAAGATTCTATCGAACACTTCTTTAAGTCAGCACACTTAAAGAAACTACCAAGAAACTAGAAGAATACTTTGAAGAGTTTTTGTTGTTATTTTGAATTAAGAAGACACGTCTATTTATAGACAACGGAACTAGCTGTAGAAAACTGAAAGGACATGAACTCAAGAGTCACACCCCGATTATGCTCGCATTAGTTGAGCCATTAACCCTTAATAACAACATTATTAAATCAGAAACTACAGGAGAACAAAGAGTCATTAACCCATAATTGCAACAATTAGGGCATGAACCAAAGAGACAAAACGGTTGCATGTGAATTGAAAAATGCGTGAATTGAAGAGACATTTCATTAACGTTGAGCCATTAAAACCTATGATTACAACAATAATTACAACACACTGTGTCCCCCTCAGTTCTTGTCACAAGAGCTTCTAATTTGAATTCATCAAGTACGCCATGTGGATCATAGAAAGCATCCTTCAGTTGCTCAAGCCAAAATTAGGTCACATAAACTTGTTATACATGTGTCCCTGAGCACCCCGATCTCATGCTTGATGCCCTATAAATTTCCAACTTTTTCTAGTGCTTGTGGAGCCATATCTCCAGCAATGCTGACGATGACGGATGCCATCTCTCTCTCTCTCATAATATATTAGTCGAGTCATTCCAAGGCCAGAGATTTCAGGTATGTATAACAAGTTTATGTGACCTAATTTTTAACTTCTTCGATGGAGTTGAGTTGTTGAAGGTAGGATTCTCATCATCCACGCAAGCCTATGTCAATAATGCATATAGGACCCACTGATTTGGTTTGTCTAAGATATTTCGTGCTTCTAGAGTTTACTCGTTTAACACGCTTGCAAGTTGCAAAGGCAATGAAAAGGCTGGCGTTGAATTGAAATCCATGTTTATTTAGAAGATTAAATTAACAATAATAATAATAAATTAAGAGTAATAAATTAGAAGGATTGGACTAAGTTGCCTACGTTCACTCTTTTTTTTTTATATAAAAATAGCCGCCTCCTTGGAATGTCCTAACCACGTGCTATATGCAATACCAATCAATTGTAAAAAATCATAATTGAATCTATTTAAAATGGGTATAATTATTGGTGCATATTTTATAATTAAATCACTTTCCCCACATATCAATCTTTTAGGAAGAATATGGCCATTTTCATCTATTCTTTTCTTCAGGTTTATTTGGAAACTGTTTCGAAAACTATTCTCCAAAATTTTTAAACATTGCGTTAATTCTCAACTTTAACTCTTAATACACGCGGAGAGCGATCTGAAGAGGGTTAATGCGTCTCTAGTTTTTGGTTACTACATGATACAATGGATGTTGTTATAATTATCATTCAATGAAATAATTTGCTTAGTCAATATATATGCTTACTGCTGTTCGTGGAAGGCTTCGTTCTTTATTTTTATTTTTTCCAAATAATGGGGAATCATTATCTAAATTCTTGGGATGAATCTTGGGTACGACAAGTTTGGAATCACAACTTAGGTTATAAAACCAGTGAATATTAGCTAGCATTAATTCGGGCACTGTGATGTGCGATTAGTTAGTAACCAGACGTGTGTGCATGCGCGCGTCACACACAATATGCACTCATGCATTACACATAGCTACTCTTTCAGTGAATATAGAAAGTTCTATATGCATAGGTAACATGATCGATTTGTTAGCATTCTGATGCAAATGTCATTCCTCTTGGCTTGAAACTATTCTTCATATTGTCACGAGACATTAGTACTATTATTTTACTAAAACATTGCAATTTGATTAGGGAAGTTCACTCTCCTTGCTAATCTCTCAGATTTATTTGCTTCCTATGAGTAAAATACTTCTATATAGTTTATTTCTTTCTTTAGCTTTTCCTATTCTCTAAGTAAATGAATAATCTCTTCCCATACTAGGCAATAACAAAACTTGCACATTTTGTAAACTCCTAATATTTAGACATTTTAGGCATGTCACTCCTTTTCATGAAATGGATGTCTTTTTTTTCTTTTTTTTTTTTTTGAGAAGAAAGAAAAGCCTTTTTTGCCGCAAATTGCAGGTATTCCGATTAGAGATATTTACTTGCGGGAAACATGTAAAGAAGACAAGTCTTATGGGGGAATCTACTCCGAGCACTGAAAGTCCAATCATTGGATTTAATGGACAATCCTGGGAGGACACAAGGCAACCGCATTCCAAGCACAACCCCTAACACGACTGTGGCACATCTCATTTGACAAATCACCTGCGAAGAGTACATATATCGCAATAATGGGGGGCATTCTAGTTCATTTACCCTGAACGCTACAGATATTCATTATTAACTTGCTTAAGATAAAAGAAAGTGAATTTGAAACTATCCCGTCAAGAAGCACACCACAAAGGGAGAAAAATGAAGGTCAGAGTGAAACAATTATGAAGATGCGGAGAAACAAAACTACCTTGTTTCGCTTACATCATTCTCTGAATAAGCAAACTGGAGAATGGGTTTTTGTATTGAGTTGGAAGTCCTTGAAAGTTCCTCAAATTCTTGATCATGCCCAAGTAGGGGGCACAATTAGAGAAATTTCTATATTCATTCCTAGCCGGTAACGAAAAATATGAAGTTCTGCATGCTCTGAAATGGGTTTCAAGAGTGCAAAAAGGTGATTAACGTTAAAGAGAAAACGAACAAGAAAAAACAAAAAAGAAGAGATCATTCCCATCAAGGTTTTTCTGTCTGCTCAAGCATTTTATTTATCATTTTGATAGAGTGTTACTTTCTTGTTTCCATGCCTGTATGATCATCCATTGCATGTTAGTGGTTTAAGACCAAATCAATCAAGGCTACTTGCAAGACATTTTGTGAAATAAAGCAAAGGTGCCAAAGGGAGATAGATTTATCTAGCATAATCAAGTCCCCTATCCATGAATTCTCTAGTTCACAAAAGTAAAGTGTTCTCTCACATTTTACTCGGATTTTTAATCAACCATAATAGACTAATGGTAATTCTTAAATGAATTGAATTGGATGTCTAAATAATTTAATTAAAACCCCAAAGTTGTGATTGTTCGGGGTTTGAGAGAGCCCGCATTAGACAATGGTACCATCTTTTTAATGAGTAACCATTCGTACTTGCATGATAATCCATTAACTTTCTCTTAGTGGTCCACCTCTAAGAAGGTCATGACAATTGGCAATTAGAGAGTGGCAACTAAATTAAAGAAGGAAAAGTGAGCTTGTTGAATTAGAGACGAGTTGACCGAGCAATTGCACGGAAACAATGAATACACACTCCTCATTCATCCGATTGCACTAAAATGTTGAGGGGAGTTAGTCAACAAGCGAACGAAGCTTGTGTAAAAATTTTAGACCAAACGGATATTGAAAAGTTCAATTTTGAAGGCTTGACAACATTGACTGTTTTTTTCCAGGCATCCTGGTGCAAGATCATCCAACATTCCTTGAAAAAATGCAAATGTAGGAGAGAACATGGATGAAGGTGAATGTTGGAGATTCAAGTTGAGATAAGTTAATGTAGAAAGATACCTAAATTAAGAGGGAACAGACCTAACATTGAGCTCACACGTGATGGGGAGATTGTTGAAATACATATGTAAGTAGGAATCTAGTGACTAACACAGTTTCCGGGCAGTGTGTGTTGTGGTGTTGCAACGCAATCCAATGGTAGTTTTCATGGTTCGATCCAATGAAAAAGAACATGGATGTTGGTGAATGTTGGAGATTCAGGTTAAGATAAGTTAACATAGAAATATACTTGAAATATGTTAACATAGAAATATACTTGAATTAAGGAGGAACAGACCTAACATTGAGCTCACACATGATGGGGATATTGTTGAGATACATATGTAAGTAGGAATCTAGTGACTAACACAGTTTCCGGGCAATGTGTGTTGTGGTGTTGCAACGCAATCCAATGCCAGTTTTCATGGTACGGTCCAATGAAAAAGAACATGGATGAAGGTGAATGTTGGGGATTCAAGTTGAGATAAGTTAATATAGAAAGATACATGAATTAAGGAGGAACAGACTTAACATTGAGCTCATACATGATGGGAAGATTGTTGAGATACATATGTAAGTTGCGTTAGGGAAGTCCCATAGTGGAGAATTGATGCAGTGTAAAGTAATTAATATATCTAGTTGGCCAATAACTCATTGCTTTAAGCTTTTGAGTAAAGATAAGTCCAATTAGATATATTAATAGGCTTAGACTTGGGCTCCTTCTTAGCAATCTCCTAGGGTAAAGATATTGGACATCTGTTATACACTCTCAACAAAAGTAAATACATAACTATCCGATTTTGATAGGACAAATTAGTTGATAAACCAATCCATGAAACCCAAGAAAGAACAAGACATCATAATTTTGTGGTACTGAAGTAAAGTTGTAGGACTTAAATGCACAAATTAAGAGTTACAAATTTGATTGCATAATTCGTGTAAGTTGTTTGACCAAAAATGAAATTATTCCAATGAAATAAGAATCGAATTTAACCTAATACAATGAAATGGATGGATCACCAGACTCTACGTGACCAGAACGTTTACCCCTATTCATAGCCAAAAGATAAATTAATGTTTTCTCCTTTTTATATTGTGGACGGCAAATAATAGCATATCCTGCTTTTTCTTTATTGTTTTGGGTTGCTTTCTTGTGAACAGGATTAGAGTGTATATTACTATCAACTTTTCCACGAAATAATCGCATAAGGGCAAGGTGTGCAAATAGCTCAAAGCTTAGCCAATGGAGTACTGCCCTTCTTGGCTCTTTTGGCTCGGCCTCCCCTCCCGGCACTTCTATTTTTCCTTCTCAACCGGAAGCGCACGAAGCTTCCCCCTCAGCCCCCCGCATGGCCCGTGATCGGCAATATCCTCGACCTCGGGACCATGCCGCACCAGAACCTCCACAACTTCCGAGCCAAGCATGGGCCTGTGACGTGGTTGAAGCTCGGTTCCGTGAACACCATGGTGATTCAATCAGCTCAGGCCGCCGCAGAGTTCTTCAAGGGCCATGACTCCGCGTTCGCAGACCGCAAGTGTCCCCATGCATTGACAGCTCTTGGTTATGACCAAGGCTCGCTCGCTATAGGTCGTTACGGTGGCTACTGGCGCGTTCTCAGGCGTCTCTGCTCTGCGGAGCTCCTCGTGACCAACTCAGGCAGGCAGAAGTGCGTCGACAACATAGTCGTGTATTTAGAGGAAGAAATGGCGGTTAAACAAGAACGCAACCTGCAACTAGATCTACCTAAGAAAACATTGGGCCTGCTTTTTACGGATAAAGGAACCGGCAGTCTTTTTTTTTTTTTTTTTTTTTGGTAAAGAGGAACCAGCAGTCTTTCTTTTTTGCAAAATGTACAATTAAGTTCCAGAATTTTTTTTTTCTTTTTTCTACTATTGAGCTCTTAAATTATACATCTTTTAATTTGAGTTGGCCCTCCTCTTAAATATGCGAATGCATTGGTTACGATGAATATTGCATCCCCACCATATGTTAGCACTGACTAGACTAACTAATTAGGGAGACATGAATTCTTTTTTACTTAGTGCTAAGATGGGTAAGAAAGATTATAAAAATAAAGAAATCTAAATCCAAGTAAACATTCACCAACCCAAGCGTTGCCTCAATTTATTGCATGACCCCGGGCGACAACTTACCTCCACCCCTAGTTATTCAATTTTTCTATGTCATTCTATTTTTAGGTTTTTTAAGAAGTCACTTAAGACACCATGTTGGCTTTCAATGAGGACCTAACCGCCATGTCAACATTTATATATACTTCTTTAATGGAAGGACTAAATCAAAGAAGAAGTTATACGGCTCGAGGATCTAATTGCACAACAAATTTAGGAACCTAATTAAAACTTTTTATAAAAGTTTAGGGACTGCTGGTACTTTTATCCCTTTGTTTTGTTACTGTAATTGACAAATTCAATAAAATAGATACCAGTGTAAATAATTCAAGTTGCCCAAGAGCTACTGGTGTTTAAAGTGCTATTTAGTCAAACTTGCTTTCATTCTTCTCGAGTTTGAGTCGAACTAGAGTGGCTCTACTGTTGAATTATGCCGAGCTTGAGTAGCTTTACCATTGAATTGTGTCAAACTCGAGCATGATCAAGTAGTTGGGTTTTATATATCTTCTGATGCATTGATCAAGTATATCCCCATTATTATGCAAGAGAATGCAAAAGTAAACTTTCCACTTTATTCAATTTGTAAAAGCCAAGTTGGAGTTTTCAAGAGTTCAGATGCTAATTTAGTTTTGTTAGTGAAAAATATCCAAAAACAAGCTTATCAAGAACTTTATTAAGTTCGACTTGAGCTTGAAAAATCCAACTTTTGTCTTGAACATTGCAGCTTGGAGGTTGATTCCTCCATCCCTCCTTAAACTAGTTGCAAAACTTGGTGTAATAATTTTTTTTTCATGTCTAATTCATTACGTTCTGCTATACATTCTCTAATTATAATTAATCGTTAAAAATTTCTAATTTTTATGAAGAGCAAGGAATCGACTTATCCCACTTCCTCTTTCTCATGGCATTTAATGTGGTGGGTAACATGGTGCTCTCGCGGGATCTGTTGGACCCAAAATCAAAGGACGGGCCCGAGTTCTTCGATGCCATGAACCGGTTCGTGGAATGGGCTGGCAAGCCCAACGTAGCCGACTTCCTGCCGTGGTTGAAATGGTTGGACCCGCAGGGGATCAAGGCAAGCATGGCGAAGGACATGGGTCGAGCCATGAAGATTGCTGAAGGTTTTGTAAAAGAGAGGTTGGAGGAGCGAAAGCTAAGGGGAGAGATGAGAACGACAAATGACTTCTTGGATGCGGTATTGGATTATGAAGGCGATGGAAAAGAAGGCCCTCGCAAAATCTCTTCCCAGAACGTCATCATAATAATTCTGGTATCCTCTCTTCCACTCTTGGCAAAAAAGAAATGATTAACATCTTAAGGATATTAGGTCCAGTTCGGTTTGTAAAGTGGGGTGGTAAACTTAATTGACAATTAACAAGCAGGTCATATCATGCGTCATTCTCTACAAACTTGTGTTTTCGTAGAACATTCTAGCACTAGATTTTATAATAACTAGCCTTTTCCAATCAACTATCTATGAAAACATTTTACACTTTAAGTTTGTAGAGAACGTTGCATAACAAAAAGCTACTACTATTATAAAGATGTTACCATTCTTTCCTGATTTAGCCAATCTGTGCTCATTTTGTAATAACTAGCTAAGAATATTCTACAAAAACACAAGAATGATTTATGGTTATTTTCTTTATAAAAAAAAATAAAAATCTAGTGCTAGAAAGACACATTGAATGATTTATTAAATTAAGTTGATGTCAATTTGACTGATTAATAGAACATGTTGGGTATCCACAATGAATGAGTGAATAGTATGTTGATCAGATGTGTGATCTGATATTGACTAAATATAATCGATGCTTAAACACCAGCATTGACTATAAGAAGCCAATAAGATTAAGTTGACAAGGCATGAACAGTTTTTGTCCATGGACTTATAAATGAAAGTCAAGTTAATGTCGGTCGAGTCAAGAAGTATTGACATTGGCTCACAAAATTTGGTCGAATCAAACCGACTGCAAGGATAAAACTAGCGCGAACAGTTATTGTAGCCAAACTTCTAGGACGGAACAATTTTTATTGTTGACCGGCAGTTGCTGTGAAGCAATCGTTGTAGCCGAGACTACAAAAAGAGCACATCTTAAGGGAAAAAGACGCACAAACATAAAAAGAACAGACTTCACTTTCTTGCCATTCATTTTCAGTTATTTCTCAGCAACTTAATTCTTGCCATTCCAGTTGTTTATTTCATTTTTTCCAATCAAACACCTGCTCTTGCCCTTTTATAAATATTCCTGTCGTCATTAGTGGATTCATTTCGTCGATTTTAGGATCCAATCATCAAATTCTTGTTCCTTTCTTTATGCGCAATTGTCTGTCAATTTGAAGCGCAGGAGCTGCTATGTTTGATAAGGATTGTATCAGGTGAAACATGATGATTTTTACTGTTAAGCCCACGATTTGAGTGAGTGATTTTCGAGCGAAACTGAATATCTTAATTATAGCAAAAGAATCAACATTGGTGGTAACCCTAGCAAGACATGATCTTGTACTAAATGGGTCTAATTGATGGTGCAGGAAATGTTTTTCGCTGGATCAGAGACTACAAGCAGCACCATCGAGTGGGCGATGGCGGAGCTACTCCGCCAACCCGTGTCAATGAAAAAGGCCAAAGATGAGATTAACCAGATTGTGGGGTTGAACAGAAAACTCGAAGAAAGTGACACGGAAAAAATGCCGTTTTTGCAAGCTGTGGTGAAGGAAACCCTGAGATTGCATCCACCATTACCTTTGCTTCTCCCACGAAATGCTATAAAAGAAACCAATTTCATGGGATTTGATATACCCAAAGATACCCAGGTTTTCGTGAATGTATGGGGCATTGGAAGAGACCCGGATGCTTGGGAGGACCCATTAGCATTCAAACCAGAGAGGTTTCTAGGATCTAAAATTGACTACAAAGGTCAAAACTTTGAGCTAATTCCATTCGGATCAGGCAGAAGAATGTGCGTCGGACTTTCGCTGGCGGATAGGGTGCTTCATCTCGGTCTTGCGAAGTTGCTCTACCATTTCGATTGGGAACTCGGTGATGGTTTGACTCCAGAGAGCCTCGACATGAGAGAGCGGGCGGGAATAGCACTAAGGAAGCTCCATCCTTTAAAGGTGATACCTAAAAAACGTAGTGTGTGAGGTTTTTAGAATATTATGGTAACTAGTTATATTCCTGACTGGTTATTTAGGAAATGACAAGACGCGATGTCATGTATCCAAAACAAGAACAAGCTGTTAAGTTTCATGAACATAATTTCAACATATTATTACCCTAAGGTTGTTGGCGCTTATGTTATTGTGTCAAGGATTAATGAACCTATCCAAGGAAGACTTCTTAAAAATGGTGTTTTTACTCCACAAATACCTTAGGAAAATTACCCAAAAGTTCTTAAACCTATTATCCTTTTACCAGTTCAATTATAAATATTTTTATTATACAAATTAGTCCCAAACGTTTTCACGTTTTGCCAATTGAGGTTATATGATCAATTTTGATTGGACATCACTAACACGAATGTCAGGCATCCTACATTGTGCAATTGGCGTAGACGTGGAAAATTTTTAATATTTTTTAAAATATTTTAAATACTTTTTCTTTTTTTTTTCTTTCTCTGCTAGTTGTTGAGCCTTGAGGATGACTACTAACCAACCATAGGCTACAACCGATGATGGTCACCCTCGCCAAGATCTAATAAGGAAGGACTTTGCTGCCTTGCCAAATTCGACAAGTTACAACTTCATGCGAGGCTCGACTTTGCCTAATCTAGCGAGGGCAAGGCGCAACCCCATCAGTCTTCACAAGGGCTGGTCTCAAGCGAGACTTGCCCAAAGATGGCGAGGCCGACCTTCCCTAAAGGCTAGCAAGGGCCAACCTTGCCAACTTCAAGTAAAGCTCAACCCCGTCAAATCTGGTTAGGACAAGCCTTACTCAAGGCTAACAAGGATGACCTCACCTAAGGCTAGTGTTGACTCCTAATTTTAGCAAGCCTAGGGAAATAAGGAAAATAAAAATTGCATTTTGAACAAATAAAAGGAAAAATAGAAAAAACAATTAGAGGAAATTGATTTGATTGTTTATGCATGGAAAATTGGAATTCTTATGGATATTCGGATTTTGTTAAATGCAGCAACAATTTTGAAATCAAGTGAAAAATGGGCAAGAATTGAGCTGATTGCCAAATCATACAAATTTGATTTAATGTGACAAGAAATGGTAACTCAGGAAATGCCATGTAAAGAGACCGTTTCGAATCACTATAAAAGAGAGGCTCATTTTTCATGACAGAGAAAAATTCAGAAAAAAGGAGAGAAAAAAAATTTGTGCGAAAAGATTGGTGCAGAGGAGAGAATTTTCCTTCGGTTTGTTTGGGCCGAAAATTCATGTGAGGAGGAGAAAAGTAAAAAGGAAAAAGCAGAAAACAGCAATGAGGAGATAGGGCAATCGAAGTGAGAGAAAAAGAAAACAAAAACAAAAACAAAAAAAAGGAAAAGAAGAACAATCATTCTTCTTCTTCGTAGGCCTCCCCTACCGGTGACCCCTGCTGCTCGAGTCGACGCCCATCACCGCACCTCTGCACATGCGACCTTCTGCTGCCCAACCCAACGCCGGAGCTCCAAAGCCCGCCGCTACTACTCGTTCCCATCGCGCTAGCCACCATTGTGCCGAAGCCGCTCCCCCCGCGCCGGTCATGGCGTCCCACTAGCCGTCGAAGATCCCTCTCACCCATGAGCTCGCTGCTGACGCCGAAGCCCACGCCACCTCCACTCCGTTCGAACGCCGCTGCCCTGCGACAACCAGCTCTCGACACCCATAGCAGCCCACCGTCCTGCAAATTGAGGCCACAAGCGACACCCACGACATTTGCTCGCCACGCCACCGCCGCTCTGTCGCTGCTGCCGATCAACCCCCGCGCCGGTCACCATTGCTCGAGCTCCTCTGCGTCACCCCTGCACCTGGACCTCTACTCGCTCCTGCTGTTGCTGATCCGCTCGTCACCCCCGATGCCCGCATTAGCAGCCCGCTCTGTCTCCGCACCGCTCAACACCGCACGTCCACTCCTCACTCGTGCCTACACCGGCTTCGCATCGCCGTGATCCCGCGCCCTCGCCGTTCAGCAAGCCGCCCCTCCGCTCGAGCGCCCACGTCACAACTCGAGCGCCCACGTCATAGCCGCTCCACCAACAGCGAGAAGCGTTGAGTCCTTAGGTGGTTTATTTTTATTTTTATCTTTTATTTTATTTTACTTATTTTAAGTTTTGTTATTATTGTTTAAGTTAGAATGTGGTTTGTCAATGTTAATTATTTGAATATTGTAGGCATTAACCTCGGGGTTTTGTCCGAATTATTGTAATTACTAATTTGATCCATAAGACCTCGATCATTTTTTTAATTATATTAATTTTTGGGCTTTTTCATAATATTTTAATTGATAAATCAATATAATTATTAATTTGATCCGTAACACTTCGGATTAGATTTTTAATTATTTTGAGCTATTTGTCGTGATAATTAGGGTTAGAATAATTGTTAATTTGACCTGTGAGACAACAGGTTATTTTTTCGATTATTTTAATCTTTTATTTTGTTGATAGTTTAGATTTAATATTTATTTAATAATTACTTATCTTTTAAAAAACATTAAAAAAATCAACAAATCAAAAATATCAAAATCTTGCATGAGCATTAGAATAATTATTATGATTTTTTTGGTAATTTTCTCCAAATATCTTTGGGCTATTACAAGTTTTTATGTCAGCATTTGGATCTTGTTTAAATTGTATGACTTAAGCATGTAGCAGGTAGCTCACTTGCCTTTTAAGCCAATGATAAAACTTTACTTGTCAAAAAAAAAAAAAAAAAAACAAATCGCCCTAAAGTTGGTTCTACACAAGAGTCCACAAAATGGATAATTGTGATGAACTCAGTCCACTAGACACCAATCCATATAATAGAGTCTTGAATCAAAGACTATGAACAATACTAGTTCCTTGAATGGGTTGAAGCTTGACATGGATTGATTTTGATCCCTGTCCAAATCAGAATCTTGTTAATGGATTCAAACACGATGCTAAACCCAACAACCCGATTGCTAGTGCATCGCCAACTTCCAGTAGCACAACGGTGGAATCTACAGAAGATAGTGAAACTCTTATTCGACTCTTAAGTACATAAGTGAGATGCTCATGGAGGGGGACTTGAAGGAGAAAAACTAAATGTTTGCCGGATTGACTGGCCACTCTCTGGACCAAAAAAAAAAAAAAAAAATCAACGTGATGTCCTCTACTAGAAGGGTACCCTTCCGACCACCAAAAAAAAAATCAAGTACTTGCCAACTAGCAAAAATTTGGCCAACAGCAAGCTTAGGTCTTCATTTGAGATTAATTTAGCCACTTCAAACCCTTATTTAAAATAATGTCCATCTTAGGCAATCTTTTGAAAAAATAACCCCACTTTAGACGCTCATTCAAAAAAATTTCTTACTTTGCCAAAAATTAGTCATCTGAAGTGCATGATGGTAAATGTATACAAATTGCTGAATCTCTTTGTATGTTACCAAGGTAAGATTTTGCTATAGTGCCAAACATCCAAACAGGTTGATAATTTACTATTTATATTTTCATCGCTAAATTCCTTCAATAGATGGCAATTCTTCGCCCACATGTAAATTTAACAATTAATAAAATCTTACTATGTAATGTACGAGTATTTTGCACTAAACCATCTGACTTTGTTGGGCTTGAATATGACTCATTTGATTTCCTTTGTGTAATGCTTGCAGATATACTTTCGTTGGTGTTTTTTTGATTACTCTACTTTCTAACACATGATAGTAAAGCCGAGTATTGGTCTAGGGTCAACCCTAGACTAATCTTGGACTGACCCTGTGACATCCTGATTTTCGAGTCTGATTTCGATGAAACGAGTTGGGCTTTTCATCGACGTGTCTATAGTATTTTTCTCTGAGTTGGCCACTCACGAGTTAACTAGCCTATTAGGTAAAGCCGTTAAGGAATCTAAATACAATAGACATGAGAATTCGACCAGGAATCGACTGCTCGACCGTGCTAATCTGCAAGGGTCATTACGGCACCGTCAAAATGGATCAGAGACCGGAGATAGGTCGATTCGATAGAGATATATGATTAGTGCGTGGGTGATTCCACCTAATTGCAAAATTTCTGTCGAACGGCACTAGACCGATTTTTCTGTCGTTTTTTACCTTGTGTCCGTATTGGAAATCTCAAGATTTTCACTACAATCGAGAGTCACCAATGTGTCGAAGATGTACATTGTGGCTCGAAAGTAATCGATTATGAGTCAATTGTATTAAAAATTCCTAAAAACTACCTAGTAGATTGAGACGCGCTAAAATCACGTCGAACTGAAATTAACCATGAAATTGAGCTCGATTTCAGAAATTGAAAGTTCTGCCATGTCCCGATTCATTTTTGGAACGTCGACTCACTTTCCGAAAATTTTTTGGAGATTCCGAGATTTTACGGAAAATCGATTTGGAAAATGAACGAAAACTCGGTTTAGCTTATTTGAAGAGAATTTCGACTTCTAAACCGAGCTACTGGGTGATGGGAAATTGTGGAAGGGTGTGGGATTTTTCTTCGACGAATTTGGACGTTGACTGGGGAAATTTTATGAAGAAATTGAAGTCTAAACCAAGTGAAATTCGGATCAAGAGAGGAGGGCTGCATTTTTGGCATTTAAATTGGATTTTTGTGGTTATTCAAAGCAAGAAAGTAATAGGGGGAAACATTGGATATTTATGCAAGCCAAAGGGGGGACCAAGCTTTAATTACTCAAGATATTTCTTTGGACTTTGGCTTCTCTCTCTCCACCAAACTTCTCGAGCACGCCCCCGTAATCCATCCTCTTCACGTCTTCTCTTTCTCGATCTCTCTCTGCTCTACTTTTCATTTCATTTCCTCTGCAACTTTCATTCTCTTTCATTTCTCTCCACCGAAACCCTTCCCCACTCACATACGCATCACCTTCACCCACCGTTTCTTCTCTGCACCATACGTCCGAAGCCACCTCAAATTCAGTCAACTAAAGGAGTTTTTCTCCAGCAAAGTTGACCATGAAACCTTCAGCATCTTGAGCCCACACATCTTCATCGAGCAGCCCATTTTTCCCTCACCGAAGCCCACGCTCTTCACGTCCAGCTTCAAGCAAGCAGTCCATCACCCGGACGACCAGCCCATTGAAGACCACCGAATTCTCCTCTGCTGATTTGCCAATGCCAGATTCGCTCAGTCCACCGAAGACCGAAGCCAGCCGCGGATTCTAGCAAACTCAGTCGAGTTCGTGAGTTTCTTTTGCGGTTTTTCAGCCGGTCTGAGCGTTCCCTTGGCCTCGCCATGAGCTTAAGTCTCGGCCGCCGTTGCGCCGCCGTCGCCGTGAGCCGATTTTCGAGCTTAACCAGTGAGTTGTGTTCTAATCCTTTATTAGTGGGCTAATGACACTTAGAGGTGTGTTAGTTAGCTAATTTGTGGATTAATTAGGTTAATTAGGCTTAGGATGGTTTAGTTAGATTAAGTATATAGTTAGTATTTAGTTAGTTTGGTTAGTTTAGTTAGGTGGATTAGTTAAGAATTAGTTAGTTTATTTAGTTAGTGTACTTAGATTAAATTAAATAGAATGGTTAGATTTAATTGTTAGTTAGAGTAATTAGCCTAGTTACTTTAGGTTAATTTAATTAAATGCTTTAAATTTATTTATTTTGTAATTTATTTAATTTCCGGCAATTTATTTAATTATTAATTATTTTCCGGAAATTAGGCCGGGATAGCCGGCAACCGGAATTTCATGCCGATTGCAATGGTGTATTCAATTTCTGCAATTGAGTGTTAATTTATGTAAATTGAGTGCTGATTGGAATTTCGAGTATTTAATTCCAAAATTTGTGAAATTCATTATTTATCTAGAAAATCCCGGGTGTCGGGTTTTAACACCAAAAATGGTTTTATGTACTATATAAACCGGTGGGATTTTAAATTGGAGGATATCAATTTTTTTAGTGTGAATTGACCGTGTACCCACACACGATTATTTTATCGTGTATTTCTAATACGAAGAAAATAGACCAGGTTCACTATTTTAATTGAGAAATTTGAGTGCAATGCACAGTGTCCTGGGCCGAGATTGATTGGTCGTGTGTTGGTTAAGAGAAACCGTCATGAGCTGTTAAGCCGGATGTTACCCATTCTTTGGGACTCGAGTCGCAGTAGATTCTGGACCTACGCCTCTTCAGGGAGGCCGTCTAATTGAGAGACGTTGCCGTGCTCAAAGGGGGTGAGACGATACCTAGCAATGCCAGAAGACCGCCAATATTGGAGTTGGCCGTACCCTTGAGGGGTGTAATTAACAATTGGAACGCATGATTATTGAATTTGATGCACCTGATTATGAGACCAAAATTATGTGACATGGAATGGGACGTGTTATAACAATTTTGCCTTATAATCAGGACCCCGGTGATTAATTGAATTGATGAGGTGTTCCAGTTGTTATGTGCATTGATTATATGCATTGCGATATGAACTGTACTGACGTGCAGAAAGGAAACTGAGGCGAGGTAAGTCCTCTATGCCAATTGAGTGGTTGTGTGGTTAGGACACTTCTGGGTGTATTTCCCTCCTAATCGGGGCTTAGACCGTAAACTCACTGAGATTTATATCTCACCCCGTCGTGGGCTTAAAATTTTCAGGGCCGTAGAGGGAGGACCTGGAGCTGAACTGAAGTGATTTGGAGTGTAGGTTTGATAGGACAGCCTCTTTTTGAGAAAAAATCTTTTGGGTACAGACGTTTGTAAATGACTCACTATGTTTATAAAAGTGTGGTTTGTTTGTTAATGTGATATCCTGCTTTTCTATCCCGAGATGATTACTGTTAGGGGATTTGTTATTTGCTTCTGCATGTGCAATAAAATAAAAGGGTCGGCGACTCATCCTAGGAAGTCGCATAATTTTTATCGACTAGAGAGGGATGGGCATGCGCATCGAGGATCAGGGCGTGACAGGCCCAACCCGACAAATACTAGGTCTGTCCTTAGTCCCAGAACCCAAATTTCTCGTAAAAATTTCAAACAAGGGTCCAAGGTTCTATCAATTTCTTAAAAAAAGATTTAAGGTGTATCTTTTTTTTTTTTCAAAAAAAGACCTGAAGTTGCCATAGGAGTTTTAGGTAAAGGTCTACCTCACCGATTGGTTGAATATTCTGGCCAAAAAAGGACATTTTTGTCCAAAGACAATTTTAAACCCAAATTTTAATTAAATTAGTTTAAAAATTAATCTAAAAGCTTTTAAAAAAAAAAAATACATGCAGTGTGGGCCCTCACCTTTGGTCGGCAAGGGTTGCGGCCCTCATTGAGGTACTCGCAACCTCGACGCCCTATCGGCTAGGGGTGAAAGATTTCGGGTTTAGTACATATTCCACTTAAGACTCGGAACTTACACATTGGAACACATTCCTTATTTTTTGGAACCTAAAACTTACCTTACATATCCTAAAACCTGAAACTTACCCAGTCACAAATTCTAAGGTTGGTTCTATGGTCAATCTAGGTTCCATCTATATCATCAATTGATCGATTGCAATGAATTAAACCTTTAATAATCACCACTTGCTGCTACAATTCACTTCATACCTTATATTCAAACACACGAAAAATATGGACATTAATATAAAATGGAAGCTCAGACTAGTGCTTTTAGATTATACATTCATCATCGAATGACATGGAATATCCAGAATTGCATGAAGATATGGACTAAGAAAAATATTAAAACTTATTCTAGATTATAGGTTCCAATTTCAAGTTCCAAGTTCCTCTAATCAAGAACCTAAAACCTACTCGTTGAAACAAGTTCCTCATCTTTGGGAGCCTAGAATCTATCTTGCATATATTGGAACTTGGAATGTACAAGTTCTCATCGATCTAATTCTCAAGTTTCAGGTTCTACCTTGAAACCATGCTCATCTCCACTACCAGTGATGGGTCAGTAATCACAACCTTGGGTTTTTATTTTTTTGTGTATGTTTCTTTATTTATTTTTTTTGAATTTTTTGCCTCTTTTTTTTTTCTTTTTTGAGTTTGTCTTTTTATGGAAAAAATTTTGGATTTTTTAAGCTAATTTAATTAAGATTTGTGTAAAAATTCGGATTTGGATTAAAATGATATCATTTTAGCGCTTTAGTTAACCTTAGCGTATGTAGAACGCTACGTGGAAGAGATAAAATATTTAAAAAGTTAAGTCAACATTTTTCGTTAGTTAAATTAAATGGAGTTAGTGGAAAAATTCAATTTTTAAACAAAATCAAGTCCCAGCCTATGGCTTTCAAGGGTAGCCTTGCCCAAGTAAGGTGAGGGAGACCTTCACCTGGCCCTCTCCACGTATGGTTGGTGGCCTTCAGACTAGCCACTGATGAAAAGGAAAAAATAAGAATAAGAAGAAAAGGAAAAGGGAAAGAAAACAAAAAAGAAAATAAATGGGGAAATGCCATTGACTAGCCAACGAGGTCATGCCCTTTTTTGAGGCACATATTTGCAATAAGATTCACTTAATTCAATTATTTAGAACATTTTCTAATTTATTTTTTCACCAACTCTTAAAGAAAGAAAAAGGAATTCCCTTTTGAAGGCCACAGGTGATCGATGCCCGTCCTTTCAATGATGTTTTACTGTGAAGAAGGAAAAAGATTACAGTCTCTAATAGTTTTGGGTTCATTATCCTCTGTTCTTTTCTCTCTTTTTTCCAGCACGTTCAGCTCTGTCATTTCAGACAATTCAGCGGAGCCTTTTCCTAGGGTTGTTGAGAAAAATATCAAATTCAATGTCAAGTCATTGAGCCCTCTTTTGTCGAGAATAGCAGCTGTCAAATGGCCTCATACGCAGCTCACTTCAGACCCAACAGGCTGCCTACGGTGGGCCCATTCCAGCTTTGATCCCTGCAAATTTTCAGCAAAAACCGGTCCTCTTCCTTTGCTGAAACCAGTCCCACTTCCAGCTCTGACAGCCCTTTTCTAGTTTTGTTTACATTAAAATAAGGCCTTGAGTTTGAACCAGTTAATTAACACGGTCCAAAGCAAGTCCGTTCGAATTAATGAAATTCGACCGCCTCTTAGATTTGGTTCAAACCTGCAATAGATTCCTTACATGTGTGTTCAACCGCTACACATGAAGTTTGTCGTCTACTTTCGTTGAATTCTCTTCACAAGCAGCAGCAACATCTAATGAAGAGCCTTCTTCAAGTAGTATAATTTTATAGAGGAGGAGCTCATGATCGAGTAGAAATTGGGGAGCTTGTTGGAAAATCTTGTCAACACGAGAAGCAAATACAAAACAAAAGAAAGAGTAATCATTGGTTCCGGTGGCCCCTCAGTCTTTTTTTTTTTTTTTCTTTTTTTTTCTTCCGTTTATCTGACCGAAAGGGATTCTCTCTCTTTGTTGTATATTATGAAATTTGTTCCATAAACACCGTGGGTATTTGGTGTAATTATGGGACTGGAAATTACTTAAAAGTGTCATCTATTGTAATAGTGTGTTCTCCAATTTACTAGTAGGTCATTAACAGCTTACTCTTTTTACTAATACAAGTTTCAACATTTGTATCGAACGACGTCCATTTCTGGTGTCATTTCTCATTTTATTTTCTCTGAAAATTTTTGTGTGTCCATATAATTGCGAAGGTTACTCATATTCAATGACCCTCCAGGAATAACCTGGTGTGGGGATGAATTAAAGTGAAGAGTTGCCAACATACAACTCTTTTTTAGTGTAAAAATCATTGATATTCTCTGTATTGTGGGGAAGAAAAATGTACACATACAATTAGAGAATACGGGATATATGAGCACCGACGTGTTAAAATAATGAACACAATCCTATTGAACATCACACAAGATGGGGACTATCGTCTATCATTCCTCATTTTATTTTCTCTCAAGATTTTCATGTGTCCGTATAATTGCGAAGGTCCGGTCCCTTCCCTGACGGTTTACTGCAACCTCCAGCTGTATTCACGCCATTCTAGGTGGATATCACCAGGGATGGTGCTGGTTTGGAAGCTAGTTTGGTTCTTTAATTCTCTAGTTCAATTCTTGTTTGCTTCTAGTCCAATTGGGATTAGATGGTGGCTGGCTTAGGGGCTTAATTATGGGCAATTAGAAGACGGCAACGGGAATTAAAAATAAAAAAAAGGGAAAGTGAGTTTCTCGGATCAGACACAGGCTGGCCGCGCAATCGTGCGGAAATAGCAAATACACGCTCCTCGTTTATTCAATTGAGCTGAAATGTTAAAGAGAGTTAGTCAACAGGCCGACGTAACTTGCGTAAAAATTTTAGGCCGAACAGCTATTGTGAAATCCACTTTTGAAAGTCCGACATCACCGTTTTTCATTTAGGCGGCCCAATACAGGATCAGCCGATGTTTCTTAGAAAAATACAAATTTAGGAAACTACACTTAGAATTAGTCCATGAACTATATCATTAGAAAAGAGACTCAAAAATGCTCATCTTGATACTTAGCTTGCAATCTTTTGAGCTTGTTTTGGTCTTTAATTGATCAGGAGAAGCTAGTTCAAAATTATCGAGAAGAAAATTGAGTCCAAGTAAGAACCATAGAGTCGCTGTCAATCAAAATAATAGCCATCAGCCCGAGGTTCTCATGAGACATTGTCCCTAGTTGAAGAGCGTAGGAGATCCCTAATCTTCATAAGATAAATGGATGACTTACTCATATTGAAACCTAACTATTAATGAACTATCATGCCTCTAGCTTAAACGTGCATGAGGGACGCAGCGAGAAAAATGAGTGCGAGGTCATATAAAATGATTGTTTTTATATCAAGGATCAAACTCCATTCTCACTGGTGAATTTGATTGCCGAAATAATTTTCTTTGAAAAAACATGATGATTTCATCGGTGAAAATCATGTTTCAACATGAAGTAGTCCTTTGGAAGTGAAGATCAGAAATTTCAATCAAATTGATGATTGAATTATATATATAGTAATTTTGGAAAAATGACACGCCATCTTACTAAGGCAAAAGTAAGTGCATAATTATTTGATTTTTGTAGGACAAATAAGTTGATAAAGCAATCCGTGAAATTCAAGATAGAACAAGACATCATAATTTTGATAGGAATTTCGATCTTTGGTAGCCGGAGATTACATTGAATACTAAACTTAAGTTATAAGACTTGGTTGCATAAATTAAGTACAAGATTTGATTGCATAATTCGTGTAAGTTGTTGGACCAATATTGAAATTATTAAAACGAAGAGTCTGATTTTACCTAATTCGATGAAATGGATGTATGAGAATCAACATGACCAGCACACGTTTACTCCATTTCATAGCCAAAAGATATATTAATTTTTTTTCCTTTTTATAATGTGGACGGCATATATTTCTTTTTCTTTATTGTTTTGGGTTGGTTTCTCGTGTAGTGAAGAGGATAAGAGTGTATATTTATATCCTGTTTTCCACGCAATAATCACATAGGTGCAAGGGGAGCAATAGCTGAAAGCTTGGCCAATGGAGTACTGCCCTACTTCGCCCTTTTGGCTCGGCCTCCTCCTCCCGGCACTTCTATTTTTCCTTCTCAACCGTTGGAAGCGCACCAAGCTCCCCCCTCACCCTCAGCCCCCAGCATGGCCCATGATCGGCAACATATTCGCCCTTGGGATCATGCCGCACCAGAACCTCCGCAGCTTCCGAGCCGAGCACGGGCCTGTCACGTGGTTGAAGCTCGGTTCTGTGAACACCATGGTGATCCAATCAGCTCAGGCTGCCGCAGAGTTCTTCAAGGGCCACGACTTGGCATTCGCGGACCGCAAGTGTCCCCATGCATTGATGGCTCTCGCTACGACCAAGGTTTGCTCGCCGTGGGTCGTTACGGCACGAGAGCCCTCGTGACCAAGCGCATCAACGAGACGGCCCATCTCAGGCAGAAGTGCGTCGACAGCATGATCGGGTATTTAGAGGAAGAAATGGCAGCTAAACAAGTAACAACAGGTTATTTCTCAGGTGCTTGGTGTTCCTTTTGACTTTTTTTTTTTTTTTTTTTAAAAAGAGAGAGTAGGGAGGGGGACGTTTCTTTAGCTCCTTATAAAATATCAATGCAGAATCAAGATCATATACACTACACGATATTTCCACTAGTGTCACAACCACTTCTCGATTATTAATATATGAAAAATCAATGATTAAGACATGTTAAGACTTCTACAAAAGTGCGGCTAAGAGGAATGATCCCTTGCCTCAAAATAATGTATTTCAGTGAAGAATACAACTTGCTACTAGATTTAACTCAAAAAAATAAAATAATGGGCCTGTTTTTTAGGGATAAAGGAACGACGGTTTTTTGAACTTTTGTAAAGTGTTCAATCAGGTTCCAAAATCTTTTTTGTTTGTAAATTTGGTCCTCGAAATTATACATCTTTTAGTTCAAGCTGACCCTCCTTATAGATTTGTAGATGGAATGATAATGAGGAATGTCGCCCTAGCACTATAAGTTAGCACCGACTATACTAACTTATTTGTGTTATGAAATACATGAATGATGAAATACATGAATGAATATTCATTATATTCATCTTATCTAATGTACTTATTATGGTACATTTGTATCATACTTTCTAAGTACATCTCCCTATACAATGAACGTTCATCTCCCCTATCCAATACATGTATCATTCGATACATTGATATTAATGATAAGTACATTCTTGTTCTCCTATAAATAGGAGTTTAGTTTTGATGTACAACAATATAGAGACACAGAATAACAATCACAATACAGTGAAATATCTGGCTTTCTCTACTATCTCTAGTGTTCACTTGCTTTCTCTTCTCAATCTCTTCTCTATTAAATATTCGCAACGCAATATTTTACAACACGTTATCGCACGAGGATCTACCGACAAGCACGAGTAAGTAATTTTTGCAAGCACGAAGATCTACCGATTGAGTAAGTAATTTTTGCAAAGTGGGTATTCTTTTTATTAATCAACTTATACTTCATCTTCTTCTATCAATTCTTCATTTTTATTTTTCTTGGCCTGAAGCCATATTTCAAATCTAAAGGTATCCTTCTGTTCCTGAAGTGGCAATGGATATTAGGAAATCCTTTAAATTAATTTAAGGATTTAATTTTGCAATGATTATGTGCAAATTTTATGATACTTGACACCTAAAGTTGTCAACATAAATGCAAATGGAAAATACCGAGAAAAATGGAGATGTTTGTTTGCTTGATAGTGCAATAACACATATTATATTTCATAGTAGACACTTTTTCTCGAGTATGACATTGCGTAAGGCAAAAATCCATACAATATCAAGTCCTGTACCGATTATTGATGGTTTTGGGAATGCCACAATTATTTTGCCAAATGGTACCATATATTGAGAATGCGTTTTTAAGCATTAGATCAAAAATGAATCTGCTTAGTTTCAAAGATGTACGCCGTAATGGATACCATATTGAGACTATTTATGAGCAAGATAAGGAATACATTGACATTTCCTCTTATAAGATGGGCCTGAAGACCATCCATGAAAAGCTAGAAGCTTCTTTTATGAGTTTATATTGTGTCATGATTAAGGCCGTTGAAACCTACGCTACCACATCCTGGAGATTGGTAAACCTGATTAGTTTGGACTATGGCATGATCGCCTTGATCATCCTGGCGCTTCAATGATGCATATGATAATTCAAAATACAAAAGGGCACCCTTTAAAGGATACAAAGGTATTGTTGTCCAAAGATTATAATCGTGAGATTTGCTCACAAGGAAAGTTCATTATCAAACCTTCTATAACAAAGGTTAATCTTGAATCCTCTTTATTCTTGTAAAGAATTCAGGATGATATTTATGGACCAATACAACCACCAAGTGGACCATTTCGATATTTTATGATATTAGTGAACACATCCTGTAGATGGTCCCATGTTTGCCTATTATCTACGCGCAATGACGCATTTGCATGTTTATTTGCACTATTATCATATTACAGCTGCAAATGTTCCAGCTAGGATAGTTGTTCCCGAAGGACAGGCTAAAATGGATCAAAATCCCCCGCACTTGAAGTGTGGTAGACCGATAGGATCAAAAGATACCGTTCCTCGAAAATGAGGGAGAAATAATCAGGAATCCGCTCAAGAAGAGCCTGGCGTTGTGCTTGCTCCCAAAGAGCTTATTGCCCCTGAAGAGGCACAAACCCATGAAAGGAACACTAGCCTCGGGAATATCGAGAATTCCATTACATATTATAATGAAATTTGGGATCGAAATAAAATCATCATTGATGATGCTTTTGCATTCTCAGTTACTTATAAAATTATGGATGATGATTGTGAGCTGCAATCTATTATTGAATGCCGTCAAAGGCAAGATTGGCCTAAGTGGGAAGAAGCAATTAAGGCTGAATTAGCTTCCCTAACTAAACGAGAGGTTTTTGGACTTGTAACTCGTATTCCCGATAATATAAAGCCCGTTGGATATAAATGGGTATTTATCCGAAAACGAAATGAGAAAAACGAGATTATCAGGTATAAAGCCCGACTCGTTGCCCAAGGATTCTCCCAGAGACCTGGGATTGATTATAATGAGACATATTCACCTGTGATGGATATGATTACATTTCATTTTCTTATTAGCCTAGCATTCTTTGAAAGATTGGAAATGCGTCTTATGGACGTTGTGACGGCATATCTATATGGCTCATTAGACTTTGATATTTATATAAAAATTCCTGAGGGATTCAAAATGCCTGAAGCATGCACTCCCCGCAATTTATTCTCAATAAAATTGCAAAGATCCTTGTACGGGTTAAAGCAATCTGGTCGCATGTGGTATCAACGCCTAAGTGAGTACCTAATTAAGGAAAGGTACAAGAATGATCCTATCTGCCCATGCGTGTTTATTAAGAAATCAGAAACCGGATTTGCTATTATAGCAGTTTATGTCGACGATATAAATTTAATTGGAACTCCAGAAGAGTTAGCTAAAACTGCTGAATATTTGAAAAGGGAGTTTGAAGTTAAAGATTTGGGTAAAACCAAACTTTGTCTTGGTCTAGAGCTTGAGCATAAAGCAAATGGAATAATCGTCCATCAATCAGCATACGTTGAAAGATTGCTTAAACGTTTCAATATGGATAAAGCTCACCCATTGAGCACCCCTATGGTTGTAAGGTCTCTAGATCCCCAAAAGGACCCATTTCGTCCTAGAAAATCAAATGAAGAGATACTTGGTCCTGAAGTACCATATCTCAATGCAATTGGGGCTTTGATGTATTTGGTACAATGTACGAGACCAGATATTGCTTTTGCGGTAAATTTATTGGCACGTTTTAGTTCTGAGCCAACTCGGAGACATTGGAATGGAGTTAAACATATTTTCCGTTATCTCCGATGAACCATAGATTTGGGATTATATTATTCTAAGGATTCCACTAACTCTGGTTTAGTTAGATATGCTGATGCTGGATATAAATCCGATCCACATAAGGCTTGCTCTCAAACCGGGTATTTATTTTGTTATAACGGCACCGCTATTTCTTGGCGTTCTACGAAGCAATCGCTAGTAGCTACATCTTCTAACCACTCTGAGATTATTGCTTTATATGAAGCTGGAAGAGAGTGTGTTTGGTTAAGATCCGTTATAACACATACTCATAATTCTTGTTGCTTAATACCGGTTACAAATTCTCCAACTATAATTTATAAAGATAATGCTGCTTGTGTTGCACAAGTCAAGAGAGGATATATCAAAGGTGATAGGACCAAGCATATCTCGCTGAAATTTTTCTATACTCATGAATTCCAAGAAAGTCGACAAATTGATGTTAAACAGATTCGATCCATAAACAATCTTGCAGATCTTTTTACCAAATCATTGCCAACATCAAGTTTTGAGAAATTAGTATATGGCATTGGTATGCGGCGAGTTCACAAGATGCAAGATTGATTAGCCCTAGAAGTGGCTATATGGCTCAATTGAGGGGGAGATATTATGAACTATGCATTGCAACATTGATATGTAACGAGTTCATAAGATGCAAGAATGATTAGCCCCAGCAGTGTCTATATACGCATTGCACTCTTTTTTCTTTTTGTCCGGTTTTTTCCCACAGGGTTTTCCAGCTTAAAGTTTTTAATGAGGCAATTAATGCATCCATAAAAGGGAGAGATCATAACATTTGTGCTCTGCACTCTTTTTCCCTTTTGTCCGGTTTTTATCCCACTGGGTTTTTCCAGCTTAAGATTTTTAATGAGGCGGTATCATTCGATGCACATTCGTAATGAATACAATGAATATTCAAGGGGAAGTGTTATGAAATACATGAATGATGAAATACATGAATGAATATTCATTATATTCATCTTATCTAATGTACTTATTATGGTACATTTGTATCATACTTTCTAAGTACATCTCCCTATACAATGAACGTTTATCTCCCCTATCCAGTACATGTATCATTCGATACATTGATATTAATGATAAGTACATTCTTGTTCTCCTATAAATAGGAGTTTAGTTTTGATGTACAACAATATAGAGACACAGAATAACAATCACAATACAGTGAAATATCTGGTTTTCTCTACTATCTCTAGTGTTCACTTGCTTTCTCTTCTCAATCTCTTCTCTATTATATATTCGCAACGCAATATTTTACAACAATTTGGTGGCATTTATTTATTTTTAAACACGGTGCTGATATGGATAAGGAAAAAAAAATCTAACTAATAATTACGCACAAGGGAATAGAGGGCTGGCTGGCTAGGGTGGGCGGCAGCCTCGCGACATGACATGGGTCGTTGAGTGCATGCCGTCTGCGACTCCCGCCTCCCATCCAAGCACGTCCCCCTACTACTTCTTTTTTATGTTTCTTTTTCTTTTTTTCAATCAATTTCCTTATTTTTCATTTTTTAATATTTATACTTCTTTTCTATTTTAAAAATTTTAAATGCCACACATAATATCGTATTTGCATTCTGTAAGACTTAAGTGTCACGTCAATACTTCTATTTCCTTTTTTAATGAAATGACCATGTTGGATATGAAAGTATATGATTTAAGGATCTAATTGTACAAAAAAAATTAGGGACCTAATTAAACCTTTTGTAAAGGTTTAGGGATTGCTAATACTTTTATCCCTTGATTTTGTGTATTGTAAAGGCGCGTTTGATAACGATTATGTTCTCAAGAACAGATTCTAATCTAAAATAATTCTTTTTTATTATATTCTCGGGAACAATTTCTAAGTATTTTAAGCTGTTTGGTAACTGTCCAAAATTTCTAATTCTAGAATAGAATTGCGTTTGGTACCATGCTCATTGATTCTATTTCAAATCAATTTCTTTTAATTTTTAAATAATTTTTTTACTTTTTTCCTTTTTTTTTTCTTTTCTTTTTTTCCTTTTTCTTCCTATTCTTCTTCTTCTTGTGGCCAGTCGCCGGATCGGCGACGCTCGCGACCTCACTGGAGCGTTGCTAGCCCTCGTTGGCCGAGCCTCACCGGTGGCTAGGCCGGCCTCACCAGGGCTAGGCGAGGCCTGCTTGGCACTGGGTGAGGCCCGCCTGGCCATCGGTGGGGCTGGGCAAGCCTCACGACGCCCAGCCCCGGCGAGGCTCATTTGGCCAACGGCAAGCTCGCCGGACTGATTGCCGGTGGTAGGTGGCAGCGAGTGGCAACAGGCGGCGACGGACGGCAACGGCGGAATGGTGGTCGATAAAGAAGAAGAAGAAGAAGAGTTGGTTTTGATTCTTAAATTTGTTCCCGGAACAAGAATCAACTTTTTTTTTTGTTTTTGATTCTGTTCCAAATCTAATTCCATGAACAAAAAAATAGAAATTTGTTCTCGGGAACAAAAATTTTACCAAACATGATTCTATTTCCAAACTGCTCCTGTGAACAAAATATCAGAATCATGCACTATTGGGATGGTTACCAAACATGCACTAATTGACAAATTCAACAAATTAAATTCTAGTGTAAATAACTCAACTTACCCAAGAGCTACTATGATTAAATATGTTATTTAGTCCAACTCACTTTCATTATTTTCGAGTTAGACTGACTCTACCGTTGAATTATTGCAAGCTTGTGCAGCTTTAGGGGTGGCAAATGGGTGGGTCGGGTCGGGTAGGGGTCGGGTCAAAAATGGGTCGACCCATATTGGACCCATTTAACATGTTTTGACTCATATTATTGTAATGTAAATCTAATAACCCATACCCGATTTAACCCATACCCGACCCGACCCGACCCATATTGCTAAAACCTAGTAATATTATAGGAAAATTCACTTCTATTATATGCTAATTGGATTAAAACTTCAAATTAAATTAAAAATAGTAAATAAAATATAAAAAAAGTTTAAAAAAACCTATAAATTGAAATATTTATAAAAAAAAAAAATATTAGACAAATTTAATGGAAAAATTTTATAATTCTTTTTAAAATATTTTTAAAATAAAAATTTTATTTTTTTAAATATAATTTTCAATAATTATTTTTTCTTTTTCTCTTTTCATTTTTCCTTCTTCTTCGGCCGGCCGCCGGCCACGACGACGGCCGACGACCGACGACAAGCAAGATCGAGCTCGTCGACGTCAGGCGGGGCGCAATCTCACTAATTTAGTGAGATGGAGCCCTGCTCGACGCCGGTGAGCTCAAGAGGCTCGATCTCGCCGGCATTGGGCGAGGCTCGATCTCGCCGATTTGGTGAGGCTGAGGCCTCGCCCGACACCGGCGAGCTCAAGCCTCGCCAGATCCAACGAGGCTCGATCCTCACCGATCTGGCGAGGCCGAGGTCCCGCCCGACGTTGGCGAGCTCGAGCCTTGCCAGTCATCGGTGAGGCTCGAGCCATTTTTATAAAGTTAATAAAGGCCATGGGTTTAAACTTTAAAGTGGGTTTCCTAATAACCCATTTAGACCCTTTTTTTTTTGTATTTTATTTTCTCAGACCCATTTTTTACCCATATTTAACTTTTATTTGACCCATTTCCGACCCATATTTAACTTTTATTTGACCCATTTCCGACCCATATTTAACTTTTACTTGACCCATTTTTAACTCATATTTAACTTTCACTTGACCCATATATGACCCATTTAACTAAAAATGGGTCATAATATGGGTTTATGACCCATTTTGCCAGCTCTACTTATCATGCTAAATGATTATACTCTATATATTATTATTCTTCTTTTAACGGCCTTAATTTTTGTGGTTTACATCACAAGAGGCAATCTTGATAATTGATTTTGAAAGTTATATACTTTGGTTGCAAAATTTCCCACACTTGGAATATGTGATCAGTATATCCGTCACTTGACAATACCGTCTTCTTAGCATGGCCCTATTAATATAGGTAAAGAAAGTAACCTACAACTAGATTTAACTTCTCACACTTCCGTAAAAATGTTCAATTATATATATTTTAGTTCGAGTTGGCCCTCCTCTTAAATATGTAGATGGAATATTTACGAGGAATGTCGCACCAGCACTATACGTTGGCACTAACTAAGCTAATTTATTTGGTGAACTGAATTTTTTTTCTAAACATACGGAGGGGCGAACGCCACCTCCCGTCCAAGCACACCCTTGCCACCTTAGCAACGAGTCGCCTCCATCCTTAATTCAGCATAGCCTCCATTCACGAAAGTCTCCCCCTAGTTCACTCGCGACACTTCTGTTTTTCATTTTTTTTTTTTTTTTTTTGCAAATTTCCTTATTTTTGATTTTTTGATATTTATGTTATTTTTTAATTTCCTTATTTATGAATTTTTTGTTATTCTATTTTAAGTTTTTCAAAAAGAGAAATGATTGCGTGATAATTCTTAATATACTTTAAGAATGATAGTTAATTCAGAATCACAAAAAACTAAATCATAAATAATAAGAAATTATTGTGATACTTACTTCTTCAAGAATTTGTGATTCATAATAAATTATTATTCTCACAATCTTTTCAAAAACTTATATAGGTTTATCGTGTTGACATTCAACGAGACTTAATTGCCATTTCAACATTTATGTTTCCATTTAAATGGAAAGACCAAACGGGACAAGAACGTATGTGATTTAGGGATCTAATTCCACCGGAAAAAAAAAAGGGACCTAATTAAACCTTTTGTAAAAGTTTAGGGATTACCTATACTTCTATCTTTTTTTTTTTTTTTTTTGTGTACTGTAATTGACAAAGTCAACAAATTAAACAATAGTGTAAATAACTCAATTTACCAAAGAGCTACTGGAATTTAATTTGTTTTTTAGTCGAACTCGCTTTCTTTTTTTTGGAGTTCGAGTCGAACTAGAGTGGCTCTACTGTTGAATTATGTAAAGCTCGAGTGGCTTTATCATTCAATTGCGTAGGTGAACTTTCGTGTTGGACATTGAAGCATACACAGTAAGTCAAGTGGAGCTTACGAGCAGTTTAGAGATTGGTTCCTCTTGATTTGACCGCATCTTTCCTTTAACTAGTTGCACAACTTGGTACAATCTATTTTTCACATGTCTAATCTGTTAAGTGTTATACATTCTCTGATTAGAATTAATCATAAAGAAATTTTATTTTTATGAAGGGTAAGGAATCGACTTATCTCACTTCCTCTTTCTCCTGGCGTTTAATGTGGTGGGCAACATGGTGCTCTCACGGTATCTATTGGACCCAAAATCGAAGGATGGGCCCGAGTTCTATGACGCCATGAACCGGTTCATGGAGTGGGCCGGCAAGCCGAACGTAGCCGACTTCATGCCATGGTTGAAATTGTTGGATCCGCAGGGGATCAAGGCAGGCATGGCGAAGGACATGGGTCGAGCCATGAGGATTGCCGAAGGCTTTGTGAAAGAGAGGTTGGAGGAGCGAAAGCTAAGGGGAGAGACGAGAACAACGAATGATTTATTGGACGCAGTATTGGATTATGAGGGCGATGGAAAAGAAGGCCCTGACAAAATCTCTGCCCAGAACATAAATATAATCATTCTGGTGAGTTTGCTCCTCTCTTCCACGTTTAACATGACCACACTTAGAGACATTAGGTCGAATTCGGTTGATTAAGTGGCGTGACAAACTTAACTGACATTTAAACAACTAGGGTCACATCACGCATTACGGAGAAGTTTTAGTAGCTTACTTAATAAATCAATCACGGTGCCATTCAAGCACGGAATTTTCTTTTAATTAAAATAAACTAAAATCAATCTTATGTCTTCGTCAAGCAATTTAACTAGTTATTATAAAATTACCAGGTTAGTCAAGTCAATGTCAATCAAGTTGAGAAATTTTGACATTGGCTTACAAAATTTGGCTGAAATCAAATCGATTGCAAGGATAAAACCAGTGCAAATAATTATTTGAATCAAACTCTTAGGCAGGAATAATTTTCAAAGCCGTTGACTGACAATTGCAGTAAAGCAATTATTGTAGCTAAGACTATAAGAAGCGCACATCTTAATGGAAACGCGCAGACATAAGAAGAACAAGCTTTACTTATGTTAATCCATTTTGCTCTCTTGCAAATCTTTTTCAGTTATTTTCCAGCAACCTATTTCTTGCCATTCCAGTTGTTTATTTCCTTTTTATCAATGAAACACTTGCCCCTGCTCTTTCATAAATACTTCTGTTGTCACTAGTGGATTCATTTCGTCAACTTCAAGTTCTTGTTCCTTTCTTTGTGTGCCAATCATCTGCCAATTCGAATAATAGGAACTGTTGTGTTTGATCAGGATTGTTGATCAGGTGAAGCATGATAATTTTTGCTATTGAGCTAACGATTCGAGGGTGACTTTTTCCAGCCAAAGAGAATCTCTTAATTATAGGACGAGACTCGGACACTTGTGGTATCCAAGACCTAATCTTTGTACTAAATGGGTCTACTTGATGGTGCAGGAAATGTTTTTCGCCGGATCGGAGAGTACAAGTAGCACCATCGAGTGGGCGATGGCAGAGCTACTCCGCCAACCCGAGTCAATGAAAAAGGCCAAAGATGAGATTGACCAGGTTGTGGGGTTGAACAGAAAGCTCGAAGAAAATGACACGGAAAAGATGCCATTTTTGCAAGCCGTGGTGAAGGAAACCCTAAGATTGCATCCCCCATTACCTTTACTTATCCCACGAAATGCTCTAAAGGAAACCAAATTCATGGGTTTTGATATACCCAAAGATACCCAGGTTTTCGTGAATGCATGAAGCATTGGAAGAGACCCCGATGCTTGGGAGGACCCATTGGCATTCAAACCAGAGAGGTTCATGGGATCTAAACTTGACTACAAGGGTCAAAAATTTGAGCTAATTCCATTTGGATCAGGCAGAAGAATATGCGTCGGACTTTCATTGGCGGATAGGGTGCTTCATCTTGGTCTTGCAACACTGCTTTACCATTTCGATTGGGAACTAGGCGATGGTTCAACTCCAAAGACCCTCGACATGAAAGAGCGGGTGGGAATAACACTAAGAAAGCTTCATCCTTTGAAAGTGATACCTAAGAAACGTAGCGTGTGAGGTATAATTACCCTATGGTTATTAACGCTAATGTTATCGTGTCAAGGATTAAGAAAGCTGTCCAAGGAAGACTTCTTAAGAATGATGTCATCCCTGCACAAATATCTTAGGGAAACTACAAGTTCTTGTGTTAGCATTTGGGTCTCGTTTGAATTGTATGACTTGAGCATGTAGCAGGGTAGCTCACCTGCCCTTTATACCATCAATAAAACCTCACTTGTCGAAAAAGAAAATTACTCTAAATTTGTCTCCAAACTTAGAGTCCACAAAATGGACATTTGCGATGAACCGGATTCACTAGATGCAAGACTGTACAATAGATTCCCGAATCATATACTGTGAGCCGTTTCTAGTAGGTGATGGTGGAGCTACTCGACCAGCCAAATTTCAGAATATTGTATGATCAAAGAGAGCAATATAAAAGAAAAGTAACAGGAAGATATTGTATGATCTTGTCGGATCTTGTCAAATCCATATGGACAATTAATCATGTGGACTCTGCAGTAGGACCCACATAAACACGGTCGGTGTTGGTTCACATGTTTTGTCACTATTGCAAATTATTCTAAAATAAACACAAGATTGCAAATTTGCTGAAGAAGGCTGTAGATACGTCTTGATTCATTATCATGATCCATCTGTATGTAATCCAAAAGGATATATTTGGGCACCCCTTGAATACCACTTTGAACTTCTGACCAATTAATTTACTTTAGTAAGTTCACCTTTTACTTTTTCGTGGCGGCTACTTAATTAAATTCTTGTTAGGACCGATCAACTACATGTCAAATGAATGCATCAACAAATATAATTGACCAAAACAAAGAAAATCAGTTAAAAACCACGGTTCCATTTTTGTCCATCATCTTAAATCATTTGCAAGCCTAGACTTAGCTCAATAATAAACGTCATTTGGAATGATTCACTAAAAACATTTCCTCAACAAAGATGTTCAAAATCATTTGCACTTCATGGACCTAGTTCATGACAGATTTAGAATCCACCATCTTAAGTCCAAGAATTTGGCTACCACAAATTTTTCAGTTTTGTATTTCTTTTCTAAGGAATCCCATAATTGTCTAATAGTTTCAATGTTACAATAAACATGATACAAGGAATTTGCTAGATAGTTAAGGATATAGTTTCAGTATAGGAAATCCCTGTGCTTCCAAGGCTCCAGCTCCCCAAGCGTCGTGACATCTTGCTCATCTGGACTAATTATTGAGCACACCTCTAATGAGTACTTGACTAAATTTAGTGTGGTCAATAAAAGAACATCTTCTATTACTGCTGCTTAAAGCCCACACTAGTTAACTCACACGGTTTCTCATTCGGTGTTATTGGAGAAGGTATCATCATATTAGGCAAAGCTTGTTAAACCATCTCTCTAGAAGTTGAACCATACACCATTAGATATGTAATTTTTTGAAAAATAATCCCTAGTGTATCGGTAACCATAGATGGTTTCGGCCCGAAAGTTTGCAGCATTTGTTGTCACAACACTAGGCCATGAGGTTTGAACCTCACTCATTGAAACAACCATATGAACGTCCTCACAAACATTCCGACATCATTGGGTACTTGATTGTTATTAGTCATCTCAATTTTTTGATAAACCCAACAAAAACAGTAAAAGATAATCGCCTTAAGATTGTGGGAAATATTAATACGTATTGGGGAAAATAATAATAATTTTAAGAAAGCAATATCAAAATAAGCAAGAGGTGAGGTACGGCTAATCAAATCTCCTTAAGGCGATTAGTTCATGTTAACGGTGCCAATTAGTTTTGCGAACTATGCCTCTCAAAATACAACACCTCAAACCCATTTGTATAAGCACTATATGAACAAGATTCTATCGAACACTTCTTTAAATCAGCACACTTAAAGAAACTACCAAGAAACTAGAGGAATACTTTGAGGATTTTTTGTTGTTATTTTGAATTAAGAAGACGTGTCTATTTATAGACAAGGGAACTAGCTGTAGAAAACTGAAAGGACATGAACTCAAGAGTCACACCGATTATGCTCACATTAGTTGAGCCATTAACCCTTAATAACAACATTATTAAATCAGACACTACAGGAGAACAAAGAGTCGTTAACCCATAATTGCAACAATTAGGGCATGATCCAAAGAGACAAAACGGTTGCATGTGAATTGAAAAAGGCGTGAATTGAAGAGACGTTTCATTAACGTTGAGCCATTAAGACCTATGATTACAATAATAATTACAACACACTGTGCCGCCCTTAGTTCTTGTCCCAAGAGCTTCTAATTTGAATTCATCAAGTACGCTATGTGCATCATAAAAGCATCTTTCAGTTTCTAAAGCCAAAATTAGGTCACATAAACTTGTTATACATGTGTCCCCGAGCACCCCGATCTCATGCTTGATGCCCTATAAATTTCCAACTTTTTCTATTGCTTGTGGAGCCATAGCTCTAGCAATGCTAACGATGACAGATGCCATCTCTCTCTCTCATAATATATTAGTCGAGTCATTCCAAGGCCAGAGACTGCGGGTATGTATAACAAGTTTATGTGACCTAATTTTTAACTTCTTCGATGGAGTCGAGTTGTTGAAGGTAGGATTCTCATCATCCACGCAAGCCTATATCAATAATGCATATAGGACCCACCGATTTGGTTTGTCTAATATATTTCGTGCTTCAAGAGTTTACTCGTTTAACGTGCTTGCAAGTCGTAAAGGCAATGAAAAGGCTGGCGTTGAATTGAAATCCATGTTTATTTTGAAGATTAAATTAACAATAAAAAAATTAACAGTAATAAATTAGAAGGATAGGACTAAGTTCCCTATGTTCACTTTTTTTCCATAAAAATAGCCGCCTCCTTGGAAAGTCCTAACCACGTGATATATGCAATACCAATCAATTGTAAAAAATCATAATTGAATCTATTTAAAATGGGTATAATTATTGGTGCATCATTTTCTAATTAAATCACTGTCCCCACATATCAATCTTGTAGGAAGAATATGGCCATTTTCATCAATTCTTTTCTTCAGGCTTATTTGGAAACTGTTTTGAAAACTATTCTCCAAAATTTTCAAACATTGCGCTGATTCTCAACTTTTATTCTTGACACAAGTGGAGAGCGATCTGAAGAGGGTTAATGCGTTTCTAGTTTTTGGTTACTTCATGATACAATGGATGTTGTTATAATTATCATTCAATGAAATAATTTGCTTAGTCAATATATATGCTTACTGCTGGTCGTGGAAGGCTTCGTTCTTTATTTTTATTTTTTTTCCAAATAATGGGGAATCATTATCTAAATTCTTGGGATGAATTTTGGATATGACAAGTTTGGAATCACAACTTAGGTTATAAAACCAGTGAATATTAGCTAGCATTAATTCGGGCACTGTGATGTGCGATTAGTTAGTAACTAGACATGTGCGCGTGCGCGCGTCACACACAATATGCACTCATGCATTACACGTAGCTACTCTTTCAGTGAATATAGAAAGTTCTATATGCATAGGTAACATGATCGATTTGTTAGCATTCTGATGCAAATGTCATTCCTCTTGACTTGAAACTATTCTTCATATTGTCATGAGACATTAGTACTATTATTTTACTAAAACATTGCAATTTGGATAGGGAAGTTCACTCTCCTTGCTAATCTCTCAGATTTATTTGCTTCCTATGAGTAAAATGCTTCTATATAGTTTATTTCTTTCTTTAGCTTTTCCTATTCTCTAAGTAAATGAATAATCTCTTCCCATACTAGGCAATAACAAAACTTGCACATTTTGTAAACTCCTAATATTTGGACATTTTAGGCATGTCACTCCTTTTCATGAAAGGGATATCTTCTTCTTTTTCTTTTTTTTTTTTTGAGAAGAAAGAGAAGCCTTTTTTGCCGCAAATTGCAGGTATTCCGATTAGAGATATTTACTTGCGGGAAACATGCAAACGAAGAACAAGTCTTATGGGGGAATCTACTCCGAGCACTGAAAGTCCAATCATTGGATTTAATGGACAATCCGGGGAGGACACAAGTCAACCGCATTCCAAGCACAGCCCCTAACACGACTGTGGCACATCTCATTTGACAAATCACCTGCGAAGAGTACATATATCGCAATAACGGGGGGCATTCTAGTTCATTTACCCTGAACGCTACAGATATTCTTATTAACTTACTTAAGATAAAAGAAAGTGAATTTAAAACTATCCCGTCAAGAACCACACCACAAAGGGAGAAAAATGAAGGTCAGACTGAAACAATTATGAAGATGTGGAGAAACAAAACTACCTTGTTTCGCTTACATCATTCTCTGAATAAGCAAACTGGAGAATGGGTTTTTGTATTGAGTTGGAAGTCCTTGAAAGTTCCTCAAATTCTTGATCATGCCCAAGTAGGGGGCACAATTGGAGAAATTTCTATATTCATTCCCAGCCGGTAACGAAAAATATGAAGTTCTGCACGCTCTGAATTGGGCTTCAAGAGTGCAAAAAGGTGATTAACGTTAAAGAGAAAACGAACAAGAAAAAACAAAAAAGAAGAGATCATTCCCATCAAGGTTTTTTTGTCTGCTCAAGCATTTTATTTATCATTTTGATAGAGTGTTACTTTCTTGTTTCCACACATGTATGATCATCCATCGCATGTTAGTGGTTTAAGACCAAATCAATCAAGGCTACTTGCAAAACATTTTGTGAAATAAAGCGAAGGTGCCAAATGGAGATAGATTTATCTAGCATAATCAAGTTGCCTATCCATGAAATCTCTAGTTCATAAAAGTAAAGTGTTCTCTTACATTTTACTCGGATTTTTAATCAACCATAGTAGACTAATGGCAATTCTTAAATGAATAGAATTGGATGTCTAAATAATTTAATTAAAACCCCAAAGTTGTGATTGTTGGGGGTTTGAGAGAGCCCGCGTTAGACAATGGTACCATCTTTTTAATGAGTAACCATTTGCACTTGCATGATAATCCATTATTTTCTCTTAGTGGTCCACCTCTAAGAAGGTCATGACAATTGGCAATTAGAGAGTGGCAACTAAATTAAAGAAGGAAAAGTGAGCTTGTTGGATCAGACACAAGTTGACCGAGCAATTGCATGGAAACAATGAATACACACTCCTCATTTGTCCGATTGCACTAAAATGTTGAGGGGAGTTAGTCAACAAGTGGACGAAGCTTGTGTAAAAGTTTTAGACCAAACGGATATTGAAAAATTTAGTTTTGAAGGCTTGACATCATTGTTTTTTTGTCCAGGCATCCTTGTGCAAGATCATCCAGCATTCCTTGAAAAAAAATGCAAATTTAGGAACTATTCTTGGAACTAGCATGTGAGCCATATATTGTTTGAAAATAGACATAAAGACACTCATCGTGATACTTTTTTTTTTTGTCAAAATCGTTGTGATATTTATCTTGCAATCATTTTGAGCTTGTTTGGGTCTTCAATTAATCAAGAGAAGATGGGTATAAATTACTAGGAAGAAAATTGAGTCCAAGTGTGAATTGGTGCTGTTAAAGCTCTTTGGAGTGATCATAATTTTAGTCGTGGGGCTCAAGGTTCTCATACTACATTGTCCCTAGTCGAAGAGTGTAGGAGATTCCTAATATTCATCATATGCACGGATGACCTATGTGAACTGAAACCTAGCTATTAATGAACGATCAAGCCTCTAGTTTATATGTGCAAAAGGAATGCCACAAGAAAAATGAATGCAATGTTGTATAAACTGATTGTTTTGTTTTTATCATGGGTCAAAATTAGGAGATGCAAATGTATGATAAATTCATTAGTGAAATTCAGGTGTTAGCATCAAAAAGTCCTTTAAATAGTGAAGATTGGAAATTTCGATCAAATTGATGATTGGACTTATATATATATATGATGTTTTCGAAAAAGACAAGCCATCTTACTAAGGCAAAAGTTGTTGGAGTTATCCCACATCGATTATGGAATTGTCTGGTGGTTAGTTTATAAATATGAAGGAAAGTTTCACCCTTTGAGTAAACGATTGAGGTGAGAGAAGCCCAAGACTACCAAACATTGGTGTTAGAGCCAATAGTAGATTGGTGGCCTCCAATCTGTTCTAGATATCTCAACAAAAGGAATCTAGTGACCAACCCAATTTCTGGGCAATGTGTGTTGTGGTATAACGCAATCCCAATGGTAGTCTTCATGGTTCGATTCGAAGAAAAAAATATGGATAAAGGTGGTGTTGGAGATTCAAGTTAAGATTAGTTAATATAGAAAGATACCTAAATTAAGGGTAACAAACCTAACATTGAGCTCAAATGTGATGGGGAGATTGTTGAGATATACACGTGAGTTATCTTAAGGAAAGGAATCTAGTGACCAACACAGTTTCCAGGCAGTGTGTGTTGTGGCGTTGCAACGCAATCCCATGGTAGTTTTCATGGTTCAGTCCAATGAAAAAGAACACGGACGAAGGATGGATGAAGGCGAATGTTGAAGATTCAAGTTGAGATAAGTTAATATAGAAAGATACATAAATTAAGGGGGAACAAACCTAACATTAAGCTTACACGTGATGGGGTTTTTTGAGATACATATATAAGTTGCATTTGAGAAGTCCCACAATGGAGAATTGGGGCAGTGTGAAGTAATTAATATATCTAGTTGGCCAATAACTTATTACTTTAAGCTTTTGAGTGAAGATAGGTTCAATTAGATATGTTGATAGACTAAGACTTGGGCTCCCTCTTAGCAATCTCCTAGGGTAAAGATATTGAACATCTGTTATACACTCCCAACAAAAGTAAATACATAACTATCCAATTTTGATAGGACAAATTAGTTGATAAACCAATCCATGAAACCCAAGAAAGAACAAGGCATCATAATTTTGTGGAAATCGGAGGATTATATTGAGTGCAGGAGTAAAGTTGTAGGACTTAAATGCACAAATTAAGAGTTACGGATTTGATTGCATAATTCATGTAAGTTGTTTGACCAAAAATGAAATTATTCCAATGAAATAAGAATCGAATTTGACCTAATTCGATGAAATGGATGGATCACCATACTCCACGTGACCAGCATGTTTACTCCTATTCATAGCCGAAAGATATATAAATGTTTTCTCCTTTTAATATTGTGGACGGCAAATAATAGCATCTCCTGCTTTTTCTTTATTGTTTTGGGTTGCTTTCTTGTGAACAGGATTAGAGTGTATATTAATATCAACTTTTCCACGAAATAATCGCATAAGTGCAAGGTGAGCAATAGCTCAAAGCTTAGCCAATGGAGTACTGCCCTTCTTGGCTCTTTTGGCTCGGCCTCCTCCTCCCGGCACTTCTATGTTTCCTTCTCAACCGGAAGCGCACCAAGCTTCCCCCTCAGCCACCCGCATGGCCCGTGATCGGCAATATCCTCGACCTCGGGACCATGCCGCACCAGAACCTCCACAACTTCCGAGCCAAGCATGGGCCTGTGACGTGGTTGAAGCTCGGTTCCGTGAACACCATGGTGATTCAATCAGCTCAGGCCGCCGCAGAGTTCTTCAAGGGCCATGACTCCGCGTTCGCAGACCGCAAGTGTCCCCATGCATTGACAGCTCTCGGTTATGACCAAGGCTCGCTCGCTATAGGTCGTTACGGTGGCTACTGGCGCGTTCTCAGGCGTCTCTGCTCTGCGGAGCTCCTCGTGACCAAGCGCGTCAACGAGACAGCCCATCTCAGGCAGAAGTGCGTCGACAACATGGTCGTGTATTTAGAGGAAGAAATGGCGGTTAAACAAGTAACAACAGGTTATTTCTTACGTGCTTCGTGTTACTTTGGACGTTTGCGTTGCATGTGTAACCTTGAATGACCGAAATAATAGTTTTCTTCTTCAAAGCAAAAAAAAAAAAAAAAAAAAAGGCAACAGAGAGAGAGAGAAAGGAACGTTTAAACTCCTTACAAAATATCAAAATAGGATGAAGGCCTATACCCTACACAATATTCCCACTAGTGTCACGAGTTCTTCTCAATTATTAATATATGTAAAATCAATGGTTAAGATATGTTGGGACTTCTGCACAATTATGAGTTAATGATGCACGTTGTCAAAAGAATTGTATTTCAGTAAAGAACGCAACCTGCAACTAGATCTACCTAAGAAAACATTGGGCCTGCTTTTTACGGATAAAGGAACCGGCAGTCTTTTTTTTTTTTTTTTTGGTAAAGAGGAACCAGCAGTCTTTCTTTTTTGCAAAATGTACAATTAAGTTCCAGAATTTTTTTTTTCTACTATTGAGCTCTTAAATTATACATCTTTTAATTTGAGTTGGCCCTCCTCTTAAATATGCGAATGCATTGGTTACGATGAATATTGCATCCCCACCATATGTTAGCACTGACTAGACTAACTAATTAGGGAGACATGAATTCTTTTTTACTTAGTGCTAAGATGGGTAAGAAAGATTATAAAAATAAAGAAATCTAAATCCAAGTAAATATTCACCAACCCAAGCGTTGCCTCAATTTATTGCATGACCCCGGGCGACAACTTACCTCCACCCCTAGTTATTCAATTTTTCTAGGTCATTCTATTTTTAGGTTTTTTAAGAAGTCACTTAAGACACCATGTTGGCTTTCAATGAGGACCTAACCGCCATGTCAACATTTATATATACTTCTTTAATGGAAGGACTAAATCAAAGAAGAAGTTATACGGCTCGAGGATCTAATTGCACAACAAATTTAGGAACCTAATTAAAACTTTTTTTATAAAAGTTTAGGGACTGCTGGTACTTTTATCCCTTTGTTTTGTTACTGTAATTGACAAATTCAATAAAATAGATACCAGTGTAAATAATTCAAGTTGCCCAAGAGCTACTGGTGTTTAAAGTGCTATTTAGTCAAACTTGCTTTCATTCTTCTCGAGTTTGAGTCGAACTAGAGTGGCTCTACTGTTGAATTATGCCAAGCTTGAGTAGCTTTACCATTGAATTGTGTCAAACTCGAGCATGATCAAGTAGTTGGGTTTTATATATCTTCTGATGCATTGATCAAGTATATCCCCATTATTATGCAAGAGAATGCAAAAGTAAACTTTCCACTTTATTTTATTTGTAAAAGCCAAGTTGGAGTTTTTAAGAGTTCAGATGCTAATTTAGTTTTGTTAGTGAAAAATATCCAAAAACAAGCTTATCAAGAACTTTATTAAGTTCGACTTGAGCTTGAAAAATCCAATTTTTGTCTTGAACATTGCAGCTTGGAGGTTGATTCCTCCATCCCTCCTTAAACTAGTTGCAAAACTTGGTGTAATAATTTTTTTTTTTCATGTCTAATTCATTACGTTCTGCTATACATTCTCTAATTATAATTAATCGTTAAAAATTTCTAATTTTTATGAAGAGCAAGGAATCGACTTATCCCACTTCCTCTTTCTCATGGCATTTAATGTGGTGGGTAACATGGTGCTCTCACGGGATCTGTTGCACCCAAAATCAAAGGACGGGCCCGAGTTCTTCGATGCCATGAACCGGTTCGTGGAATGGGCTGGCAAGCCCAACGTAGCCGACTTCCAGCCGTGGTTGAAATGGTTGGACCTGCAGGGGATCAAGGCAAGCATGGCGAAGGACATGGGTCGAGCCATGAAGATTGCTGAAGGTTTTGTAAAAGAGAGGTTGGAGGAGCGAAAGCTAAGGGGAGAGATGAGAACGACAAATGACTTCTTGGATGCGGTATTGGATTATGAAGGCGATGGAAAAGAAGGCCCTCGCAAAATCTCTTCCCAGAACGTCATCATAATAATTCTGGTATCCTCTCTTCCACTCTTGGCAAAATGGAAATGATTAACATCTTAAGGATATTAGGTCCAGTTCGGTTTGTAAAGTGGGGTGGTAAACTTAATTGACAATTAACAAGCAGGTCATATCACGCGTCATTCTCTACAAACGCGTGTTTTCGTAGAACATTCTAGCACTAGATTTTATAATAACTAGCCTTTTCCAATCAACTATCTATGAAAACATTTTACACTTTAAGTTTGTAGAGAACGTTGCATAACAAAAAGCTACTACTATTATAAAGATGTTACCATTCTTTCCTGATTTAGCCAATCTGTGCTCATTTTGTAATAACTAGCTAAGAATATTCTACCAAAACACAAGAATGATTTATGGTTATTTTCTTTATAAAAAAAAAAAAAAAATCTAGTGCTAGAAAGACACATTGAATGATTTATTAAATTAAGTTGATGTCAATTTGACTGATTAATAGAACATGTTGGGTATCCACAATGAATGAGTGAATAGTATGTTGATCAGATGTGTGATCTGATATTGACTAAATATAATCGATGCTTAAACACCAGCATTGACTATAAGAAGCCAATAAGATTAAGTTGACAAGGCATGAACAGTTTTTGTCCATGGACTTATAAATGAAAGTCAAGTTAATGTCGGTCGAGTCAAGAAGTATTGACATTGGCTCACAAAATTTGGTCGAATCAAACCGACTGCTAGGATAAAACTAGCGCGAACAGTTATTGTAGCCAAACTTCTAGGACGGAACAATTTTTATTGTTGACCGGCAGTTGCTGTGAAGCAATCGTTGTAGCCGAGACTACAAAAAGAGCACATCTTAAGGGAAAAAGACGCACAAACATAAAAAGAACAGACTTCACTTTCTTGCCATTCATTTTCAGTTATTTCTCAGCAACTTAATTCTTGCCATTCCAGTTGTTTATTTCATTTTTTCCAATCAAACACCTGCTCTTGCCCTTTTATAAATATTCCTGTCGTCATTAGTGGATTCATTTCGTCGATTTTAGGATCCAATCATCAAATTCTTGTTCCTTTCTTTATGCGCAATTGTCTGTCAATTTGAAGCGCAGGAGCTGCTATGTTTGATAAGGATTGTATCAGGTGAAACATGATGATTTTTACTGTTAAGCCCACGATTTGAGGGAGTGATTTTCGAGCGAAACTGAATATCTTAATTATAGCAAAAGAATCAACATTGGTGGTAACCCTAGCAAGACATGATCTTGTACTAAATGGGTCTAATTGATGGTGCAGGAAATGTTTTTCGCTGGATCAGAGACTACAAGCAGCACCATCGAGTGGGCAATGGGGAGCTACTCCGCCAACCCGTGTCAATGAAAAAGGCCAAAGATGAGATTAACCAGATTGTGGGGTTGAACAGAAAACTCGAAGAAAGTGACACGGAAAAAATGCCGTTTTTGCAAGCTGTGGTGAAGGAAACCCTGAGATTGCATCCACCATTACCTTTGCTTCTCCCACGAAATGCTATAAAAGAAACCAATTTCATGGGATTTGATATACCCAAAGATACCCAGGTTTTCGTGAATGTATGGGGCATTGGAAGAGACCCGGATGCTTGGGAGGACCCATTAGCATTCAAACCAGAGAGGTTTCTAGGATCTAAAATTGACTTCAAAGGTCAAAACTTTGAGCTAATTCCATTCGGATCAGGCAGAAGAATGTGCGTCGGACTTTCGCTGGCGGATAGGGTGCTTCATCTCGGTCTTGCGAAGTTGCTCTACCATTTCGATTGGGAACTCAGTGATGGTTTGACTCCAGAGAGCCTCGACATGAGAGAGCGGGCGGGAATAGCACTAAGGAAGCTCCATCCTTTAAAGGTGATACCTAAAAAACGTAGTGTGTGAGGTTTTTAGAATATTATGGTAACTAGTTATATTCCTGACTGGTTATTTAGGAAATGACAAGACGTGATGTCATGTATCCAAAACAAGAACAAGATGTTAAGTTTCATGAACATAATTTCAACATATTATTACCCTAAGGTTGTTGGCGCTGATGTTATTGTGTCGAGGATTAATGAACCTATCCAAGGAAGACTTCTTAAAAATGGTGTTTTTACTCCACAAATACCTTAGGAAAATTACCCAAAAGTTCTTAAACCTATTATATTTTTACCAGTTCAATTATAAATATTTTTATTATACAAATTAGTCCCAAACGTTTTCACATTTTGCCAATTGAGCTTATATGATCAATTTTGATTGGACATCACTAACACGAATGTCAAGCATCCTACATTGTGCAATTGGCGTAGACGTGGAAAATTTTTAATATTTTTTTAAAAATTTTAAATGCTTTTTCTTTTTTTTTCTTTCTCTGCTAGTTGCTGAGCCTTGAGGATGACTACTAACCAACCATAGGCTACAACTGATGATGGTCACCCTCGCCAAGATCTAGCAAGGGAGGACTTTGCTGCCTTGCCAAATTCGACAAGTTATAGCTTCATGTGAGGCTCGACTTTGCCTAATCTAGCGAGGGCAAGGCGCAACCTCGTCAGTCTTCACAAGGGCTAGTCTCAAGTGAGACTTGCCCAAAGATGGCGAGGCCAACCTTCCCTAAAGGCTAGCAAGGGCCAACCTTCCCAACTTCAAGCAAAGCTCAACCCCGTCAAATCTGGTTAGGACAAGCCTTACTCAAGGCTAACAAGGGTGACCTCACCTAAGGCTAGTAAGGGCAATCCTCATCAATCATAATCTGTGGCCGATCACCGGCCATCACCAAGGCCTGGCAAAGGAAGAAAACGAAAAAAAAAAAAGAAAAGAAAAGAAAATTAAAAATAATAAATATTAAAAATTCAAAAATATTAAAATACTATTAAAAAAAAGGTATGTTGGCATTCACTTTAACAATTTCCGGTCAAATTAGGCTAGATGGACTCAATTAGTAAAACTTGAAAAAATTTGGGACTCAATTGATACAATTAAAAAGTTTATGACTGAATTAGCAAAAGTATAATATATTATGATTTTTTTGGTAATTTTCTCCAAATATCTTTGGGCTATTACAAGTTTTTATGTTAGCATTTGGGTCTTGTTTAAATTGTATGACTTAAGCATGTAGCAGGTAGCTCACTTGCCTTTTAAGCCAATGATAAAACTTTACTTGTCAAAAAAAAAAAAAAAAAATCGCCCTAAAGTTGGTTCTACACAAGAGTCCACAAAATGGATAATTGTGATGAACTCGGTCCACTAGACACCAATCCATACAATAGAGTCTTGAATCAAAGACCATGAACAATACTAGTTCCTTGAATGGGTCGAAGCTTGACATGGATTGATTTTGATCCCTGTCCAAATTGGAATCCTGTTAATGGATTCAAACACAATGCTGAACCCAACAACCCGATTGCTAGTGCATCGCTGGCTTCTAGTAGCACAATGGTGGAATCTACAGAAGATAGTGAAACTCTTATTCGACTCTTAAGTACATAAGTGAGATGCTCAAGGAGGGGGAGTTGGAGGAGAAAAACTAAATGTTTGCTGGATTGACTGGCCACTCTCTGGACCAAAAAAAAAAATCAGCGTGATGTTCTCTACTAGAAGGGTACCCTTCCGACCACCAAAAAAAAAAAAATCAAGTACTTGCCAACTAGCAAAAATTTGGCCAACAACAAGCTCAGTCTTCATTTGAGATTAATTTAGCTACTTCAAACCCTTATTTAAAATAATATCCATCTTAGGCAATCTTTTGAAAAAATAACCCCACTTTAGACGCTCATTCAAAAAAATTTCTTACTTTGCCAAACATTTGTCATCTGAAGTGCATGATGGTAAATGTATACAAATTGCTGAATCTCTTTGTATGTTACCGAGGTAAGATTTTGCTATAGTGCCAAACATCCAAACAGGTTGATAATTTACTATTTATATTTTCATTGTTAAATTCCTTCAATAGATGGCAATTCTTCACCCACTTGTAAATTTACCAATTAATAAAATCTTACTATGTAATGTACGAGTATTTTGCACTAAACCATCGGACTTCATTGGGCTTGAATATGACTCATTTGATTTCCTTTGTGTAATGCTTGCGGATATACTTTCGTTGGTGTTTTTTTTATTGCTCTACTTTCTAACACATGATAGTAAACCCGAGTATTGGTCTAGGGTCAACCCTAGACTGATCTTGGACTGGCCCAACTTGGCCAATACTGGGTCTGTCCTTAGTCCCAGAACCCAAATTTCTTGGAAAAATTTCAAATAAGGGTCCAAGGTTCTATCAATTTCTTATAAAAAGATTTAAAGTGTATCTTTTTTTTTTTTCAAAAAAAGACCTGAAGTTGCCATAGGAGTTTCAGATAAAGGTCTACCTCACCGACTGGTTGAATATTCTAGCCAAAAAAGGACATTTTTGTCCAAAGACAATTTTAAACCCAAATTTTAATTAAATTAGTTTAAAAATTAATCTAAAAGCTTTTCAAAAAAAAAAAATATACATGCAGTGTGGGCCCTCACCTTTGGTCGGCAAGGGTTGCAGCCCTCATTGAGGTACTCACAACCTCGACGCCCTATCGGCTAGGGGTGAAAGATTTCGGGTTTAGTACATATTCCACTTAAGACTCGGAACTTACACATTGGAACACATTCCTTATTTTTTGGAACCTAAAACTTACCTTGTCACAAATTCTAAGGTTGGTTCTATGGTCAATCTAGGTTCCATCTATATTATCAATTGACCGATTGCAATGAATTAAACCTTTAATAATCACCACTTGCTGCTACAATTCACTTCATACCTTATATTCAAACACACGAAAAATATGGACATTAATATAAAATGGAAGCTCAAACTAGTGCTTTTAGATTATACATTCATCATCAAATGACATGGAATATCACAGAATTGCATGAAGATATGGACTAAGAAAAATATTAAAACTTGTTCTAGATTATAGGTTCCAATTTCAAGTTCCAAGTTCCTCTAATCAAGAACCTAAAACCTACTCGTTAAAACAAGTTCCTCATTTTTGGGAGCCTAGAATCTATCTTGCATATATTAGAACTTGGAATGTACAAGTTCTCATCGATCTAATTCTCAAGTTTCAGGTTTTACCTTGAAACCATGCTCATCTCCACTACTAGCGATGGGTCAGTAATCACAACCTTGGTTTTTTATTTTTTTGTGTATGTTTCTTTATTTATTTATTTTTTTGAATTTTTTGCCTCTTTTTTTCTTTTTTGAGTTTGTCTTTTTATGGAAAATTTTTGGATTTTTTAAGCTAATTTAATTAAGATTTGTGTAAAAATTCAGATATGGATTAAAACAATATCATTTTAGCACTTTAGTTAACCTTAGCATACATAGAACGCTACGTGGAAGAGATAAAATATTTAAAAAGTTAGGTCAACATTTTTCGTTAGTTAAATTAAATGGAGTTAGCGGAAAAACTCAATTTTTAAACAAAATCAAGTCCCGGCCTGTGGCTTTCAAGGGTAGCCTTGCCCAAGTAAGGTGAGGGAGACCCTCACCTAGCCCTCTCCACATATGGTCGGTGGCCTTCAGACTAGCCACTAATGAAAAGGAAAAAATAAGAATAAGAAAAAAAGAAAAAGGGAAAGAAAACAAAAAAGAAAATAAAGGGAGAAATGCCATTGACTAGCCAATGAGGTCATGCCCTTTTTTGAGGCACATATTTGTAATAAGATTCACTTAATTCATTTATTTAGAACATTTTCTAATTTCTTTTTTCACCAACTCTTAAAGAAAGAAAAAGGAATTCCCTTTTGAAGGCCACAGGTGATCGATGCCCGTCCTTCCAATGATGTTTTACTGTGACGAAGGAAAAAGATTACAGTCTCTAATAGTTTTGCGTTCATTATCCTATGTTGTTTTCTCTTTTTTCCAGCACGTTCAGCTCTGTCATTTCAGACAATTCAACGGAACCTTTTCCTAGGGTTGTTGAGAAAAATGTCAAATTCAATGTCAAGTCATTGAGCCCTCTTTTGTCGAGAATAGCAGCTGTCAAATGGCCTCATATGCAGCTCACTTCAAACCCAACAGGCTGCCTACGGTGGGCCCATTCCAGCTTTGATCCCTGCAAATTTTCAGCAAAAACCGGTCCTCTTCCTTTGCTGAAACCAGTCCCACTTCCAGCTCTGACAGCCCTTTTCTAGTTTTGTTTACATTAAAATAAGGCCTTGCGTTTGAACCAGTTAATTAACACGGTCCAAAGCAAGTCCGATCGAATTAATGAAATTCGACCGCCTCTTCGATTTGGTTCAAACCTGCAATAGATTCCTTACATGTGTGTTCAACCGCTACACATGAAGTTTGTCGTCTACTTTCGTTGAATTCTCTTCACAAGCAGCAGCAACATCTAATGAAGAGCCTTCTTCTAGTAGTATAATTTTATAGAGGAGGAGCTCATGATTGAGTAGAAATAGGGGAGCTTGTTGGAAAATCTTGTCAACACGAGAAGCAAATACAAAACAAAAGAAAGAGTAATCATTGGTTTTGGTGGCCCCTCGATCTTTTTTTTTTTTTTTCTCTTTTCTTTTTCTTCCGTTTATCTGACCGGAAGGGATTCTCTCTCTTTGGTGTATATTATGAAATTTGTTCCATAAACACCGTGGGTATTTGGTGTAATTATGGGATTGGAAATTACTTGAAAGTGTCATCTATTGTAATAGTGTGTTCTCCAATTTACTAGTAGGTCATTAACAGCTTACTCTTTTTACTAATACAAGTTTCAACATTTGTATCGAACGACGTCCATTTCTTGTGTCATTTCTCATTTCTCATTTTATTTTCTCTAAAAAAATTTGTGTGTCCATATAATTGCGAAGGTTACACATATTCAATGACCCTCCAGGAATAACCTAGTGTGGGGATGAATTAAAGTGAAGAGTTGCCAACATACAACTCTTTTTTAGTGTAAAAATCATTGATATTCTTTGTATTGTGGGGAAGAAAAATGTACACATACAATTAGAGAATACGGGATATATGAGCACCAACGTGTTAAAATAATGAACACAATTCTACTAAACACCACACAAGATGGGGACTATCGTCTATCATTCCTCATTTTATTTTCTCTCAAGATTTTCGTGTGTCCATATAATTGCGAAGGTCCGGTCCCTTCTTTGACGGTTTACTGCAACCTCCAGCTGTATTCACACCATTCTAGGTGGACATCACCAGGGATGGTGCTGGTTTGGAAGCTAGTTTGATTCTTTAATTCTCTAGTTCAATTCTTGTTTGCTTCTAGTCCAATTGGTATTAGATGGTGGCTGGCTTAGGGGCTTAATTATGGGCAATTAGAAGACGGCAACGGGAATTAAAAAAAAAAAAAAAGGGAAAGTGAGTTTCTCGGATCAGACACGGGCTGACCGTGCAATCGTGCAGAAACGACAAATACACGCTTGTTGACACCTAAATTTTTGGGGTTGATTTTTGCTAAAAAAAATAGAAAATCACATGGCATATAGTTTAGGAAAATTTTATTTTTGTTATATTCCATTAAGATTTTTTTTTACATATACTACCTTGCGCAAAACAAGAATTTTTTGGATAGAATATGTGAAAAATAAAAAGGGAAGATTGCGCGAGATGGGTATATTTCAGCAATATATTTAGGGGTATCACGCGCGAACAAAAAAAGGAAAAAATGTATACCGCAAAGATACAATTTTTAGACCTATATAATACCTCACGTGCAATTTGTTTAAAGAGGCCACACATTGAATACATGGCCACGGCCACATTAAGGGGGCTTTTCTCTCGGGTTTTCTAGGTCGAAAATTGAAGACAAAAGAGACTTCGTTTTTAGGGTTTTGGGTGAAGTTTTCGAGGTCAACAATTCCAAAAAAGAAGAAGTGTTCGTTCTTTGGGGAAAAAGGAAAAGAGAAGCCAAAATCAGCTCTTCTTTTCTTCTGCAGAAAAAGTAAAAGAAAGCTGCAGTAAGAGACGTGCAGCAGGAAAAGCAGCGGAGGAAAAAAGAAAAAAAGAAAGAAAAGGGGTTCTTCTTCCTCGGGCAGCAGCTGTTCACCGACCCTGCACAGCGCTCCCTTTGCCGGACCACCGCCGCAGCAACCACTGCCGAGCCGCAGACCATCGTCGCTCCACCAGCAGATCTCCTCCGTCGGCGTCCGCTTCTGCACCCGACGCCTGCACCTCCACCCGCCTGTACTCGCGTGCCTCTGCCTCTGCTCCGACGACCCGGCTCTGTTCTGCCCGTGAAGTTGACACTGCTCCAGATCTGGCTGTTGAGCCACCGGCGACCCAGAATCGCGCCGCCGCCGAGCCAACCTTCCTCGTGCCGCCGCGTCGCTGTCCCAAAGAGCCGCCACGCCGCCCCGATGCCCGCACCCCGACGCCGCTCGCCGCCTGCAGATCTAAACAGCAACCGGCCTAGATCCGACGCCATCCCTGTCTCCTCGTCCCTGCCCGCGACGCCGTCGCGCCGTTCCCGGTGCCCTCGCCGGAACCCTAGCCAGCGATCTCCCCTCGCCGGACCGGCCACCAGCTTTATTATTTTTTCTTTTTTTAGAAAAAAAAAAAAAAAAGAAAAAGGAAATTTAGGTATTTTTTTTTTCTTATTTTTTGTTTTATTGTTTTTGCTATTTTATTTTATCTTTTTAGTGTAATTATTCCTTTAATGTGAAATTGAAATTCCATGATATGAAATTGCCTTGAAATTAGTGATTGTCAGTCTGATTTTCGCGCTCGAAATCCGACTCGCAATTACTTAAAAAAATTGCCAATCCGATCTCCCGCCCGAGATCCGGTTCGTGATTTATGTGAAATTGGCTTACCCGATCTCATGCGCGAGATATGGTTCGTCAATTCGGGTGTCAATATTGCTTTATTTGCCGTGGTGTTACTTAGGTGAGTTTTCTTAAAAAAAAAAAAAAAAGTAGTTTTAGGGTTTGCATGCTCATAATAGGAATTTTATTTCGAATTTTTAAAAAAATAAAAAAGATCAAATCAATTAATTTAGGTTGCTAGTTTTTTTTAAACTTGGATTGCATGTTTAATTATTTGGCAATTATTAATTTCGAAATTAAAAAAAAAGAAAAAAAAAAGGAAAAACACAAAAAAAAAAAAAGTCATTATGCATATGTCATGTAAGATTAGGGCATCTTTTGCACGTCATTGCATATTAGGGTAAATTGCATTTAGTTTAATTTTAAATAATATTTTTCTTAATTTATTATAGGTTTAGGTATTTTATTAAATAGATTGCATTTTAGGATTATTTAGGTTAAGATAATATTTTAGTTTAAATTAGGATTTGGCTCAACCTAATTCCTAATATAAATTAAATAGGATCTCAATCTAATTAGTTAATTTTCATATTTTACCAAATTTCAAATTTCATGAAAAATATAAAAAGTGCCATAGGTTGAATTAGTTTTATTTTCTATGATAGACTGCATTCTTTAGGAAAAAGAAAGAAAAAAAGAAAAAAAGAAAAATGCCACATGCACGTCATTAGGATTAGATTCATTGAAATGCGTGTCATATGATAGTTGTTACTAGGTCTATCCAATTAGAAATTACATGTCGTTAGAGTTAAGTCACTTAGTTAATATTGCATCGCATATTGCATAATTTTCATTAAATAAGTGAAAACAAAAAAAGAAAAATTGTGTATTAATTAGAAACCATATCTAAGGTTGTTAATGTGGATTTTAATTTAACATTGCAGATGCTTTCATTGCTTAGAGGTAAGTTTTTGCAATTTATTTATTGTTTATCTTGGGTGTTAAATTGATGGATTGCGCACCCGCCCGATCACCTCACATGTTAGGGAAATAAATTTAAAATCAATCAATACTACTTGCCAAACATTTTTCAAAATAAAATAAAGGTACCGAAAGAAAGCATTAGAGAATCTAGTGTAACCAAGTCCCCGTCCCCCTAATCTCTGGTTCGTAGGAGTAAGATAATTCTCCCATTATTTTACTTAGGTGTCTAATCGACCTACCATAAACTGATTAGTGACGACTCCTAGTTAAAAATCAATTGCATGTTAAGAATTCAAACCTAAGTCGCGAATTGGTATGGGCTTGGGAGAGCCCGCGTTGAGTCTAGGCTTAACAATCCATTAGCCAAACCCTAGGTGATTCACACCCGAAAAATTGGTCACGACAGCTTGGCGACTCCGCTGGGGACTTGAGTTAAAACTCTTAGTGGACTTAGGCCAATTTTTCTTTTCTTTTGTAAAAAGTTTTTGTTTGGCAGCAAGGATTTCAGGTACGTCCCTAACATTTAAGGTGTTAAATGTTTTTGCAGGATGGGAGGTATAAGGGAAAGTGTTTGCTAACCTTTGTTTTGCAGGGAGGTGTAGGAATGTATGGTTTATTTTCATGAACGAAGTGTTGTTTGATATAAATTGTCGTGCATGCCTTGCATCTAGCACTACACTATTGCACACAAAACCTGCCGCCGGACCTGGGCCGCATAGGATCATTTAGGATGGTGTTGAGATGGATACCACTTCGACCGCATGCTCGCGGTACGAGTCGCCCATCTCAATCCCGAAGTTTCTTTCATGGTGTCAAGAGTACCCACCTCGGTCCGCATGCCCGCGACCCGGGTTGGCTCTTTGACCAAGCCGGAGTCATGAGGACCCGACATAGTCCACAAGCCCGTGGCTAGTTCGATAATCCTTGTGGCTCCACCTTGCTAAGCCTTATAGATTAGAAATCGAACCACTTACCATGCGCATGTCTATGTGATTGTCATTGATCTTTCTTGGTGAAGTAAGTCTTCTATCATTATATCATGCAATTTATTCATACTCTTGGTCCGTCCATGACAATTTAGGTCAATCATCGATTTAATTCATTTGTCAATTAGAAATGAAATGAGGAAATTGCCATGCAATGAATAATTTGGAAAATAACAAAAAAAAACTTTGGAGAATTTGTCTGCAATTCATGCCTAGGACATTTGATCTCACTAGGGTGTCTATTTTTCCAACTCTCTTTAGGAAATGCCCTTCTTGTACGAACTTTTCATGAATAAATGAAAAAAAATGGAAAAATCGATTAGATCATTGTCATGGATTGACTTTCTATTTACCCTCATGCTTACATGTTCCCATTCATTTGAATTAGGTGATTATGGAGCGATCTCGCTCACCCATCCGTTCATGATCAAGAGCTAAAATGACGGATCAAAAAGAGCTAATCTCGTCAAGCAAAAATGCTGCAATCTATTTTCAGTGAGAAATTGCGACTCCAAGAAGAGAGCCAAGAAGACTTTTTGAACCATCTCATTTTCTTGAGGTAGCCAAATTTGATGGCACCATGAAAGGACTAGTGACATATCTAGAGGGAAGAATATCTGACCTGAAGGGTTCGCATCACAAGATCAAAGAGGGTGAAGAATTCAAGTACACATGATTCGTGGTCCTAAGTAGTTCGATCTCCTCATTTAATTAGGGGCATGTACCTTCCCCTGCATGGGAATTTTTATCGCTCTTTAGGGATTGGTTTCAATTTCTTCTGTGCTTGAACATCACATTTTTCATTCCAATAAATGTAATTTGATTGATAAATATCAATAAAATTACAAGTTTTGTTTTGAGGACATAATGGGGTACACCAAACCAGCCCGATGATGATATCCAACAATGAAAAGAAAATATCATCCATGGAGAAAATTTGAGGACTGGGCTTCTTCATGCTTCCTTATCCAAAATATTCCTTAAAAAAAATCATTTTTGAAGCCATTTCCAAAAGCATGCATTATGTTACCCTTGTTTGTTTTTCTAACTCATTCACTTTATGTCTCAGAGCATAACGGAGAGGCATTTGAAAATAACGCGTTCCAGTGATAGTTCGTCCATTGATTTGGGGACATACATCCGAAGGAAAATAGACATGAGGGCAAAGGATCATTTCCTAGCCGATTGTGATGACATCTCCCAAGAGTGAAGAAAATCATCTTGATTCCAAAGTGTGATATGTGGCACATCTCATAACAATTTGTGTGAGATGTCATTCTCGAAGGCCAAATGAAGTTTCTCATTTCCATGAGAAAATAATGGAACAAATCAAAAGCGAATAATCCGTCTTGGATGAAATTGATACATTGTGTTCATGAATATAATTAATTTTGGAATTGACACTCTGTTCTTTTCCTTGCAGATGACGAATTGGGGCACTACAAATTCTAGTAATGACATGACTGAGACAAAATCTCGATCCAAGCCAAAATGGTTGTGCAATTTGAATTTACTCTGATGTTGCATGGTATCATATTCATGCACGTTCTCTTGTGCAGGGACAAAAGCGGATTTTCAAGGACAATCCAAAAACACCAAATCTTGAGACAATCCTCTCGTGGGACAATTCCTAGAATGAACGCTCAAAATCATGTTTTTCATACTTACGAAAGCATTTTTTTAGTGTGGTAAACTGTTTGTTCTGAAATTTGCAATTTTTCATGCTTAAAGCTATTGAGCTCATTTAAAAAAAAGATTTTGCATGATGACTCTTATATGTTTAGTCCACCAATTCCACTAAAGAATATCAAGATGGACTAATTCAATGAATGATGTGAAATGGATTAAGCATGCTAAATGAGATGTGTCGAGATGATGAAAGGCAAGCCTTATCCTATACACAATCCCCTACTTATACACTTGTGAGATGAGTGCAGCAAGTTCCATATCCGCAAGGTAAAGAGTTCTCTCGCAAAAGGTACGATGACCGAAGTGATGAGAGGCATTATTTCTGTATCCCAAACACAACAGGTGATCCATTGCTTAATTGATTTGAGCCCCATACACTTGTGGAAATTCTTTCAAATTACCCCTGTCAAGAACCACCCCACATTGGGGCAAATTGGAGGGTAAGACAGCACTATAAGGTGAAGAAAATAGATTGAAATTTTCTTGCTCACTTGCATCAATCTTCTAGTCATGCTATTACATTGAATTCATGTGGTAATTTAAGTGCCTTAGGATGACGAAGAGCATTTCTTTCTCTATCCTACATACTTATATCCTTTGTACAGCCCACTTGAGCCTACAATTTCATTTCTTTAAACCTAGTTGGTGATCATCCCCCACACTAGGGCACGGCAAAAGGCAGATGAAGACTCTTGAAAAGTTTAAGTGTCATTCAGAGTGTAATTGCTTGACGCACGCATTGTGCACAAGGATTGAAATCAAAATAGAACTAAAGGGCATGAAAAAGCAGTGTGCCTGGTAAAAGCGAGGCCAATGCCCATGAAAAAAAATGAAGAAAAAAAATGAATAAGAACTAGGGGCATGAAAAAGCGGTGTGTTTGGTAAAAGTAAGGCCAATGCCCATAGATGAAAAAAGAAAGTCAAGATAGGTGACTGTCATTGAATCCTAATGGAGCAAATACTCAAAGAACTCAAAAGCTGAGTTTCTACAATCAATGGAGCACCTTATGAAGACAATCCCTAATAATGAAAAAGAAAACTGGTGACAATGCTAAGATGATCACCAACTCTCACCATTCACACACATTTTGAGCCTAATGATCATTTCGTTTCTCAACCCATGAACCTAGCCTATGTTACGTCCCTTACAAAGTCTCTTCAGATTAGGGCACTTGAATTAACATGGGAGTTCATATGTTTATAAGCATTGCTTGAAGAAGTGCGAGCAAGATTATTTCTTTCTCATTTTGCAGGGTTCTTGACTTGTAATCCCGGAAATGATTATAGAATTATTCTTTCAATTGCCTTGACTCGAAGAGTCCCTTTGTTAAGCCATTGACCAAGCACACATTACGGTCCCTATTAAAGACCTCTTAGATTGGTAAGGTCATACTGCTTGCGAGAATGCTTGGACCCTTTTTGGTATAATGATAATGAGATGAAGTGATTATCATAAAATAGCCTCTAAATGAGAGTGAGTGAAAGTCATTTCTAACTGAAGGTCCCTCATTTAGTATTCTTAAGAAATCCATGCCATTGTCTTGAATGACAATTCTCTCCTGTGGAAATTTGGGTGATGCAAATATGGTAGAGTCATTATGCATAAACCTTGATTGAATGAATGAAAACCCCATTGAACTTTGAAATGTGCATTCTAGAGTAGCTTAAATTGTCTGCGTCTTTAATGAATGCATATAAGATTTTGCTCTAATCATGTCTGACAGATAATATTTTCTCAAAGACCTAAGAGCTCCTGACATTCAGGTTCCTTCCAAAATGCCTCATGATATTAGAAGATGAGAAATATTCATGAACATTCAAGGTGCATCCTTGATGTTCCAAAAATTTATTTTCTACCAAGAGGTGAAAGACCTCCACATGATATCTAAATTTCAGAAGACATATCCCCAAGAATCAGAGATATCACCGGGTAAGTATATCTCTACTCATACTCTAAACACTTGTCATTGTGCAGGTGTTTTCTTTCAAGCGTATCGACACTTGACTCGGTCAAGTTGTCCAATTATATTGATCTGGCGTACTTTTGTAGCCCAGAGTCCTTTACACCGACACTCGATAGAGTTGTCTTCTAAAGATTTTTCTCTAGATTTAATCTGATTAAGGCGACCGAAGAATGGTTCGGGTCCTGGTCAGATGATTTCTGTCGCAAGGCTGGGCGACCGAAGAATGGTTCGAGTCCTAGCCAAGCAAAACCTCAGTCTAGGCGACCGTAGAATGGTACGGGTCCTAGACAACATTTATTGCTCTAACAGGCGATCGTAAAATGGTACGGGTCCTGGAAAAGCAATTTCCCCATTCATGCGACCGTAGAATGGTACGGGTCCTAGACAACACCTATTCCTTATTCAGGCGACCGTAGAATGGTACGAGTCCTAGACAAAACCTTTCTGCCGTACTGGGCGACCGTAGAATGGTACGGGTCCTAGGAAAGCAGTTCCTTACAAAACTTTTCTGCCGTACTGGGCGACCGTAGAATGGTACGGGTCCTGAGAAAGCAGCTCTTTTCTGCCATACTGGGTGACCGTAGAATGGTACGGGTCCTAGGAAAACAGCATCTTCACAAAGTCATGTTATTATTCTAGGCGACCGTAGAATGGTACGGGTCCTGGATAGGTAACACCCACTACCTCGAATTACTCTATCCTCCTCAAATGTAAGTTATTCCAGGTAGGTTCATCTATCATTTGCATTAGTATTTCCATGCATTATATAAATTGCATTAAAAAATGGAATTCATGTTCCAACAAAAAAATCATTCATTGCATAAGCATGACCAAAATTTAGGTTTCAGTTTGTCTTTGAAGGCAATCTCTGCGAGCTCACCTTCAAAGAGGGGCAGCTATTGACACCTAAATTTTTGGGGTTGATTTTTGCTAAAAAAATAGAAAATCACATGGCATATAGTTTAGGAAAGTTTTATTTTTGTTATATTCCATTAAGATTTTTTTTTACATATACTACCTTGCGCAAAACAAGAATTTTTTGGATAGAATATGTGAAAAATAAAAAGGGAAGATTGCGCAGATGGGTATATTTCAGCAATATATTTAGGGTATCACGCGCGAACAAAAAAAAGGAAAAAATGTATACCGCAAAGATACATTTTTAGACCTATATAATACCTCACGTGCAATTTGTTTAAAGAGGCCACACATTGAATACATGGCTACGGCCACATTAAGGGGGCTTTTCTCTCGGGTTTTCTAGGTCGAAAATTGAAGACAAAAGAGACTTCGTTTTTAGGGTTTTGGGTGAAGTTTTCGAGGTCAACAATTCCAAAAAAGAAGAAGAAGTGTTCGTTCTTTGGGGAAAAAGGAAAAGAGAAGCCAAAATCAGCTCTTCTTTTCTTCTGCAGAAAAAGTAAAAGAAAGCTGCAGTAAGAGACGTGCAGCAGGAAAAGCAGCGGAGGAAAAAAGAAAAAAGAGAAAGAAAAGGGGTTCTTCTTCCTCGGGCAGCAGCTGTTCACCGACCCTGCACAGCGCTCCCTTTGCCGGACCACCGCCGCAGCAACCACTGCCGAGCCGCAGACCATCGTCGCTCCACCAGCAGATCTCCTCCGTCGGCGTCCGCTTCTGCACCCGACGCCTGCACCTCCACCCGCCTGTACTCGCGTGCCTCTGCCTCTGCTCCGACGACCCGGCTCTGTTCTGCCCGTGAAGTTGACACTGCTCCAGATCTGGCTGTTGAGCCACCGGCGACCCAGAATCGCGCCGCCGCCGAGCCAACCTTCCTCGTGCCGCCGCGTCGCTGTCCCAAAGAGCCGCCACGCCGCCCCGATGCCCGCACCCCGACGCCGCTCGCCGCCTGCAGATCTAAACAGCAACCGGCCTAGATCCGACGCCATCCCTGTCTCCTCGTCCCTGCCCGCGACGCCGTCGCGCCGTTCCCCGCCCAAGGTGCCCTCGCCGGAACCCTAGCCAGCGATCTCCCCTCGCCGGACCGGCCACCAGCTTTATTATTTTTTCTTTTTTAGAAAAAAAAAGAAAAGAAAAAGGAAATTTAGGTATTTTTTTTATCTTATTTTTTGTTTTATTGTTTTTGCTATTTTATTTTATCTTTTTAGTGTAATTATTCCTTTAATGTGAAATTGAAATTCCATGATATGAAATTGCCTTGAAATTAGTGATTGTCAGTCCGATTTTCGCGCTCGAAATCCGACTCGCAATTACTTAAAAAAATTGCCAATCCGATCTCCCGCCCGAGATCCGGTTCGTGATTTATGTGAAATTGGCTTACCCGATCTCATGCACGAGATATGGTTCGTCACACCCGGGTGTCAATATTGCTTTATTTGCCGTGGTGTTACTTAGGTGAGTTTTCTTAAAAAAAAAAAAAAAAAAAAATGTAGTTTTAGGGTTTGCATGCTCATAATAGGAATTTTATTTCGAATTTTTAAAAAAAAATAAAAAAGATCAAATCAATTAATTTAGGTTGCTAGTTTTTTTTAAACTTGGATTGCATGTTTAATTATTTGGTAATTATTAATTTCGAAATTAAAAAAAAAAAGAAAAAAAAAAGGAAAAACACAAAAAAAAAGTCATTATGCATATGTCATGTAAGATTAGGGCATCTTTTGCACGTCATTGCATATTAGGGTAAATTGCATTTAGTTTAATTTTAAATAATATTTTTCTTAATTTATTATAGGTTTAGGTATTTTATTAAATAGATTGCATTTTAGGATTATTTAGGTTAAGATAATATTTTAGTTTAAATTAGGATTTGGCTCAACCTAATTCCTAATATAAATTAAATAGGATCTCAATCTAATTAGTTAATTTTCATATTTTACCAAATTTCAAATTTCATGAAAAAATATAAAAAGTGCCATAGGTTGAATTAGTTTTATTTTCTATGATAGACTGCATTCTTTAGGAAAAAGAAAGAAAAAAAGAAAAAAGAAAAATGCCACATGCACGTCATTAGGATTAGATTCATTGAAATGCGTGTCATATGATAGTTGTTACTAGGTCTATCCAATTAGAAATTACATGTCGTTAGAGTTAGGTCACTTAGTTAATATTGCATCGCATATTGCATAATTTTCATTAAATAAGTGAAAATAAAAAAAGAAAAATTGTGTGTTAATTAGAAACCATATCTAAGGTTGTTGATGTGGATTTTAATTTAACATTGCAGATGCTTTCATTGCTTAGAGGTAAGTTTTTGCAATTTATTTATTGCTTATCTGGGTGTTAAATTGATGGATTGCGCACCCGCCTGATCACCTCACATGTTAGGGAAATAAATTTAAAATCAATCAATACTACTTGCCAAACATTTTTCAAAATAAAATAAAGGTACCGAAAGAGCATTAGAGGAATCTAGTGTAACCAAGTCCCCGTCCCCCTAATCTCTGGTTCGTAGGAGTAAGATGATTCTCCCATTATTTTACTTAGGTGTCTAATCGACCTACCATAAACTGATTAGTGGCGACTCCTAGTTAAAAGTCAATTGCATGTTAAAAATTCAAACCTAAGTCGCGAATTGGTATGGGCTTGGGAGAGCCCGCGTTGAGTCTAGGCTTAACAATCTATTAGCCAAACCTTAGGTGATTCACACCCGAAAAATTGGTCGTGACAACGCTCCTCGTTTATTCAATTGAGTTGAAATGTTAAAGAGAGTTAGTCAACAGGCTGACCTAACTTGCGTGAAAATTTTAGGCCGAACAGCTATTGTGAAATCCACTTTTGAAAGCCCGACATCACCGTTTTTCATTTAGGTGGCCCAGTACAGGATTGGCCAATGTTTCTTAGAAAAATACAAATTTAGGAAACTACACTTAGAATTAGTCCATGAACTATATCATTAGAAAAGAGACTCAAAAACGCTCATCTTGATACTTAGCTTGCTATCTTTTGAGCTTGTTTTGGTCTTTAATTGATCAGGAGAAGCCAGTTCAAAATTATCGAGAAGAAAATTGAGTCCAAGTAAGAACCATAGAGTTGCTGTCAATCAAAATAATAGCCATCAGCCCGAGGTTCTCACAAGACATTGTCCCTAGTTGAAGAGCGTAGGAGATCCCTAATCTTCATAAGATAAATGGATGACTTACTCATATTGAAACCTAACTATTAATGAACTATCATGCCTCTAGCTTAAACGTGCATGAGGGAGCAGCGAGAAAAATGAATGCAAGGTCATATAAAACGATTGTTTTTATATCAAGGATCAAACTCCATCCTCATTGGTGAATTTGATTGCTGAAATAATTCTCTTTGAAAAAACATGATGATTTCATCGGTGAAAATCATGTTTCAACATGAAGTAGTCCTTTGGAAGTGAAGATTAGAAATTTCAATCAAATTGATGATTCAATTATTTATATATTAATTTTGGAAAAATGACATGCCATCTTACTAAGGCAAAAGTGAGTGCATAATTATTTGATTTTTGTAGGACAAATAAGTTGATAAAGCAATCCGTGAAATTCAAGATAGAACACGACATCATAATTTTGATAGGAATTTTCGATCTTTGGTAGCCGGAGATTACATCGAATACTAAACTTAAGTTATAAGACTCGGTTGCATAAATTAAGTACAAGATTTGATTGCATAATTCGTGTAAGTTGTTGGACCAATATTGAAATTATTAAAACGAAGAGTCTAATTTTACCTAATTCGATGAAATGGATGTATGAGAATCAACATGACCAGCACACGTTTACTCCATTTCATAGCCAAAAGATATATTAATTTTTTTTTCCTTTTTATAATGTGGACGGCATATATTTCTTTTTCTTTATTGTTTTGGATTGGTTTCTAGTGAAGTGAAGAGGATAAGAGTGTATATTTATATCCTGTTTTCCACGCAATAATCGCAGAAGTGCAAGGTGAGCAATAGCTGAAAGCTTGGCCAATGAAGTACTGCCCTACTTCGCCCTTTTGGCTCGGCCTCCTCCTCCCGGCACTTCTATTTTTCCTCCTCAACCGTTGGAAGCGCACCAAGCTTCCCCCTCAGCCCGCAGCACGGCCCATGATCGGCAACATCCTCGACCTCGGGACCTTGCCGCACCAGAACCTCCACAGCTTCAGAGCCGAGCACGGGCCTGTCACGTGGTTGAAGCTCGGTTCCGTGAACACCATGGTGATCCAATCAGCTCAGGCCGCCGCAGAGTTCTTCAAGGGCCACGACATGGCATTCGCGGACCGGAAGTGTCCCCATGCATTGACGGCTCTCGGCTACGACCAAGGTTCGCTCGCCGTGGGTCGTTACGGCGGCTATTGGCGCGTTCTCCAGCGTCTCTGCTCTGCAGAGCTCCTCGTGACCAAGCGCATCAACGAGACGGCCCATCTCAGGCAGAAGTGCGTCGACAGCATGATCGGGTATTTAGAGGAAGAAATGGCAGCTAAACAAGTAACAACAGGTTATTTCTCACGTGCTTGGTGTTCCTTTTGACCTTTTTTTTTTTTTTTTTTTTTTTTAAAGAGAGAGTAGGGAGGGGGACGTTTCTTTAGCTCCTTATAAAATATCAAAGCAGAATCAAGATCATATACACTACACGATATTTCCACTAGTGTCACAACCACTTCTCGATTATTAATATAGGTAAAATCAATGATTAAGACATGTTAAGACTTCTACAAAAGTGCGGCTAAGAGGAATGATCCCTTGCGTCAAAATAATGTATTTCAATGAAGAATACAACTTGCTACTAGATTTAACTCAAAAAAATAAAATAATGGGTCTGTTTTTCAGGGATAAAGGAACAACGGTTTTTTGAACTTTTGTAAAGTGTTCAATCAGGTTCCAGAATCTTTTTTGTGTGTAAATTTGGTCCTCGAAATTATACATCTTTTAGTTCAAGCTGACCCTCCTTATAGATGTGTAGATGGAATGATAATGAGGAATGTTGCCCTAGCACTATAAGTTAGCACTGACTGTACCAACTTATTTGGTGACATTTATTTATTTTTAAACATAGTGCTGATATGGACAAGGAAAAAAAATATCTAACTAATAATTACGCACAAGGGAATAGAGGGCTGGCTGGCTAGGGTGGGCGGCAGCCTCGCGGCACGACATGGGTCGTTGAGTGTATGCCGTCTGCCACTCCCACCTCCCATCCAAGCACGTCCCCCCTACTTCAGTAACGATACTTCTTCTTATCGTTTCTCTTTTTTTTTATTATCAAATTTCCTTATTTTTCATTTTTTAATATTTATTTTTTAAAATTTCCATAGTTATGAATTCTGTGTAATTCTCTTTAAAGAATTTTTAAATGCCACACAAAATATCATATTTGCATTCCGAAAGACTTAAGTGTCACGTCAGTACTTCTGTTTCTTTTTTTTTTAATGAAATAATCATGTCGGATATGAAAGTATATGATTTAAGGATCTAATTGAACAAAAAAAATTAGGGACCTAATTACCTTTTGTAAAGGTTTAGGGACTGCTGATACTTTTATCCCTTGGTTTTGTGTACTGTAATTGACAAAGTCAACAAATTAACTAGTGTAAATAACTCAACTTACCCAAGAGCTACTGTGATTAAATATGTTATTTAGTCCAACTCACTTTCATTCTTTTCGAGTTCAAGTCTAACTAGAGTGATTCTACCGTTGAATTATTGCAAGCTCGTGCAGCCTCATCATTGAATTGAGCCAAACTCGAGCATGATCAAGAAGTTGGGTTTTATATATCTTCCGTTGCATTTATCAAGTGCATCTCCATAAATTTCAAAAAGCATGCATAAGTAAACTTTCCACTCAATTTTATTTGTAGAAGTCAACTTGAAGTTTTCAGAGTTTAGATGATGTAGGAAATAAATTCCTAAAAATCGAACCAATACTCGAACGATCAAATACCGAAAAACGAATGTGGAAATGAGTCCAGGAAACATGTAACACCGATCAAAGTATATCACGGAGACAGACATACCATACTTGCCACATATTAAGTACCGTCACAATCTCTAAGTCGTGATCAATACGAGGATCACTCAAGCCGCGAGATCTTGATAAGGCACTAAAGCATACCGGTTTTATGCCTTTGTTGGTGTGAGGACTTTGTGCTTGACGTTTGAATCAAGCCACGACCTAAGGGTCATTCACGGCATGAAGTATGTTCACGTCGGGTTAAAGCCGAGGTCCGTTGAGCTTAAGGATCTTCACGAAAGTGAGGTGTACCCAAGCCTCAAGGTCTTGGATTAGCATTGAGACATGCCGTTTCCGAACCATGTCCGGTGTAGGGATCAACACTTAGTGATCGGTTCAAATCACAGATCACGGGTCATTCTCATCATGTTTACTTGTGTAGTATAAGAATTCATGGCACACACATATGGATGAGCACACCTTCGGGCCATGCATGTGTCGGCTAAGAGAAAAGATAAAAACTAACTTGTATGATGTATATACGTCTGTACTTAAAGAGAAAAAAATGCCTACCCCCACATAGCGTTGGTGGCGATGCCTCGATTGAGCCCGGATGCCCTAGTTGAGCCAAGATGCCTAGGTCTTGAACCCATATATGATTTGTGATTGATCTTCCATCAACATTGTTTGCAGTGTTATACTTGCTAGACTTTGATGACAAGATATTTTCCTAGTAGAGAACTAAGAATTTTACTAATTGAGTTCCCAAGACTCACTTTCTCATCTTTCAGACTTGTAGACATATAGGTCTCACGTCAGTTTTGGGAGCTGCAATCATGTTCAAAGAGATAGTAATTTCCTTTGGCCTTTATGGAAACTTGTAGTGTGATGCAAAAAGGAAAGAGAACCCCATAGAAAAAAGGTTTGTAAAAGTACTGTTATAATATAAACTAGTGTGTTTTGTGTAACATTTATCCCAATCTTTCAGCAGTTGTTTGTCTGAGGAGTTGTTTATTCTCGTTTCCGCATGTGCATGATAACAAAATAAAAAGAATCGAGACGGCGATGAGCCTAAGACGTCGTGAAATAACCCTTGTCACTCAAGACCCTAAGAATGGAGTCGAGATCGTGACATAAGCACTTTAATTGATTTATCAAGTTAGTTCTCGACCTCATTTTATACTTAACAAACATGCTCATAACCTTATCTTTGCTAGTTAATAGCTAAATATAGCAAAATTGAGTAAAGTCATCTACAAAAGTGATGAAATACTTTTTTTTACCTCTACTTTCTACAAATTTTAAATCACATAGATCATTACGAATTACTGTAAAGGTTCACTCGATCTTTCAACCAATTTGAATGGTTTTTTTAACAAACTTAGCCTCAACACAAGTCTTATACTTGTGATGGACATCCAGCTCAAACATTTTAATTAGCCCCAATTTTGCTATCTTTTTTGTTGAAGCATAGATTATATGTCATAATCTACCATGCCATAGATAAGAAGACACAATAGTGTAAACCAAAGACTTCTCATTATCGATAGTCTTTGGGTACAAGAATTTCAAGTTTACATCAATGACAACCACATTTGCTTTGAACGGGTCATTACACAAGTACCACTTTCAAGATCACTTTTCTTCTTCTAGCAATATTTGCTAATGTGAAGTTAGCCATATAAAACTTCTCTTCTTCCTTAGCCTTCTTGCAAGATGAAAATAGGTGTTTATCCACATAAATGTGACTTGTGGTACTTGTTTCCAACCACCAATTAGTATTATTTAATACCAAGGATACCTCATACACAACCACAACAATCAGTCTCTCATCCTCTGTTTAATCTGTCAGATTCAGCTACTTGACTACACTATTGCCCTTGCCTTTGCTCAAGCACTTTTTGCAACCCTTGGCCCGATGGTCAAGCTTGTTACAAACAAAACATGTCCCTTGGAATTTTAGGATTGTTCATTTTGCTTGCCTTTTCCTTGAAAGAACTTTTTCCTCTTTGTATCTTGCTTGGACTTGGAAAACTCAATAGTGTTGGCCTTTGGTTCCATAGAAGGATATGCATTCCACCTATTGTCTTCCTTGATTATGAGGCACGGAAAGAGATATTTAAGGCTCATCTCTTTCCTATTGTCATTCATATATTTTTAAATTCTGACAAGCCTGAGGCAGCTTCTCAATAATAAATGCCACTTGGAATGATTCACTAAGAACATTTTCTCAACAAAGATGTTCAAAATCATTTGCACTTCATGGACCTAGTTCATGACAGATTTAGAATCCACCATCTTGAGTCCAAGAATTTGGCTACCCCAAATTTTTCAGCTTTGTATTTCTTTTCTAAGGACTCCCATAATTGTCTAGTAGTTTCAATGTTACAATAAACATGATACAAGGAATTTGCTAGACAGTTAAGGATATAGTTTCGGCATAGGAATTCTATGTGCTTCCAAGGCTCTAGCTCCCCATGCATCGTGACATCTTGCTCATCTGGACTAATTATTGAGCACACCTCTAATGAGTACTTGACTAAATTCAATGTGGTCAAATAGAAGAACATTTTCTGTTACCACTGCTTAAAGCCCACACTAGTTAACTCATACAGTTTCTCATTCGAAGTTATTGGAGATGGTATCATCAGATTAGGCAAAGCTTATTAAACCATCTCTCTAGAAATTGAACCATACACCATTGGTTATGTACTTCTTTGAAAAACAGTCCCCAGTGTATCGATCAAGCGACTTCTACCGGTACCACCATAGATGGTTTTAGCCTAAAAGTTTGCAACATTTGTTGCCACAACACTAGGCCATGAGGTTTGAACCTCACTCATTGAAACGACCATATGAACGTCCTCACAAACAATTGGGTACTTGATTATTATTAGTCATCTCAATTTTTTGATAAACCCAACAAACAGTAAAATATAATCGCCTTAAGATTGTGGGAAATATTAATACGTATTGGGGAAAATAATAATAATTCCAAGAAAGCAATAGCAAAATAAACAAGAGGTGACGTACGGCTAATCAAATCTCCTTAAGGCGATTAGTTCATGTCAACGGTGCCAATTAGTTTCGCGAACTATGCCTCTCAAAATACAACACCTCAAACCGTTTGTATAAGCACTATATGAACAAGATTCTATCGAACACTTCTTTAAATCAGCACACTTAAAGAAACTACCAGGAAACTAGAGGAATACTTTGAGGAGTTTTTGTTGTTATTTTGAATTAAGAAGACACATCTATTTATAGACAAGGGAACTAGCTGTAGAAAACTGAAAGGACATGAACTCAAGAGTCACACCGATTATGCTTAGATTAGTTGAGCCATTAACCCTTAATAACAACATTATTAAACTAGAAACTACAGAAGAACAAAGAGTCATTAACCCATAATTGCGACAATTAGGGATGATCCAAAGAGACATAGCTGTTGCATGTGAATTGAAAAAGGCGTGAATTGAAGAGACGTTTCATTAACGTTGAGCCATTAAAACCTATGATTACAATAATAATTACAACACACTGTGCCCCCCTTAGTTCTTGTCACAAGAGCTTCTAATTTGAATTCATCAAGTACGCCATGTGCATCATAGAAAGCATCCTTCAGTTGCGCAAGCCAAAAGTAGGTCACATAAACTTGTTATACATGTGTCCCCGAGCACCCCGATCTCATGCTTGATGCCCTATAAATTTCCAACTTTTTCCAGTGCTTGTGGAGCCATATCTCCAGCAATGCCGACGATGACGGATGCCATCTCTCTCTCTCTCATAATATATTAGTCGAGTCATTCCAAGGCCAGAGATTTCAGGTATGTATAACAAGTATATGTGACCTAATTTTTAACTTCTTCGATGGAGTTGAGTTGTTGAAGGTAAGATTCTCATCATCCACGCAAACCTATGTCAGTAATGCATATAGGACCCACTGATTTGGTTTGTCTAAGATATTTCGTGCTTCTAGAGTTTACTCGTTTAACACGCTTGCAAGTTGCAAAGGCAATGAAAAGGCTGGCGTTGAATTGAAATCCATGTTTATTTATAAGATTAAATTAACAATAATAATAATAAATTAAGAGTAATAAATTAGAAGGATTGGACTAGGTTGCCTACGTTCACTCTTTTTCCATAAAAATAGCCGCCTCCTTGGAATGTCCTAACCACGTGCTATATGCAATACCAATCAATTGTAAAAAATCATAATTGAATCTATAGAAAATGGGTATAATTATTGGTGCATCATTTTCTAATGAAATCACTTTCCCCACATATCAATCTTTTAGGAAGAATATGGCCATTTTCATCTATTCTTTTCTTCAGGTTTATTTGGAAACTGTTCCGAAAACTACTCTCCAAAATTTTTATACATTGCGTTAATTCTCAACTTTTACTCTTGATACACGTGGAGAGCGATCTGAAGAGGGTTAATCCGTCTCTAGTTTTTGGTTACTTCATGATACAATGGATGTTGTTATAATTACCATTCAATGAAATAATTTGCTTAGTCAATATATATGCTTACTGCTGTTCGTGGAAGGATTCGTTCTTTATTTTTATTGTCCCAAATAATAGGGAATCATTATCTAAATTCTTGGGATGAATTTTGGGTATGACAAGTTTGGAATCACAACTTAGGTTATAAAACCAGTGAATATTAGCTAGCATTAATTCGGGCACTATCACGTGTGATTAGTTAGTAACTAGACGTATGCGCACGCGTCACACACAATAAGTGCTCATGCATTACGCATAGCTACTCTTTCAGTGAATATAGAAAGTTCTATATTCGTAGGTAACATGATCGACCTCTTAGTTTGAAACTATTCTTCATATTGTCACAAGACATTAGTACTATTATTTTACTAAAACATTGCAATTTGATTAGGGAAGTTCACTCTCCTTGCTAATCTCTCAGATTTATTTGCTTCCTATGAGCAAGATGCTTCTATATAGTTTATTTCTTTCTTTAGCTTTTTCTATTCTCTAAGTAAATGAATAATCTCTTCCCATACATTTTGTGAATAGTCTCTTCCCAAACATTGCAATAACAAAACTTGCACATTTTGTAAACTCCTAGTATTTAGACATTTTATGCATGTCACTCCTTTTCATGAAAGGGATATCTTTTTTTGAGAAGAAAGAGAAGCCTTTTTTGCTGCAAATTGCAGGTATTCCCATTTGAGATATTTACTCGCGGGAAACATGTAAACGAAGAACAAGTCCCACTGGGGGAATCTACTCCGAGCACTGAAAGTCCAGTCATTGGACCTAATGGACAATCCTGGGAGGACACAAGGCAACCGCATTCCAAGCACAGCCCCTAACACGACTGTGGCACATCTCATTTGACAAATCACTTGGGAAGAGTACATATATCGCAATAACAGGGGGCATTCTAGTTCATTTACCCTGAACGCTACAGATATTCATTATTAACTTACTTAAGATAAAAGAAAGTGAATTTGAAACTATCCCGTCAAGAACCACACCACAAAGGGAGAAAAATCAACGTCAAAGTGAAACAATTATGAAGATGCGGAGAAACAAAACTATCTTGTCTCGCTTACATCATTCTCTGAAAAAGCAAACTGGAGAATGGGTTTTTGCATGGACTTGGAAGTCCTTGAAGGTTCCTCAAATTCTTGATCATGTCCAAGTAGGGGGCACAATTGGAGAAATTTCTATATTCATTCCCAGCCGGTAACAAAAAATATGAAGTTCTGCAAGCTCTAAATTGGATTTCAAAAATGCAAAAAGGTGATTAACGTTAAAAATAAAACGAACAAGAAAAAACAAAAAAGAAGAGATCATTCCCATCAAGGTTTTTCTGTCTACTCAAGCATTTTATTTATCATTTTGATACATTGTTAGGGCCTATTTGATAACCATCCAAACAGTGCCAAATTCTGATTTTTTGTTCCCAGGAATAGTTTTGAAGCAGAATTGCGTTGGTAAAATTTTTGTTCTCCAAAACAAATTTCTATTTTTTTGTTCTCAAAAGTAGATTTGGAACAGAATCAATAATAAAAAAAAAAAGTTGATTCTTCTTCCGAGAACAAATTTAAGAATCAAAACCAACTCTTTTTATTCTTCTCTTTTCTTCTTATTCATCCCGCCACCACTGTACGTCGCCGTTCGCCATCGGTCGCCAGAACCAGTCCAACGAGCTCGCCGGAGGCTCGCCAGGTCAGGGCGAGGTCCGGCAGGCTCGTGGGAGGCATGCTCAGCCATCGGCAAGGCTCGTTTGGCCTCGACAAGGCTCGCCCAACCTCGGCGAGGCCTTCCTGGCCATCGATGAGGCCGATCCTCGTTGGGGCTGGGCGAGCCTCACTGGTGGCCAGGCAGGCCTCGCCCAGCCCCACAAGTGGCCAAGCAGGCCTCGCCCAGCCTCGGCAAGGCTGGCCTAGCTGAGGGCTGGCAACACTCCGATGAGGTCGTCAGCCAAAAGAAGAAGAAGAATAGGAGAAAAAGGAAAAAAGTAAAAAAAATTTTAAAAAAATTAAAAGAAATTGATTTGGAACAGAATCATTGAACATGGTACCAAACATAATTCTATTCTAAAATCAGAAATTTTGGACAGTTATCAAACGGCTTAAAATGCTTAGAAATTGTTTCCGGGAATAGAATAAAAAAGAATCATTTCAAATCAAATATGTTCCCGGGGACAAAATCATTACCAAACGCGCCCTTACTTTCTTGTTTCCATACCTGTATGATCATCCATCGCATGTTAGTGGTTTAAGACCCCATCAATCAAGGCTACTTGCAAAACATTTTGTGAAATAAAGCGAAGGTGCCAAAGGGAGATAGATTTATCTAGCATAATCAAGTCCCCTATCCATGAAATATCTAGTTCATAAAAGTAAAGTGTTCTCTCACATTTTACTCGGATTTTTAATCAACCATAGTAGACTAATAGCAATTCTTAAATGAATTGAATTGGATGTCTAAATAATTTAATTAAAACCCCCAAAGTTGTGACTGTTGGGGGTTTGAGAGAGCCGGTACCATCTTTTTAATGAGTAACCATTCGTACTTGCATGATAATCCATTAACTTTCTCTTAGTGGTCCACCTCTAAGAAGGTCGTGACAATTGGCAATTAGAGAGTGGCAACTAAATTAAAGAAGGAAAGTGAGCTTGTTGGATTAGAGACGAGTTGACCGAGCAATCGCACGAAAACAATGAATACACACTCCTCATTCATCCGATTGCACTAAAATGTTGTGGGGAGTTAGTCAATAAGCAGACGAAGCTTGTGTAAAATTTTTAGACCAAACGGATATTGAAAATTTCAGTTTTCAAGGCTTTTTTGTTTTTGTCGGTCCTACTCTACTATTATAACTCTCACGCTCAGACTTTTGCCTACCTCCTTGTAGGGCGTGGGAGTCGAAACCCACTCGTGAAACTAATTCGTCCCCACCCCAACCCCCCTGAGAAGATGGAGATTCGAAGCCCCCACCTCCCCCTTCCATGTTAGAAGGGTGGTCACTGGAGGTTTTGAAGGCTTGACAACATTGTCTTTTTGTCCAGGCATCCTAACGCAAGATCATCCAACATTCCTTGAAAAAAATGCAAATTTAGGAACTATTCTTGGAACTAGCATGTGAGCCATATATTGTTTTGAACATAGATGTAAAGACACTCATCGTGATACTTTTTTTTTTCTCAAAATCGTCATCATACTTGCAATCGTTTTGAGCTTGTTTGGGTCTTCAATCAATCAAGAGAAGTTGGGTATAAATTACTAGGAAGAAAATTGAGTCCAAGTGTGAATTGGTGCTATTATAGCTCTTTGGAGTGATCATAATTTTGTTCGTGGAGCCCGAGGTTCTTGTACTACATTGTCCCTAGTCGAAGAGTATTGGAGATTCCTAATATTCATCATATGCACAGATGACCTATGTGAACTGAAACCTAACTATTAATGAAAGATCATGCCTCTAGTTTATATGTGCAAAAGGAATGCCATGAGAAAAATGAATGCAATGTTGTATAAACTGATTGTTTTGTTTTTATCATGGGTCAAATTTATGAGATGCAAATGTATAATAAATTCATCAGTGAAATTCAAGTGTCACCATCAAAAAGTCCTTTAAATAGTGAAGATTGGAAATTTCGATCAAATTGATGATTGGACTTATATATATGATGTTTTTGAAAAAGAAAAGCCATCTTATTAAGGCAAAAGTTGTTGGAGTTATCCCACATCGATTATGGAATTGTCTAGTGATTAGTTTATAAATATAAGAGAAAGTCTCACCCTTTGAGTAAACGTTTGAGGTGAGAGAAGCGCAAGACTACCAAACATTGGTGTTAGAGCCAATAGTAGATTGGCGGCCCCCAATTTGTTCTAGATATCTCAAGAAAAGGAATCTAGTGACCAACACAATTTCTAGGCAATGTGTGTTGTGGTCTAACACAATCCCAATGGTAGTCTTCATGGTTCGATTCGAAGAAAAAAAAACATGGATAAAGGTGAGTGTTGGAGATTCAAGTTAAGATTAGTTAAATATAAAAAGATACCTAAGTAAAGGGGAACAAACCTAACAATGAGCTCATATGTGATGGGGAGATTGTTGAGATATACATGTGAGTTATCTCAAATAAAGCAATCTAGTGACTAACACAGTTTTCGGGTAGTGTGTGTTATGGTGTTGCAACGCAATCCAATGGTAGTTTTCATGGTTCGGTCCGATGAAAAAGAACATGGATGAAGGTGAATGTTGGAGATTCAAGTTGAGATAAGTTAATGTAGAAAGATACCTGAATTAAGGGGGAACAGACCTAACATCGAGCTCACACGTGATGGGGAGATTGTTGAGATACATATGTAAGTAGGAATCTAGTGACTAACACAGTTTCCAGGCAGTGTGTGTTATGGTGTTGCAACGCAATTCAATGGTAGTTTTCATGGTTCGGTCCAATGAAAAAGAACATGGATGAAGGTGAATGTTGGAGATTCAAGTTGAGATAAGTTAATGTAAAAAGATACTTGAATTAAGGGGGAACAGACCTAACATCGAGCTCACACGTGATGGGGAGATTGTTGAGATACATACGTAAGTAGGAATCTAGTGACTAACATAGTTTTCGGGCAATGTGTTGTGGTGTTGCAATGCAATCCAATGGTAGTTTTCATGGTTCAATCCGATGAAAAAGAACATGGATGAAGGTGAATGTTGGAGATTCAAGTTGAGATAAGTTAATGTAGAAAGATATCTGAATTAAGGGGGAACAGACCTAACATTGAGCTCACACGTGATGGGGAGATTGTTGAGATACATATATAAGTTGCGTTAGGGAAGTCCCATGGTGGAGAATTGATACGGTGTAAAGTAATTAATATATCTAGTTGGCCAATAACTCATTGCTTTAAGCTTTTGAGTGAAGATATGTCCAATTAGATATGTTAATAGGCTTAGACTTGGGCTCCTTCTTAGCAATCTCCTAGGGTAAAGATATTGGACATCTGTTATACAATCTCAACAAAAGTAAATACATAACTATTCGATTTTGATAGGACAAATTAGTTGATAAACCAATCCGTGAAACCCAAGAAAGAACAAGACATCATAATTTTGTGGTACTGAAGTAAAGTTGTAGGACTTAAATGCACAAATTAAGAGTTACGGATTTGATTGCATAATTCGTGTAAGTTGTTTGACCAAAAATGAAATTATTCCGAAATAAGAATCGAATTTAACCTAGTACGATGAAATGGATAGATCACCAGACTCTACGTGACCAGCATGTTTACTCCTATTCATAGCCAAAAGATATATTAATGTTTTCTCCTTTTTATATTGTGGACGGCAAATAATAGCATCTCCTGCTTTTTCTTTATTGTTTTGGGTTGCTTTCTTGTGAACAGGATAAGAGTGTCTATTTATATCGTGTTTTCCGTGCAATAATCGCAGAAGTGCAAGGTGAGAAATAGCTCAAAGCTTAGCCAATGGAGTACTGCCCTACTTTGCTCTTTTGGCTCGGCCTCCTCCTCCCGGCACTTCTATTTTTCCTTCTCAACCGGAAGCGCACCAAGCTTCCCCCTCAGCCCCCCGCATGGCCCGTGATCGGCAATATCCTCGACCTCGGGACCATGCCCCACCAGAACCTCCACGACTTCCGAGCCAAGCACAGGCCTGTGACGTGGTTGAAGCTCGGTTCCGTGAACACCATGGTGATCCAATCAGCTCAAGCCGCCGCAGAGTTCTTCAAGGGCCATGACTTCGCGTTCGCAGACCGCAAGTGTCCCCATGCAATGACAGCTCTCAATTATGACCAAGGCTCGCTGGCTGTGGGTCGTTACGGTGGCTACTGGCGCGTTCTCAGGCGTCTCTGCTCTGTCGAGCTCCTTGTGACCAAGCGCGTCAACGAGACAGCCCATCTCAGGCAGAAGTGCGTCGACAACATGGTCGTGTATTTAGAGGAAGAAATGGCGGTTAAACAAGTAACAACAGGTTATTTCTTACTAGCTTCGTGTTACTTTGGATGTTTGCGTTGCATGTGTAACCTTGAATGACCGAAATAATAGTTTTCTTCTTCAAAGGGGAAAAAAAAAAAAAAAAAGCGACAGAGAGAGAGAAAGGAACGTTTAAACTCCTTACAAAATATCAAAAGAGGATGAAGGCCTATACCCTACACAATATTCCCACTAGTGTCACAAGTTCTTCTCAATTATTAATATATGTAAAATTAACGGTTAAGATATGTTGGGACTTCTACATCATTAGGAGTTAACGATCTACGCTGTCAAAAGAATCGTATTTCAGTAAAGAATGAAACCTGCAACTAGATCTTCCTAAGAAAACATTGGGCCTGCTTTTTATGGATAAAAGAACCGGCAGTCCCTTCTTTTTTGCAAAATGTACAATTAAGTTCCAGAATCTTCTTTATTTTTTTCTTTTTTTCTACTATTGAGTTCTTAAATTATACATCTTTTAATTTGAGTTGGCCCTCCTCTTAAATATGCAAATGCATTGGTTACGATGAATATTGCATCCCCACCATATGTTAGCACTGACTAGACTAACTAATTAGGGAGACATGAATTCCTTTTTACTTAGTGCTAAGATGGGTAAGAAAGATTATAAAAATAAAGAAATCTAAATCCAAGTAAACATTCACCAACCCAAGTGTTGCCTCAATTTATTGCATGACCCCGGGCGACAACTCACTTCTACCCCTAGTTATTCAATTTTTCTATGTCATTCTATTTTTAGGTTTTTTAAGAAGTCACTAAAGACACCATGTTGGCTTTCAATGAGAACCTAACCGCCATGTCAACATTTATATTTACTTCTTTAATGGAAGGACTAAATAAAAGAAGAAGTTATACAGCTCGAGGATCTATTTGCACAACAAATTTAGGAACCTAATTAAAACTTTTTGTAAAAGTTTAGGGACTGCTGATACTTTTATCCCTTTGTTTTGTTACTGTAATTGACAAATTCAATAAAATAGATACCAGTGTAAATAATTCAAGTTGTCCAAGAGCTACTGGTGTTTAAAGTGCTATTTAGTCGAACTTGCTTTCATTCTTCTCGGGTTTGAGTCGAACTAGAGTGGCTCTACTGTTGAATTATGCCAAGCTCGAGTAGCTTTACCATTGAATTGAGTCAAACTCGAGCATGATCAAGTAGTTGGGTTTTATATATCTTCTGATGCATTGATCAAGTATATCCCCATTATTATGCAAGAGAATGCAGAAGTAAACTTTCCACTTTATTTTATTTGTAGAAGCCAAGTTGGAGTTTTTAAGTGTTCAGATGCTAATTTAGTTTTGTTAGTGAAAAAATCTGAAAACAAGCTTATCAAGAACTTTATTAAGTTCGACTTGAGCTTGAAAAATCCAATTTTTGTCTTGAACATTGCAGCTTGGAGATTGATTCCTTCATCCCTCAAACTAGTTGCAAAACTTGGTGCAATAATTATATTTTTTTTTCATGTCTCATTCATTACGTTCTGCTATACATTCTCTAATTATAATTAATCGTTAAAAATTTCTAATCTTTATGAAGAGAAAGGAATCGACTTATCCCACTTCCTATTTCTCATGGGATTTAATGTGGTGGGTAATATGGTGCTCTCGCGGGATCTGTTGGACCCAAAATCAAAGGACGGGCCCGAGTTCTTCGATGCCATGAACCGGTTCATGGAATGGGCTGGCAAGCCCAACGTAGCCGACTTCCTGCCGTGGTTGAAATGGTTGGACCCGCAGGGGATCAAGGCAAGCATGGCGAAGGACATGGGTCGAGCCATGAAGATTGGTGAAGGTTTTGTAAAAGAGAGGTTGGAGGAGCGAAAGCTAAGGGGAGAGATGAGAACGACAAATGACTTCTTGGATGCGGTATTGGATTTTGAGGACGATGGAAAAGAAGGCCCTCGCAAAATCTCTTCCCAGAACGTCATCATAATAATTCTGGTATCCTCTCTTCCACTCTTGGCAAAAATGAAATGATTAACATCTCAAGGATATTAGGTCCAGTTCGGTTTGTAAAGTGGGGTGGTAAACTTAATTGACAATTAACAAGCAGATCATATCATGTGTAATAACCTGTGGCCGATCACCGGCCATCACCAAGGCTTGGCAAAGGAAGAAAATGAAAAGAAAAGAAAATTAAAAATAATAAATATTAAAAATAAAAAATATTAAAATACTATTAAAAAAAAAGGTCTGCTGGCATTCACTTAACGATTTCCGGTCAAAATAGGCTAGATGGACTCAATTAGTAAAACTTGAAAAAATTTGGGACTCAATTGATACAATTAAAAAGTTTATGACTGAATTAACAAAAGTACAATATATTATGATTTTTTTGGTAATTTTCTCCAAATGTCTTTGGGCAATTACAAGTTTTTATGTCAGCATTTGGGTCTTGTTTAAATTGTATGACTTAAGCATGTAGCAGGTAGCTCACTTGCCTTTTAAGCCAACAATAAAACTTTACTTGTAAAAAAAAAAAAAAGAAACAAATCGCCCTAAAGTTGGTTCTACACAAGAGTCCACAAAATGGATGATTGTGATGAACTCGGTTCACTAGACACCAATCCATATAATAGAGTCTTGAATCAAAGATCATGAACAATACTAGTTCCTTGAATGGGTCTGATGTACTTAATGAGTACGTCCATGATGGGGTGCGATTGAAACGCACCGTTTCGCCTTGAAATGCTACGATGGAAAGACACCCTTTGAAAGGGTATGAGGGAGATGTATAAAAGTCTTCAGAAAATAACCATTGGCGGGGTTTGGTAGAACGTACGCTCAGAAAGCTCTCATTTTTTTGTCCCCTTTTCCATCAAAAAGAAACAAAGCATTCAATTTCTTCTTTACAAGAACAATTGGCATTTACACTGTGGAAATCGGATGTTTTTTTGTGATTATATTAAGACCAACGTGAGGTAATATTGTTCGTGATTCATCCGCAATTCAACGTATGTTTCGGGGTTAATTGTTGTTTACGCATTGGATAAAGGTAAGTCGTCTTCCGCCGACTTAAATTCCAACATTGGTATCAAAGCCCGGTTGTGATTTATGCCTTATTTTTCATTGAATTTTCTCATTTACCTTTTGATATCGAGATCAAGAGTATGAAATCTATACTGTTTTGATGTTAATTACTTGGAAATGCAATTTGTATCGTCGAAAATGAATTGAAGCAAAGAAAGGGTTCGGGGTCGCGCACACCCGTACGGTTTTGGCCATTTTTTGAAATATTTTTTTTTGGCAAAAATAAATTTCTAAATATACAAGGTGAAAGAACTCATCGAGACGAGTTCGATGATGGGTCGAGCGCTACCGGAGGACGCCGGACGCGCCCACACACGCGGCTAGAAGCCACTGCGCGTGGGATACACACGCCCGACGCGTTGGGCAAGCCAGCGCATGAGCGCACACATGCGTCAGCGAACCGACGCATGCTAACGTCGCTGTGATGTCATCCGTGACGTCATCCAACGGTTGGTTATCGCTGGATGACGTCATCGATGACGTCACCGCTGGCGGCAAATGGCCGATTGGTTGCTGGCCGGCAACTCAACCTGAGACCCTACCTGTCCGGCACCCGACCCGTGATTTGACTCAACCCAACCCAAACATTGACCGATCAACAGTCGGATCGGTCAACCGGTCGGGTGGTCAAACTGGTCAGACTGGTTGCCGGTTGGACCAGTCGGACCGACTAGGAGCCCTTTGGGCTCGTTGGCGCGTGCACCTCAGGCGGCGTGTGTGGGTGTGTGTGACGTCAGATGAGATCGTGGTCAGCGGCGTTTGGTTCGTATGATTGTCCTCTACACTATGACATATTTATTTTATATTTTTGAGTTTTATAAATGTATAAAATTGTAAACATAACCCTAAGTACGCGTAGTTTTAAGGTATAAATGCATAGTCTATTCTTTTTAGCTTGTATTTTCTTGTATTTTGGAAATACAGTAGCTAGCCTATATGAATATATGCTGTGAATATATGCTGTGTAGAGCTTGGTTCGATGATAGCATGTATATAGTTTAATATACTTACAATTTTCTAGTTCCAAGAAAATTCGAATAATGGTAGAAAATCATTGCTTTTCCATTACAAGTTGAATTGCGATTTTGATTGTAGTTACATCATGATTATTTTTTGTACGTTGGTTCACATCATGCTATGCTTTTGTGTTAATGGAAAAATGTTGAAATTACATGAGGTCATGTAATTATTTTTTCTAGTGGGAGTTCGCAGGTTGGTAGAATTCGAAGGAATTCTCACCTAGAACTTAAAATTTGCGCAAATTAAACTAATTAATAATAATAGAACAATCGTACATATGAGTTAATTGGGAACATAGTGAACTTTCGTTTCTATATCTTTTGTTGAATTATCTTTAATTTAGTTTGTCTTGACTGCAAATTAAATATGTGTGTTATTTTGAAAAGTGTGCTAGTATTGATTTTGCGTCTATTATGTCAATGTGTTATAGCAATTGATTATGGCTTTGGCATCCAAGACCATTGTGACTGACCTCAATAAGGGTGAGAAGTTGAACGGTGACAATTATGATATTTGGCACCAAAAGGTTCAGTACATCATTAAGGAGCAATAGGTTTTGGAAACCCTTAAACACACCATGGATGAACTTGAGCATGGAACTTCAGCTCAACACAGGAGAGATCTAGAAGCTTATCAAGCTTGAAAAAAGAAAAATAACATTACTCGCATCACGTTGCCGAGCTGTATGTAAGATGATCTCATGTGTGAGTTTGAAAGTTATGATAAAGCTCAAGCTATGTGAGTTGCCTTGAAAGATAAGTTTGGGGTTACATCTGCCACTAAGTTGAGGAGACTCACCATCAAGTTTGACATATACCGAAAGCGCCCAAATGTAACGATGGGGCAGCATCTTCAGGAGATGTCAAACATGATTCGTGAGCTGAAGTCGGCAGGTCAGTCCCTTACTGATGAACAACAAATTCAAGCTATTATAAGGTCTCTTTCCGACAATTGGGAGCATATGAAAATCAATATGATGCATAATGATAATATTGTCACTTTTGATGATGTTGTGTGTCATTTGAAATTAGAGGATGAGTGCCTAGAGGCCGTGAGATCCTCTACACATGCTTATGTTGCTGAATTGAGTTCGCGCAAGGCTTCAGGCTTAAAGTGCAAAAGGAATCATCAATTCAACAATAAAGGGAAGCGGATTGATCAGACACTTAAAAGGACTAAGTCCTTCTAATGCAAAAAGCGTGATGGGAAGAAGGATAATGCCAAGATGAAGTGCTACAATTGTTGCAATATGGGTCACTTTGCTCATAAATACACTAAGTCGAAAGAGATACCATTTTACTCAATTACTTTATGTAATGCTTGCTGAATCTCATCCAATGTGGACTATAGATTTATGAGCAACAGATCACGTAAGTAGAGACCGAGAAGCATTTGTAGAGTATCGTCAGATACAGCCTAGAAGAAGATGGATAGATGTTGGGAATAATTCAATAATTGAAATGAAGGGTATTGGCACATATAAATTAATTTTATGTGGTGGTCGAAACCTATTCTTACATGATGTCCTCTATGCTCCAAATATTCGACGAAATTTGGTCTCCGTAATTGTTCTTCTTAGCATAGGTTATGTATTAAATTTCCATGGTGATTGTGTTGACATTTTGTATAGAATAGTTTATCATGGCCATGTATCGAATGGTTTTATGGTGTTAGACATTGAATATGATCAATACAATGTTAATATCGATGGTTGTTTTTCTTTAATTGCATCTTTTAGTAATGTTGAGATTGATGCAAGTACTTGGCATCCCAGATTATATCACATTGGGTTGCAAAAGAATGCAAAGATTAGCTAGAGAAGACATTTTAGGGTCACTCACTAATGTTAATCTACCCGTATGTGAATATTATCTAGTAGCAAAAGCAACTAGAAAACCATTCGGTAAATGGACTAGAGCTGAATTTCCATTGCAACTCATACATTCTGATATTTGTGGTCCTTTGAATGTGAGGGCAAGGCATGGAGCCTCATATTTCATCACTTTCATAGATGACTTCACACGTTTCAGTTATGTCTTTCTAATCTCCCATAAGTCAGAAGTATTAAACTGCTTTAGACGATATATAACGATGGTAGAGAATCAGTTGAACAAAATAATAAAGGTATTGAGAACCAATCGCGGACGTGAGTATCTATCGAAGCAATTCAATGCTATTTGTGATGAAAATGGAATTGTACGACAATTGACTATTCCCGGTACTCCACAATAAAATGGGGTAGCTGACAGAAGGAATAGAACCATATTAGAAATGGTTAGGTCTATGATGGCGCAAACAAATTTACCTATCTCCTATTAGAGAGATGCGTTATTGACCGTTGCCTATGTACTTCACCAAGTGCCCTCAAAGTCGATCACTTCCACCCCTTATGAGTTATGAACTTATAGGAAACCAGACTTAAATAGTTTACGCCCATGAGGATGTGCAGCTTATGTTCATGATTCTTCCCATAAATATGGCAAATTAGGTCATAGATGAAAGAAATGTATCTTTATAATATATTCTGAACACTCCAAAGGGTACGTGTTCATAGGTGAACAAGCTGATGGAAGTGTGACCGAAATGGAGTCATGAGATGTCACGTTCTTGGAAAATGATTTTCCTAATAGATGTAAGATTCCTAAGGACTTCCAATTATATGAAATGGAAGACCCTAATAACACACCCACTAATGTTGTAGAGGGAAATGAAGATTTACCTTAACATGCAAGACCTAGTGGGAGTGTTGTATCGTCTGGTGAACTGAATTTAAGAGAAATTTAATTGTGTAAAAGTAATCATAAAAGTATTCCTCGTCATCGTTTTGAGATTGAAGGGGAAGCATTTATGATTGCTCAAAAAGAAGATGACGAGCCAAAGACTGTTCAAGAGGCTCTCTCATCCTTTAATAAAGAAGAATGGAGAAAAGCTTTGGAAGATGAGATGGAGTCTACGAGGGCAAATCATATCTGGGACTTAGTTGATTTACCACCACATCGTAAGGCCATTGAAAACAAATGAGTATTCAAGATTAAGTGAAAGGCGATGGATCCATTGAAAGGTATAAGGCTCGCCTTATGGTGAAAGGTTATACTTAATAAGAGGGTATAGATTATGAGGAAACATTTTCACTAGTTGTAAGGTTTGCCTCAATACGCCTTATTCTAGTCATCGTTGCACATTTATACCTTTAATTACATCAAATGGATGTAAAGATGGCATTTCTCAATGGAGAACTAGATGAGGAAATCTATATGAAACAACCAATAGGTTTCATAGTTAAAGGTCGAGAAGATAAAGTTTGCAAGTTTCGTCGCTCAATATATGACCTTAAGTAATCATCAAGACAATGGTATTTTCATTTTCATCGAGCCATAACCACTTTTGGTTTCACGATGATCGAAGAAGATTACTATGTATATGTCAAGTGGTCCGAAGATAAATTTGTGATTTTATCACTTTATGTGGACAATATTCTATTGGTTGGAAATGATAAAGTTTTGGTTGTCATCATAAAAGAATGGTTATCCTCCAATTTTGAAATGAATGACATGGGAGAAGCTGCTTATATATTAGGAGTTAAGATCGAATGAGATCGATCAAGGAAACTCCTTACTTTATCACAAGAGTCTTACATTATGAAGATTCTTGAACATTTTAATATGCAGCACTATAATCATATTGATACCCTTGTCATGCAAGGTAAATGCCTAAGTACTGAGATGTGTCCTAAGACTCAAGAAAAAATTAAAGTAATGAAAACTGTTCCTTACTCTAGTGTGGTCGGAAGTTTGATGTATGCTATGATGTGTACTCGACCCGACATATGTTATGCCGTGGGATTGGTGAGCCGATATCAATCAAATCCCAGTTAAGCACACTGAAAAGCAGTGAAGAGGATCCTGAAATACTTGAAAGGCACCATGGACTATCGACTTTGTTACCAAGTGAATGATTTACACCTATCAGGTTTTTCAGATGCCAATTAGGATGGAGACCTAGATGTGCGTAAATCGACTTCTGGATATGCGTTCTTACTCAATGAAGGTGTAACTTCTTGGAATAGCGAAAAATAGACATGCACGGCCTTGTCTACCATGGAGGCAGAATTTATTGCATGTTCTGCCGCAGTGCAAGAAGCAATATGACTAAAAAGTTTCTTAGAAAATTTAGCCACTGTCATCGAAATTCCAAGATCGGTGATAGTTTATTGCGATAGTCAAGCAGCCGTTGCTTATGTGAAAGATCCCAAGTATCATGGAAGGACGAAGCACATTGACATAAAAAACAACTTCATCAAAGATATTATAACACAGAAAGAAGTGATCCTACAATACATTTCAACCAATAGAATAGTTGCTGATCCATTTGCGAAATCTGTTCCTAGAGACATATTCTTGACCCACAAGATGTCACTAGGCTTGCGTAGAATGTGATATGTGTTATTGTAGAGGATCATTGGTTTATGTATTTGTGGACATATGTATTATACTTGTTTGTTTATTAGTGACTTGATGTTTTATCAATAAGTACAAATACATTATGAGACTAGCATATACACATATATTATTGAAAAGTATGTCAGCAAACAATGATTGGCTCACTTACACGAGCAAACAATGATTGGCTCAAGTGCTATAGTTAGCACATTAAGATGAAACATTATGTACAAATGAATGCTAAAAAAGCAAGTTTAGTACATAAAATAAGATGTATTGATTGGAGTCAAGATGAGGTCTGTGATTTATTTATAATAAGATCGAACATGATAGTCCCACAATCATGTATCCCTGAAAGATGCCGGATGCGAGTACTTAATTGGGTGCTATAGAAAGCAAGCTAATATAGCACTCGAGCTAAACATGAATACGTGAGAAGCACGTGACTATATTTAGGCTAAGATCTATATAATGGATATATTTAATAAATGATATACGTTTTTATAGAAAGAGAAATCCATTATAGCATGTAATTCATACTACATGTGCATTATTCGACCAACAAGGGAAGGTAAGTAAATTTATCCATATTTACTCATTGTGTGAGCCCTTGAGGTAATTTAAAATTTATCTCATTTTATGCCATATGTTACTTCCAACTATGTTCTCGAAGTGAAAGATCAATCTTGCTACTTTAGCATGTTACTGGCGGTCATGAATAGATATGACTTTATGGGACGTGTCTAGGAAAGCAGTTATTTTGAAATGGAGAGAGACATGAGTGCAAATAAAGACTATTATTATTTTACATCTATCACATGTATTTACTGGTCGACAAATTATATCACCTTATGTGGTTGTGGATATAATTGTAAATACATTGTGTTTTGAGAATAGTCAAGTATAACCTTTAAGGAATAGGTATATTTGGATTGATATAAAAAAATATGTCTGGGGCACTGTGAAACATTGATTGTTTATTTCTTTTCGGGGTTGTAGCCATTATGTCATCCCTAACAGGTGCATAATATGAGCTCCCAAGTACAGGTGTACTCACTGATCACACGACTTACTTGCCAGTATAAATTGTTTTATAAAGTTGATAAATGTTGAACGCCTTATATTCTTAATATAGCGCTATCAAGCCCATCATGTCCGAGTGGGAGATGATGTACTTAATGAGTACGTCTATGATGGGGTGCGATTAAAACGCACAGTTTCACCTTGAAATGTTACGATGGAAAGACACCCTTTAAAAGGGTATGAGGGAGATGTATAAAAGTCTTCGGAAGATAATCGTTGGCAAGGTTTGGCAGAACGTACGCTCAGAAAGCTCTCCTTTTCTTGTCCCCTTTCAATCAAAGAAAAACAAAGCATTACATTTCTTCTTTACAAGAACAATTGGCATTTACGCTCTGGAAATCGGATGTTTTCCTCGTGATTACATTCAGACCAATATGAGGTAATATCGTTCGTGATTCATCCGCAATTCAATGATCGTTCCGGGGTAAATTGTTGAATGCACATCGGAAACAGTTAAGTCGTCTTCCGCTAACTTGAATTACAACAGGGTCGAAGCTTGACATGGATTAATTTTGATCCTTGTCCAAATCGGAATCCTATTAATGGATTCAAACACGACGCTAAACCCAATAACCTAATTGCTAGTGCATTGCCGGCTTCCTTTAGCACAGCGGTGGAATCTATAGAAGATAGTGAAACTCCAATTCAACTCTTAAGTACATAAGTGAGATGCTCATGGAGGGGGAGTTGGAGGAGAAAAACTAAATGTTTGTCGGATTGACTAGCCACCCTATGGGCCAAAGAAAAAAAATCAACATGATGTCCTCTACTAGAAGGGTACCCTTCCAACCACCAAAAAAAAAAAAATCAAGTACTTGCCAACCAACAAAAATTTGGCCAACCAACGAGCTCAAGTCTTTATTTGAGATTAATTTAGCCACTTCAGACCCTTATTTAAAATAATGTCCATCTCAGGCAATCTTTTGAAAAAATAACCCCACTTTAGACGCTCATTCAAAAAAATTTCTTACTTTGCCAAAAAGTAGTCATCTGAAGTGCATGATGGTAAATGTATACAAATTGCTGAATCTCTTTGTATGTTACCAAGGTAAGATTTTGCTATAGTGCCAAACATCCAAACAGGTTGATAATTTACTATTATATTTTCATCGTTAGATTCCTTTCAATAGATGGCAATTCTTTGCCCACTTGTAAATTTACCAATTTAATAAAATCTTACTATGTAATGTACGAGTATTTTGCCCTAAACCATCTGACTTCGTTGGGCTTGAATATGATTCATTTGATTTCCTTTGTGTAATGCTTGCGGATATTACTTTCGTTGGTGTTTTTTTGATTGCTCTACTTTCTAACACATGATAGTAAAGCCAAGTATCGATCTAGGGTCAACCCTAGACTGATCTTGGACTAGCCCAACCCGGCCGATACTAGGTCTGTCCTTAGTCCCAGAACCCAAATTTCTTGAAAAAATTTCAAATAAGGGTCCAAGGTACTATCAATTTCTTAAAAAAAGATTTAAAGTGTATCTTCTTTTTTTTTTTTTTTTTTTTTTTTTCAAAAAAAGACCTGAAGTTGCCATAGGAGTTTCAGATAAACGTCTACCTCGCCGACTAGTTGAATATTCTGGCCGAAAAAGGACATTTTTGTCCAAAGACAATTTTAAACCCAAATTTTAATTAAATTAGTTTAAAAATTAATCTAAAAGCTTTTCAAAAAAAAAAATACATGCAATGTGGGCCCTCACCTTTGGTCAACAAGGGTTGCGGCCCACATCGAGGTACTCGCAACCTCGACGCCCTATCGGCTAGGGGTGAAAGATTTCAGGTTTAGTACATATTCCGCTTAAGACTTGGAACTTACACATTGGAACACATTCCTTATTTTTGGAACCTAAAACTTACCTTGCATATCCTAAAACCTATAACTTACCCTATCACAAGTTCTAAGGTCGGTTCTATGGTCTATCTAGGTTCCATTTATATTATCAATTGACCGATTGTAATGAATTAAACCTTTAATAATCACCACTTGCTGCTACAATTTATTTCATAACTTATATTCAAACACACGAAAAATATGGACATTAATATAAACTAGAAGCTCAACTAGTGCTTTTAGATTATACATTTATCATCGAATAACATGGAATATCACAGAATTGCATGAAGATGTGGACTAATAAAAATATTAAATCTTGTTCTAGATTATAGGTTCCAATTTCAAGTTCCAAGTTCCTCTAATCAAGAACCTAAAACATACTCGTCGAAACAGGTTCCTCGTTTTGGGAGCCTAGAATCTATCTTACATATATTGGAACTTGGAATGTACAAGTTCTCATCGGTCTAATTCTTAAGTTCCAGGTTCTACCTTGAAACCATGCTCACCTCCACTACCAACGATGGTTCGGCAATCACAACCTTGGGTTTTTTTTTTTGTGTATGTTTCTTTATTTAAAAAAAAAAATTGCCTCTCTTTTTTCTTTTTTGAGTTTGTCTTTTTATGGTAAAAATTTTGGATTTTTTAAGCCTAATTTAATTAAGAATTTGTGTAAAAATTAGGATTCGGATTAAAACGATATCGTTTTAGCGCTTTAGTTAACCTTAACGTGCGTAGAAAGCTACGTGGAAGAGATAAAATATTTAAAAAGTTAGGTCAGTATTTTTCGTTAGTTACATTAAATGGAGTTCGAGGAAAAACTCAATTTTTAAACAAAATCGAGTCCCAGCATATGGCTTTCAAGGGTAGCCTTGCCTGAGTAAGGTGAGGGCAACCCTCACCTGGCCCTCTCCACGTATGGTTGGTGGCCTTCAGACGAGCCATTGATGAAAAGGAAAAAATAAGAATAAGAAAAAAAGGAAAATGGAAAGAAAACAAAAAAGAAAATAAAGGGGGAAATGCCATTGACTAGCCAACGAGGTCATGCCCTTTTTTGAGGCACATATTTGCAATAAGATTCCCTTAATTCCTTTATTTAGAACCTTTCCTAATTTCTTTTTTCACCAACTCTTAAAGAAAGAAAAAGGAAATTCCCTTTTGAAGGCCACGCGTGATCGATGCCCGTCCTTTCAATGATGTTTTACTGTGAACAAGGAAAAATATTACAGCCTCTAATAGTTTTGCGTTCATTATCCTCTGTTCTTGTCTCTTTTTTCCAGCACGTACAGCTCTGTCATTTCCAGACAATTCAGCGGAGCCTTTTCCTAGGGTTGAGAAAATATCAAATACAATGGCAAGTCATTGAGCCCCTTTTTCTCGAGAATAGCAGCTGTCAAATGGCCTCATACGCAGCTCACTTCAGACCCAACAGGCTGCCTACGGTGGGCCCATTCCAGCTTTGATCTCTGCAAATTTTCAGCAAAAACCGATCCTCTTCCTTTGCTGAAACCAGTCCCACTTCCAGCTCTGACCGCCCTTTTCTAGTTTTGTTTACATTAAAATAAGGCCTTGAGTTTGAACCCGTTAATTAACACGGTCCAAAGCAAGTCCGATCGAATTAATGAAATTCAACCGCCTCTTCGATTTGGTTCGAACCCACAATAGATTCCTTACGTGTGTGTTCAACCGCTACACATGAAGCTTGCCGTCTTCTTTCGTTGAATTCTCTTCACAAGCAGCAGCAACATCTAATGAAGAGCCTTCTTCTAGTAGTATAATTTTATAGAAGAGGAGCTCATGATTGAGTAGAAATAGGGGAGCTTGTTGGAAAATCTTGTCAACACAATGAGCAAATACAAAACGAAAGAAAGAGTAATCATCGGTTCTGATCTGGTGGCCCCTCCGTCTTCTTCTTCTTCTTTTTTCGGTCTTTTCTTTTCCTTCCGTTTATCTAACCGGAAGGGATTCTCTCTCTTTGGTGTACATTATGAAATTTGTTCCATAAACACCACGGGTATTTGGTGTAATTATGGGACTGGAAATTACTTAAAAGTGTGTCATCGATTGTAATTGTGTGTTCTCTAATTTACTAGTAGGTCATTAACAGCTTACTCTTTTCACTAATACAAGTTTCAACCTTTGTGTCGAACAACGTCAATTTCTCGTGTCATTTATCATTTCTCATTTTATTTTCTCTAAAAACATTTGTGTGTCCATATAATTGCTAAGGTTACACATATTTAATGACCCTCCATGGAAAACCTAGTGTGGGGATGAATTGAATTGAAGAGTTGCCAACATTCAGTTCTTTTTTAGTGTAAAAATCATCAATGTTCCCTATATTGTGGGGAAGAAAAATATACACATACAATTAGAGGATGCAGGACGTGTGGGTACCGGCACGTTAAAATAAAGAACGCAGTTTTGCTAAGCACCACACAAGATGGGACCATGTTTATCATTCCTCATTTTATTTACTTTGAAAATTTTTGAGTGTCCATATAATTGCGAAGGTCCGGTCCCTTCTCTGACGGTTTACTGCAACCTCCAACTGTATTCACGCCATTCTAGGTGGACATCACCAGGGATGGTGCTGGTTTGGAAGCTAGTTTCTTCTTTAATTCTCTAGTTCAATTCTTGTTTGCTTCTAGTCCAATTGGGATTGGATGTGGCTGGCTTAGGGGCTTAATTATGGGCAATTAGAAGATGGCAACGGTAATTAAAAAAAAAGAAGGGAAAGTGAGTTTCTCGGATCAGACACGGGCTGACCGCGCAATCGTGCGGAAACGGCAAATACACGCTCCTCGTTTACTCAATTGAGCTGAAATGCTAAGAGTTAGTCAACAGGCTGACATAACTTGCGTAAAAATTTTAGGCCGAACAGCAATTATGAAATCCACTTTTGAAAGTCCGACATCACCGTTTTTCATTTAGGCGTCCCAGTACAGGATCAACCGATGTTTCTTAGAAAAATACAAATTTAGGAAACTACTGTTAGAATTAGTCCATGAACTATATCATTAGAAAAGAGACTCGAAAACGCTGATCTTGATACTTAGCTTGCAATCTTTTGAGCTTGTTTGGGTCTTTAATTGATTAGGAGAAGCCAATTCAAAATTATCGAGAAGAAAATTGAGTCCAAGTAAGAACCATAGACTCGCTGTCAATCAAAATAATAGCCATCGGCCCGTGGTTCTCAGGAGACATTGTCCCTAGTTGAAGAGCGTAGAAGATCCTTAATCTTCATAAGATAAATGGATGACTTACTCATATTGAAACCTAACTATTAATGAACTATCATGCCTCTAGCTTAAACGTGCATAAGGGATGTAGCGAGAAAAATGAATGCAAGGTCATATAAAATGATTGTTTTTATATCAAGGATCAAACTCCATCCTCATTGGTGAATTTGATTGCTGAAATAATTTTCTTTGAAAATACATGATGATTTCATCGGTGAAAATCATGTTTTAACACAAAGTAGTCCTTTGGATAGTGAAGATCAGAAATTTCAATCAAATTGATGATTGAATTATTTATATAGTAATTTTGAAAAATTGACATGCCATCTTACTAAGGCAAAAGTGAGTGCATAATTATTTGATTTTTGTAGGACAAATAGGTTGATAAAGCAATCTGTGAAATTCAAGATAGAACAAGACATCATAATTTTGACAGGAATTTTCGATCTTTGGTAGCTAGAGATTACATTGAATACTAAACTTAAGTTATAAGATTCAGTCGCATAAATTAAGCACAAGATTTGATTGCATAATTTGCGTAAGTTGTTGGACCAATATTGAAATTATTAAAACGAAGAATCTAATTTTACCTAATTCGATGAAATGGATGTACGAGAATCAACATCACCAGCACGTTTACTCCATTTCGTAGCCAAAAGATATATATATATTCCTTTTTCCTTTTTTTTATAATGTGGACGGCATATATTTCTTTTTCTTTATTGTTTTGGGTTGGTTTCTAGTGAAGTGAAGAGGATAAGAGTGTATATTTATATCCTGTTTTCCACGCAATAATCACATTGGTGCAAGGTGAGCAATAGCTGAAAGCTTGGCCAATGGAGTACTTCCCTACTTCGCCCTTTTGGCTCGGCCTCCTCCTCCCGGCACTTCTATTTTTCCTTCTCAACCGTTGGAAGCGCACCAAGCTCCCCCCTCACCCTCAGCCCCCAGCATGGCCCATGATCGGCAACATCCTCGACCTCGGGATCATGCCGCACCAGAACCTCCACAGCTTCCGAGCCGAGCACGGGCCTGTCACGTGGTTGAAGCTCGGTTCCGTGAACACCATGGTGATCCAATCAGCTCAGGCTACCGCAGAGTTCTTCAAGGGCCACGACTTGGCATTCGCGGACCGCAAGTGTCCCCATGCATTGACGGCTCTCGGCTACGACCAAGGTTTGCTCGCCGTGGGTCGTTATGGCGGCTACTGGCGCGTTCTCCGGCGTCTCTGCTCTGCAGAGCTCCTCATGACCAAGCGCATCAACGAGACGGCCCATCTCAGGCAGAAGTGCGTCGACAGCATGATCGGATATTTAGAGGAAGAAATGGCAGCTAAACAAGTAACAACAGGTTATTTCTCACGTGCTTGGTGTTCCTTTTGACTTTTTTTTTTTAAAAGAGAGAGTAGGGAGGGGGACGTTTCTTTAGCTCCTTATAAAATATCAAAGTAGAATCAAGATCATATACACTACACGATATTTCCACTAGTGTCACAACCACTTCTCGATTATTAATATAGGTAAAATCAATGATTAAGACATGTTAAGACTTCTACAAAAGTACAGCTAAGAGGAATGATCCCTTGCGTCAAAATAATGTATTTCAGTGAAGAATACAACTTGCTACTAGATTTAACTCAAAAAAATAAAATAATGGACCTGTTTTTTAGGGATAAAGGAACGACAGTTTTTTAAACTTTTGTAAAGTGTTCAATTAGGTTCCAAAATCTTTTTTGTGTGTAAATTTGGTCCTCGAAATTATACATCTTTCAGTTCAAGCTGACCCTCCTTATAGATGTGTAGATGGAATGATAATGAGGAATGTCGCCCCAGCACTATAAGTTAGCATTGATTGTACTAACTTATTTGGTGACATTTATTAATTTTTAAACATAGTGTTGATATGGATAAGAAAAAAAAAATCTAACTAATAATTATGCACAAGGGAATAGAGGGCTGGCTGGCTAGGGTGGGCGGCAACCTCGCTGCACGACATGGGTCGTTGAGTGCATGCCATCTGCAACTCCCACCTCCCATCCAAGCGCGTCCCCCCTACTTTAGTAACGATACTTCTTTTTTTCGTTTCTCTTCTTTTTTTTTATCAAATTTCCTTATTTTTCATTTTTTAATATTTATTTTTTAAAATTTCCATATTTATGAATTCTGTGTTATTCTATTTTAAAAATTTTAAATGCCACACATAATATCGTATTTGCATTCTATAAGACTTAAGTGTCACGTCAGTACTTCTATTTCCTTTTTTAATGAAATGACCATGTCGAATATGAAAATATATGATTTAAGGATCTAATTGTAAAATAAAATAAAATTAGGGACCTAATTAAACCTTTTGTAAAGGTTTAGGGACTGCTCATACTTTTATCCCTTGGTTTTGTGTACTGTAATTGACAAAGTTAACAAATTAACTAGTGTAAATAACTCAACTTACCCAAGAGCTACTGTGATTAAATATGTTATTTAGTCCAACTCACTTTCATTCTTTTCGAGTTCGAGTCTAACTAGAGTGACTCTACCATTGAATTACTGCAAGCTCGTGCAGCTTCATCATTGAATTGAGCCAAACTCTAGCATGATCAAGGAGTTGGTTTTTATATATCTTCCGTTGCATTTATCAAGTGCATCTCTATAAATTTCAAAAAGCATGCATAAGTAAACTTTCCACTCAATTTTATCTGTAGAAGTCAACTTGAAGTTTTCAAAGTTTAGATGCTGTAGGAAATAGATTCCTAAAAATCAAACCGATACTCGAACGATCAAATACCAAAAAACAAATGTGGAAACGAGTCCAGGAAACATGTAACACCGATCGAAGGTATATCACGAAAATATACATACCTTACTTGCCACAGATTAAGTACCATCGCAATCTCAAAGGAATCCTTTAAAGCCCTAGAGTTCCGCTCTTTAAGAGGGAGTATATTGTTTTAAGATGAAGAAAAATGGAAAAGCGTATTTTCTCTTTGAAACACTATAGGTAACGTTATCCCATTTTATATTTTATTTTATTTATTGCAATTATTTTCACTTAAAAAATAACTACCATTTCCTCTTATGGGCCCTTCACTTACGGGTCTAGTTTTAACCCGTCATGAGCAAATGGACTTAACTTGGCCCATCAAATAAAAAACCATCATCTCCCATTCGCACATGGTAGGTCAAACAGAACATTTTCTTCATCTCTCTACAACATTCATACTAGTAAATAATCCGTGCGACCAGTATACTTTGAGAGCTCGTTGCCATACATCTATTGGAAATATATAATAGCTCATAATGGGTATCACATTTTTTGAGTAAATCTAGTATACAGTATCATAAATCAATTAATCATATTTATATCTCTCTTGATCTTTTTTAATAATAATATATTGTATTCACAATTATGATTATCTCAAAACAATCATAATTAGTCAACCAGTGAATATAAAACTAGAATGTAATTTTCCAAATTCAATATTCTTCTTTCCTTAAAACTCTCAATTTTAATTCAACTTGCTTTTCTAGAAATGTCTCATTAGATTGAATCAATTCGTGATCATTGGAAACATTTTAAGATAGCAAACACTAAATAGAAATATTGAGAATAAGAAAGAATCGTGAGGGCACTTAATTGAGGAACTCCTTTCCTCAAGAGTCTCACATAGCATAAAAGTTGAGATCAAAACTTTTGTTACTCTTGTTGGTCGTCTCATGCATACGTAGTATGAAATATGTATTACAGTATTAACTTCTTTCCCACGGAGCGTATGTCTATACTTTCAATATCATACAGATGATAGTTTAGACAAATCTAATGTCTAATTTGAGTTCACGTATCTATTATTTCACAAAATTCATTAGAACTCACATTTGACATTAAAGATAGATATAGTAAAATATGTGGGTTATTTTACTTTCGGACATAGTAAATATTATGTCATCATCTTAATACTCGGTTAAGATGAAATTTATATTTTAAGCTTGAACTCTCGATTATCATATAGATAATAAGCTTAAAAAATTGTCCAATTTCTATTTATCGCATAGTAAATAAATGTGATTACCCGTGTGAGTGGGCTACTCTCTTATCTAGCCAACATACTTTCTCAATTTTATATGATGTACTAAGCATTAAGATGCATAAACATAAAATAAAGACTCATAAGCATTAACAATAAAAATACAAATTCATTAAATGTGAACATGTAAGGGATATTACAATATTCAGTACATTGGCATCTATGTAGTCCTAAAGATTTTACATGGCCACAAAACACATCTCTAGATATTGGCTTCGTCATAGGATCTACTATCATTCTATGGGTAGATATGTACTATAAGTTCACATCTTTTCGTGCAATCATATCTTTTACAAAATTATACTTGGTATCTATATGTCTGGTCCTATCATGATATTTTGGTGTATGCTATTGTTGCTTGGCTATCATAGTTAATCAATAATGAGTTTGCAACATTCTTAATAATACCTAAATGATCCAAAAATCTCTTAAGTCAAATACTTTTTTGTATTGATACTAATAATGCCACGAACTCAGCTTCCATCGTGGACAATATTATACATGTTTGTTTCTTACTACTCCAAGTTATGACACTATCATTTAGTAAGAAAACAAATCTAGAGGTAAATTTCATTTCATCTAAATCTCCTCCTTAGTCAGCATCTGAATAGTCTTCAAGTCACAAATTCTTTCCTTGATAACTCAACATATAATTAACAGATCCCTTCAGATACCTCAGTATTCTTTTGACGGCTTTCCAATGTGCTTGACTTGGATTGGATTGGTATTTACTTATCATTCTAACTACAAAACATATGTTAGGTCTTGTACACATCATAGCGTACATTAAGCTTTCAATAACACTAGCATAAAAAACATATTATATTTGTTCCTTCTCTTGTAAAGTCTTTGGACACATTCCATGGCTCAATCATTCACCTTTTACAATAGGAATATGTATGGGTTTACAAAATTGCATACGAAACTATTCAATAACCTTATTTATGTACTTTTCTTGTGAAAGAGACAATGATATCCTCGAACAATCTCTTGAAATTTTAAATCCAAGAATATATGTAGCATCACCCATGTCTTTTATCGCAAAGTTAGAAGATAACCAACTCTTAACATTATTAACAAACTCCATATTGCTTCCGGCAATCGGTATATCATCAACATATAATGATATAATCACAAATTGATATTTGGATCTTTTGATATATACATAATGATCATTATCAATCATTGTAAAATCATGTGCCATTATGGCATTATGAAAACATATATATTAATGTCTCGACAACTGCTTAAGGATATATATAGATCTCAAAAGTCGACATACTTTTTGTTTTTTGGCATTTCAAAATGAAACCAACAGGTTATTTCATATATACTTTTTCTTCTAATTCTCCATTGAGAAAAGCAATCTTTATATCCGTTTAATGTAACTCAAGATCCATACTAACTACTATTGCCAAAATAATGCAAATTGAGGTAAATCTAATTACATAAGAAAATGTTTCGTCATAATCAATTCATTTCTATTGATTATACTCATTTGCCACAATACGATTCTTATATCTTTCTATTGAACCATCAGTTTTATGCTTTTTTTTTTAGAACCCACTTGTTTCCAATGGTTTTGTGTCCTTTTGGAAGGTCAACCAATTCCCAAACACGATTTGACTTCATTGACTCCATTTCCTTTTCCATTGTATGCATCCATTTTTCCTTACTAAGGCAATTTAGAGTCTTATTTACATTTCTTGGCTAATATTTATCTTGTGGAGCAACCATAAAAATTTCCCCTTCAATGTCAAAATGTCGACGAGAAATATTTTTGCAACTTGTTAGACGTACGGGAGATTGTACACTTTCCACATTATTCTTCATTATGCTTCCACTTAAATTAGAAAATGACGATATCATCTCATCATGTTGTTGTAATTGAGAGTGAGTCGAATTTAATTCCTCACTTCTCATGTTACTCATACTTGGACGAACTGTGGCACCCCGAACCCCTCTTAGGTCGCCACAAGCACCAAACATTGCAACCTGATTACATCTCTTAGAAGAAGTGTCGTAAAATCATAGACACACATTTTTTTTTTTTCTGAAAACGGTCCCAGCGCGACTCATTTAGCAGAAGCAAAATATAACATCGCCATCTCCCCCTCCATCAACCATGATACAATTGCACACCACTAAACATCATAATAAAAGACAAAGCCACGACACTTTATTTACATATTTTTCAAGATGGGTTTCCTTGGGTCGGTACATCAAAAGGTAAGACCAGGACTTATAGCCAACACTCGGCCATAGCCTCAAAAAGAAACATTCAACCCACTACGACAATCGTGAAAGATCCCCCATCACTCATGTCGGCTAACCATCCCAAAAAGTTTCAGCAGCTACTTGTCACGTACGGGCCCTTACACCCATCCTGGTGCATCAGGCGATGGCGGCAGTAACATTCCACGCATCACTCCATCCCGACGAACATGGACGGATACGAACTCCTGGATAACAGGGCCCCCAGCCAGGCCCACATCGTACATAACTAAACAGCGCACTCGAATATACGTCAGTCCAGGAACGGAGGGACAGTCAAACTCCTCGCACTCGACCTCTACATCGGAAGGTAGGTCGTAAAACACGCCCCGCGTGACAGCAGGGAGCGGCATCCTACTAATCTGAAATATTGGTCCCCAAAGGGGTGAGTACAGCCACTCAGCAGGTAAAAGATCCGATAACCACTCAAAGCATCATACAATACAATCATAGCATAATACATGTCATACATGCATTCCAGGCATCACTTACCTTGAAGCCATGCATATACCATCATACATCTTCATCACAATCATGACACATACATGCCATCATGCCATAGGTTATCATCATCATGTCATACTCATGCCATCATCATCATCCTCGTGTCGTACACATGTATCGTCATATCATAGGTCATCATCATATCATACACATGCCATCATCATCATGTCATAGACATATCATTATCATCATATCATATCATATATGCATATCATCATGCCATAAGTGATCATCGTCATATCATATCATATATGCATATCATCATGCCATAGGTGATCATCATCATATCATATCATCATGCCATAGGTGATCATCATCATATCATGTCATATATGCATAATTCAATTTCCACTTTAGCTTTCAATTCGATCACCACATCACTCTTTCTCAGGATCATCAGTTTCATCCCATACTTTACACTCGCACCCCATCCTGGCATCGCGAGAAAAACCTCCGGCATTCAGCCATTTAAGGCCACCAGGCATTCGGCAACCCCACTCTCCGGGCATCTCGCATCCCAACTGGCATCACGAGGCATCCCCTCGGGCAATGACCTCCAAGGCTTCCGGCACCCAACCATTCCGGGCATCTCGAAACTCCCGAGGACATCCGGCCATGTATCTCTATACATTCCGGCCATCCGGCACCCCCCATCCCGGGCATCCCGATACTCCCAGGGCATTATCATCTGCCTCAAGCAGTTTCTTCATTTATCATCGTTCATGTTTACCAATTCATACCTCAACTCAGCATGGCACACAATATAATGGCAAACAAGATCACTTTCATCCTTTGATTCATACATGTATTTCTAATCATCATCATACATGCAGCAAGACATAATCATTGATAACAATGCCATTCATGGAGTCCATGCCATTTAAAATGGTCCATATTTCATGCCTTTTACAAAATTCCAGCATGTACCATTTTTAGAAAATATTCAAATTAAATATCCACATGCTTCTCAAAATTCATGAAATCAAGGCATGTGATAAACAAGACAATAAGATAGTAATTTCATGAGAAACACATGCCCCATAGAGTTCCACACAAGTAGGTACAATTCACACAAAACAGCATGCAATTTCGGATAGAAACAGAATGCACAGTTTCCGAAATAATTTGATTAAAATATCCAAACGACCTCCGAAAATTATGAAATTTTACCTGGTTATATCCAGGACACTAAAGTAGATTGTTCATGAAGACTTCTAAGCCAAATTCGTTTTAGATTATTTTCTATAGTCATACGAAGCTTCTGGATCTAACACCGAAACGTCCAGTGTATGTTTCTCCGAAATACTGAGTTTTCAACTACTTATTCTTCTTCGTTTCCTCTGAAATTTGGATATATTTTACTTAAAAGGGTCCCCTACAACTTTCATTAAGGGACCTAAGTCAAATTTCCAAATAATAGTCACCATATGGGTCCATGAAGTCTCGGGTGTCCAGTACCGTGTTTCCAGATCTACCATCTTCAAGAGTAAGTCGATTCACTAAGCTACACTTACTCATTTTACTTCAAATTTGAGTATGTTAGTCTTTAAGATGTTCTCTACAAGTTTCATGAAGAAATCGAAGAGAGATTCTTAGTAAAAAAATCAACATGCAACCACAAATCCACCGAAAGGTCAGTGAAATCGTTCCAGATCTAGCGTCTTCGTAGAATAAGAGTTCAACCCCTTAAATCTCCATAATTTTGTCCAAAATTTTAGTATGTTTTATTTTAAGATGTTGGCTACAACTTTAATGAAGGAATCAAAGTCAAAAGCGAACTCAAAACATGCATGCAAGCTCTCACAAGATTCTGGCTCAGACGGTTCATGCGAAAACGGCAGCATCACTCAAGAGTAAGTCATTCTAGCTTCGGTTTCTCCCTCCTAATCACCCAAAATTCGACACTACTCCAAACATACATGCAACACACACATGCAAGAGTAGAAAGCGGATCCCAACTTGCCTCTAGACCGAGGAGAACGAAGGCACACAGCGGCGAACGGGCGGCAAGCTCCTTCCTCTCCCTCTCGGCTTCTCCTCTCTCGGCCTCACTCTCTCTCTCTCTCTCGCACGATTCTCTCTCTCTCTCTCTCTCACTTGGACGGTAACCCAACCGGCCACCCTCTCTCTCTCCTCTCCCTTTTATTTCCCCAATTCCTCATCATTTGCAATCATCACTTGCCTCTCCAATGGCCAATGCATGAAGACCTCCTTTTTGCCCCTTGTCATGACACATGCATGGGCTTTGGGAGCAATTGGGCCAGCAAATGGGCCGGCCACTCCTCCCCCTTTCACGGTTGACGGCAGCCCACTTGTGGGCTTCAATGGGCCGGCCAACTTGGCCCATTAAAATCCACCTTTGGGCCTAAGGCCCAAACCTAAATGAAAATCAAATTTTCCCCTTTCTTATTCTTCCTTTAGGAATTTAATTACTAAATTCCACATGGCCAAAAATCTTGTAACATTTTATTTATAGGAACTTAGTCTATAAAGTGCATAGCCAAGCATAGATTATCCTCATTAATTTATCTAATTTAAAATCTCATGAACACAAACACATAGCCTTAAGAGATAATTAATGGCTAATACATAAACCATAGGTAATTTCATTACCTAATTACGGGCTTTAATTCCTCTAGAGGTTGTCTTGAATTTTGGGATGCCACACGAACTCTACCGAGTTCATTATCTTAATCCAAGGTTTCAAATAGGGAGTAATCCTCACTTATTTCGCCTTTTTTAAGAAATTCATTCTTTAAAAATGTGACATCCCGTAATTCAAATTAAGTTATATTCTCACTTTTCTGCTCACCTATAAATGCATACACTTTCGAGTGTCCTAAGTATATTATGAAAATACTCTTCTTGCCTCTAGGACCCAATTTCTCATACTTGTGAGAGGGCTCATGAGTATAGGCAACACAATCTCATGGTTTAAGAAAACTTAAATCTGGTTTTCTACCTGTCCATAACTCATATTAAATAAAAGTAATTGGTTTAGAAAGCACATGATTAAGTATATAAGCATCAGTTAATAAAGTATCACCCCAAAAGGTGATAGGTAAGTTAGCATGTGTTATCATGGATACAACAATTTTCAGTAAGGTTCTATTTCTCATTTCCATAATACCATTTTGTTGAGGAGTATAGGGAATGAAAAACTGTCTTTCTATTCCTTTTTTATCACATAAATTTTTGATATTAGATAAATATTTTCGATCTCGATCGGATCTCAATACTTTTATTTTCTTATCTAATTGATTTTTTACCAAGCTTATAAACTTTTTAAAACAACTCAATGCTTCAGACGCTAATGAACCCCTGCTCGGGTTTTGGCCTGCCTCTCTGCGAGCGAAGGTCACTCTGCTCGCTCTCTGCTCCTGAATGCGGTCGCCGCTGCGCCGTCGCCTCCCGCCGTCGCCTTCCCAAACACCACCGATAGGCACCCCATTAGCGACTCCCATACGTCCGAAGGTTCTTTTTTTTTTTTTTTTTTTTGAATTTTACTTAGTAAAATTCGGTGCCATGTTAATGTTTTTAGTTTATAGATACATCCGCATTAGGTATTGCTTTATCTTACTTGTTGCTGCTGTGTTATTCAGATAGTTAGTGAAGATAGGATGAAGAATGGTGCTTCTTTCATAATCTTGTGCAGTCATCACTTAATCATGTCGCTGAAATATGTAAAGCTGCAACTTTGTCCTTTGAGTTCTCTCTTGTCATCTCTCTTTCCCTTTCTTTCTTCCATTAGTTTCCCTTTTGATTTTCAATTTGCTTTTCCTCATATGAAGATTTCGTGAGTTCATTGCATCAGTTTCGGCCCAACTTCCTTGGTGCATCTGATTCTTTTCCTTCTTATTACTATCCTTACGAGTTCCAACACAAGTGCCTTCTTGAAAGTCCACCGCCAAATGAAGATGAAGATGCAGCTGGCCTAGATGACGATCAACTTAATTCTTTTGCCGACAGCAGGAAATGTGTTGTTGTGCCCTTTGTTGCCCCATATGACTTCCAGACAACCATTGTGGCTGACAAATTGACATCTGTTGTCAAAGAGGTACAATATCATACTTTATGTCCTCCTTTTGCAGATACCTATGGAGTTATAAGTCTCCTTTGTCTACAATTTTAGATAAGAGCTCTTTACTCTGGAGTGGCACACGGTGATCAGCCCAAGGGTTCTACTGAGAGTGGTTTCTCTGTTAACAACGAGGGTGAATTATGTATCTATTTTCTTAAGGGATCTTGCAATAGGGGCAGTAATTGCTCATTTTCTCATTCCTATCAAGCAAAACAATCCATGTGCAAATTCTTCTTCTCTTTACAAGTTCATACTTCACTCTGACTTTAATTTCACCGTATGTAGCATGCACGTTTTAATATATAAATTTCCATTCTCAAATTTTGTACCCATTTACGAAGTGAATGTTTGGTAATATGTTATGCTTTATCATGAATGTGATTGAAAAATTCTTTACCGGGTGACTGAAGCAAATACAGCAGTAGATGACACTGACAAGTTGGTGGCATGCTTTATATCATGTATTTAACTCTCGCGCTACTGCAATTCATGAGACTCTGTTCACAGAATGCATGTGGTACACACTTGAGATTCATCCCCATTTTCAAAGGCATGGTTGTTTAGATCAATAGCGTGATAAACTCCCTCCATAGGTAATTGTAAATTGATCTGCTTGTGCTAAATTGTCAGCATATCAGATTCCATTGCTTTGTTATTCATACTCAGTGGAATATGCTTCAATTAGTTTCTTCTTATCTAGTTATATAATTAAATTAATCAAACTAAGACCACGAATAACACTTTTTCCATCATCTCCTGCAGTTCTTGAAATTTGTGAGAGAATTTACCTTGTTACACACGCTTGAGAGCACTGCTTGGCATCTACTTTAGTTTTGTCAGAGCACTGCTTGAGATGCTTGCCAAGCACTTTAAACCCAGTGCAATAGGAACTTTCAAATGGTGTTCATTCTTCAGCAAGCAGCTTCTGAAGGAGTCACTCTGATCTGGAACATTCCTTTTAAGTACTTTATGTCTGAAGGTCTATAGCACTTTAGGAACACGCTCTGTTAATGCTCATTTTGAAGCCACAGCTTTAAGCAACTATAGGCTACAGCACTAAAAATAATAACATAAGTTATTTCAAAAATAAACCAACCTTGATTAGGTACTTTATAAAATGGATTCTATTGATGCTTCATGGCAGTTGAAATGAAAAAAAGCAAATAAATTTCTTGATTTTGTGTATGTTCCTTCTAAGAGATTAGAGGCTTCTGAGTTTAAATTGTTTGCTCCTCGTCACGATCTAGAGTTCCAAAAGCTGGTATTGGGATTGCTCGCATATAGTCCTCCTAAGAGATTAAAGGCTTCTGAGCCTAAATTGGTCACTCCTTGTCTGAAGCAAGAGATTGAGAAGCTGGTATTAGGATTGCTCAAGTGTACCTGTAGCTGATTATATCCAAGTCATGCCACACTCTCCACAAATGCTCCTAAGTCTTGCTTTCATCACTGCTGCTACTCTATTCTCCCATACAAAATGCAAGTTATTCATTATTGATTGTGTAATTGGACTTGCAGGGTTGTCGGAATGGTGATTCATGTTCTCTCTCATAATATAGGCATGTCATTTTCATCAGTGAGTAAGCCAAGTCCATGCATCGCAGAAAATGGTGATGCCGACCCAACATTACTTATTCAGTTATTTCCTTTTGCTGATGATGGGGAAATTCTCATCTTGGAAGACACCAACTTTCATTTTACCTCCAACATTGCCTGCAATTATGATCCTTTAAGAATGGCCGCCACCACATCTCTTCTTGAATCCTCCATATTCGACCCGTCATTAACTGATGTCAAGATTATGTGGAGACTCCATCACCCATACCAGACCATCATAGGAAATCTGCGGAGAGCCAAGTTCTATGGAAGTCAGTAAAATGCATCTTGTGGTTCCCTGATTTTGAAATTTATGGATATGGAAAAAATTTGGAGGGACAGAGAAGTTTTGTGAAGAACTTCTTCGAGTATTTGGTGATTTGGAGGGACAGAGAAGTTTTGTGAAGAACTTCTTTGAGTATTTGTCGATTCGGTTACTTGCTGACACTTTATATGAAGTGCCGGTTATTCTTACCATGAATAACTTAGGTTTACACAACTGCGGGTAATTACTACTAATGGAACATGGTATCATGTTTTCTCATTTCTCTGTTTGCTTGATCATAGGGTCTTGTAAAGAATCTGTGATCGTGAGGCAATTGCATGTGCATGGCAAAGAGCATACCAGTTCCATGCATGGCCAGTAATCTAGATTTTCATTTTTGTTCTGGAGTTTTTCTTTCCTAATCGGTAGTTACACTGATGAATTTTTTCAGCTCAGTTTTGAGTAGTGGCTTTAAAAGTTCATAATAGTGCGTTCAAACCGTCTTTTGTATCTATCCATCCTAAGCCGCTGATGTTGTTTTGACGCCTTTGTGATTATTGTTCCAGGTGGAGAAGTTGAGAAGGAGCAGCTTCTTCTTTCACAGTGAGTCATTTCCTTTCGATGAGGAGTGCTTTGGGAAATTGTTAGATTGTATACCCTCCAAGAATCCGATGGTGGTATCCAAGTCCATCTCGTATGTTTTTCGCATGTGCCCTCCTGCCAATGTCGTATCGGATGATTTCCAAGCACGAAAGGATCAAGGTTTCTCAAGAGCTGCAACCCACAAAGTGTAATTGATACTTGGGTCATTTCTTGAGAAAGGAGACAATTAGTTGTCCTCCATGGTGCTTTGAGATCCCCCGCGGAGACAGAGAGAAGACAACCTAGATACCTGGGTTGCCAAGTGTGAAGAGCAGCAACGTGACATTATATAACAATGCTTGGTTGGCTTTTATATTTGAATAAATTTGGTTGTTTGATTCAGACTGTTTGCTCCCTCTTGCTTCATTAACCTTTCGGGAGAAAAATTGATTTGTCCATCTCATCTAAATAATTCCATAGGCTACAACAGCATTCAATTTTGAATATGTTTTTTTGTTTTCTTTTTCCAATTTTTTTGTGCTTATTTACAACATGCCGTGTTTTTCTAGAGAAATTCAAGTTGAACTTTAAGTTATGTGATGCTCAAAAGCTTTAGAACCTAAAATTTACTTTCTTCTATTCATGTTGAGGCTCGTATGAATGCAAGCTGGAAATCATTAGCGACTTTTGGGGAGGTGCGTTTATGGAAATTCGATCAATGTGTAACATGACTCTAGAGGTGTTAAACGGGTGGGTCGGGTCAGGTTTGGGTCAAGTCATTAATGGTCCGACCCAAATTGACCCATTAACCCATTTATGACCTATTTATGTATAATGTAAATTTTCCGACCCATACCCGATCCAATCCATACCCGATTCATACCCAACTCATTTAACTAAACTTTAAAAAGTTTATTTCTTATATATATGTTAAAAAAAAAATGGTATTGCTAACATAGTTTTAGACAACACAAATTTTATGGACAATTTTTATAATTTTTAAAATAATTATCTTAAAAAATCGAATTTTAATTATTTTTTATTTTTTAAAATTAATTTTTTTATTTTAAAATATATTTTTCTTTTTTCTTTCTTCTTCTTCCTCTTCTTCTTTGGCCGACCGCCTGCCACGATGATGGCCGGCGGCTGGCCACAAGCAAGCCTCGAGCTCGCCCGATGTCGGTGAGCCTCGAGCTCGCTTGACGCCGGTGAGCTCTAGTCTCGCCAAATTGGTGAGGCTCGAGCCTGGCCGACCGTCGGCGAGGCCTTCACATTGCCAAATCCAGCGAGCTCGTGGCTTGCCGGCATCGGGCGAGGCTCGAGCCTCGCCAGCTCCGGCGAGCTCAAGGCTTGCTTGGCCGATCGCCAACCATCGCCAGCCATCGCCATGCTAGCGATCGGAGGAAGAAGAAAAAAAATTTTAAAAAAAAATTATAATTTCGATTTTTATTAAAATATATATATATATATATTTTTTTTTTTTTGTAAAGTTAAATAGAGAAGAGAGAATATCTTTGTAAATAGGTTCATTTGTAATTGGTTAACAAATGAGTCTTAAATGGATCTGCTCTCGGACCCATTTAAAACCCATATATCTCATCATCTTTATTTTTAAAACTCATTTGGGTGATTTGGGAAATAAAGTTTGACCCGTTAATGACCCATTTAATTAGAAATGGGTCCATAAATGGGTCAATGACCCATTTTGACACCTCTACATGGCTCAAATGGGTTGATGTTGCCTACTTTTCAAGCTAACCCTTTAACTAATGCCTCATGGAGCCAATTCTTCCTAACTAATCTAGCTGAATTACATTAGATTAGTTCTAGTAACTTCAAAAGATTAGGAACATGTTTTAGAATGTTGATCATATGTAAAGAAATTTGTTAAAATATTCACATTATGTATGTCAATTACAGGTAGTTGCGCCTTGAATTGACAATAAAGGCTTTAGCTTGGGGAAGATTTGCCTGTAATCAATTGCAAAACAATTGACTCCTCCCTTTCCGGATCAACAAGTAGACCTTTGCTCAGAAGGCTCGTACCGCCAAAGTTGCTAAAATGGAAAAAGAAAACCTGTTACCAGGTTTTGTCAACGACGATGAATAAATAAGGGAACTCCAAACTTGCCCAATATAGCATCTTCATTAATCATATTGAGCTAATCGGAGCACTGAGAAGTCTTCAAAAGTCTTGCTCAAAGTTAGGGAGTAAGAACTATTCACTTGAGGTTGATCTTTCATGATGGAAACTGGAAGTACTGTGTGCATGATGGTGTCAAGCTGCTGAGGTTGTAAAGTAGAAATCAGATTTCACATTGTAGAAGCTTCCGCAAAACTTGAGAATCTTGAGAACATGTCTTCTAGAAGAACATGAGGGTTTCCTTGTTCAACCTAAAATGGACAATGAGATACACAAATTAGGCCAAATCGAAAATCAGAGCACTTAGACAACTACTAATGCCATTCTGAAATAAATACTTTTAAGTACTCTTACACGTAACAAATTGTTGAAGAATAGTATCAAGTTTCTTTTGAAATCTTTTACGAGGATAAGTAAATCAAAAGAATGCCTCCTATCAGGATGTGGGGCGAAACAAGAACCATACCAGTGTCCCATGGTCAAGAACAAGGATGTTGTCCATATCAAGCACTGTTGAAATACGGTGGGCAATGGTGGTCACAGTCATGCCTCGGCATTCATTAGATATTGTATTCTGTAGTATTGAAGCTGTTCGGGCATCTACGCTTGCTGTACACTCATCCAAACAGAGCACCTGTAAAGTTTGAGTTTCAGCATACTTGGACTGACCGAAAGAGAAATAGAAAAGGGGACAAAGAAAAACTGTCCAGTGTTAAGAACCTTTGAAGACTTCAGAAGTGCGTGTGCAAGACAAAGAAGTTGCCTTTGCCCGATAGAAAATGTTACCCCAGATTCCTTCACATGAATATCGAGCCCACCTGCTACTTCCACTTCCTCTTTCATATGGCACTTCTCCAGCGCATGCCATATTTTTGGTCATCAGTGACCCGATAAGGATCCATATTATCCCTATAAATATCACAAAAAAGGAGCCAGCATTAGATATCTAAGTGAAGGGCCTCAATGTGAGTAATTGAGTATTAAGGAAACAAGAATAGAGCTCTTGATTTCAGCAAATAGAATAGAAAGAAGGATTGGTAACATATCAAAACACATTTTTAAGCTCCACCTCAAAAGGTCCTTTGAATAAGAATGGAGTCTGAGGCACAATGGCAAAGTGGGACCGAAGATCTCTAGCAGGAATGTGGTCTATATCAATGCAATCCACCAAAATACAGCCACCACAGAGGCCATTGAGGCGGAAGAGGGCATTCAAGATGCTGGATTTTCCAGCACCGGTTCTTCCAACAATTCCAACCTGAATTAATGTACAGCAGATTAAGCACATCTTACAAGACACTGTCGTCCATCACATACATTGACCGGATTATAGTAATTTTTAGGCTAAACAAGATAACAAAAATAGTATGAGTCCAACCTGCATCCCCCCAGGAATGGTAAAGGTGACGTCATTCAATGCAGCTGGCAGGGAAGGCATGTGTCTCATGGTGACATGCTGAAACTCTATCAATCCTTGAGAAGGCCAATCTAAATTTGGTGGTGGTTGTCCACCAAGTTGCTCTTGAGGGACGTCCATATACTACATGAATTAATAGAAAGTAAGCATGGTATGTAAAGAAATAAACAAAAATGCCGTGCACTCAGATTCATACTTCAAGAGTTCTCTCAATCGAAACCATCCCCTTTTCCGTTTCTCTGAAGCTTGTCAAAAAACTACCAAGCAGAGACACCAATGGGGCTGCATAAGAGAGGGCCAACCCCACCTGTGAAAGAACGTCACTTGCTATTATTACTACATACTCTTCTGAGCTTTAATTATATCGCTGGTCTCAAATTGGAGAAGAAAAGAGAAAGATAGTCACTAAGGTCACAAGAGGCAAAAAATAAATTGGAAGAAAGGAACAAAACATGCACCAGCCCAGGAGTACCAAAGTTGATAGGCAAGAGGCCATGAGATCCAACAACAGACATGACTGTTGCGAATGAGATTATAAATGCTGCCAACAACTGATAGAGGAACATTAGTCTATAAATGAAGACAGATGCAAGAGTCCCTTTTATTTATTATCGAAGTTCATAGAGAGTTGGAAATTACTGATGCATCATACTTTCACAAATTTGACATTTCTTGAAGTTGAAACATGAAGAAAATAAGTCCCATTGACATAAAATGTGTACTGACTCCGGATATACCTGTAGGCACAGGGAAAGCCATAAGCTCACTGTAAACTCAGAGCGAAGTCCGCTGATATAGCCCTATTTGCTCAGTGAATCTGGTGAAAAAGAAATTCTGTCCAACAACCAGAATGACGCCGATATAGGTCAAAGACTATAAATAGCACAAGCAAAATAACCACACAAATAAATAGTTAAGGACACATTTTCTCATGGACGATGAAGTCCTAGTTACATTGTAGGCAGCTGATTTCAGAGAGATTCAATGATTTTCCTTACCATAGTACGACTTGGTTCTTTGTATACACTTTAGGTTGATACTGAGCTACTCAATCAAGGATAACTGTCTCTTCTACAATGCTCAAACTGCTTAACTAGTTTCTTAATTACCTTAATTTACCATCAAGTCATCAAAGTTTTACCACAGAAGAACAGTCAAGTCACGGTCTGCAACTAGTAATATCCTTTAAGCAGCAATACTGTAATAAATCATGCGTGTCTTCTGAAGATAGAGATACTCTGCTATAAAAGGATCTGATGAGAACATCTAATGTCTACCTGAGACTAGAATGCACGTATAGTTGATGATCCATCAAGAGTCTCAGAGAAAGATGCATAGATAGGAGAACGAGCAACGCTGTCCAGCCTTCTTAACTCCCTGGAAGTTGATCTGTAAAAGAGCTGTGAAACTTCCAAGTTAAAAGAGAACTCCAAAGTCATATGTCAGGGAAATTCTTTTTGTTTGTTTTCATAGATAAAGCAATACCTGCTGGTGCAGATGTATCTATAAACTTAATCGCACCGAATTCTACTAAGTGGAATCAAAAAAAAAAAAAAACGAACCTTCGGATTGTACGGGAGTCGCCAATGGGGTGCCTATCGGTGGGGCTTGGGAAGGCGACGGCGGGAGGCGACGGCGTCGGCAGCGTCCGCGTTCAGGAGCGGGGACGCTTCGCGGAGGAAAGAGAGAGAGAGCGAGCAAAGCGACCTTCGTTCGCGGAGAGGGTGGCCAAAATGCGAGCAGGGGTTCGTCGGCGTCGGGGTTGGCCGGCAAGGGCGCTCCGCAGAGGAAAGAGGGAGAGAGCGGAGCGGAGGTCGCGAGAGGGAGGCGAAAGGGCGTCGGTGACGGCGTCGGGGGCGTGGAGCGTCGGCAGCGTCAGCGTGGTGCGGAGGAGCGTCGGCGTCGGGAAGAGCGTATGGAAGCAGATCTGTGATTTGAGAGCGTCAGAGCGTGTGTGCAGAGAGGTGGGCCAGGTGTACAGGAGAGAGAACACACGAGGAGAAAGATCAAATTTTGATTCGCTGACCCGATTTACACGTGACTTCTGAATGATTTTAATAGTGGGTGATGGTGGAGCTCCACGACCAGCCAACTTTCAGAATGAGCGCGTGTGCAGAGAGGTGGACCAGGTGTACAGGAGAGAGAACACATGAGGGGAAAGATCAAATTTTGATTCGCTGACCCGATTTACACGTGACTCCATGTGTTGACTTCGGAATGATTTTAATAGTGGGTGATGGTACGATCAAAGAGAGCAATATAAAAGAAAAGTAACAGAAGATACTGTATGATCTTTTCGGACTTTGCAGTAGGACCCACATAAACACGATCGGTATTTGGTTCACATGTTTTGTCACTATTGCAAATTATTCTAAAATAAACACAAGATTGCAAATTTGCTGACGAAGGCTGTAGATACGTCTCGATTCATTATCATGATCCATCCGTATATAATCCGAAAGGATATATTTGGAGACCCCTCGGATACCACTTTAAACTTCTGACCAATTAATTTACTTTAGTAAGTTCACCTTTTACTTTTCCGTGGCAGCTACTTAATTAAATTCTTGTTATGACCGATTGACTACATGTAAAATGAATGCATCAACAAATATAATTGACTTAAACAAAGAAAATCAGTTAAAAACCGCGGTTCCATTTTTGTCCATCATCTTAAATCATTTGCAAGCCTAAACTTAGCTCAATAATAAACGCCATTTGAAATGATTCACTAAGCACATTTCTTCAACAAAGACATATAAAATCATGTAAACTAATTATTGAGCACACCTCTAATGAGTACTTGACTAAATGTGGGCACTGTGATGTGCGATTAGTTAGTAACTAGACGTGTGTGCATGCACGCGTCACACACAATATCCACTCATGCATTACACGTAGCTACTCTTTCAATGAATATAGAAAGTTCTATATGCATAGGTAACATGATCGATTTGTTAGCATTCTGATGCAAATGTCATTCCTCTCGGCTTGAAACTATTCTTCATATTGTCACGAGACATTAGTACTTTTATTTTACTAAAACAATGCAATTTGATTAGGGAAGTTCACTCTCCTTGCTAATCTCTCATATTTATTTGCTTCCTATCAGTAAAATGCTTCTATATAGTTTATTTCTTTCTTTAGCTTTTCCTATTCTCTAAGTAAATGAATAATCTCTTCCCATACTAGGCAATAACAAAACTTGCACATTTTGTAAACTCCTAATATTTAGACATTTTATGCATGTCACTCCTTTTTATGAAAGGGATATCTTTATTTTTTTTAGAAGAAAGAGAAGCCTTTTTTGCCGCAAATTGCAGGTATTCCGATTAGAGATATTTAGGCTGCGCATGACAACGCTTTTGTTTCAGGAAAGAGTTTTTTTTTTTTTTCAGAAATAGTTCTTTTTTATTTCTGTTCTGGGGAACAATTTCTGAGTAAAAAAACCCGTTTGGTAACTACACAAAATTTATACTCTTGGAATAGAAAAAGAATAGAATTGCGTTTAGTAACGCAACAATTTATTTTTTGTATTTATTCATTTTTTTATTTTTGCTCACAGATCGCCGACCGTCGGCTACCGCCGCCCGACGCCTCCTGCCGTCCGCCACCACCATTGCATGACCGCCCGCCGCCGACCACCGGTGATCGCCGCCGATCGTCACCGGCTACCGCCGCCGACCGCTAGCCTCTGGCGATCAACGGCCAGCGGTCGGTGGGGGCCGATGGGCTCTGTGGCGGAGGTCGCCGGTGACGGTCGGTAGCGGGCGGTTGTCCAACGGTGGCGGTAGGCGGTGGCGGGCGACGTTGGAGGGCGGCGGCGGGGCGGTGGCGGCGGCGGCGGCGGCGGCGGCGGCAACGGCGGCGACGGGGTAGTGGCGGCGGGCGGTCGTGCAATGGCAGCGGCGGCGACGGCGAGCATCCGGGGGGCGCGGGCGGCTGCGAGCGTCGAGCGGCGGTGGCGACCGGTGACGGCGGCGGTGGTGGTGGTCACCGGCGACAACGGTGGTGGCGACAGGCGGCCGGCGACAGCGCGGCGCGATGGTGGTCAGCGGTCAGCGGTGGCTCCGAGCGATTGGAGGTGGCCACGGCAAAAGAGAGAAACAAAAGGAAAAAAAAAAGAAAAAAGAAAATTGGCTTATTTCTAGAAGTTATTCTCGGGAACAAGAAGCAACGTTTTTTTATTTCTCAAAACTGTTCCCGGGAACAAAAAATTAGAGAAATTGTTCCGGGGAACAAATGTTTTACCAAACAGGTTTCTGTTCTTTTTTTTTTTTTTTTTTTTTTTTTCTGGGGAACAAAAAAACAGAAATTGAGAGAAATAAAAACGTTACAATGCGCTACCTTACTTGCGGGAAACATGCAAACGAAGAACAAGTCTTGTGGGGGAATCTACTCCGAGTGCTGAAAGTCCAATCATTGGACTTAATGGACAATCCTGGGAGGACACAAGGCAACCGCATTCCAAGCACAGCCCCTAACACGACTGTGGCACATCTCATTTGACAAATCACCTGCGAAGAGTACATATATCGCAGAACGGGGGCATTCTAGTTCATTTACCCCGAACGCTACGGATATTCATTATTAACTTACTTAAGATAAAAGAAAGTGAATTTGAAACTATCCCGTCAAGAACCACACCACAAAGGGAGAAAAATGAAGGTCAGAGCGAAACAATTATGAAGATGTGGAGAAACAAAACTACCTTGTTTCGCTTACATCATTCTCTGAATAAGCAAACTGGAGAATGGGTTTTTGTATTAAGTTGGAAGTCCTTGAAAGTTCCTCAAATTCTTGATCATGCCCAAGTAGGGGGCACAATTGGAGAAATTTCCATATTCATTCCCAGCCGGTAACGAAAAATATGAAGTTCTGCATGCTCTGAATTGGGTTTCAAGAGCGCAAAAAGGTGATTAACGTTAAAGAGAAAACGAACAAGAAAAAACAAAAAAGAAGAGATCATTCCCATCAAGGTTTTTCTGTCTGCTCAAGCAATTAATTTATCATTTTGATAGAGTGTTACTTTCTTGCTTCCATAACTGTATGATCATCCATCGCATGTTAGTGATTTAAGACCAAATCAATCAGGGCTACTTGCAAAACATTTTGTAAAATAAATTGAAGATGCCAAAGGGAGATAGATTTATCTAGCATAATCAAGTCCCCTATCCATGAAATCTCTAGTTCACAAAAGTAAAGTGTTCTCTCACATTTTACTCGGGTTTTTAATCAACCATAGTAGACCAATGGCAATTCTTAAATGAATTGAATTATATGTCTAAATAATTTAATTAAAACCCCAGAGTTGTGATTGTCAAGGGTTTGAGAGAGCCCGCATTAGACAATGGTACCATCTTTTTAATGAGTAACCATTCGCACTTGCATAATAATCCATTATTTCTCTTAGTGGTCCACCTCTAAGAAGGTCATGACAATTGGCAATTAGAGAGTGGCAACTAAATTAAAGAAGTAAAAGTGAGCTTGTTGGATTAGACACGAGTTGACCGAGCAATCGCACGGAAACGATGAATAAACACTCCTCATTTATCCGATTGCACTAAAATGTTGAGAGGAGTTAGTCAACAAGCCGACGAAGCTTGTGTAAAAGTTTTAGACCAAACGGATATTGAAAAGTTCAGTTTTGAAGGCTTGACATCATTGTTTTTTTGTCCAGGCATCCTTGTGCAAGATCATCTAACATTCCTTGAAAAAATGCAAATTTAGGAACTATTCTTGGAACTAGCACGTGAGCCATATATTGTTTGAAAATAGACATACAGACACTCGTTGTGATTCTTTTTTTTTTTTTGTCAAAATCGTTGTGATACTTATCTTGCAATCGTTTTGAGCTTGTTTGGGTCTTCAATTAATCAAGAGAAGTTGGGTATAAATTACTAGGAAGAAAATTGAGTCCACGTGTGAATTGGTGCTGTTAAAGCTCTTTGGAGTGATCATAATTTTAGCCGTGGGCCCGAGGTTCTCATACTTCATTGTCCCTAGTCGAAGAGTGTAGGAGAGTCCTAATATTCATCATATGCATGGATGACCTATGTGAACTGAAACCTAACTATTAATGAAAGATCATGCCTCTAGTTTATATGTGCAAAAGGAATGCCGCAAGAAAAATGAATGCAATGTTGTATAAACTGATTGTTTTGTTTTTATCATGGGTCAAATTTATGAGATATAAATTCATCAGTGAAATTCAGGTGTCAGCATCAAATTTTCCTTTAAATAGTGAAGATTGGAAATTTCGATCAAATTGATGATTGGACTTATATATATGATGTTTTCGAAAAAGACAAGACATCTTACTAAGGCAAAAGTTGTTGGACTTATCCCACATCAATTATGAAATTGTCTGGTGGTTAATTTATAAATGTGAAGGAAAGTCTCACCCTTTGAGTAAAAGTTTGAGGTGATAGAAGCCCAAGACTACCAAACATTGGTGTTAGAGCTGATAGTAGATTGGCAGCCCCCAATTTGTTCTAGATATCTCAAGAAAAGGAATCTAGTGACCAACGCAATTTCTGGGCAATATGTGTTGTGGTATAACGCAATCCCAATGGTAGTCTTCATGGTTTGATTCGAAGAAAAAAACATGGATAAAGGTGGGCATTGGAGATTCAAGTTAAGATTAGTTAAATATAGAAAGATACCTCAATTAAGGGGAACAAACCTAACAATGAGCTCAAATGTGATTGAGAGATTGTTGAGATATACATGTGAGTTATCTTAAGGAAATGAATCTAGTGGCCAAGACAGTTTCCAGGCAGTGTGTGTTGTGGTGTTGCAATGCAATCCCATGGTAGTTTTCATGATTCAGTCCAATGAAAAAGAACATGGACGAAGGATGGATGAAGGTGAATGTTGAAGATTCAAGTTGAGATAAGTTAATGTAGAAAGATACCTAAATTAAGGGGGAATAGACCTAACATTGAGCTCACACGTGATGGGGAGATTGTTGAGATATGTATATAAGTTGCGTTTGGGAAGTCCCACAGTGGAGAATTGGTGCAGTGTGAAGTAATTAATATATCTAGTTGGCCAATAACTCATTACTTTAAGCTTTTGAGTGAAGATATATTCAATTAGATATGTTGATAGACTTAGACTTGGGCTCTCTCTTAGCAATCTCCTAGGGTAAAGATATTGAAAATCTGTTATACACTCCCAACAAAAGTAAATACATAACTAACTTATTTTGATAGGACAAATTAGTTGATAAACCAATCCATGAAACCCAAGAAAGAACAAGGCATCATAAATTTGTGGAAACCGGAGGATTATATTGAGTACTAGAGTAAAGTTGTAGGACTTAAATGCACAAATTAAGAGTTGCAGATTTGATTGCATAATTCATGTAAGTTGTTTGACCAAAAAATAAATTATTCCAATGAAATAAGAATCGAATTTTACCTAATTCGATTATTTTGATGGATCACCGGACTCTACGTGGCCAGCATGTTTACTCCTATTCATTAGCCAAAAGATATATTAATGTTTTCTCCTTTTTATATTGTGGACGGCAAATAATAGCATCTCCTGCTTTTTCTTTATTGTTTTGGGTTGCCTTCTTGTGAACAGGATAAGAGCGTATATTAATATCATGTTTTCGACGCAATAATCACATAAGTGCAAGGTGAGCAATAGCTCAAAGCTTAGCCAATGGAGTACTGCCCTACTTTGCTCTTTTGGCTCGGCCTCCTCCTCCCGGCACTTCTATTTTTCCTTCTCAACCGGAAGCGCACGAAGCTTCCTCCTCAGCCCCCCGCATGGCCCGTGATCGGCAATCTCCTCGACCTCGGGACCATGCCGCACCAGAACCTCCACAACTTCCGAGCCAAGCACGGGCCTGTGACGTGGTTGAAGCTCGGTTCCGTGAACACCATGGTGATCCAATCAGCTCAGGCCGCCGCAGAGTTCTTCAAGGGCCATGACTCCGCGTTCGCAGACCGCAAGTGTCCCCATGCAATGACAGCTCTTGGTTATGACCAAGGCTCGCTCGCTGTGGGTCGTTACGGTGGCTACTGGCGCGTTCTCAGGCGTCTCTGCTCTGTTGAGTTCCTCGTGACCAAGCGCGTCAACGAGATGGCCCATCTCAGGCAGAAGTGTGTCGACAACATGGTCGGGTATTTAGAGGAAGAAATGGCGGTTAAACAAGTAACAACAGGTTATTTCTTACGTGCTTCGTGTTACTTTGGACGTTTGCGTTGCATGTGTAACCTTGAATGACCGAAATAATAGTTTTCTTCTTCAAAGGGGAAAAAAAAAAAGCAACAGAGAGAGAGAGAGAAAGGAACGTTTAAACTCCTTATAAAATATCAAAAGAGGATGAAGGCCTATACCCTACACAATATTCCCACTGGTGTCACAAGTTCTTCTCAATTATTAATATATGTAAAATTAACAGTTAAGATATGTTGGGACTTCTGCACCATTAGGAGTTAACGATCCACGTTGTCAAAAGAATCGTATTTCAATAAAGAATGCAACCTGCAACTAGATCTACCTAAGAAAACATTGGGCCTGCTTTTTGTGGATAAAGGAACCGGCAGTCTTTCCTTTTTGCAAAATGTACGATTAAGTTCCAGAATCTTTTTTTTTTTTTTTTTTTTTCCTACTAATGAGTTCTTAAATTATACATCTTTTAAATTGAGTTGGCCCTCCTCTTAAATATGCGAATGCATTGGTTATGATGAATATTGCATCCCCACCATATGTTAGCACTCACTAGACTAAGTAATTAGGGAGACATGAATTATTTTTTACTTAGTGCTAAGATGGGTAAGAAAGATTATAAAAATAAAGAAATCTAAATCCAAGTAAACATTCACCAACCCAAGCGTTGCCTCAATTTATTGCGTGACCCCGGGCGACAACTCACCTCCACCCCTAGTTATTCAATTTTTCTATGTCATTCTGTTTTTAGGTTTTTTAAGAAGTCACTTAAGACACCATGTTGGTTTTCAATGAGGACGTAACCGCCATGTCAACATTGATATCTACTTCTTTAATGGAAGGACTAAATCAAAGAAGAAGTTATACGGCTCGAGGATTTAATTGCACAACAAATTTAGGAACCTAATTAAAACTTTTTATAAAAGTTTAGGGACTGCTGGTACTTTTATCCCTTTGTTTTGTTGCTGTAATTGAAAAATTCAATAAAATAGATACCAGTGTAAATAATTCAAGTTGCCCAAGAGCTACTGGTGTTTAAACTGCTATTTAGTCAAACTTGCTTTCATTCTTCTCGAGTTTGAGTCGAACTAGAGTGGCTCTACTGTTGAATTATGCCAAGCTCGAGTAGCTTTACCATTGAATTGGGTCAAACTAGAGCGTGATCAAGTAGTTGGGTTTTATATATCTTTTGATGCATTGATCAAGTATATCTCCATTATTATGCAAGAGAATGCAAAAGTAAACTTTCCACTTTATTTTATTTGTAGAAGCCAAGTTGGAGTTTTTAAGAGTTCAGATGCTAATTTAGTTTTGTTAGTGAAAAATATCCGAAAACAAGCTTATCAAGAACTTTATTAAGTTCGACTTGAGCTTGAAAAATCCAACTTTTGCCTTGAACATTGCAGCTTGGAGGTTGATTCCTCCATCCCTTCTTAAACTAGTTGCAAAACTTGGTGCAATAATTTTTTTTTTTCATGTCTAATTCATTACGCTCTGCTATACATTCTCTAATTATAATTAATCGTTAAAAATTTCTAATTTTTATGAAGAGCAAGGAATCGACTTATCCCACTTCCTCTTTCTCATGGCATTTAATGTGGTGGGTAACATGGTGCTCTCGCGGGATCTGTTGGACCCAAAATCGAAGGACGGGCCCGAGTTCTTCGATGCCATGAACCGGTTCATGGAATGGGCTGGCAAGCCCAACCTAGCCGACTACCTGCCGTGGTTGAAATGGTTGGACCCGCAGGGGATCAAAGCAAACACGGCGAAGGAAATGGGTCGAGTCATGAAGATTGCCGAAGGCTTTGTCAATGAGAGGTTGGAGGAGCGAAAGCTGAGGGGGGAGATCAGAACAACAAACGACTTCTTGGACGCGGTATTGGATTATGATGGCGATGGAAAGGAAGGCCCTCGTAAAATCTCTTCCCAGAACGTCATCATAATAATTCTGGTATCCTCTCTTCCACTCTTGGCAAAAAAGAAATGATTAACATTTTACACTTTAAGTTTGTAGAGAACGTTGCATAACAAAAAGCTACTACTATTATAAAGATGTTACCATTCTTTCCTGATTTAGCCAATCTGTGCTCATTTTGTAATAACTAGCTAAGAATGTTCTACGAAAACACAAGATTGATTTATAATTATTTTTTATAAAAAGAAAATCTAGTGCTAGAAAGACACATTGAATGATTTATTAAATTAAGTCGATGTCAATTTTACTGATTAATAGAACATGTTGGGTATCCACAATGAATGAGTGAATAGTATGTTGATCAGATGGGTGATATGATATTAATTATAAATATAATCGATGCTCAAACACCAGCATTGATTATAACAAGCCAATAAAATTAAGTTGACAAGGCATGAACAGTTTTTGTCCATGGACTTATAAATGAAAGTCAAGTTAATGTCGATCGAGTCAAGAAGTATTGACATTGGCTCACAAAATTTGGTCAAATCAAATCGACTGCGAGGATAAAACTAGCGCGAACAATTATTGTAGTCAAACTTCTAGGACGGAACAATTTTTAAAGTTGTTGACCGGCGGTTGCAGTGAAGCAATCGTTGTAGCTGAGACTACAAAAAGAGCACATCTTAAGGGAAAAAGACGCACAAACATAAAAAGAACACACTTCACTTTCTTGCCATTCATTTTCAGTTATTTCTCAGCAACGTAATTCTTTCCATTCCAGTTGTTTATTTCATTTTTTCCAATCAAACACCTGCTCTTGCCCTTTTATAAATATTTCTGTTGTCATTAGTGGATTCATTTGTCGATTTTAGGATCCAATCATCAAATTCTTGTTCCTTTCTTTAGGCGCAATTGTCTGTCAATTCGAAGCATAGGAGCTGCTATGTTTGATAAGGATTGTATCAGGTGAAGCATGATGATTTTTACTATTAAGCCCACGATTTAAGGGAGTGATTTTCGAGCAAAACTGAATATCTTAATTATAGCAAAAGAATCAACATTGATGGTAACCCTAACAAGATATGATCTTGTACTAAATGGGTCTAATTGATGGTGCAGGAAATGTTTTTCGCTGGATCAGAGACTACAAGCAGCACCATCGAGTGGGCGATGGCGGAGCTACTCCGCCAACCCGTGTCAATGAAAAAGGCCAAAGATGAGATTAACCAGATTGTGGGGTTGAAAAGAAAACTCGAAGAAAGTGACACGGAAAAAATGCCGTTTTTGCAAGCTGTGGTGAAGGAAACCCTAAGATTGCATCCACCAGCACCTTTGCTTATCCCACGAAATGCTATAAAAGAAACCAATTTCATGGGCTTTGATATACACAAAGATACCCAGGTTTTGGTGAATGCATGGGGCATTGGAAGAGACCCAGATGCTTGGGAGGACCCATTAGCATTCAAACCAGAGAGGTTTCTAGGATCTAAAATTGACTACAAAGGTCAAAACTTTGAGCTAATTCCATTCGGATCAGGCAGAAGAATGTGCGTCGGACTTTCGTTGGCGGATAGGGTGCTTCATCTCAGTCTTGCGAAGTTGCTCTACCATTTCGATTGGGAACTCGGTGATGGTTTGACTCCAAAGACCCTCGACATGAGAGAGCGGGCGGGAATAGCACCAAGGAAGCTCCATCCTTTAAAAGTGATACCTAAAAAACGTAGTGTGTGAGGCCTTTAGAATATCATTCATGGTAACTAGTTATATTCCTGACTGGCTAATAAGGAAATGACAAGACGTGATGTCATGTATCCAAAACAAGCACAGGATGTTAAGTTTCATGAACATAATTTCAACATTTTATTACCCTAAGGTTGTTGGCGCTGATGTTATTGTGTCGAGGATTAATGAACCTATCCAAGGAAGACTTCTTAAGAATGGTGTTTTTACTCCACAAATACCTTAGGAAAATTACCAAAAAGTTCTTAAACCTATTATACTTTTACCAATTCAGTTATAAACCTCTTTATTATACAAATTAGTCCCAAACGTCTTCATGTTTTGCCAATTGAGCTCATATGATCAATTTTAGTCGAAAATCACTAAGATGAATGTCAGGCATCCTACATGATGTAGCTAGTGTAGACGTGGAAATTTTTTAATATTTTTTTAATTTTTAAATACTTTTTCTTTTCTTTCTTTCTCTACTGGTTTTCCAAGCCTTGGGGATGACTACTGACCAACCATAGGCTACAACCAATGATGGTCACCCTCGCCAAGATCTGGCAAGGGAGGACCTTGTTGCCTCGCCAAATTCAGCAAGTCACAGCTTCACGCGAGGCTTGACTATGCCCAATCTAGCAAAGGCAAGGTGCAACCTCGTCAGCCTTCACAAGGGCTGGTCTCGGGCGAGGCTTGCCCAAAGATGGCGAGGCCAACCTTCCCTGAAGGCTAGCAAGGGCCAACCTTGCCAACTTCAAGCAAAGCTTATCCCCGTCAAATCTGGTTAGGACAAGCCTTACTCAAGGCCAACAAGGGTGACCTCACCTAAGGCTAGCAAGGGCAACCCTCGTTAGTCATAACCTATGGCCAATCATTGGCCATCAACAGGGCTTGGCAAAAGAAGAAAAAGAAGAAGATGAAAACAAGAAAATTAAAAATAATAAATATTCAAAATTCAAAAATATTAAAATACTATAGTAAAAAAAAAAAAAGTTTGCCGGCTTTCACTTTAATGATTTTCGATCAAAATTGGCCAAATAGACTCAATTAGTAAAACTTGAACATATTTGGGACTCAATTAACACAATTAAAATATTTATGATTGAATTAGCAAAAATACAATATTTTATGAATTTTTTGGTAATTTTCCCCAAATATCTTTGGGCATTTACAAGTTTTTATGTCAGCATTTGGGTCTTGTTTAAATTGTATGACTTAAGCATGCAGCAAGTAGCTCACTTGCCTTTTAAGCCAACGATTAAACTTTACTTGTAAAAAAAAAAAAAATGCCCTAAAGTTGGTTCTACACAAGAGTCCACAAAATGGATAATTGTGATGAACTCAGTGCACTAGATGCCAGTCCATATAATAGAGTCTTGAATCAGAGACCATGAACAATACCAGCTTGACATGGATTGATTTTGATCCCCACCCAAATCGGAATCCTGTTAATGGATTCAAACACAATGCTGATCCCAATAACTCAATTGCTAGTGCATCGCCGTCTTCCAGGAGCACACGGTGGAATCTACAGAAGATAGTGAAACTCCAATTCGACTCTTAAGTACATAAGTGAGATGCTCATGGAGGGGGACTTGGAGGAGAAAAACTACACGTTTGCCATATTGATTGGCCACCCATTGGGCCAAAGAAAAAATCAGCGTGACGTCCTCTACCAGAAGGGTACCCTTCCGACCACCAAAAAAAAAAAAAAAATTCAAGTACTTGCTAACTAGCAAAAATTTGGCCAACCAGCGAACTCAAGTTTTCATTTGAGACTAATTTGGCAACTTTAGACCCTTATTTGAAATAATGTCCACCTTAAGCCATTTTTTGAAAAAATAACCTCACTTTAGATGCTCATTTAAAATTTTTTCTTACTTTGCCAAACATTAGTCATCTGAAGTGATGGTAAATGTATACAAATTGCTGAATCTCTATGTATGTTACCAAGGTAAGATTTTGCTATAGTGTCAAACATCCAAACAGGTTGATAATTTACTATTTATTTTTTCATCATTAAATTCCTTCAATAGTTGGCAATTCTTCGCCCACTTGTAAATTTACCAATTTAATAAAATCTTACTGTGTAATGTACGAGTATTTTGCACTAAATCATCTGACTTCGTTGGGCTTGAATATAACTCATTTGGTTTCCTTTGTGTAATGCTTGCGGATATTACTTTCATTGGTTTTATTTGATTGCTCTACTTTCTAACATGTGATGGTAAGGCCGAGCATCAATCTAGGGTCAACCCTAGACCGACCTTGGACTAGCCCAACTCAGCTAATCTTGATCTAAGTGGATCTTTTTTTTTTTTTCAAAAAAAGACCTAAAGTTGCCATAGGAGTTTCAAATAAAGGTCTAACCTCGCCAACTCGCTGAATATTCTGGCCGAAAAAGAACATTTTTGTCCAAAGACAATTTTAATTAAGTTAGATTAAAAATTAATCTAAAAGCTTTTCAAAAAAAAAAAAAATACATGCAGTGTGGGCCCTCACCTTTGGTCAGCAAGGGTTGTGGCCCTCATTGAGGTGTCCGCAACCTCGACTCCCTATCGGTTAGGGGTGAGTGATTTCAGGTTTTGTACATGTTCCACTTGAGACCTGGAACTTATCCATTAGAACACATTCCTTATTTTTTGGAATAGGAAACTTGTGACACGTAATGTTTCTATTCCGGGGAACAATTTTTTAACATAAATAGTATTGTTTTTGTTTTTGTTCTAGGGAAGAATTTTTTAGTATAAGAATGCGTTTGGTAACTGCAAAAAATTTCTACTCTAGAAATAGAAACGCGTTTGGTAAACTTGTATGCTTTTTTTGTTTCTTTTAATTTTTTAATATTTTTATATTTTTTTTTTTTTCTTTTTCATTTTTTCTTTTTCATTTTTTTTAGCCAGTCGCCGGCCTTAGCCATGGCCGACGATCGACCGACGAGGGCCGACGACCTCGCCAGCCCTTGACGAGGCCGAGCTCGCCCAGCCACCAGTGAGGCTTGGCCTCTCTAGGCCACCGCCAGGTCGGCGTCACCCAACGGTGGCCCGGCGAGACGAGTCTCATCGGTGGCTAGGCGAGCTCGACCTCACTAGGCCAGGGTGAAGCCAACCTCACGCTGCCTGGGCAAACTCGACGTCACCGGGGGCCAGCATGCTTCGGCAAGGCCGTCGGCCGTCGACGGTTGGTCGCCGACCATGGCCAAGGCCGGCGATCGGCCAAAAGGAAGAAAAAATAAAAAATAAAAAGAAGAAAAAAAGTGTTTATTGGAAGTGTTCCCGGAATAAGAAACAAGTTTTTTTCTACTTCTTATTTCTATTCCAAATCTGTTCCAAGGAACAAAAAAATAAATTTTTGTTCCGAGGAACAAAAAAACAAAAATTTGTGTTCCAGGGAACAGAAACACATTTTTCCAAACACACACCCTTATCATGCATATCCTAGACACTGGAATTTACCATGTCACAAGTTCCAAGGTCAATTCCAGGGTCTACTCAGGTTCCACCTGTTGACACATAAATTTTGGCAATCCGGTCATTTATTTATTGCATAGAAAATTAGGGTTAATTTTATCCCTAAAAATATATATATTAATTGCATAGCATATAGATTTAGATGCATTTATTTTAATTTGCATATTTTTCTTTTATTTATTGGACCGGTGACGGGTGGGTTCGAATTAGTGGTTATGAGCTTTAACTTGGCAAGCCGGACTAAGCCCACGAAGAGAGCAATTTGGCCCAAGCGCGTATTTTAAGAAAATCCTATTGCAATTTTTGAAAAATCATTAGAGAATATGCATTTTTGCAAAGGAAATCTAGAAGAGGTGTGGAAAATAAAAAGTGATCTTCGCAGATGTTAATTTGAAAAGGAAATTAAAACCCTAATCTTTTGCCTATAAAAAGGTTACTAGTGTAGGGTTTCGGAGGGCCACATTACATTGAATACGTGGCCACATGGAGTCAAAAATTTCCTAATATCAGAATACACAGAGAACATACGAGAGACAGAGAGGATTCGGAGAGGAAATCACGGCCATTGAGAAGTACACGTGAGAAAAGTCAATGAGAGAGCTTCTCTCTCGGCCAAGGCTTGGCCGAGAGATCCTTTTTGCCATGCTTGCTACCTCTCACGCCGCATGTGCCGATCTGTGACGCGAGCTTCAACGTGAACTTGCTACGGGTCCTATCGCCAAAGCCTACTCCAGTGACGCTGTTGATCCTTGACGGCATACCGCCATCGCAAGTGTGCCGTGACACATCTTGGCATCGAACACTGGAGTTGCAGCCTTTTTGCCGTTGTCTACGTTGACGCATCGGTCTGCTAGCTTATATCCAGAGCCCATAACGACAAGTCACCAAAATCCCAGACGACATCCTTCGTATATACCACGTCCTAGGTTTTATCACGTCAGCCCAGCAGCAAGCCGACGTGCATAGATTTGTGGAGAACCCCACCGAAGCACCACAATCTACTTGGTGACAAAAATCGGTGGAAATTTGGGGAGCAAGGCGCTGAAGCGGTGATTTTTGGCTTAGTTTGTCAGTCCTTGCAGCGAAACCAGAATCTCCCGCAATTCCAGGCCGGTGAGCAACTTCCAGCAAAGTCCAAGCACTGCTCAGCGAGACCCAGATTTCCCATTGAATTTCATCCGAATCCAGCGAGCGAAGCCAGTCAAAATTTCTCCACCGTCTGGACCTTGAGGAGGGTACACGTAGCAAGGGAATCTCCACTCCACCATAGATCTTGGTGCATATACATAAAAGGAAAACAAAGAAAGGTTTGCACCTGCTCCTAATTGTCTTTGCAAGTTCCTAGTGTTGCAGGCATTCCGAGAAGTCTGCCGTAAGGCTGGGAGTTAGCCGTGCACCTCCCCACCGCCTCGTGAGCCATCACCTGTCTCAAATCATCGAGGCATCACCGTGAGTCCACCATCTCGGCTGCTGTCCAAGCCGAACCACCGTTTGCACCCTGTTGCCCGCTGATTGTGATCCCAGTCCGATTGCGCAAAGTCCAAATTTGGAAATCAATATCAGATTAGGTAAAAATTTTGTTTTATTTGATTTCTGAATATTCAGTTTCCTTATTTGAAATATTCGTTGATGGAAATTCCCGATATGCTATGATATCCATAATTTCGAGTAGCCTTCTAAATTGGGAAATTTTCCTAATCTCGCAACGTGCATATAATTGACAGTTCGATTTCACGCTCGAAATATGACTCGCAATCGCACGATAAAATCGCCGATCCGATCTCATGCTCGAGATTCGATCCGTGATTTATTTAAAAATTGGCCAACCCGATTTCATGCGCGAGATATGATTCACTAATTTATGGATATCAATCTGCCGTCGCGTTAGTTGGATCAATTTTATTTTCATAAATGAAAAAAATCCCAAAAAATATTTGATTTAGAATTAGGTTTGTTTTAGAATATTTCTTGTTTTGAGGGTTATCTAAAATAGGGATTTTATTTCGAATTTTAAAAAAAATAAAAAATCCAAAAAATGCATTCATTTAGGATGTTAGTTTTTCGTTTAATTTAAGTTGCATGTTTAATTATGTGGCAATTTTAAATTTCGAAATTAATAGAAAAAAACAATAAAAAATCATTATGCATATGTCATGTAGAATTAGGGCACCTTTTGTACGTCATTGCATATTAGGGTAAAATTGCATTTAGTTTAATTCTAGATAATATTTTTCTTAATTTATTATAAGTTTAGGTATTTCTTTAGATAGATTGCATTTTAGGATTATTTGGGTTAAGATAATATTTTAGTTTAAATTAAGATTTGGCTTAACCTAATTCCTAATGCAAATTAAATAGAATCTTAATTTAGTTAGATAATTTTCAAATTTTTTCTAATTCCGAATTTCATGAAAAAAAAATGTCTTAGAATAAATTAGTTATATTCTCTAGGATAGATTGCATTTTTAGGAAAAATAAAAATGTCATGTAAATGTCATATAGGATTAAATTCATAAAATGCATGTCATTTAGAGGTTGTTGTTAGGTCCATTTAATTAGAAATTGCATGTCATTAGAATTAGGTCATTTAGTTATATTGCATTGCATATTGCATGATTTTCATTAAGTAAGTGAAAACAAAAAAAGAAATTGCGTGTTAATTAGAAATCATATATAGGGTTGTTGATATGAATTCAGATTTAACATTACAGATACTTTCGTTGCTTTGAGGTAAGTTTTTGCAATTTATTTATTGTTTATTTGGGTGTTAAATTGGTGGTTTGCGCACCCGCATGATCGCCTCACATGTTAGGGAATAAATTTAAAATCAATTCAAGCTGCCTGCAAAAATATTTTTAAAATAAAAGAATGGTACCGAAAGGGCATTAGAGAAATCTAATGTAACTAAGTCCCCGAACTCATAATCTTTGGTTCGTAGGAGTAAAGTAAAAACTCCCGTTATTTTACTTGGGTTTTTAATCGACCCACCAAAAAATAAATTAGTGACGACTCCTAGATAAAATATATCTGCATGTTAAGAAATTTAAACCTAAGTCGCGAATTGGTATGGGATTGGGAGAGCCCGAGTTAAGTCTAGGCTTAACAATCCATTAGCCAAACCCTAGGTGGTTCGCACCTCGGAAATTTTGGTCGCGACACCACCTATATTATCAATTGACCGATTGCAACAAATTAAACCTTTAATAATAACCACTTGCTGCTACAATTTACTTCATAACTTATATTCAAACATACAAAAAATATGGACATTAATAAAGTAAAAGTCTTAGTCATAACATGGAAGCTCAGACTAGTGCTTCTAGATTATACATTCATCATCGAATGACATTGAATATCACAGAATTGCATGAAGATATGGACTAAGAAAAATATTAAAACTCATTCTAGGTTTCAGATTTCAAGTTCCAAGTTCCTCTAATCAAGAACCTAAAACCTATTTGTCGAAACAGGTTCCTCATTTTTGGGAGCCTAGAACCTATTTTGCATACATTGGAACTTGAAATCTACAAGTTCTCACCGGTCTAATTCTCAAGTTTCAGGTTCTACCTTGAAACCATGCTCACATCTACTACCGATGATGGGTCAGCGATCACAGCCTTGGGTTTTTATTTGTTTTGTGTATGTTTCTTTATTTTTTTTTATGTTTTTGCCTTTTTTTTTTTTGAGTTTGTCTTTTTATGGAAAAAATTTTGGATTTTTTAAACCTAATTTAATTAAGATTTTGTGTAAAAATTACGACTCGGATTAAAATGATATTGTTTTAGCGCTTTAGTTAATCTTAATGTACATAGGACGCTATGTGGAAGAGATAAAATATTTAAAAAGTTAGGTTAACATTTTTCGTTAGTTAAATTAAATGGAGTTAGTGGAAAAAACTCGATTTATACACAAAATCGAGTCCCAACCTATGGCTTTCAAGGGTGGCCTTGCTTGAGTAAGGTGAGGGCGATCCTCACCTGGCCCTCTCCACGTATCGTCGATGGCCTTCAGACTAGCCACTAATGAAAAGAAAAAAATAAAAATAAAAAAGGAAAAAGGAAAAAGGAAAGAAAGCAAAAAAATAACAATAATAAAGGGGGAAATGCCATTGACTAGCCAACGAGATCATGTCCTTTTTTTAGGCACATATTTGCAATAAGATTCATTTGATACCTTTATTTAGAATCTTTCCTCATTTCTTTTTCCACCAACTCTTTAAGAAAGAAAAAGGAAATTCCCCTTTGAAGGCCACACGTGATCGATGTCCGTCCTTTCAATGATGTTTTACTGTGAAGAAGATTACAGTCTGTAATAGTTTTGCGTTCATTATCCTCTGTTCTTTTCTCTCTTTTTCCAGCACGTTCAGCAATGCCATTTCCGGACAATTCAGCGGAGCCTATTCTTAGGGTAGTTGAGAAAATATCAAATACAATGTCAAGTCATTGAGCCCTTTTTTGTCGATAATAGCAGCTATCAAATGGCCTCATACGCAGCTCACTTCAGACCCAACAGGCTGCCTACAGTGGGCCCATTCCAGCTTTGATCCCTACAAATTTTTAGCAAAAACAGGTCCTCTTCCTTTGCTGAAACCGGTCCCACTTCCTGCTCTGACCGCCCTTCTCTAGTTCTGTTTACATTAAAATAAGGCCTTGAGTTTGAACCGTTAATTAACACGATCCAAAGCAAGTCTGGTCGAATTAATGAAATTCAACCGCCTCTTCGATTTGGTTCGAATCTGCAATAGATTCCTTACATGTGTGTTCAACCGCTACACATGAAGTTTGTCGTCATTCTTTCGTTGAATTCTCTTCACAGGTAGCAGCAACATCTAATGAAGAGCCTTCTTCTAGTAGGATAATTTTATAGAAGAGGAGCTCATGATTGAGTAGAAATAGGGGAGCGTGTTGGAAAATCTTTTCAACATGAGAAGCAAATACAAAACAAAAGAAAGAGTAATCATTGGTTCCGGTGGCCCTTGGTCTTTTTTTTTTTTTTAGTCTTTTCTTTTTCTTCCATTTATCTGACCGGAAGGGATTCTCTCTCTTTGGTGTATATTATAAAGTTTGTTCCATAAACACCGTGGGTATTTGGTGTAATTATGGGACTGGAAATTACTTAAAAGTGTGTCATCCATTGTAATAGCGTGTTCTCCAATTTACTAGTAGGTCATTAACAGCTTACTCTTTTTACTAATACAAGTTTCAACATTTGTATAGAGCGACGTCAATTTCTCGTGCCATTTATCATTTCTCATTTTATTTTCTCTAAAAATTTTGTGTGTCCATATAATTGCAAAGGTTACACATATTCAATGAGCTTGCAGGAATAACCTAGTGTGAGGATGAATTAAAGTGAAGAGTTGCTAACGTACATCTCTTCTTTAGTGTAAAAATCATTGATATTCCCTATATTGTGGGGAAGAAAAATGTACACATACAATTAAAGAATACATGATGTATGGGCACCGCACATTAAAATAAGGAACGTAATAACACCATACAAGATGGGGACCATCGTCTATCATTCCTCATTTTATTTTCTCTGAAAATTTTCGTGTATCCATATAATTGCCAAGGTCCGGTCCCTTCTCTAACGGTTTACTGCAACCTCCAGCTGTATTCACGCGATTCTAGGTGGACATCACCAGGGATGGTGCTGGTTTGGAAGCTAGTTTGGTTATTTAATTCTCTAGTTCAATTCTTGTTTGGTTCTAGTCCAATTGGGATTAGATGGTGGCTGGCTTAGGGGCTTAATTGTGGGCAATTAGAAGATGGCAACAGGAATTAAAAATAAATAAAAAAGGAAAGTGAGTTTCTTGGATCAGACACAAGCCGACTGCGCAATCTTATGGAAACGGTACACACTCCTTGTTTATTCAATTGGGCTGAAATGTTAAAGAGAGTTAGTCAACAGGCCGACGGAACGTGATTAAGTACAAGATTTGATTGTATAATTTGCGTAAGTTGTTGGACCAATATTGAAATTATTAAAATGAAGAATCTAATTTTACCTAATTCGATGAAATGGATGTACGAGAATCAAACATGACCAGCACGTTTACTCCATTTCGTAGCCAAGAGATATATTAATTTTTTTTCCTTTTTATAATGTGGACGGCATATATTTCTTTTTCTTTATTGTTTTGGGCTGGTTTCTCGTGAAGTGAAGAGGATAAGAGTGTATATTTATATCCTGTTTTCCACGCAATAATCACATAGGTGCAAGGGGAGCAATAGCTGAAAGCTTGGCCAATGGAGTACTGCCCTACTTCGCCCTTTTGGCTCGGCCTCCTCCTCCCGGCACTTCTATTTTTCCTTCTCAACCGTTGGAAGCGCACCAAGCTCCCCCCTCACCCTCAGCCCCCAGCATGGCCCATGATCGGCAACATCCTCGCCCTTGGGATCATGCCGCACCAGAACCTCCACAGCTTCCGAGCCGAGCACGGGCCTGTCACGTGGTTGAAGCTCGGTTCTGTGAACACCATGGTGATCCAATCAGCTCAGGCTGCCGCAGAGTTCTTCAAGGGCCACGACTTGGCATTCGCGGACCGCAAGTGTCCCCATGCATTGATGGCTCTCGGCTACGACCAAGGTTTGCTCGCCGTGGATCGTTACGGTGGCTACTGGCGCATTCTTCGGCGTCTCTGCTCTGCAGAGCTCCTCGTGACCAAGCGCATCAACGAGACGGCCCATCTCAGGCAGAAGTGCGTCAACAGCATGATCGGGTATTTAGAGGAAGAAATGGCAGCTAAACAAGTAACAACAGGTTATTTCTCACGTGCTTGGTGTTCCTTTTGACTTTTTTTTTTTTTTTTTTTTAAAGAGAGAGTAGGGAGGGGGACGTTTCTTTAGCTCCTTATAAAATATCAATGCAGAATCAAGATCATATACACTACACGATATTTCCACTGGTGTCACAACCACTTCTCGATTATTAATATAGGTAAAATCAATGATTAAGACATGTTAAGACTTCTACAAAAGTACAGCTAAGAGGAATGATCCCTTGCCTCAAAATAATGTATTTCAGTGAAGAATACAACTTGCTACTAGATTTAACTCAAAAAAATAAAATAATGGGCCTGTTTTTTAGGGATAAAGGAACGACGGTTTTTTGAACTTTTGTAAAGTGTTCAATCAGGTTCCAGAATCTTTTTTGTGTGTAAATTTGGTCCTCGAATTTATACATATTTTAGTTCAAGCTGACCCTCCTTATAGATTTGTAGATGGAATGATAATGAGGAATGTCACCCCAGCACTATAAGTTAGCACCGACTATACTAACTTATTTGGTGGCATTTATTTATTTTTAAACACGGTGCTGATATGGATAAGGAAAAAAAAATCTAACTAATAATTACGCACAAGGGAATAGAGGGCTGGCTGGCTAGGGTGGGTGGCAGCCTCGCGGCACAACATGGGTCGTTGAGTGCATGCCGTCTGCGACTCCCGCCTCCCATCCAAGCACGTCCCCCTACTTCAATAATGATACTTCTTTTTTATGTTTCTCTTTTCTTTTTTTAATCAATTTCCTTATTTTTCATTTTTTAATATTTATTTTTAAAAATTTCCATATTTATGAATTCTGTGTTATTCTATTTTAAAAATTTTTAATGCCACACATAATATCATATTTGCATTCTGTAAGACTTAAGTGTCACGTCAGTACTTCTATTTCCTTTTTTAATGAAATGACCATGTTGGATATGAAAGTATATGATTTAAGGATCTAATTGTACAAAAAAATTAGGGACCTAATTAAACTTTTTGTAAAGGTTTAGGGATTGCTGATACTTTTATCCCTTGATTTTGTGTATTGTAAATGTGCGTTTGATAACGATTCTGTTCTTAGGAACAAATTCTGATCTAAAATAATTATTTTTTATTATATTCTCGAGAACAATTTCTAAGTATTTTAAGCTGTTTGGTAACTGTCCAAAATTTCTAATTCTGGAATAGAATTGCGTTTGATACCATGCTCATTATTCTGTTTCAAATCAATTTCTTTTAATTTTTAAATAATTTTTTTACTTTTTTTCTTTTTTTCTTTTCTTTTTTTTTCCTTTTTCTTCCTATTCTTCTTCTTCTTGTGGCCAGTCGCCGGATCGGTGACACTCGCGACCTCACTGGAGCATCGCTGGCCCTCGTTGGCCGAGTCTCACCGGTGGCCAGGCCAGCCTCGCCAGGGCTAGGCGAGGCCTGCCTGGCCACCGGTGGGGCTGGGCAAGCCTCACGACGCCCAGCCCCGGCGAGGCTCGTTTGGCCAATGGCGAGCTCGCCGGACTGATTGCCGGCGGTGGGTGGCAGTCGAGCAGCAACCGGTGGCGGCGGAATGGCGGTCGATAAAGAAGAAGAAGAAGAAGAGTTGGTTTTGATTCTTAAATTTGTTCCCGGAACAAGAATTAACTTTTTTTTTGTTCTTGATTTTGTTCCAAATCTAATTCCATGAACAAAAAATAGAAATTTGTTCCCGGGAACAAAAATTTTACCAAACATGATTTAGTTCCCAAACTGCTCCTATGAACAAAATATCATAATCATGCACTATTGTGATGGTTACCAAACATACACTAATTGACAAATTCAACAAATTAAATTCTAGTGTAAATAACTCAACTTACCCAAGAGCTACTGTGATTAAATATGTTATTTAGTCCAACTCACTTTCATTCTTTTTGAGTTAGACTGACCCTACCGTTGAATTATTGCAAGCTTGTGCAGCTTTAGGGGTGGCAAATGAGTGGGTCGGGTCGGGTAGGGGTCGGGTTGAAAATGGGTCGACCCATATTAGACCCATTTAACCTGTTTTAACTCATATTATTGTAATATAAATCTAATAACCCATACCCGACTTGACCCATACCCGACCCGACCCAACCCGTATTGCTAAAACCTAGTAATATTATAGGAAAATTCACTTCTATTATATGCTAATTGGATTAAAACTTCAAATTAAATTAAAAATAGTAAATAAAATATAAAAAAATTAAAAAAAAAAAAACCTTATAAATTGAAATATTTATAAAAAAAATATTAGACAAATTTAATGGAAAAATTTTATAATTCTTTTTAAAATATTTTTAAAAAATCAAAATTTTATTTTTTTAAATATAATTTTCAATAATTATTTTTCTTTTTCTCTTTTCATTTTCTTCTTCTTCGGCCGACCGCCGGCCACGACGACGGCCGGCGACCGGCGACAAGCGAGATCGAGCTCGCCGGCGTCCGACGGGGCTCAATCTCACTGATTTAGTGAGATGGAGCCCGCCCGACGCCGGTGAGCTCAAGAGGCTTGATCTCACCGGCATTGGGCGAGGCTCGATCTCGCCGATTTGGTGAGGCTAAGGCCTCGCCCGACACCCTCGCCCGACACCGGCGAGCTCAAGTCTCGCCGGATCCGACAAGGCTCGAGCCTTGCCGGCATTGGGCGAGGCTCAATCTCGCCGATCTGGCGAGGCCAAGGTCCCGCCCGACGCCGGCGAGCTCAAGCCTCACCGTCATCGGCGAGGCTCGAGCCATTTTTATAAAGTTAATAAAGGCCATGGGTTTAAACTTTAAAGTGGGTTTCCTGATAACCTATTTAGACCCTTTTTTTTTGTATTTTATTTTCTCAGACCTATTTTTTTACCCATATTTAACTATTATTTGACCCATTTCTGACCCATATTAACTTTTATTTGACCCATTTATGACCCATATTTAACTTTCACTTGACCCATTTTTAACTCATATTTAACTTTTACTTGACCCATATATGACCCATTTAACTAAAAATGGGTCATAATATGGGTTTATGATCCATTTTGCCAGCTCTACTTATTATGCTAATGATTATACTCTATATATTATTATTCTTCTTTTAACGGCCTTCATTTTTGTGGTTTACATCACAAGAGGCAATCTTGATAATTGATTTTGAAAGTTATATACTTTGGTTGCAAAATTTCCGACACTTGGAATATGTGATCAGTATATCCGTCACTTGACAATACCGTCTTCTTAGCATGGCCCTATTAATATAGGTAAAGAAAGTAACCTACAACTAGATTTAACTTCTCACACTTCCGTAAAAATGTTTAATTATATATATTTTAGTTCGAGTTGGCCCTCCTCTTAAATATGTAGATGGAATATTTACGAGGAATGTCGCACCAGCACTATACGTTGGCACTAACTAAGCTAATTTATTTGGTGAACTGAATTTTTTTTTCTAAACATACAGAGGGGCGAACGCCACCTCCCGTCCAAGCACACCCTTGCCACCTTAGCGACAAGTCGCCTCCATCCTTATTCAGCATAGCCTCCATTCACGAAAGTCTCCCCCTAGTTCACTCGCGACACTTCTGTTTTTCATTTTTTTTTTTTTTTTTGCAAATTTCCTTATTTTTGATTTTTTGATATTTATGTTATTTTTTAATTTCCTTATTTATGAATTTTTTGTTATTCTATTTTAAGTTTTTCAAAAAGAGAAATGATTGCGTGATAATTCTTAATATACTGTAAGAATGATAGTTAATTCAGAATCACAAAAAACTAAATCATAAATAATAAGAAATTATTGTGATACTTACTTCTTCAAGAATTTGTGATTCATAATAAATTATTATTCTCACAATCTTTCAAAAACTTATATAGGTTTATCGTGTTGACATTCAACGAGACTTAATTGCCATTTCAACATTTATGTTTCCATTTAAATGGAAAGACCAAACTGGACAAGAACGTATGTGATTTAGGGATCTAATTCCACCGGAAAAAAAAAGGGTCCTAATTAAACCTTTTGTAAAAGTTTAGGGATTACATATACTTCTATCTTTTTTTTTTTTTTGTGTGTACTGTAATTGACAAAGTCAACAAATTAAACAATAGTGTAAATAACTCAATTTACCAAAGAGCTACTGGAATTTAATTTGTTTTTTAGTCGAACTCGCTTTCTTTTTTTGGAGTTCGAGTCGAACTAGAGTGGCTCTACTGTTGAATTATGTAAAGCTCGAGTGGCTTTATCATTCAATTGCGTAGGTGAACTTTCGTGTTGGACATTGAAGCATACACAGCAAGTCAAGTGGAGCTTACGAGCAGTTTAGAGATTGGTTCCTCTTGATTTGACCGCATCTTTCCTTTAACTAGTTGCACAACTTGGTACAATCTATTTTTCACATGTCTAATCTGTTAAGTGTTATATATTCTCTGATTAGAATTAATCATAAAGAAATTTTATTTTTATGAAGAGTAAGGAATCGACTTATCTCACTTCCTCTTTCTCCTAGCGTTTAATGTGGTGGGCAACATGGTGCTCTCACGGGATCTACTGGACCCAAAATCGAAGGATGGGCCCGAGTTCTATGACGCCATGAACCGGTTCATGGAGTGGGCCGGCAAGCCGAACGTAGCCGACTTCATGCCATGGTTGAAATTGTTGGATCCGCAGGGGATCAAGGCAGGCATGGCGAAGGACATGGGTCGAGCCATGAGGATTGCCGAAGGCCTTGTGAAAGAGAGGTTGGAGGAACGAAAGCTAAGGGAAGAGATCAGAACAACGAATGATTTCTTGGACGCAGTATTGGATTATGAGGGCGATGGAAAAGAAGGCCCTGACAAAATCTCTTCCCAGAACATAAATATAATCATTCTGGTGAGTTTGCTCCTCTCTTCCACGTTTAACATGACCACACTTAGAGACATTAGGTCGAATTCGGTTGATTAAGTGGCGTGACAAACTTAACTGACATTTAAACAACTAGGGTCACATCACGCAATACGGAGAAGTTTTAGTAGCTAACTTAATGAATCAATCATGGTGCCGTCCAAGCACTGATTTTTCTTCTCATCAAAATAAACTAAAATCAAGCTTATGTCTTCGTCAAGCATTCCAACTAGTTATTGTAAAATTACCAGGGATTGGCCGAGTCAATGTTAGTCAAGTCAATGTCAATCAAGTCGATAAATTTTGACATTGGCTTACAAAATTTGGCTGAAATCAAATTGATTGCAAGGATAAAACCAGTGCAAATAATTATTGCAATCAAACTCTTAGGCGGGAATAATTTTCAAAGCCGTTGACTGACAATTGAAGTAAAGCAATTATTGTAGCTGAGACTATAAGAATCGCACATCTTAATGGAAACGCGCAGACATAAGAAGAACAAGCTTTACTTATGTTAATCCATTTTGCTCTCTCACAAATCTTTTTCAATTATTTCCCAGCAACCTATTTCTTGCCATTCCAGTTGTTTATTTCCTTTTGTCAATAAAACACTTGCCCCTGCTCTTTCATAAATACTTCTTGTTCCTTTCTTTGTGTGCCAATCATCTGCCAATTCGAAGAATAGGAACTGCTGTGTTTGATCAGGATTGTTGATCAGGTGAAGCATGATAATTTTTACTATTGAGCTGACGATTCGAGGGTGACTTTTTCCAGCCAAAGAGAATCTCTAAATTATAGGACGAGACTCGGACATTTGTGGTATGAAAGACCTAATCTTTGTACTAAATGGGTCTACTTGATGGTGCAGGAAATGTTTTTCGCCGGATCGGAGAGTACAAGTAGCACCATCGAGTGGGCGATGGCGGAGCTACTCCGCCAACCCGAGTCAATGAAAATGGCCAAAGATGAGATTGACCAGGTTGTGGGGTTGAACAGAAAGCTCGAAGAAAATGACACGGAAAAGATGGAATTTTTGCAAGCCGTGGTGAAGGAAACCCTAAGATTGCATCCCCCATTACCTTTGCTTATCCCACGAAATGCTCTAAAGGAAACCAAATTCATGGGTTTTGATATACCCAAAGATACCCAGGTTTTCGTGAATGCATGGAGCATTGGAAGAGACCCCGATGCTTGGGAGGACCCATTGGCATTCAAACCAGAGAGGTTCATGGGATCTAAAATTGACTACAAGGGTCAAAACTTTGAGCTAATTCCATTTGGATCAGGCAGAAGAATATGCGTCGGACTTTCATCGGCGCATAGGGTGCTTCATCTTGGTCTTGCAACACTGCTTTACCATTTCGATTGGGAACTAGGCGGCGGTTCAACTCCAAAGACCCTCGACATGAAAGAGCGGGTGGGAATAACACTAAGAAAGCTCCATCCTTTGAAAGTGATACCTAAGAAACGTAGCGTGTGAGGTATAATTACCCTAAGGCTATTAACGCTAATGTTATCGTGTCAAGGATTAAAAAAGCTGTCCAACGAAGACTTCTTAAGAATGATGTCATCCCTGCACAAATATCTTAGAGAAACTACAAGTTCTTAAGTTAGCATTTGGGTCTCATTTGAATTGTATGACTTGAGCATGTAGCCGGGTAGGTCACCTGCCCTTTAGACCATCAATAAATTACTCTAAATTTGGCTCCACACTTAGGGGTGTTGGAAAAATATGGCTTAGGATTGGATAGAACAATGAAGTCGGATTTTTAGAGTAATCAAGTCAGACTTTTAGGCGTAATATCACTTTCTTTAAAGATTTATTTGCCCCACAAAGTTACTAATGGTTACCGGCAAATTTCCTCAAGGATACAACAAAGTCTCAAATCAAAAGTACTTATCTTTGTCTTTTGAATATAGACAACTCTTCAAAAGGTTGCAAAAAAGAACAAAGGCAACATTTCAAGAAAGGTTGCAAAATGAACAAGTATGTCTCAAACGCTATGTTAAAAAGACATAAAAAATTCGGAATTAAATAAACAATAAATAAAAAAATAATTGTAACTTTTCGTGAACAATCGCACTGTTTTAACAAGATTTATAGTTAATTTTTATAGAAATAAATCTGAATTTTCAATAAATAAAAATAATGATCGTCGGTTAGTGCCAAATTTCGTCCACTTGCGCACTCACATCTTTTCGAAGTGGGATAAGGCACCTCTTCATTTGTTTCATAAACAAATTACCAACAATCCCCCACTTTTGCTTATAAAACAAAAAACAAAAAAATAAAATGTTAGAATTATAAAGCCAAAATTTCCATGAGATTAATATACATACATAAATGTCTCTTTCGAGTTAAACCTTTATTTAGTGCAAGTATCTCAAAACTCTATCAAAGTGACAAGTAGCTCGGCTTTAAACTTTTACTTTTATATAATAGAACCGGACATACTGCACATACACTAACCTCTTGTTTCAGTGAGAAGTTCTATATTACTCCACACTATTATGACATTGTGATTGATCCTATTTCATGAGCTCTCTAGAAAGCAACCATAACTTCCATAAAAAGCGGCACCACTTCTAAGCTCATATAGGTGAAGTATTTACAATGTGCTTCTGTTACTATTAACACATTACAAATTTGTACTATACTTCATTAGGAATTCAATTCAACCTATAAAACGTAACAGACAATACTGACTTCTCATATTAGGGCTACGTTAGTATCAAACAATCATATTCAATAACTTGTTCTTACCCATTAAACCTTGTAACTAGTGATGTTCTAGATTAAGGACGGGTTACCATTATTGGTGATTTCAATTAAAGGGTTTTAGCCCCATTTCTTGTGAGGTCATTATTATCATGTGTCTTGATAAAGCCTTCGTCAAAGAATCGGCAAGATTATTACTTGACCTCACGTAGACAATTGTTATGGTACCATCTTTAATCAATTGTCTCACATACTCATGTCTTAGACTAATATGTCTAGACTTACCATTATAGATACTACTATAAGCTCTTGCTAAAGTGGTCTGACTATCACAAAGGATAGAAATATGAGACATAGGACTAGGCCATAATTTGATATCCAACAACAAATTCCTAATCCATTTGGCCTCCTTCCCAGTTGCCGCTAAAGCAATGAATTCAAATTCTATCATTGAGTAAGTTATGTACATTTGTTTCTTGCTCATCCAAGAAGCAACTCATTCACATAATGTGAAAATCCATCTAGTAATGGATCGTTTATTTCTCACACTTGTAACCTAACTAACATCAGGATATCCTTCTTATATACTTGGATAACAATCCCAAATTTTAGTTCTCAATAATAATCAAATTTTTGGGTAATAACTTTCTGATGTTCTATACTTGGATTACAAATATATGTACTCGACTTATACGGAATAAGTAATATCGGGTCTAGTATAATGCATCACATACATTAAAGACTTTATAGTACTTGTATATTCAAATAGTGCTATTGCTCTACCAGTATTATAATTTGTTTTAATACTGAAATCAAATGGAGTGCACATTTCTTTGAAGCCAAGATGTTTGAATTTATTTAACATCTTTTCCATGTAATCACTTTGACTCAAATAATAACCCCCACTATTTAATACCTAAGATAATACTTACTTCATCCAAATCTTTCATTTAAAAAATGAAAGTTAAATACTTCTTAGTCTCAATGACTTGAAGTCCCCTTCGGATACCCCACCACAAGAATATTTCATGAGGCATCCAATCAAAACTATGCATCCTCAAATTTTCATGCTCAATGAAATACAAATATCAAAATAGAAGACCAATACAATCCTACTCTCTTGGCTCATTTATACTATTCCTTAGAATCAATTCTATGAGGAGCAAGGATAGCAAATGGAACACATCAGAACCAAACAAGGAACACCCTTCACTAAACATTGGCCATAAACCATAGAGTTTGCTCTAACATAACCAACCTAAATGATGGTTCGACACATGCCACAAACTCTTTCTAGTTGCCAGCGTCAAAGTCCAGTTTGTTCACCTCTAATCAAGATAAATATGGATGCATCAGAATAAATGATATCAGAAAAGGGAAAAACTTTGTATCTTTATCTAGATAGCCTTATCAGATCATTTATTCCTATTGATCAAACCCACAAAAATTTTCATTTTTTCTTTTGCAGCAAATTCATCCATAAATTGACGATACCTGTAGTGAGCGGAAAGGTACTAGCTCTATCAAATGGGAAAGGACCTTCTCAATGCCATAAATAGTTCGCTAATTGATAAACCCACCCAAGATTCTTCATTCATAGTTTTGTCTTGTATCCATAGATGGCGATCATGTCACCTCTGCATTGTTACAGATGGAGAATCCAATCATCAACATTAATTTAAAACAGTTGGTGAACTCACTAATGTGGAGCCACTCCATGGGTTGAGTATGGTGAATCACAGTCTGACGCCCAATATTTGTCACATGTTACTGGCGATATCCAATCGCAAACTGCGGTGTAGGTGTGAAATCCATTTTTCGTAATTGCAGTAAGTTGTTGGTGAACAACTGGAGCGGCACCAACGAAACTAGAATAAAACGAAAGCAAAACAATGGACCTGCAAAACAATGAAAGCTCGCTGGTGCAAACCCAAAAACAGGGAGTGGCATGGGGTAAGACCCAGCAGCGATGGCGTGGGTATGGTGAAGCGTCGTGGCTGTTCGACAAGGAGCAGTTGTGGGTGTGATCTGATGCCAGAGTCACGGCTGCAGTTTAGGCATGGGGCGTCTCCAAATAATTCCTCGGACAACTTCAAGATGGAGACACAAATCCATCACTTTGAAACTGTTCTCAGTGATAATCACATTGAACAAACCAGCCATGAAGGTAGACAACCCTCCAGTTGCTGGTTTTTGGGGATTCGAATTCGTCCCTTGGATTCGCTTGTAGGGTTAGAGAATTCTTTTTATGGCATTTGAATGCCAGGGAGGTAGTCACGTATCTGAGAGTCTGTTAGCATTTGTTGTTGATTCTTTGGGAGAGCGCATCGATTCGAAGGTGTAGATAAGTGATCCGGTGGAGAACTGTGGTGTGGAGCACTTGGAAAGCAAAGTGTTCGACTTGGAAACAAGTGTCTTCGTGAGGACCATGGATGATATTTCCTACTCAGCAAACTACTTCTCTTCTCCCTTGAAATTGATGACAATCACAGGCTCGTGGCCGGGACTAGTAATGACCTTGAACAACCAATGCCTCCTATTACTCTAGACCAAAGGGTTGGTGATTCTCCTCCTGATCAATCGCTTCGCATCAAAGATGGTGTTGGCGGGATTCATAGCAACCTGGTTCTTGGTAGTGGCGCAGATCAGCCTCTCTCATTTTCTACCATCAATTCCTTCCCTTTGACTCCATTGTTTCACAAATAAATCCTTAAAATTATTTGGAAAATATGGCTTTGAATTGGGTAGAACAGTGGAGTCGAATTTTTAGAGTAATCAAATCGGACTTTGAGGTGTGATATTACTTTCTTTAATGATTTATTTGCCCTACAAAGTTGCTAATGATTACCAGCAAATTTCCTTAAGGATACAACAAAGTCTCAAATGAGAATACTAGATAGCAATTCTAATATTTCTCCAGAATCTCTCATGAGAAACAATTAGAAACAATGGCTGTAGTTTCTTTCGAAAGAAAACGAAAAAATGGAAGAAGATTTGTATTTGATCTCAAAACTTTATCTTTGTCTTTTGAATATAGGCAACTCTTCAAAATGTTGCAAAAAATAACAAAAGCAACCTTTCAGAAATGTTGCAAAATGAACAAGCATGTCTTAAAAGTTAGACATAAAAAATTCGGAATTAAATAAGTAAAAAATAAAAAATAATTATAACTTTTCGTGAACAATCGCACTATTTTAACAAGATTTATAGTTAATTTTTATAGAAATAAATCTGAATTTTCAATAAATAAAAATAATGATCGTCGGTTAATATCAAATCTCGTCCACGTGCGCACTCACATCTTTTCGATGTGGGACAAGACACATCTTCATTTGTTTCATAAACAAATTACCAACAAGGGGTGCATGACAAACTATAATTCCTGTTCCGGAAACAATTTTTCTATTCCAGACTTGGTTTTGGAATAGATATCTATTTGATAAAATTATTCCATTTTTTTATTTCTAAAATAGATTTTTATTCCAGAAATAGGTTTGAAATAGAAATCATAAGTAAAAATTTTCTACTTTTCTATTTTTGAAATAGAAATGAAAAATAAAAATTCTCCTCATCGTTCGACGTCACTATGAATCGGTTGTCCATCCGTCGCCGCTAACCACTGTCTGCCGGTCGCCACCGCCACCGCCTGTCGTTGGTCGCCCGTTGTTGCCGTCGCTGCCGCCGTCCGTCTGCTGGTCACCGACCGTTGCCTTCACCACCGCCGTCTGTCCTTCGATCGCCGACCGTTGCCTTCGCCACCGCCGTCCGTTCGCCCATCGCCAACCATTGCCACTGCTGTCCGCAGTCTGCTGTCTGTCGTCCACCGATCACCGGCCGCCATTCATTGCCGCCGCCGCCGCCCGTTGCTCGCCACCCACTAGTCGCTGGCCACTACTTGCCACCTACTAGTCGCCGGCCCTCATCGGTCGCCAGCCATCACTACCGTTCGCCAATTGCCCCTGTTCGAAATGAAGAAATTTTGTGTCGTTATTAAATGAATTTCTATTTTTAGAGTAAAAATTTTGTGTCGTTATCAAATGGGTATTTTTACTTAGAAACTCATCTAGAAATATTTCTCTTCCAAAATCAATTTTTGATCAGAATGATTATCATTCACGCCCTTAGAATCCACAAAATGGACATTTGTGATAAACCGGATTCACTAGACGCAAGACTTAACATTAGATTCCCGAATCATATACCATGAACGGTTTCCAAGTGGGTGACGGTGGAGCTACTCGACCAACCAAATTTCAGAATATTGTATGATGAAAGAGAGCAATATAAAAGAAAAGTAACAGGAAGATACTGTATGATCTTTTCAGATCTTGCCAAATCCATATGGACAATTGATCACGTTGACTCTGTAGTAGGACCCACATAAACCCGGTCGGTGTACATTCACTAGACGCAAGACTGTATGATAGATTCCCGAATCATATACTAGGAGCGGTTTCTAGTGGGTGATGGTGGAGCTACTCGACCAGCCAAATTTCAGAATATTGTACGATGAAAGAGAGCAATATAAAAGAAAAGTAGCAGGAAGATATTGTATGATCCTTTTGGATCTTGTCAAATCCATATGGACAATTGATCACGTTGACTCTGTAGTAGGACCCACATAAACCCGGTTGGTGTACATTCACTAGACGCAAGACTATACGATAGATTCCCGAATCATATACTAGGAGTGGTTTCTAGTGGGTGATGGTGGAGCTACTCGACCAGCCAAATTTCAGAATATTGTATGATGAAAGAGAGCAATATAAAAGAAAAGTAGCAGGAAGATACTGTATGATCTTTTCGAATCTTGTCAAATCCATATGGACAATTGATCACGTTGACTCTGTAGTAGGACCCACATAAACATGATCGGTGTTGGTTCACATGTTTTGTCACTATTGCAAATTATTCTAAAATAAACACTAGATTGCAAATTTGTTGAAGAAAGCTGTAGATATGTCTTGATTCATTATCATGATCCATCTGTATATAATCCAAAAGGATATATTTGGACACCCCTCGGATACCACTTTGAACTTCTGACCAATAATTTACTTTAGTAAGTTCACCTTTTACTTTTCCGTGGCAGCTACTTAATTAAATTCTTGTTAGGACCGATCGACTACATGTAAAATGAATGCATCAACAAATATAATTGACTTAAACAAAGAAAAGCAGTTAAAAACCACGGTTCCATTTTTGTCCATCATCTTAAATCATTTGCAAGCCTAGACTTAGCTCAATAATAAACACCATTTGGAATGATTCACTAAGGACATTTCTTCAACAGAGACGTTCAAAATCATTTGCACTTCATGGATCTAGTTCATGACAAATTTAGAATCCACCATAATTGTCTAGTAGTTTCAATGTTACGATAAACATGATACAAGGAATTTGCTAGATAGTTAAGGATATAGTTTTAGCATAGAAAATCCCTGTGCTTCCAAGGCTCCAGCTCCCCAAGCGTCATGACATTTTGCTCATATGGACTAATTATTGAGCACACCTCTAATGAGTACTTGACTAAATTCAGTGTGGTCAATAAAAGAACATCTTCTATTACTGCTGCTTAAAGCCCACGCTAGTTAACTCACATGGTTTCTCATTTGGTGTTATTGGAGAAGGTATCATCAGATTAGGCAAAGTTTGTTAAACCATCTCTCCATAAATTGAACCATACACCATTAGATATGTACTTTTTTGAAAAACACTCCACAGTGTATTGGTCAAGCAACTTCTACCAGTACCATCATAGATGGTTTCGACCCAAAAGTTTGCAACATTTGTTGTCACAACACTAGGCCATGAGATTTGAACCTCACTCATTGAAACGACCATATGAACATCCTCACAAACATTCCGACATCATTGGGTACTTGATTGTTATTACTCATCTCGATTTTTTGATAAACTTAACAAACAGTAAAAGATAATCGCCTTAAGATTGTGGGAAACATTAATACGTATTGGGGAAAATAATAATAATTCCAAGAAAGCAATATCAAAATAAACAAGAGGTGAGGTACGGCTAATCAAATCTCCTTAAAGCGATTAGTTCATGTCAATGGTGCCAATTAGTTTTGCGAACTATGCCTCTCAAAATAAAATACCTCAAACCGGTTTGTATAAGCACTATATGAACAAGATTTTATCGAACACTTCTTTAAATCAGCACACCTAAAGAAACTACCAAAACTAGAGGAATACTTTGAGGAGTTTTTGTTGTTATTTTGAATTAAGAAGACACATCTAATTATAGACAAGGGAACTAGTTGTAGAAAACTTAAAGGACATGAACTCAAGAGTCACACCGATTATGCTCACATTAGTTGAGCCATTAACCCTTAATAACAACATTATTAAATCAGAAACTACAGGAGAACAAAGAGCCATTAACCCATAATTGCACCAATTAGGGCATGATCCAAAGAGACATAACGGTTGCATGTGAATTGAAAAAGGCGTGAATTGAAGAGACGTTTCATTAACATTGAGCCATTAAAACCTATGATTACAATAATAATTACAACACACTGTGCTCCCCTCAGTTCTTGTCACAAGAGCTTCTAAATTGAATTCATCAAGTACGCCATGTGCATCATAAAAAGCATCCTTCAGTTGCTCAAGCCAAAATTAGGTCACATAAACTTGTTATACATGTGTCCCTGAGCGCCCCGATCTCATGCTTGATGCCCTATAAATTTCCAACATTTTCTAGTGCTTGTGGAGCCATATCTCCAGCAATGCTGACGATGACAGATGCCGTCTCTCTCTCTCTCTCTCATAATATATTAGTCGAGTCATTCCAAGGCCAGAGATTTCAGGTATTTATAACAAGTTTATGTGACCTAATTTTTAACTTCTTCGATGGAGTTGAGTTGTTGAAGGTAGGATTCTCATCATCCACGCAAACCTATGTCAGTAATGCATATAGGACCCACTGATTTGGTTTGTCTAAGATATTTCGTGCTTCTAGAGTTTACTCGTTTAACACGCTTGCAAGTTGCAAAGGCAATGAAAAGGCTGGCGTTGAATTGAAATCCATGTTTATTTATAAGATTAAATTAACAATAATAATAATAAATTAAGAGTAATAAATTAGAAGGATTGGACTAGGTTGCCTACGTTCACTCTTTTTCCATAAAAATAGCCGCCTCCTTGGAATGTCCTAACCACGTGCTATATGCAATACCAATCAATTGTAAAAAATCATAATTGAATCTATTTAGAATGGGTATAATTATTGGTGCATCATTTTCTAATGAAATCACTTTCCCCACATATCAATCTTTTAGGAAGAATATGGCCATTTTCATCTATTCTTTTCTTCAGGTTTATTTGGAAACTGTTCCGAAAACTACTCTCCAAAATTTTTATACATTGCGTTAATTCTCAACTTTTACTCTTGATACACGTGGAGAGCGATCTGAAGAGGGTTAATGCGTCTCTAGTTTTTGGTTACTTCATGATACAATGGATGTTGTTATAATTATCATTCAATGAAATAATTTGCTTAGTCAATATATATGCTTACTGCTGTTCGTGGAAGGATTCGTTCTTTATTTTTATTTTTCCCAAATAATAGGGAATCATTATCTAAATTCTTGGGATGAATTTTTGGTATGACAAGTTTGGAATCACAACTTAGGTTATAAAACCAGTGAATATTAGCTAGCATTAATTCGGGCACTGTGACATGCGATTAGTTAGTAACTAGACGCGCGTGCGTGCGTCACACACAATATGCGCTCATGCATTACGCATAGCTACTCTTTTAGTGAATATAGAAAGTTCTATATGCGTAGGTAACAAGATCGACCTCTCAGTTTGAAACTATTCTTCATATTGTCACAAGACATTAGTATTATTATTTTCCTAAAACATTGCAATTTGATTAGGGAAGTTCAATCTCCTTGCTAATCTCTCAGATTTATTTGCTTCCTATGAGTAAAATGCTTCTATATAGTTTATTTCTCTCTTTAGCTTTTCCTATTCTCTAAATAAATGAATAATCTCTTCCCATACATTTTGTGAATAGTCTCTTCCCAAACATTGCAATAACAAAACTTGCACATTTTGTAAACTCCTAGTATTTAGACATTTTATGCATGTCACTCCTTTTCATGAAAGGGATATCTTTTTTTGAGAAGAAAGAGAAGCCTTTTTTGCTGCAAATTGCAGGTATTCCCATTTGAGATATTTACTCGCGGGAAACATGTAAACGAAGAACAAGTCTCACTGGGGGAATCTACTCCGAGCACTGAAAGTCCAATCATTGGACCTAATGGACAATCCTGGGAGGACACAAGGCAACCGCATTCCAAGCACAGCCCCTAACACGACTGTGGCACATCTCATTTGACAAATCACTTGCGAAGAGTACATATATCGCAATAAGGGGGGCATTCTAGTTCATTTACCTTGAACGCTACAGATATTCATTATTAACTTACTTAAGATAAAAGAAAGTGAATTTGAAACTATCCTGTCAAGAACCACACCACAAAGGGAGAAAAATGAAGGTCAAAGGGAAACAATTATGAAGATGCGGAGAAACAAAACTATCTTGTCTCGCTTACATCATTCTCTGAAAAAGCAAACTGGAGAATGGGTTTTTGCATTGACTTGGAAGTCCTAGAAGGTTCCTCAAATTCTTGATCATGCCCAAGTAGGGGGCACGATTGGAGAAATTTCTATATTCATTCCCAGCCGGTAACGAAAAATATTAAGTTCTGCAAGCTCTAAATTGGATTTCAAGAGTGCAAAAAGGTGATTAACGTTAAAGAGAAAACGAACAAGAAAAAACAAAAACGAAGAGATCATTCCCATCAAGGCTTTTCTATCTGCTCAAGCATTTTATTTATCATTTTGATAGAGTGTTACTTTCTTGTTTCCATACCTGTATGATCATCCATCGCATGTTAGTGGTTTAAGACCAAATCAATCAAGGCTACTTGCAAAACATTTTGTGAGATAAAGCGAAGGTGCCAAAGGGAGATAGATTTATCTAGCATAATCAAGTCCCCTATACATGAAATCTCTAGCTCACAAAGGTAAAGTGTTCTCTCACATTTTACTCTGGTTTTTAATCAACCATAGTAGACTAATGGCAATTCTTAAATGAATTGAATTGGATGTCTAAATAATTTAATTAAAACCCCAAAGTTGTGATTGTCACGCCCCGATCCTCCGAGTGCGCAAACATCCCTCTGCGGTCGATAGAAATGCGACTTCCCAGGAAACGTCGCCGACCCATTCAATTTTATTACGCATGCGGAAGCGAAACAAATCCCCTGACAACATTTAACTTGGGATAGAAAAGCAGACAATCAATCACAACCAAACAAGCTTTCTTATAAACACATAGGTTTATATACAACACTGGATTGTCTACAAAATAGACAGGCTCAACAACTAGGGAACTGTCCTATAACCAACTTGTCAGATATGTTCGCCGATTCTTCAGCCTCCACCTTCCGAACTCCAGGACTTCCGGTCCTGCACGACCGCCATCTAGGGACCTGAAATATTTTCCCCAAACCAGGATGAGACTACGTCTCAGCGAGTCCTACCCTCTAAAACCCAATTAGGAAGAAAATACGCCTCAGGGCGCTCTAGCCACACAAATGGGATAGAGGACTTACCTCGCCTCAGTCCTTTCCCCGCACGTCGCATACAATTCATATTCAAACAATTCAATTACTCGGATCGATTCGGCGATCAATCGACTCGATCGATTACATGTCATCGAAATCATCACACGGTCATTCGACTATTCATTCTCGACTCTCAATCACGGCCTTACAGGCAAGTCTATATATAGTGGCATCACGGCCCCACTCGGCAATGTTATATGTAGTGGCATCACGGCCCCACTCGGCACGACCGATCCCAAATTCGATGGTAAATCACGGCCCAATAGGGCACGCCGTATTTCCGGTTTTCTAGATCCACTCATAACCTTTCACAATCAAATTCCAATTGAATACCGACACTAATCAATTTTGGGATAAATCCCCACATAAACGTCAATTCACTCAATCCAATCAATTAATCGATTCAAACTGGTCCTACAAACCAAATACGGTACCAAAAACCAACACCGGGTATTTTCAAGTTAAATACCACAACTTCATCAATATCACTCAATGCCACACTTTTGGAATAATTAACCATAATTATCAATCACTCAATTTCTCAATTTAAACATACAATTGGCACAAACCGACCGCACTTTGCGATCGGCACGAAATTCTAACGACCGCCATCCTAGCAAAATTTTCGAAATTATTAAATAATTAAATTTAATTCCGAAAATTAAATAATTAAATATTATATTATAATAATATAATTTAATAATATAATATTTATAAATTCGAAATAATTAATTAATTAAAAATAATTAATTAGGGCTTAAACAAGATTACACTAATTTAATCACACAATTAGCCCTAATTAAACATCCATTAAACTAATTATACAACTAATCTAATTTACATTAAAATAATCTAATCTAACCACCTAAACATAATTAGACTAATCTAAACACCCCTTAAGCGTAATTAACTTACTAAGCAGGGATTAGAGGATAAACTCACCGGATTAACGTTCCGGCAAGTCCACGGCGAAGGCGACGCCAAGGCGGGCAATAAACCTCAAGGCAGCGACACCAACCAAGGCCAGGAAGATACCTAAAACGGGCCTTGAAGACCTCACGGCTTTCTGGTTTTCTGCTTCTGATCTGGGCTGAACTGCAGAGAAGAAACCAGCAACTTCAACGGCGAAAACGGGCCGATCGGAGCTCCGGCAAGCGGGTGGTTGGCAACCGGCGGCTCCCGGGGGTCTTGGGGATCTTATAGGAGGTTGGGATGGGCAAAGGAAGGGTCAGAAAGGGGCGAAACAGCAAGAAAACGCGAAACAGTGCAGGCGGCGTGCAGCCAGACGGTCCGGCGACCGGTAACTTCACGGCGGTGTACCGGACGGAAGGTGGCTCCGTTCGGGGCGAGGCTGGACTCTTTGGAACGGTCTGGATGTCCTCGTCGCAGTGATATGTGGCTCGTTTTCTGATTCATCCGGAAAGTCAGATTTTTACTCGGATCTTTGGCAAAAGGTCGGCTGGAGCAGAAACTGGAACGAGGAGAAAACAGGGGAGGAAAACGGCCGACGATGGCCTTCCGGGCGTGCGACGATGGAGGGGCTGGTGAGCTCGGTTTCCTCTGGTTCTCTTGAGCTTTTCCTAAGCCTCAACCATGGAGAAAGCCATGAATGAAGGAAGAAGATGGTCTGCTGAAGAGGGGGCCTCCTTGGTGGCTCACTAGAGCTCAACACTTGTCTAAACCTCATTTGCTTTGCCCCCACCATGACATCACATGACATCATCCACTCTCTCTCCTCAATCTTCCTCCACAACCTTGCTAATAGGTGCAATTTGTCCCTTGGCCCTTGGCATACGAATTTTGAGTATTTGTACATCAAATTCAATCAATTCTCACTCAATTCCCTCCAATTGAAGCTTAATTAAATTAATCCATGTGTCCTCAACCTTCTTATGATTTTTCCCCATCAAATGATCCAACTTGCATCCCAAAGATTCGATCAAAACGGCCCTCTGACAATCCCGAACAAAAACGGCTTTACTTTGTTTTTTGCCAAAAATCTCGGTTTGTAGAAAAATCTTCTGGAGATGAGTCGACATTCCTAAAATGAATTGTGACTTGACAGAACTTCCAATTTCTGTAATCGGGTTCAATTTCACGGTTAAATTCAATCTGGCGTGACTTTAGCGCGTTCTAACCTACCGGGTAGCTTTTAGGAATTTTCTGTGCAATTGACTTGTGGTTGATTATTTTCAAGCCACAAAGTGCATCTTCGACACATTGGCAACTCTCGATTGTCGTAGGAATCTCAAGGTTTCAAATACGGACACAGGGTACCAAAACGACAAAGAAATCGGTTTAGTGCCGATCAACAAGAATTATGCAATTAGGTGGAATCACCCACACTGAATTACATGGTTATGTTGAATCGACCTATCTCCGGTCTCTAATCGGTCTATGCCGTAATGACCCTTGCAGATTAGTACGGTTGAGCAGTTGTTTTCTGGTTGAATTCTCAAGTCTATTGCGTTTAGATTCCTTAACGGCTTCACCTGATAGACTAGTTATCTCGTGAGTGGCCAACTCAGAGAAGAAAGCTATAGACGCGAAGATGAAATGCTCGACTTATTTAATTGAAACCAGAATTGGAAAATCGGGATGTCACAGTGATTGTTGGGGGTTTGAGAGAGCCGGCATTAGACAATGGTACCATCTTTTTAATGAGTAACCATTCGTACTTGCATGATAATCCATTAACTTTCTCTTAGTGGTCCACCTCTAAGAAGGTCATGACAATTGGCAATTAGAGAGTGGCAACTAAATTAAAGAAGGAAAAGTGAGCTTGTTGGATTAGAGACGAGTTGACCGAGCAATTGCATGGAAACAATGAATACACACTCCTCATTCATCCGATTGCACTAAAATGTTGAGGGGAGTTAGTCAACAAGCGGACGAAGCTTGTGTAAAATTTTTAGACCAAATGGATATTGAAAAGTTTAGTTTTGAAGGCTTGACAACATTGTCTTTTTGTCCAGGCATCCTGGTGCAAGATCATCCAACATTCCTTGAAAAAAATGCAAATTTAGGAACTATTCTTGGAACTAGCACGTGAGCCATATATTGTTTGAAAATAGATGTAAAGACGCTCGTCGTGATACTTATCTTGCAATCGTTTTGAGCTTGTTTGGGTCTTCAATCAATCAAGAGAAGTTGGGTATAAATTACTAGGAAGAAAATTGAGTCCAAGTGTGAATTGGTGCTGTTATAGCTCTTTGGAGTGATCATAATTTTTGCCGTGGAGCCCGAGGTTCTCGTACTACATTGTCCCTAGTCAAAGAGTATAGGAGATTCCTAATATTCGTCATATGCACGGATGACCTATGTGAACCGAAACCTAACTATTAATGAAAGATCATGCCTCTAGTTTATATGTGCAAAAGGAATGCCACAAGACAAATGAATGCAATGTCGTACAAACTGGTTGTTTTGTTTTTATCATGGGTCAAATTTATGAGATGCAAATGTATGATAAATTCATTAGTGAAATTCAGGTGTCAGCATCAAAAGGTCCTTTAAATAGTGAAGATTGGAAATTTCGATCAAATTGATGATTGGACTTATATATATGATGTTTTTGAAAAAGACAAGCCATCTTACTAAGGCAAAAGTTGTTGGAGTTATCCCACATCGATTATGGAATTGTCTAGTGGTTAGTTTATAAATATGAGAGAAAGTCTCACCCTTTGAGTAAACTGTGTTGGTCACTTTCAAGTGGGTGACCATGTGTTTCTTAAAGTGTCACTAATAAGAAATGTGTCGTGGTTTACGAAAAAAGGGAAACTGAGCCTAGATATGTAGGACTTTTTGAAATTCTTGAAAGAATAGGGAATTTAACCTATCGACCAGCCTTACCATTGAGACTTGCTCAAATACATGATGTATTCCATATATTGATACTAAGGAAGTATGAGCCTGATCTGGCACATGTGCTAAACTTCGAAGAAATCGAAGTAGACGACCGAATGTTGTATATTGAGGAGCCTATGCGGATCGTGGATCGAAAAGAGCAAGTCTTGCGTCATATAGTCATTCCTGTAGCTAAGGTCCTATGGCGACACCATGGCATTGAAAAAGCAACTTGGGAAAGTGAAGAAATTATGAAGCCCCAATACCCGCATCATTTTGGATGATTAGGTATGCATTTAAAATTTCGAGGACAAAATTTTTAAAGGGAAAAGAGTTGCAACATCCTCGATTTCGACTCTTCTTTTGACCTAACTAGTAGGCCAAAGCCTAGAACGTCAATGGCGAGACTTGGCCATGAGTCAGCCCAAGGGCCAGTCATGAGTCAATTGGCCATTCGGGGATCGATAACCCAAGGTTCGGTTATAGGGTATTCGACCATGGAATGACTATTCAACTATAAGGATTGGTCGTGGGATGATCATGTACCATCATGAATCAAAGGACAGTCATGGCTCAATTTCGCTTGGTCATTGTACTGGCCTAGGACGGTCATGGCTCAATTCTGCCTGGTCATTGTTCTAGATATCTCAAGAAAGTGACCAACACAGTTTCTAGGCAGTGTGTGTTCAAGTTAAGACTAGTTAAATATAAAAAGATACCTAAGTTAAGGGGAACAAACCTAACAATGAGCTCATATGTGATAGGGAGATTGTTGAGATATACATGTGAGTTATCTCAAAGAAAGGAATCTAGTGACTAACACAATTTCCGGGCAATGTGTGTTGTGGTGTTGCAACGCAATCCAATGGTAGTTTTCATGATTTGGTCCGATGAAAAAGAACATGAATGAAGGTGAATGTTGGAGATTCAAGTTGAGATAAGTTAATGTAGAAAGATACTTGAATTAAGGGGGAACAGACCTAACATTGAGCTCACACGTGATGGGGAGATTGTTGAGAAACATATGTAAGTAGGAATCTAGTGACTAACACAGTTTCCGGGCAGTGTGTGTTGTGGTGTTGCAACGCAATCCAATGGTAGTTTTCATGGTTCGGTCCAATGAAAAAGAACATGGATGTTGGTGAATGTTGGAGATTCAAGTTGAGATAAGTTAACATAGAAAGATACTTGAATTAAGGAGGAACAGACCTAACATTGAGCTCACACTTGATGGGGATATTGTTGAGATACATATGTAAGTAGGAATCTAGTGACTAACACAGTTTCCGGGCAATGTGTGTTGTGGTGTTGCAACGCAATCCAATGGCAGTTTTCATGGTACGGTTCGATGAAAAAGAACATGGATGAAGGTGAATGTTGGAGATTCAAGTTGAGATAAGTTAATATAGAAAGATACATGAATTACGGGGGAACAAACTTAACATTGAGCTCATACATGATGGGAAGATTGTTGAGATACATATGTAAGTTGCATTAGGGAAGTCCCACTTAATATATCTAGTTGGCCAATAACTCATTGCTTTAAAATTTTGAGTGAAGATAAGTCTAATTAGATATATTAATAGGCTTAGACTTGGGCTGTTTCTTAGCAATCTCCTAGGGTAAAGATATTGGACATCTATTATACACTCTCAACAAAAGTAAATACATAACTATCTGATTTTGATAGGACAAATTAGTTGATAAACCAATCCGTGAAACCCAAGAAAGAACTGTTGTATAATCGGCGTCGCAGCGGAAGCGGATCGTATATTTTGCAATTATGTCGGGAGCTATAGAAATCGATCGAAATAAAACGAGGAACAATAAAAGGACAGGACACCAGAAATTTACGTGGTTCGGTCCGAATGTCGGAACCTACGTCCACGGGGAGAGAGCCAGCAAATCAATCCACTATAAATCGGAGAATTACAGGATTACAATCACACATGCACTCAAGTGTTTCCCAGTCCTACTTTATACCCGATACCCACGGTGTTTAACAACTCACTCAATGGACTCAACTCAGCACAAAACCTCTCTCTGAGCTCTCGTCTCTCACACTCTCTCGAGCTCTTTTCGCTCGCTCACTGCCGAGCTCTTTCTTTCGCAACTTGCTTCGTCCTCTGAAACTCTCGCTCCTTTTATCGGTGCCTGGAAGAAAACAAATCAAAATTGTTCTCCAGAGTTGTCGAACGGCGCCAATCTTCAAAGCATGCGCCTCCATGCATTTAATGAGAGCATGTGCGCGTATGACCATGCAGAAGGAGAATTGCTTCTGCCTTCCCTCTTTCTTAATAATAAATTAATGAGAGCCCACAAAAGATGACCAAGAAAGAGAGGAAGAATTCGACGTCTTGCTTCTGCCTTCCCTCTTTCTTCATTAAAATAATAGAAGCCTAAACAAAGAGAGGGAGAGAGTTCGGCGCCTACATGATAGGCTTCTGAGGCAGCACACCTTTTTCTCCGGGCATGCATGCACATGGCCATGTGCATGCATTTAATAACGTAGAAGAAACTTGGACGATCAACCCTTCAGATTTCATGCTGACAAATGAGAAGAATCCCATGGATTTGAAGCCTTTATTTCCAACGTGAAGCGCGGAAAGCGGACGGGATCCTTTCGGCTCCTATCCTACCCCATTTTTCATCAAACACTCCGCGCATGTTCTTTCTCATTTTGGCATGAAAATATTTTGTACGGATCGGATATCGTACACGGACTCAAACTCGAGACATAATTTAACCAGAACAAGACATCATAATTTTGTGGTACTGAAGTAAAGTTGTAGGACTTAAATGCACAAATTAAGAGTTACAAATTTGATTGCATAATTCGTGTAAGTTGTTTGACCAAAAATGAAATTATTCCAATGAAATAAGAATCGAATTTAACCTAATACGATGAAATGGATGGATCACCAGACTCTACGTGACCAGCACGTTTACTCCTATTCATAGCCAAAAGATAAATTAATGTTTTCTCCTTTTTATATTGTGGACGGCAAATAATAGCATATCCTGCTTTTTCTTTATTGTTTTGGGTTGCTTTCTTGTGAACAGGATTAGTGTATATTAATATCAACTTTTCCACGAAATAATCGCATAAGTGCAAGGTGAGCAATAGCTCAAAGCTTAGCCAATGGAGTGCTGCCCTTCTTGGCTCTTTTGGCTCGGCCTCCTCCTCCCGGCACTTCTATTTTTCCTTCTCAGCCGGAAGCGCACCAAGCTTCCCCCTCAGCCCCCCGCATGGCCCGTGATGGGCAATATCCTCGACCTCGGGACCATGCCGCACCAGAACCTCCACAACTTCCGAGCCAAGCATGGGCCTGTGACGTGGTTGAAGCTCGGTTCCGTGAACACCATGGTGATTCAATCATCTCAGGCCGCCGCAGAGTTCTTCAAGGGCCATGACTCCGCGTTCGCAGACCGCAAGTGTCCCCATGCGTTGACAGCTCTCGATTATGACCAAGGCTCGCTCGCTATAGGTCGTTACGGTGGCTACTGGCGTGTTCTCAGGCGTCTCTGCTCTGCTGAGCTCCTCGTGACCAAGCGCGTCAACGAGACAGCCCATCTCAGGCAGAAGTCGACAACATGGTCGTGTATTTAGAGGAAGAAATGGCGGTTAAACAAGTAACAACAGGTTATTTCTTACGTGCTTCGTGTTACTTCGGACGTTTGCGTTTCATGTGTAACCTTGAATGACCGAAGTAATAGTTTTCTTCTTTAAAGGGAAAAAAAAAAAAAAAAAAAGCGACAGAGAGAGAGAAAGGAACGTCTAAACTCCCTATAAAATATCAAAAGAGGATGAAGGCCTATACCCTACACAATATTCCCACTAGTGTCACAAGTTCTTCTCAATTATTAATATAGGTAAAATTAACGTTCAAGATATGTTGGGACTTCCGCACCATTAGGAGTTAACGATCCACGCTGTTAAAAGAATCGTACTTCAGTAAAGAACGCAACCTGCAACTAGATCTACCTAGAAAACATTGGGCCTGCTTTTTACGGATAAAGGAACCGGCAGTGTTTATTTTTTTGTAAAATGTACGATTAAGTTCTAAAATCTTCTTTTTTTTTTTTTTTTTACTATTGAGTTCTTAAATTATACATCTTTTAATTTGAGTTGGCCCTCCTCTTAAATATGCTAATGCATTAGTTACGATGAATATTGCATCCCCACCATATGTTAGCACTGACTAGACTAACTAATTAGGGAGACATGAATTCTTTTTACTTAGTGCCAAGATGGGTAAGAAAGATTATAAAAATAAAGAAATCTAAATCCAAGTAAACATTCACCAACCCAAGCGTTGCCTCAATTTATTGCATGACCCAACTCACCTCCACCCTAGTTATTCAATTTTTCTATGTCATTCTATTTTTAGGTTTTTTAAGAAGTCACTTAAGACACAATGTTGGTTTTCAATGAGGACGTAACCGCCATGTCAACATTTATATCTACTTCTTTAATGGAAGGACTAAATCAAAGAAGAAGTTATACGGCTCGAGGATCTAATTGCACAACAAATTTAGGAACCTAATTAGAACTTTTTATAAAAGTTTAGGGACTGCTGGTACTTTTATCCCTTCATTTTGTTGCTGTAATTGACAAATTCAATAAAATAGATACCAGTGTAAATAATTCAAGTTGCCCAAGAGCTACTGGTGTTTAAAGTGCTATTTAGTCGAACTTGCTTTTCATTCTTCTCGAGTTTGAGTCGAACTAGAGTGGCTCTACAATTGAATTATGCCAAGCTCGAGTAGCTTTACCATTGAATTGGGTCAAACTCGAGCATGATCAAGTAGTTGGGTTTTATATATCTTCTGATGCATTGATCAAGTATATCCCCATTATTATGCAAGATAATGCAAAAGTAAACTTTCCACTTTATTTTATTTGTAGAAGCCAAGTTGGAGTTTTTAAGAGTTCAGATGCTAATTTAGTTTTGTTAGTGAAAAATATCCGAAAACAAGCTTATCAAGAACTTTATTAAGTTCGACTTGAGCTTGAAAAATCCAACTTTTGTCTTGAACATTGCAGCTTGGAGGTTGATTCCTCCATCCCTCCTTAAACTAGCTGCAAAACTTAGTGCAATAATTTTTTTTTTCATGTCTAATTCATTACGTTCTGCTATATATTCTCTAATTATAATTAATCGTTAAAAATTTCTAATTTTTATGAAGAGCAAGGAATCGACTTATCCCACTTCCTCTTTCTCATGGCATTTAATGTGGTGGGTAATATGGTGCTCTCGCGGGATCTGTTGGACCCAAAATCGAAGGACGGGCCTGAGTTCTTTGATGCCATGAACCGGTTCATGGAATGGGCTGGCAAGCCCAACGTAGCCGACTTCCTGCCGTGGTTGAAATGGTTGGACCCGCAGGGGATCAAGGCAAGCATGGCGAAGGACATGGGTCGAGCCATGAAGATTGCTGAAGGTTTTGTAAAAGAGAGGTTGGAGGAGCGAAAGCTAAGGGGAGAGATGAGAACGACAAATGACTTCTTGGATGCGGTATTGGATTATGAGGGCGATGGAAAAGAAGGCCCTCGCAAAATCTCTTCCCAGAACGTCATCATAATAATTCTGGTATCCTCTCTTCCACTCTTGGCAAAAAAGAAATGATTAACATCTTAAGGATATTAGGTCCCGTTCGGTTTGTAAAGTGGGGTGGCAAACTTAATTGACAATTATCAAGCAGGTCATATCACGCGTCATTCTCTACAAACGCGTGTTTTCGTAGAACATTCTAGCACTATATTTTATAATAACTAGCCTTTTCCAATCAACTATCTATGAAAACATTTTACACTTTAAGTTTGTAGAGAACGTTGCATAACAAAAAGCTACTACTATTATAAAGATGTTACCATTCTTTCCTGATTTAGATAATCTGTGCTCATTTTGTAATAACTAGCTAAGAATGTTCTACGAAAACACAAGATTGATTTATGGTTATTTTTAATAAAAAGAAAATCTAGTGCTAGAAAGACACATTGAATTATTTATTAAATTAAGTTAATGTCAATTTTACTGATTAATAGAACATGTTGGGTATCCATAATGAATGAGTGAATAGTATGTTGATCAGATGTGTGATTTAATATTGACTTTAAATATAATCGATGCTCAAACACCAGCATTGGTTATAAGAAGCCAATAAAATTAAGTTGACAAGGTATGAACAGTTTTTGTCCATGGACTTATAAATGAAAGTCAAGTTAACGTCGGTCGAGTTCTTGACATTGGCTCACAAAATTTGGTCGAATCAAACCGACTGCAAGGATAAAACTAGCGCGAACAATTATTGTAGTCAAACTTCTAGGACGGAACAATTTTTAAAGTTGTTGACCGGCGGTTGCAGTGAAGCAATCGTTGTAGCTGAGAATACAAAAAGAGCACATCTTAAGGGAAAAAGACGCACAAACATAAAAAGAACACACTTCACTTTCTTGCCATTCATTTTCAGTTATTTCTCAGCAACTTAATTCTTGCCATTCCAGTTGTTTATTTCATTTTTTCCAATCAAACACCTGCTCTTGCCCTTTAATAAATATTTCTGTTGTCATTAGTGGATTCACGTCAATTTTAGGATCCAATCATCAAATTCTTGTTCCTTTCTTTATGCGCAATTGTCTGTCAATTCGAAGCATTGGAGCTGCTATGTTTGACAAGGATTGTATCAGGTGAAGCATGATGATTTTTACTATTAAGCCCACGATTTGAGGGAGTGATTTTCGAGCGAACTGAATATCTTAATTATAGCAAAAGAATCAACATTGGTGGTAACCCTAGCAAGACATGATCTTGTACTAAATGGGTCTAATTGATGGTGCAGGAAATGTTTTTCGCTGGATCAGAGACTACAAGCAGCACCATCGAGTGGGCGATGGCGGAGCTACTCCGCCAACCCGTGTCAATGAAAAAGGCCAAAGATGAGATTAACCAGATTGTGGGGTTGAACAGAAAACTCGAAGAAAGTGACACGGAAAAAATGCCGTTTTTGCAAGCTGTGGTGAAGGAAACCCTAAGATTGCATCCACCAGTACCTTTGCTTCTCCCACGAAATGCTATAAAAGAAACCAATTTCATGGGCTTTGATATACCCAAAGATACCCAGGTTTTCGTGAATGCATGGGGCATTGGAAGAGACCCAGATGCTTGGGAGGACCCATCAGCATTCAAACCAGAGAGGTTTCTAGGATCTAAAATTGACTACAAAGGTCAAAACTTTGAGCTAATTCCATTCGGATCAGGCAGAAGAATGTGCGTCGGACTTTCGTTGGCGGATAGGGTGCTTCATCTCGGTCTTGCGAAGTTGCTGTATCATTTCGATTGGGAACTCGGTGATGGTTTGACTCCAGAGACCCTCGACATGAGAGAGCGGGTGGGAATAACACTACGGAAGCTCCATCCTTTAAAAGTGATACCTAAAAAACGTAATGTGTGAGGTCTTTAGAATATCATTAATGGAAAGTTATATTCCTTACTGGTTAATAAGGAAATGACAAGACGTGATGTCATGTATCCAAAACAAGCAGAAGATGTTAAGTTTCATGAACATAATTTCAACATATTATTACCTTAAGGTTGTTGGTGCTGATGTTATTGTGTCGAGGATTAATGCACCTACCCAAGGAAGACTTCTTAAGAATGGTGTTTTTACTCCACAAACGCCTTAGGAAAATTACCAAAAAGTTCTTAAACCTATTATACTTTTACCAATTTAGGACGTGTTTGTTTCATGAAAAATACAACGTTTTTGGAAAATGTTTTCCGAGAAACCATTTTCCAGGAAAATGGTTAATTTTCCTTTGTTTAGTGATACGTAACTGAAAGTATTTTCTAGTGTTTGGATCGCATTTGAAAAATGATTGAATGACATTTGATCTAACAATTGACAATAGTGTGCCTCTTACTTCCAAATTAATTTGTTGAATCCATGTTACTTTATAAACGGATTTTCTAAAATAATACATAATATTTGTGTTGACCAGAAAAATGGTTGAATGACATTTGACCTAACGATTGGGCATGCCGATATCCTGGACTCAAGCTTGATTTATTGAAGCTTGAGCATGGTTGACTTCACAAAGCTCAAAATCAACCTCAAATTCTTCAAATTGCAAGACTAAGTACTACATCATGTAGCTATTTGCAGCATCTATACATATATCCATACAATCTTTAATTACTCGATTCGGCCTGTGAGTTATTTGAGAGCAATCTAAAAGCTGGAGATCGAGTCAAGTAAACCGTTTTCAACGGACGTACCTGCACAATTTCGGCAATTCATGTGGCTCCGGCGGGCTTGGGGCCATCTCACAGACCAGCGTGTCCCTCCAATCCACTGCCACCACCTTGAACAAATTGAAATCCGAGAAGTAGAGCACCTTCCTCCCCTTCTCGCGTGAGTATCACTCCCTCCTTCCCTCACTCTCATGGAACCTCCGCACCCCTTGTGACATCCTGATTTTCTAATTCTGTTTTCGATTGAATGAGTTGGGGTTTTCATCGACGTGCCTATAGTTCTTTTCCCTGAGTTGATCACTCATGAGATAACGAGTCTATCAGGTGAAGCTGTTAAAGAATTTAAACGCAATAGACTGGAGAATTCAACTAGAAATCAACTGCTCGATCTGCAATAGTCAATATGGCACCGTCAAAATCAATCAGAGACCGAAGATAGGTCGATTCGACAAAGGTATGTGATTAGTGTGTGGGTAATTCCATCTAATTTCAAAATTTCTATCGAATAGCACTAAACCGATTTTTCTGTCATTTCTGTATCATGTGCCCGTATTTGAAATCTCAAGATTTTCACAACAATCAAGAGTCACAAATGTGTTGAAGATGTACAATGTGGCTCGAAAATAATCGATCTAGGGTCAAATGCGCTAAAAATTCCTAAAAGCTACCCGATAGGTTAGGTCACGCTAAAATCATGCATGATTGAAATTAACTGCAAAATTGAACCATATTAAATTCTGTCTTGTCACAATTTATTATAGGAACATCGATTCATCCTCTGAAAATTTTTCGACTAATCGGGAATTTTGGCAAAAAATCGAAGTTGGGCCATTTTGGACCGGAAAAATTAGAAGACCGTTTTTTGTTGCACTTTTGGCATTCAAGTTGGACTAATTATCAAGGAAAAATGTGAAATATGATGTGGGCACCTTGCCTAAATTTATGGGCACCAATTTGAGTCCAATTGAAGAGAAATTGAAGTAAAATTGAAGAGGCAAATGTCCAAATTCGTAGCCACCAGGGGGGGCAGCAACTTTTGGACCCTTTGGATGGATTTTATGAGAAGCTTTGGTGTAGAAATTGCTGCTGTAGATAGGGTTGATCAAGTGGGGGCCAAGCAATGAGTGAATGGGATATTTGTGAAGACTTTGTGGCCATTTGGTAGCCCCCTCTTCAAGCTACAGCCTTTTTCTTCTTCCTTAGCCTTGCTTTTTCCATTAGTGTTGTGTTTTGAGCTCAAGAAAACTAGAGAACCAGCTAGCCAGCCCCTCACACCGTCAATTGCCCCTCCTGGCCATCCGAGCACCACCGAGCGCTGCCCGAGCTCCCACACCTGCTGTCCCACTCGTGTGCCTATTCGTGCGTCCCCACCGCCCGCGCTCATCACCCGTGCCCTGTTTGTCGATTGTCGAAGCTAATCCAGCCACCTACCGTCGCCGTTGAGCCCCTCCACTGCTCGTCCAAGCCGCCTAGTCCACCTCCTCGCCATTCTAGCCCGTTTCAACCATGAAGCCCTTTTGTCCAACCCTTGGACAGAACCGAAGGCCCAGCTCTAACAATGAGCTGTTGGGCTATTTTCCGGGCCCTTTCAGACCTTCGTTGGTGTCGCTATAGGCTTGGTTCTCGCCCGCCTTGGCGTCGCCGTCACCATGAACTCATCGACCCGCAAAACCGGTGAGTTTACTTGCTAAACTTTGCTTAGGGAGTTAATTATACTTAAGGGTTGATTAGCTTAAGCTAACTATGGCTTAGGTGGTTAGTTTAGATATATTAGTGATTTAATTGCTTAATTAGGATAATTATGTGGTTAGATTAGATTAGTTAAGGGTTAATTAGATTGTATTATTTATTGAGCATGGTGCATTATTTTTCTAGGCCTATCTAGGTAGTTAGATTAGCATTATTAGGCCTAATTTGGTATTTATCTATTTAATTTGTATTTATTAATTAATTTTGCTATTTATTTAATTATTTAATATTTTTCGGAAATTATACCGGAATAGCCGGTGACCAAAATTTCATGCTGATTGCAGTGGTGCGCTTAGTTTACGCAATTGATTGTTAAATTGTCCAATTGAGTGGTGATTGTGAATTTTGAGTATTTATTTCAAAATTGTGAAAATTTGGTATTTAATTAGAAAATACCGAGCGTCGGTTTTTAATATCAAAAATATTTTAGATAGTATATTAAATAGTGGGATTTTTAAAAAGGAAGATATTGCATTTTTGGCCCAAACTAACCATGTACCCACACACGATTATTTTATCGAGTGTTTTTACTATGAAAAAAATAGGCCAAGTTCATTATTTTAATTGAGGCATTTGAGTGTAAAGCACAATGTCATTGGCCGGGATTGATTGTTCGTGTGATGGTTAAGTGAACCCGTCCCTGATGTGCGTTGGTAGGACGTTGCCCCTATATAGGATGCCCCTGGACAACGGATACCAATCGCAGTAGATTCTAAACCAATGCTTCTTCGAGAATACTGTCCCAATGTGCGTTAGTGGATGTTGTTGTGATCAAAAGGGGAGACGAAGCCTGCCTACGCTAGAAGACCGATGTGTGTCGGTAGATTGTGCATATGCAGGCAATAATCAATTGGAACGTGTGATTAATTGAAATTGACATGCCGGATTATGAGATAAAATTGTGTGGTATGGTATCGGACATGTCATAAAGATTTGGCCTTATAATCGGGACTCCTGTGATCGATTGATTGGTTGATTGATTGATTGATTGATTGATTGAGATGTGAATTGAGACGTTCCAAATGATCGAGTGTTATTAATGTACATATATAATATATGAATTGTACTGACATGCAAAAGGGAACTAAGGCGAGGTAAGTCCTATGTATTGTGTATAGTGTCACGCCCCGATCCTCGAGCACGTGCCCATCCCTCGATGGTCGATTAAATTGCAACGTTCTAGAACGCATCGTCGACCCATTCATTTTAATGCGTATACGGAAGCGAATAAATAAATCCCCAGACAACACAAAGATGTGATAGAAAAGTAGGGCCAAAATTTTGAAAACCACAATACTCTTTTATACACAGCAGACTAAGTCATATACAATTCTAGTTTATATTTACAAGTCTACAAAAGACAAAAAAGCTACTAGTCCTCTAAGCATTCGAACCCTCAACCGAAGATTCCGAGGTCTCTGGCTTCGGGGAACTCGGGTCTACCATTGCACCACCAGGAGGGTCAGCCGTACCCTTGCCAAAAGCGATCTCTAGCACCGACATAGGAATCTTAGACTTTGGTAAGGGACCTTCTTTGGGTCCACCTCGTCCGTAACGATACCACAATCTGAATTTATGGGATACCGTTCGGGGTAGACCCTCATCAACTCAGATAATGAATCTCACGAGTTCGTAGACCTAGGCTCCCAAGCTCCCATGGAGGGAAATCTAAGAGATTTGTTTGGTGACCTTCTTCGGCTGGCCAAAACACTCAAGAGGAGCAGCCATCTAAGGACCTAAAAATGTTGAGCCCACGACGAGGTGAGACAATGTTTCAGCAAGTTCACCCCCTAAACTCCGACTAGAAGGAAATACGCCTAAAGGCAGCCTATGCACACACAAAACAAAGGACTTATCTCGCCTCAGTTCCTTCCTACAAGTTAGTATAATCCATATACTCAACCAATCAATTCAATTCAATTCATCGATCAGCTCAATCAAATCATCCAACAATCAATCGATCCACTCAAGTCAATATCATAAGTACTATTTATCAATTCAATATGACCATTGCTCACACAAACTGAAATAGACAATCTTTGCTCTCACAAGCTGCAATATATGGCTATAGCTTTCACAAGTTGATATAGATAGATAATAGCTCGCTCAAGCTAATAAATATAAATCATGCTTCCACAAGCTGATAAAACGATCTTAGCTCACACAAGCTAATACACACACACACACACACACACACACACACACACACATACACATAAGCTGATAAATATAAATCATGCTTCCACAAGCTGATAAAACGATCTTAGCTCACACAAGCTAATACACACACACACACACACACACACACACACACACACACACACATACACATAAGCTGATAAAACGATCTTAACTCACACAAATTGATAAGGTATACTGCTCTCACAAGCTGACATATCGAGCTCATAAGCTGATATAGTATACTGCTCTCACAAGTTGACGATAAATATGCTTGCACAAGCTGATACCAAATGGTCTCATAAGCTAATAAAACATCGAGTTGAAAATACTCGATAAAGATAATCGTGTGTGGGTACGCAGTTGGCCTGAGCCAAAATTTCAATATCTTTCTTTTTAAAAATCCCACTATTTATAATAGTCCATAAACACATTTTTGGCGTTATAAACCAACGCTCGGTATTTTCTAATTAAATACCGAAATTACTCAAATTTGGGATAAATACCCAAATTTACAATTTCCACTCAATTTGCACAAATTAGCACTCAATTAAATAAACCAAGCATACCATTGTAATCAGCACGAAATTCCAGTCACCAACTATCTCGGTATAATTTCCGAAAAATAAAAAATAATTAAATAAATATTAAAATTAATTAAATAAATACAATTAAATACAATAAATAGGAACTTAGACTGGAAAAGCCTAATTAAACACCAAGACAGGCTTGAAAAATTTCCAAACCAATCTACATAAATAATATGATCTATCTAGTTTCTAATTAAGTCGTTCTAACCACCTAACATGCATAAACGAATATTTAAATTCCTAATCTGTTCTAACTAACCACCTGAACCATACTTAGCCTAAACTAATCAACACTTAAGATAATTAATTCCTTAAGTAGAGTTTAGCGAGTAAACTCACCGGTTTTGCGATCCGGTGAGTCCACAACGACGGCAACACTGAGACAATGACAAATTCCGAAGCGGCGACACCCAACGAGGCCTGGAAGTGTCCTAAAATGGGCCTTGAAGTCCATGGAAGCTTGCTGGCCTTCGGTTCTGGTTGATGGGCCGAGAGGCTGCGCCGCAAGGAGAGATGGTGACGGTCTAGCGGGGCTAAGCGAATAACGGCGGGGCTTCACGGTGGCGGAGGCGAGCTCGAGTGGCAGCTAGGGCTTCGACGGCGACCAAGGATGGCTCGGGACAGGTGGAATGGCAACGGAACAGGCGGGATGGACGGTAGACTAGCATGGGCTCGCACGAGGACGCAACGAGTGCGAGCGGCGGTGACAGACGGTCTAGTGGTGGCTTGCAACGGCAGGGGGGTGGCTGGCTCGGTTTTCTAGTTCTTTGGAGCTTCGAGGTGGACTAAAAATGGAGAAAGCAGACTGTGCTGAAAAAGAAAGGGGACAACAGACCACTTAAAAGGTCCATCAAGCCTCCATTCTATCCTCTTGTCCCTTGAAGAGGCCCCACCAACCCTTGGCTATCTTCCACAGCCTCTTGGCAGCCCACAAACTTCCCTTGCAAGCCAATGAAGTGGTCCAAAGGTGTTGGAGGCCATAGCATACGAATTTAGTGCCAAATTCCCCAAATTGAACCAAATTTCTCCTCAATTGGATCCAATTCGGTCCCCATAAATTCCATCAAAGTGCCCTCGACCAAATTGACATTTTTCCTTGCCAATAAAACCAACTTGCATTCCAAAAACGCGATAAAAAAGGTCCCTGAATTTTCCGATAAAAAACTGCCATATTTTGAATTTTCGCCAAAAATCTCGGTTTGCAGAAAAATCTTCGGAGGATGAGTCAACATTCCTAAAATGAATTATGACATGACAGAACTTTTAATTTATGAAATTGGGTTCAAATTCGCGGTTAATTTCAATCTAGCGTGATTTTAGCGTAACCTAGCCTACCGAGTAGCTTTTATAAATTTTTAGTGCAATTGACCCATGGTCAATTATTTTCGAGCCACATTGTACATCTTTCACACATTGGCAACTCTTGGTTGTTGTGAAAATCTCGAGATTTCAAATGCGGACACAAGGTACCAAAACGACAGAAAAATTGGTCTAATGCTGATCGACGAGAATTTTGCAATATGGTGGAATCGCCCACACTTTGATCACATATCTCAGTCGAATCGACCTATCTTTGATCTCCGATCGATTTTTAACTGTGCCATAATGATCCTTACAGACTAGCACGGTCGAGCAGTCGATTCCTAGTTGAATTCTCAAGTCTATTGTGTTAAAATCCCTTAACGACTTCACTTGTTAGATTAGTTATCTCGTGAGTGATCAGCTCAGAGAATAAAACTATAGTCGCATCGATGAAAAGCCCGATTCATTCAATTGAAAATAGAACCTGAAATTCAGGATGTCACATATAAACTGCCTCTAAGTGTATTTCCTTCCTAATAGGATTTAAAGGGTGAACTTGCTAAAACATTATCTCATCCCGCCATGGCTTAACCTTTTCAGGTTCTTAGATGGCGGTCCCTTCGAAACATTTTGGTCGGCCTCGGGGAGTAACTAAGTGGAGCATAGACGTCCTGATCCCCGGGAGTCACTAGGTCTTTGAACTCATGGTGACCACTATTTGGGTCAATGAGGGCCTACCTTAAAAGGTACCTCATCGATTTAGGGTGTGGTATTGCCATGGGCTCAATGGGTATAGGGAAGGTCCCATTTAGGGTTTTTATGTCCCCGCTACTGTGGTTGACACCACTCTAGGCAAGGGTGCAGCTGACTCTCCTGATGGGGTTGTGGAGGACCCAAAGCCCTCGAAGTCTGTAGAGATGGAGTCTAAAGGATTGGCGAATGTGTCCAACTAGTAGGTCGTAGAACAGCTTCTTTTGTAGAGCCGATCTTTTGTAGATAGACTAGCTTTGTATATAAACCTAATATGTTTATGAAAGTGTGTTTGTTTGTGAAATTGTTATCTTGCTTTTCTATCCCATATTATTTGCTGTCAAAGATTTTTATTTCGCTTCTGCATGTACAATAAAATAAATGGGTTGGCGATGCGTCTTGGGAGGTCGCAATTTGATCAACCATTGAGGGATGTGCGCGCACTCGAGGTTCAGGGCGTGACACCTCTCCGATCATCTCCTCCAGCATGCCCTCCGGAATCTCGTGGTTCACTGCATGGACCAACCCCCAGCCCTTGCATGCACTCTACACTTCCTCCACGACCCTCCGCCAAAGATCCCCGTTGCCGCCGCCGCCATCGATGACGACCCCGAGGTCGATGGTGATCGCGAGGTCGGCGGCATTGACCGTGGCCTCCCGAGGGGCATGGACGAAGAATGATAGGATCCGGGAGATGCCAGAGTCGGCAAAGCCCTTGACGCCGACCCTCGCATCATCGAAAAGCTTCAGCTCCTTGTCTCGCCAGAGCGCGGCAATGCTCGCCGCCAACATCTCCGCACTCTCGCTTTCGCTTCAGCGAGCTGATCGGCGGAGTCCGTACCTTAGAAAAATCGAGAGAGGAAAAGTGAAAGGTAAGAGAGAAAAGGATGAAAAGGGACAGTGTTTTCACCTTCTGAGGCAGAGGAATTCATTTTCCTAACATAATACATAATATTTGTATGTTGACCAAAAAGTATTTTCCGTTGACCAAATCTTTTTTAGAGAACCAAACGACTGAAAATCCGGAAAACACTTTCTGGTAAAATACTTTCAATGAAACAAACACACCCTTAGTAATAAACCTTCTTATTATACAAGTTAGTCCTAAACGTTTTTACGTTTTGCCAATTGAGCTCATATGATCAATTTTGGTCAAAAATCACTAACATAAATGCCGGGCATCCTACATGGTGCAACTAGTGCAAACATGGAATATTTTTAATATTTTTTTAAATTTTTAAATACTTTTTCTTTTCTTTTCTTTCTCTGATGGTTGTCGAGCCTTGGGAATGACTACTGACCAACCATAGGCTACAACCAATGATGGTCACCCTCGCCAAGATCTAGCAAGGGAGGATCTTGCCACCTCGCCAAATTCGGCAAGTCATAGCTTCACGCGAGGTCAACTTTGCCCAATCTAGCGAGAGTAAGGCGCAACCTCATCAACCTTCACAAGGGATGGTCTCGGGCGAGGCTTGCCCAAAGATGGCGAGGCCAACCATCCTTAACGGCTAGCAAAGGCCAACCTAGCTAGCTTCAGGCAAAGCTCAACCCTATCAAATCTAGTTTGGACAAGCCTTACTCAAGGGCAACAAGGGTGACCTCACCTAAGGCTAGCAAGGGCAACCCTTGTTAGTCATTACCTATGGCCGATCACCGGCCATCACCAAGGCTTGGCAAAGGAAGAAAATAAAAAAAAAAAAAAAAAAAAAAAAAGGATGAAAAAGAGAAACTTAAAAATATTTAATATTAAAAATTCAAAAATATTAAAATACTAAAAAAAAAAGTCCGATGTCATTTACTTTGATAATTTTCGGTCAAAATTGGCTAGATGGACTCAATTAATGAAACTTGAAAAACTTTAGGACTCAATTGACACAATTAAAAGGTTTATGACTGAATTAGCAAAAGTACAATATATTATGATTTTTTTGGTAATTTTCCCCAAATATCTTTGGGCAATTACAAGTTTTTATGTAAGCATTTGGGTCTTGTTTAAATTGTATGACTTAAGCATGTAGCAGGTAGCTCACTTGCCTTTTAAGCCAACAATAAAACTTTACTTGTTGAAAAAAAAAATGCCCTATAGTTAGTTCTACACAAGTCCAATAAATGGATGATTGTGATTAACTCGGTCCATAGATGCCAGTCCATAATAGAGTCTTGAATCACAAACTATGAACAATACCAGTTCCTTGAATGGGTCGAAGGTTGACATGGATTGACTTTGATCCCCATCCAAATCGAATCCTGTTAATGGATTCAAACACAATGCTGAACCCAATAACACAACTGCTAGTGCATCGTCGGCTTCCAGTAGCATAGCGGTGGAATCTAAAGAAGATGGTGAAACTCCAATTCGACTCTTAAGTACATAAGTGAGATGCTCATGGAGGGGGACTTGGAGGACAAAAACTGCATGTGTTGCCGGATTGACTGGCCACCCTCTGGGCCAAAGGAAAAAAAATCAATGTGATTTCCTCTACTAGAAGGGTACCCTTCCGACCACCCAAAAAAAAAAAAAAAAAATCAAGTACTTGCCAACTAGCGAAAATTTGGCCAACCAGCAAGCTCAAATCTTCATTTGAGACTAATTTAGCAACTTTAGACCTTTATTTGAAATAATGTCCACCGTAGGCCATCTTTTGAAAAAATAACCTCACTTTAGACGCTCATTTAAAAAATTTTGCCAAACATTAGTCATCTAAAGTGCATGACGATAATTGTATACAAATTGCTGAATCTCTTTGTATGTTACCAAGGTAAGATTTTGCTATAATGCCAAACATCCAAACAGGTTGATAATTTACTATTTATTTTTTCATCGTTAAATTCCTTCAATAGTTTGCAATTCTTCGCCCACTTGTAAATTTACCAATTTAATAAAATCTTACTATGTAATGTACGAGTATTTTGCACTAAATCATCCGACTTCGTTGGGCTTGAATATGACTCATTTGATTTCCTTTGTGTAATGCTTGCGGATAGTACTTTTGTTGGTTTTATTTGATTGTTCTACTTTCTAAGACATGATAGTAAGGCCAAGAATCGGTCTAGGGTCAACCCTAGACTGACCTTGAATAGCCCAACTTGGCCTATCCTAGTCCAATTCTGGAGGAACTATGTCTGTCCTTGGTCCCATAACCCAAATTTCTTGGAAAATTTTCAAATAAGGATCCAAGGTTCTATCAATTTCTCAAAATCGATTCAAAGTGGATCTTTTTTTCAAAAAAAAAAAAAAAAACCTAAAATTGCCATAGGAGTTTCAAATAAAAGTCTAAACTCACCATCTAGCTAAATATTCTAGCTGGAAAGGGACATTTTTGTCCAAAGACAATTTTAACCCAAATTTTAATTAAATTATATTAAAAATTAATCTGAAAGCTTTTCAAAAAAAAAAAAATGCAGTGTGGGCCCTCACCTTTGGTCGGCAAGGGTTGTGGCCCTCATCAAGGTGCCTGCAACCTCAATGCCCTATCGGCTAGGGGTAAGCGATTTTAGGTTTCATACATGTTCCACTTGAGACTTGAAACTTACCCGTTGGAACACATTCTTTATTTTCTGGAATATGAAACTTACCCTGCATATCCTAGAACTTTGAACTTATCCTATCATAAGTTCTAAGGTCGGTTCCAGGATCTACCCAGGTTCCACCTATATTATCAATTGACCGATTGCAATGAATTAAACATTTAATGATCACCACTTACTACAATAATTGACTTCATAACTTATATTCAAACACATGAAAAATATGGACGTTAATAAAGTAAAAGTTTTAGTCATAAAATGAAAGCTCAGATTAGTGCTTCTAGATTATACATTCATCATCGAATGACATGGAATATCACAAAATCGCATGAAAATATTGTTAGGGAAATCCCTTATGATGTCTTGAAGATGACAAAATAAATTGAAGGCTATTAATGTGTTTAATGGTTGAGTAATAAATTATGCAAATGATAGAACATGTAAAAGGATATTGTCGAAGTCTATACTTGAAAGAACCAGAAGACAAACTCTATGCTTAAGCTGAACTTATTTAGACTATATCTTGAGCTTAAGGCTAAATATGTTTAAAAGCGGAATATGTTCAGACTTACGTCTAGATTGTAAAGTTTACTTCAGACGAAAAACACTCAGACTCTACTTCAGATGAAAGACACTCAGACTCTACTTCAGATGAAAGACACTCAGACTTTACTTCTGATAGAACACTCTCAGACTTTACATATAGAATGAGACACCAGTTCAGAACCTAACAGATTCAGAACGAAGCATGTCCAGAATGAGACAACTTGACAGAATGTAACACAAGCCCCAAACATATAATGGCTAGTAATCTAGTTTGGATTCTACATCAAGATAGATTTGATTGACTCAATCTAATTTATTGACAATTGGATCTTGAAGACAAGAACTTTCTAAACAAATAAGCTCTAATTATAAAAACCAAGATTCTGTATGTATAGGCGATCAAAATCAACTTGGGATGATACTTTTATCACTCAACAGCTACCAAATATTCTAGATACAGATCTGTCAAATGGGTAGATTGGAAGATGATCCTCTAGATACTGTCCAACGGCTAGTTTGGAAGTGGAGGAGTATTTAAGGAGATCAAGGACCGATGAGCAAGAAAGAAACGGAGTGTAGAATTTATAATTCCAAAATCTTAGCGAACTTCGATCATACACTTATCTTTGGTGAGCTTAAACGTTTGTGATCGTGAGAGAAATATCAAAAGAGTGACTTAGTGAGATAGTGTGATCTACCACTAAGTGCTTTGCATTCAAAGTTGTAATCTCTTGTTGATTGTATAGTGGAATCCAGCTAGAAGGCTGTTAGCGTGGGAAAGTGGACGTAGACTTGATCTAAGCCGAACCACTATAAATTTTATGTGCAACATTCTCTTTCCTTAACTCTTCTTATTTAAATCTGTTGCATACTTATATGTTATTTCAGAAGTCCGTTACATCGCATAACAGATTCTGAACATCTACTAGAAGTCTGGTGGCTCGTTTAGTTAGACTCTAATCATTATTCAAACTTTACCCGCAACTTATTTTATTTCGTATTTATTTGTCAAGATTTCTTTTGAACACCTATTCACCCCCCCTCTAGGTGTTCGTACTAGCACTTTTAGATATGGACTATGAAAAATATTATAACTCATTCTAGATTCTAGGTTTTAGGTTTTATGTTCTAGGTTCCCCTAATCAAGAACCTAAAACCTACTCGTCAAAACAAGTTCCTCATTTTTGAAAGCCTAGAACCTATCTTGCATACATTCAAACTTGGAATTTATAAGTTCTTACCAGTTTGATTTTCAAGTTCCAAATTCTACCTTGAAACAATGCTCACCTATACTACCAGCAATGGGTCGATGATCATGGGCTTTTATTTTTTTTTTGTATGTTTCTTTATTTTTTTTTTATGTTTTTGCGTTTTTCTTCTTTTTTGAGTTTGTCTTTTTATGGAAAAAATTTTGGATTTTTTAAACTTAATTTAATTAAGATTTTGTGTAAAAATGATATCGTTTTAGCGGTTTAGTTAATCTTAATGTACGTAGGACACTAAGTGTAAGAGATAAAATATTTAAAAAGGTAGGTCTTTTCATTAGTTAAATTAAATGGAGTTAGCGGAAAAACTCGATTTTACACAAAATCGAGTCTTAGCCTGTGGCTTTCAAGGGTGGCCTTGCCTGAGTAAGATGAGGGCGACCCTCACCTGGCCCTCCCCACATATCATCGATGGCCTTAAGACTAGTCACTAATGAAAAGGAAAAAATAAGAAAAAAGAAATAAAACAAAAGAATAATAATAATAAAGGGGGAAATGCCATTGACCAGCCAACGATGTCATGTCTTTTTTTGAGGCACATATTTGCAATAAGATTCTTTTAATACCTTTATTTAGAATTTTTCCTAATTTCTTTTTCCACCAACTCTTAAAGAAAGAAAAAGAAAATTCCCTTTTAAAGGCCACACGTGATCAATGCCTGTCCTTTCAATGATGTTTTACTGTGAAGAAGGAAAAATATTACAGTCTAATAGTTTTGCGTTCATTATCCTCGGTTCTTCTCTCTTTTTTTTCACCACGTTCGGCTCTGCCATTTCCAGACAATTCAGCGGAGCCTATTCCTAGGGTTGTTGAGAAAATATCAAATCCAATGTCAAGTCATTGAGTCCTTTGTGGTCGTGAATAGCAGCTGTCAAATGGCCTCATACGCAGCTCACTTCAGACCCAACAGGCTGCCTACAGTGGGCCCATTCCAGCTTTGATCCCTGCAAATTTTCAGCGAAAACCGGTCCTCTTGCTTTGCTGAAACCAGTCCCACATCCTGCTCTGACCGCCCTTTTCTAGTTCTGTTTACATTAAAATAAGGCCTTGAGTTTGAACCGCCTCTTCGATTTGGTTCGAACCTACAATAGATTCCTTACATGTGTGTTCAACCGCTACACATGAAGTTTGGCGTCTTCTTTCGTTGAATTCTCTTCCCAAGGAGCAGCAACATCTAATGAAGAGCCTTCTTCTAGTAGGATAAATTTATAGAAGAGGAGCTCATGATTGAATAGAAATAGGGGAGCTTGTTGGAAAATCTTTTCAACACGAGAAGCAAATACAAAACAAAAGAAAGAGTAATCATTGGTTATGGTGGCCCCTTGGTCTTTTTTTTTTTTTTTTTTTTTGTCTTTTCTTTTTCTTCCATTTATTTGACCGGAAGGGATTCTCTCTCTTCGGTGTATATTATAAAATTTGTTCCATAAACACCGTGGGTATTTGGTGTAATTATGGGACTAGAAATTACTAGTGTGTCATCCATTGTAATAGTGTGTTCTCCAATTTACTAGTAGGTCATTAACAGCTTACTATTTTTACTAATACAAGTTTCAACATTTGTATAGAGCAACGTCAATTTCTCGTGCCATTTATTATTTCTCATTTTATTTTCTCTAAAAAATTTTGTGTGTCCATATAATTGTGAAGGTTACACTTATTCAATGACCCTGCAGGAATAACCTAGTGTGAGGATGAATTAAAGTGAAGAGTTGTCAACGTATAGCTCTTCTTTAGTGTAAAAATCATTGATATTCCCTTTATTGTGGGGAAGAAAAATATACACATACAATTAGAGAATACATGATGTATGGGCACTGCACGTTAAAATAAGGAACGTAATAACACCATATGAGATGGGGACCATCGTCTATCATTCCTCATTTTATTTTCTCTGAAAATTTTCGTGTGTCCATATAATTGCGAAGGTCCGGTCCCTTCTCTGACGGTTTACTGCAACCTCCAGCTGTATTCACACCATTCTAGGTGGACATCACCAGGGATGGTGCTGGTTTGGAAGCTAGTTTGGTTCTTTAATTCTCTAGTTCAATTCTTGTTTGGTTCTAGTCCAATTGGGATTAGATGGTGGTTGGCTTAGGGGCTTAATTGTGGGCAATTAGAAGATGGCCACGGGAATTAAAAATAAAAAAAGGGAAAGTGAGTTTCTCGGATCAGACACGGGCAAACCACATAATCGTGCAGAAACGGTACACGTTCCTTGTTTATTCAATTGAGCTGAAATGTTAAAGAGAGTTAGTCAACAGACCGACGTAACTTACGTAAAAATTTTAGGCCGAATAGCTATTGTGAAATCCACATTTGAAAGTCCGAATCCCCTTTTTTTCATTTAGGCGGCCCAATACAAGATCAGCAGATTTTTCTTAGAAAAATACAAATTTAGGAAACTCCACTTAGAATTAGTCCATGAACTATATCATTAGAAAAGAGACTCGACGCTCATCTTGATACTTAGCTTGCAATCTTTTGAGCTTGTTTGAGTCTTTAAGGACACGCATGATAAAATTTCTGGAATAAAAACTAATTTCTGACCAGAAATTGATTCCTCAATTTCTATTCCATTGATGAATTTTTTAGTAAAGAAATGCATTTGATAATTGTTGGAATGAAGTTGGCGAAAGATGACTCACTTGTTTCCGATGCACAGTCAACAATTTACCCCGGAACGATAATTGAATTGCTAATGAATGATAAATAAAATTACTTCATGTTAGTCTGAATGTAGTCACGAGGAAAACATCCGATTTTCACAACGTAAAATGCCAATTATTCTTGTAAATGAGAAAATTGAACGCCTCATTTTTCTTTGATGGAAATGGGACAACAAAAGGAGAAAAATTTTTGAGTGTGCATTCTGCCAGCCAACCCAACGGTTGTCTTCAGGAGTCTTTTATATGACTCCCTCACATCCTTTCAAAAGGTGTCTTTCCATCATAGTATATCAAGACGAAATGCTGGGTTATAATCGCACTCCATCATGGACGTATTGATTAAGTATAATATCTCCCACTCGAACATGATGGGCAAGATTATAAGGCATTCAACATTTATCAACTTTACAAAACAATTCGTACTAGCAAATAAGCCATGCGACCAGTGAGTACACCTGCACTTAAAAGCTCAAATTATGCATCTGTTAGGGATAATATAATGGTTACAACCCTAAAAAAGAAATAAACAATTGATGTCTCACAATGCCCTAGACATATTTTGCTACATTAATCCAAATATACATATTCCTTAAAAGGCTATACTTGACTATTCTCAAAAACATCATGTATTTACAATTATATTCGAAACCACATAAGGCGATTTAATTGGTCGACCAGTAAATACATGTGATAGATGTAAAATAACAATAGTCTTCCTTCACACTCATATATCTCTCCATTTCAGAACAACTGTTTTCCTAAACATGTCCTATAAAGCCATATTTATTCATGACCGCTGGTAACATGCTAAAATAGCAACGTTGATCTTTCACTTCGAAAACATAGTCAGAAGTAACATAGGGTATAAAATGAGGTAAATTATAAATTACCTCAAGAGCTCATACGATGAGTAAATATGGATAATTTTACTCACCTTCTATTGTCGGTCGAACAATACACATGTAGTATGAATTACATGTTATAGTGGATTTCTCTTTCTATAAGAGCGTATGTCATTTATTAAATATATCTACTATATGGATCTTAGCCTAAAAATAGTTACGTACTCATGTTTAGCTCAAGTACTATATCAGCTCGCTTTCTATAGCGCACAATTAAATATTCGCATCCGGCATCTTTCAGGCATACATGATTATAGGGACTATCATGTTCGGTCTTATTATAAATAAATCAAAGACCTCATTTTGATTTCAATCAAGGTGACATATTCTTTTATGTCCTAAACTTGCTCTTCAGCATTTATTTGTATATAAAGTCTCATCTCAACGTGCTAACTATAGCACTTGAGGTGATTGCTCGTGTGAATGAGCCAATCATTACCTGCTGACATATTTTTCAATAATATATGTGTGTATGTGTTAGTCTCATAATGGATTTGTACTTATTGATAAAACATCAAATCACTAATAAACAAATAAGTACAATACATATGTCCACATATACATAAATAAATGATTCTCTACAATAACACATATCACATTCTACGTAATCCTAGTTACATCATGTGAGTCAAGAATACGTCTCTAGAAATAGCCTTCGTAAATGAATCAGCAACCATTCTATTGGTTGAAATGTATTGTAGGATCACTTCTTTCTGCGCTATTATATCTCTTATGAAGTTGTTCTTTATGTCAATGTGTTTCTTCCTTCCATGATACTTGGGATCTTTAACATAGGTAATGGCTGCTTGACTATCGCAATAAACTATCATCGATCTTGGAACCTCAGTGACATTGGCTAAATTTTCCAAGAAACTTTTTAGCCATACTGCTTCTTGCACTGTGGTTGAACATGCAATAAATTCTACCTTCATAGTAGACAAGGCTGTGCATGTCTGTTTCATTGTTATTCCAAGAAATTGCACCTCCATTGAGCAAGAACGCACATCTAAAAGTCGATTTACGCTTATCCAGGTCTCCACCCCAATCAACATCTGAATAGCCTAATAGGCGTAAATCATTCCATTAGTAACAAAGTCGATAGTCAACGGTGCATTTCAAGTATCTTAGGATCCTCTTCATTGCTTCTCAGTGTGCTTGACCGGGATTTGAGTGATATCAGCTCACCAATCCCATGGCATAATATATGTTGGGTTGAGTATACATCATAGTATATATCAAACTTTCGAACACACTAGCGTAAAGAACAATTTCCATTACTTTATTTTCTTCTGGAGTCTTAGGACACATCTTAGTACTTAGGCTTTCACCTTGCATGACAGGGGTATCAATGGGATTACAGTGCTACATATTGAAACATTCAAGAATCTTCATAATATAAGACTCTTGTGATAAAGTAAAGAGTTTCCTTGATCGATCTCTTTCGATATCAACTCCTAATATATAAGCAGCTTCTCCAATATCCTTCATTTCAAAATTGGAGGATAACCATTCTTTTATGGTGATAACTAAAACCTTGTCATTTACAGCCAATAGAATATCGTCCACATAAAGTGATAAAATCAAAAATTTATCTTTGAACCGCTTGACATATACATAGTAATCTTCTTCAATTATCGTAAAACCAAAAGTTGTTATGGCTCGATGAAAATGAAGATACCATTGTCTAGGTGATTGCTTAAGGCCATATATTGAACGATGAAGTTTGTAAACTTTATGCTCTTGACCTTTAGCTATGAAACCTATTGGTTATTTCATATAGATTTCATCATTTAGCTCTCCATTGAGAAATGTCGTCTTTATATTCATTTGATGTAATTCAAGGTTCAAATGTGCAACGATAGCTAAAATAAGGCGTATTGAGACAAACCTTACAACTAGTGAAAATGTTTCCTCATAGTCTGTACCCTCTTGTTGAGTATAACCTTTTACCACAAGACGAGTCTTATACTTTTCAATAGATCCATCCGCCATTCGCTTAATGTTGAAAACTCATTTGTTTCCAATAGCCTTGCGATTGGGTGATAGATCAACCAAGTCCCAGACGTAATTTGCTCTCATTGATTCCATCTCATCTTTCAAAGCTTTTCTCCATTCTTCCTTATCAAAGAATGAGAGAGCCTCTTGAACAATCTTTGGCTCGGTATCGTTTTTTAAGCAATCATAAATGTTTCCCCTTCAATCTCAAAACAACGACGAGCAATACTTTTAGGATTACTTTTACGCAATTGAATTTCTCTTTAATTCAATTCGCCAGGCAATGCAACACTCCCATTAGGTCATGTGTGTTGAGATAAATCTTCATTTCCCTCTACAACATTAGTGGGTATGTTCTTAGGATCTTCCATCTCATATAATTAAAAATCCTTATTAATCTCTCCTCTACTAGGAAAATCATTCTCCAAGAATGTGACATCTCATGACTCCATTTCAGTCATACTTCCATCAGTTTGTTCACCTATGAAAACCTACCCTATGGAGTGTTCAGAATATCTTATAAATATATTCTCGTGATTAATTTTGAGGGCATTCGGTTAAGTAGGCAGCTGTCGTGACCAAATTTTTCGAGTGAACCACCTAGAGTTTGGCTAATAGATTGTTAACCCTAGACTTAACTTGGACTCTCCCAAGCCCATACCAATTTGCGACTTAGGTTTAAATTCTTAACATGCGGATAGATTTTATCTAGGAGTCGCTACTAATCTATTTTTTGGTAGGCCGATTAGAAACCCAAGTAAAGTAACGAGAGTTTTACCTTACTCCTACGAACCAGAGATTATAGGTATGGGGACTTGGTTACACTAGATCTCTCTAATGCCATTTCGGTACCATTCTTTTATTTTCAAAAATGATGTTTTTGCAACTAGCTTAAATTGATTTTAAAAATATTTCCCTAACATGTGAGGCGATCATGCGAATGCGCAAACCACCAATTTAACACCCAAGTAAAGCAGTAAATGAATTGCAGGACTTACTTTATAGCAACGAAAGTATCTGCAATGTTAACTTAGAATTCACATCAACAGTCCTAAATATGATTTTTAATTAACACGCAATTTCTTCTTCTTTTTTCACTTGTTTAATGAAAATCATGCAATGTGCAATGCAATATAACTAAATGACCTAATTCTAATGTCATGCAATTTCTAATTAAATGGAACTAATAACAATCTCTAAATGACGTGCATTTCATGAATCTAATCTTATATGATATTTACACGACATTTTTTTTTCCTAAAAATGCAATCTATCCTAGAGAATGGAACTAATTTATTCTAAGACATTTTTTGTATTTTTCATGAAATTCGGAATTAGGAAAAATGTGAAAATTATCCAACTAGATTAAGATTATATTCAATTTGCATTAGGAATTAGGTTAAGCCAAATCCTAATTTAAAATAAAATATTATCTTAACCCAAATAAAAATGGAATCTATCTAATATCTAAACTTATAATAAATTAAGAAAAATATTATCTAGAATTAAACTAAGTGCAATTTTACCATAATATGCGATAACGCACAAAAGATGTCCTAATTCTACATGACATATGCATGGTGATTTTTTTTTTTTTAATTTCGAAATTTAAAACTGCCACATAATTAAACATGCAACTTAAATTAAACAAAAAATAACATCCTAAATGAATGCATTTTTTGGATTTTTTTATTTAACAAAATAAAATTGATTCAACCAACATGACGGCAAATCAGATAAGATATGATTGATATCCACAAATTGGCGAATCATATCTCACGTGCATGAGATCAGGTTGGCCAATTTTTAAATAAATTGTGAATCGAATCTTGGGTGGGAGATCGGATTGGCGATTTTTCAAGTGATTGTGATTGCGAGTCGAATTTCGGGCGCGAAAATCGCACTGTCAATCCCAAATTTCAGAGCAATTTCATGTCGGGCAATCTCAATCTTACATTAAGGAATAATTATACTAAAAAACAAATTAAATAAATGAAAATAACATAAAAAAATAGAATAAAGTAAATAAAAAAGAAAAACTACCTAATTGATTTTCCTTTTTTCTTTTTTTTGCTTCCCAAGCAAATCTCGTGCTCGGGTAACAGCAGGAGCGACGAGTCAGAGGTCCAGCAGGGGTATCGCGGTCGGATCTCTAGCGAAGGTCCGGCGAGGGGGATTGGCAACAAGCGGACGGCAGTAGCAACAATTCACGGGTGGCGCCGCGAGTTAGCCGGAATCGTGTGGCTAGAGCAGGAACAGCGGCTCGAAGAGAAGCAAGGCCCAATCCAGCAGCAAATCGGCGCTGGGCGGTCACGAACTCAGGGCGGCTCGGTGAGCGTCACGTGCGAGACCAGCGGAACGTCGGTGGAGCAGAGAGGGCTCGTGGGTCCGCAGCGAGGCACTAGGTTGCTGGGCTGAACAGAGGAATCGGGTCGCGGCGTGGCGTAGGGAGAGGTGGAGTGGGGGAGTCGAAGTGGGCTTTGGCTCGGGCAGCATCGGCGCGGCGAGATCGAACGGAGGCGGGGTCGACACTCGAGTGTAAGCACGACGGGGGTCAACGTGAGTGTGGCGGCAACGCGAGGGCTATGCAGGCGGCGGTAGGCGTGACGAGATCTCGGAGCAGTGCAATTCGGTGGCGTCAACGCAACACGGGTCATCGGAGGAAAGGGTTGTCCGTTAGAGCTCTAGTGTTGAACTCGAGGACGGAGATCGGTTGAGGCGCGGTGGGCTTCGTCGGGTTGGTGGAGCAAATCGGCAAGGGAGAAACCAGCGTTCGGAGCTGCATGAGGAAGACGAACATAAGCTCATTTTCCTTTTCTTTTCTTCTTTTTTTTTTTCCTGCTCCCTCACGTCACTTCCCCTTGTTGTCTCACTGTTACTGCTTTCTCCCTTCGTACTTTTCACTTTTCACTTTTGCTTTTTTTCTTTCGTCGACCAAAACAAACCCTAGGAAAAGCCCCTCTCTCGTGTTTTTCTCTCTGAATTTTTTTCCCATCAATGTGGCTAATGTCTCGATTGCGTGGCCTCTTCCGAAACCCTATGCGAAAAACCTTTTTATAGGCTGAAGATTATGGTTTTAATTTCCTTTTCAAATCAACATCCGCGAAGATTTCTTTTTCACACGTAATATTACTTATTTTATTTTCCACATCTCCTGATTTTATCGTCTAAAGATAAGATTGCAACCCAATTTTCTTAAATTCCAAAAATCCACTGTAATATCATTTCAAATCTCCATTTTAGGTAATTTTTGTCATTAAAAGAAAACGGGCTTGGGCCAATTTACTTGCTTCATGGGATTAGTCCGACCTGCCAAATTAAAGCTTAGAACCACTAAATCAAACCCATTTGTCACCAACCCAATGTAAATGCAAATTAAAAAAATAAATGCACCTAAAACTATATGTTATGCAATTGACTATTTTTTCAAGAATAAAATTAACCCCTAATTTTTTAATGCAATAAATGACTAAACGAGTTGCCAAAATTTAGGTGTCAATAGCAGCAGTCAATAATGCATCTCCCAAATAGGAGATAGATAAATTTTCTTGCACCATCATAGGCCTAACAATTTCTAATAGGGTTCTATTCATTCTCTCAACAATCTCATTTTGTTGTGGAGTACTAGGAATAGTCAATTGTTGTACAATTCCATTTTTATCACAAAGAGCCTTGAATTGCTCCAATAGATACTCACGTCCGCAATGGGTTCTCAATACCCTTATTATTTTGTTCAACTAATTCTCTACCATCGTTATATATCGTCTAAAGTAATCTAATGCTTCTGACTTATGGGAAATCAAAAAGATATAATCGAAACACGTGAAGTCATCTATGAAAGTGATGAGTATGAGGCTCCATGCCTCGCCCTCACATTCAAAGGACCACAAATGTTAGAATGTATAAGTTACAATAGAAATTCGGCTTTAGTCCCTTTACCGAATGGTTTTTTAGTTGCTTTTCCGGCTAGCCAATGTTTACATACGGGTAGATTAATATTAGTGAGTAACCCTAAAAGGCCTTCTCTAGCTAATCTTTGCATTCTTTGTAACCCGATGTGACCTAATCTAACATGCCAAGTACTTGCATCAATCTCAACACTACTAGAAGATGCAATTAAAGAAAAATAACCATCGACATTAATATTGTACTAATCATGGTCAATGTCTAACATCATAAAATCATTCGATACATGACCTGAACCATAATAAATTGTTCTATACAAAATGTCAACACAATCACTATGAAAATTCAATACATAACCAAGGCTAAAAAGAACAACTACGGAGACCAAGTTTCATCGAATATCCGGAGCATAGAGGACATCATGTAGGAATAGGCTTCAACCACCACATAAAATTAATTTACAAGTGTCGATACCCTTCACTTCAATTCTTGAATTATTCCCAAAATATATCCATCTTATTCCAGGTTGTATCCGACGATACTCCACAAATGCTTATCGGTCTCTTGCTACATGGTCTGTTACTCCTGAGTCTACAGTCCACATTGGATGAGATTTAGCAAATATTACAGTGCTAGAAATAAAAGTATTACTTAAAGTAATGGAGTAATATGGTACCTCTTTCAGCTCAATGCATTCACGAGCAAAGTGCCCATCTTGTCACAATTGTAGCACTTCATCTTGGCCTTGTCTTTCTTCCCACCATGCTTTTTGCGTTGGAATGTATTAGCCCTCTTAAATGCCTAATCAGTTTTCTTCCATTTGTTATTGAATTAATGATTCCTTTTGCACTTGAAGCTCCGAAACTTAACAAACTCGATTTAGCAACATAAGCATGGGTAGAGGATCTCGCAGCCTCTAGGCGCTCATCCTCTAATTCCAAATGACGCGTTATATCATCAAAAGTGACAATATTCTCATTATGTGTTATATTGATCTTCATATGCTTCCAATTGTCAAGAAGAGACCTTATAACAACCTGAACTTGATGTTCATCGGTAAGGGAGTGACTTGCCGACTTCAACTCACGAATCATGTTTGACATCTCCCGAAGATGCTGCCTCATCATTACATTTGAGTGTTTTTGGTATATGTCAAACTTGATGGTGAGTCTCCTCAACTTAGTGACAGATGTACCCCCAAACTTATCTTTCAAGACAACCCATATTGCTTGAGCTTTATCATAATTTTCAAACTTACACATGAAATCATCTTGCATACAGCTCAGTAACGTGATGCGAGCAATGCTATTTTTCTTCTTCCAAGCTTGATAAGCTTCTAGATCTCTCTATGTTGAGTTGAAGTTCCATGCTCAGGTTCATCCATGGTGTGGTTGAAGGTTTCCAAAACCTCTTGCTCCTCAATGATGTATTGAACCTTTTAGTGCCAAATATCATAATTGTCATTGTTCAGTTTCTCACCCTTATTGAGGTCAGCCACAATGGTCTTGGATGCTGAAACCAAAATCAATTGCTATAACACATTGACATAATAAACGCAGAATCAATACTAGCAGACTTTTCAGAGTAACACACATATTTAATTTGCAGCAAAAACAAACTAAATTAATGAGAATTCAACAAAAGACACAGAAACGAAAGTTCACTATGTTCCCAATTAGCTCCTATGTACGATTTTTCTATTATCATTAATTAGTTTAATTTGTGCAAATTTTAAGTTCTAGGTGAGAACTTCTTTAAATTCTGCCAACCTACGAACTCCCACTAGAAAAAAGAATTACATAACCTCATGTAATTTCTATATTTTTTCATTAACACAAAAGCATAGCATGATGTGAACAAACATACAAAAAACAATCATGTTGCAGCTACAATCAAAACTGCAATCCAACATGCAATGGAAAAACAAAAATTTCCTATTATTGTTCGAATTTTCTTGGAACTAAAAAATTGCAAGTATATTAAACTATATACATGCTATCAAGCTCTACACAGCATATATGATATCATTTTTTATGTAAGCAAGCTACTGTATTTCCAAAACCACAAGAAAATACAGGCCAAAAAGGATAAACAGTGCATTTAAACCCCAAAAATACACGTACCTAGGGTTCCTACACATTTTCATACCTTTAAAAAAATCAAAAATAAAAAATAATTATACTACAATGTAGAGCACATTCATACAAACCAAACGCCGCCGACCATGCTCCAATCGAAACTTCCACGCGTCGCCTAAGTATGCGGCGCATGTGGCGCACGCGCCAACGAACCAAATGGCTCTTGGCCGGTCCAACCGATTTGATTGCCAGACCGGTTGACCGGTCCGACCCATTGATCAATCAACAGTCGGGTAGCCGGTTGACCAACTACCGCCAGTGGTGACGTCATCGATGACGTCATCCAATAGTTATCGACCATTGTATGACGTCACAGATGACATCACAGTGACATCAGCATGCGTCGGTTCCCCGACACACGCGTGACGCTCATGCGCTAGCTTGCCCAATGCGTCAGGCGCGTGGAGCCCACGTGTAGCAGCTTCTGGCTGCACGTGTGGCGCGTCCAGCATCCTCCGGTGGCGCTCGACCCATCGTCGGACTCATCTCGATGAGTACTTTCAACCTGTATATTTAAAAATTTAATACGGCCAAAACCGTACGAATGTACACGACCCCGGACTCGTTCTTTGCTTCGGTTCGTTTTCGACAATTCAAATTGCATTTATGAGCAATAAACATCCAGACAATGTAGAATTCAATTTCTTGATCTCGATATCAAGTGGTAAATAAGAAAATTTGATGAAAACAAGGTAGAAATCATGACCGAGCTCTGATACCAATGTTGGAAGGAAGTCGGCAGAACACGACTTACCTGTTTTCAATGCGCAGTCAACAATTTACCCCGAAACGATCGTTGAATTACAGATGAATGACGAATAAAATTACTTCACATTGTTCTAAATGTAGTCACGAAGAAACATCTAATTTTCACAATGTAAATGCCAATTATTCTTGTAAAGGAGAAAATGGAACGCCTCATTTTTTCTATGATGGAAATGAGACAACAAAAGGAGATGAATTTCTGAGTATACGTTTTGCCAACCAACCCAACAGTTGTCTTCAAGAGTTTTTTTATATAACTCCCTCACACCCTTTCAAAGGATGTCTTTCCATCATAGCATATCAAGACGAAACGGTGTGTTCTAATCTTACCCCATCATGGACGTACTGATTAAGTACACCAATAATAATTCAAAATTTCTATTTCTGAAATAGAAATTCGTTTGATAATAGAATAAAATTTCTATTTCTAGGAGCGGCAACGACCGGCGTCCGATGGCTGAAGTTTGACGTTTGGCGACCAGTGTTTGACGTCCGATGATCGATGGCGAGTGGTTAAAGTCTGAAGTCCAATGTTCAGCGTCCGACGCCAAGTCCAATGCGACCAAAGTTCGGAGTCCGACGACCGACAACCGGCGTCCAACGTCCGGAGTTTGACATTTGACGTCTAACATCCAGAGGTCAGTGACAAGAGGCCGACGGTGAGTGGCCAATGGCCGAAGTCTGGTGACGAGTGGCGGGCGACCGACATCCAGTGGCCGGTGGCGAGCGATGGATGGTTGTCAATGAACATCTGGTGGTTGATGATGAGCCTTCGGCATCCAATGATTGGCGATGAGCTACCAACGATCGCTCGGCGTCCAACATCTGGCGACCGGCAATTGGCGACGGCCGGCTGGAGTATGGTTGTCCGCGACCAACGTCGGTAGCCGGCGATCGGCGGTTGGTGGCCAAGGCCAATGGTGGCGGGCCGACCGGCAACCGGTGGTGGGCATCCAGCATCCCACGGGTGGCAAGTGAGCGACAAGCAATAACAAGAGTGAACGATGAAAAAAATTTTGATTCCTCATTTCTATTCCAGAAATAAAAAAGCTAAAAATGTTAACTTCTACTTTTTGCTGCAAATCTATTTCTGGAATAGAATCAGTTCCAAAAACAAAAAAATGAAATTGCGTTACCAAACAGATTTCTATTCCAAACCTATTCCAGGGAACAAAAAAACAGAGAAATAGATAAACAAAAATTTTGTCATATGCGCCCTAATTGATCAGGAGAAGCCAGTTCAAAATTATCGAGAAGAAAATTGAGTTCAAGTAAGAACCATAAAGTCGCTGTCAATCAAAATAATAGCCATTGGCGCGAGGTTCTCATGGGACATTATCCCTAGTTGAAGAGCGTAGGAGATCCCTAATCTTCATAAGATAAATGGATGACTTACTCATATTGAAACCTAACTATTAATGAACTATTATGCCTCTAGCTTAAACGTGCATAAGGGACGCAGCGAGAAAAATGAATGCAAGGTCATATAAAATTAATGTTTTTATATCAAGGATCAAATTTTGCCCCATTGGTAAATTTGATTGCTAAAATAATTTTCTTTGAAAATACATGATGATTTCATCGGTGAAAATCATGTTTCAACATGAAGTAGTCCTTTGGATAGTGAAGATCAGAAATTTCAATCAAATTGATGATTACATTTGTGCTAGATTTCAATTAGATATGACATTTTGTTTAGTGTTTGCATTTGTGCTAAATTTCAATCAAATCCCAAAGAATCTCATCTAAGTGCTACAAAACGCATCATCAAATATGTTGCAACTACCTCAAAGCTAGATTTGTGGTATCCCAAAGAAGGAAACTTTACTCTTCTTGGATATTCAAACGCAGATTTAGCGGGTTGCAGAGTCAATAGAAAAAGCACATCTAGTACTTGTCAATTGTTGGGAAACAAAACGGTATCGTGGTTCTCAAGGAAGCAAAGTACTGTAGCTCTTTCAAAAGCAAAAGCGGAGTATGTGGCTTTTGGAAGCTGCTGTTCTCAAATTTTGTGGATACGGCAATAGTTAAGAGACTTTGGAATCGAAGACATGTGCACCGAGATCAAATGTGACAACACTAGCACAATTAATCTCACAAAGAATCCAATTCTTCATTCAAGGGCAAAGCATATAGAAATTCAACATCACTTTATTAGAGATCATGTTCAAAATGGAGAAGTTATGATTCAGTTCATAGACTCGAAAAATCAACTAGAAGATATATTTACAAAGCCATTGGAGAAAATTCTATTTGAGTCTATTCGTACCAGATTGATCATTATATCTTTATTAGCAAAGTCTGTAGGTGTTTAGACTCAAAATTAAAGTTTGAAGATGATCAGACTTAGTTTGGCCAATCGTCATGACTGTAAGTTAGTAATTTAAATTTCTGGGTAAAAATTTAAAAAGGTAAATGAATAATTACTTATCTTATTTTTAGCAATTATCTTTTTAACTTTGAATTTATGACAGTTTTTGTTTTTAAAGGCAGTTTTTCATTTTCAAAAAGGCAATTGTTCTTTTTCAAAAATGAAGTTTTTATCTTTAATTTATGACGATCCGTATACCTTGTCTCATTTGCCTTTTATACTGTAAATTTTCTTCTTCGTTTTCACTCACAAACCATAGAATACATAACTTCACATTCTTACTTTTTCTCTCTAGTTCAATCCATAAAGTTCTCACCTTTTTTTCGTGATCGAGTTCGAAAAATCTCTCAAAGACTGTGATAATGTCTTCCCAAAGAAAATCTTCTAAAATTGCAAGCAGGGGAGCACAGCGTATGCGTGAGGGTCCTACTCTCTTTGATCTGACCGAGGAAGATGAATCTACACAGCAGCAGCAGCAAAGTCAACAAGAACATTCTCAGCTACGCCACTTTTCTCAGCCTAGACACAAGTGCCTCCGCAACAACAAGCAGAGGAAGAAATCATCGAAAATGTGGAACCTGTAAGGACTCTTAAGCCCAAATTTCTTTTCAAACTTTACACCGCTTTGAAGGAAGGTGGTACCGCAATGTCCTTCATTGATGAGTTTCTGACCGAGAGAGGGTACAAAAATGAAACTCATTTTTTTTAGAACGATGGAAAGTATGGGCATTGCATCTACCAGATCAACAGAAAGGGCTTTTGTGAATTTCTCAAGTAATCCACGGTTTGGAACACCTAATCAACCTGAAAGGAAAGATGATGATGAGAAGATGTTCACTCACTTTAAGCCAAGGATGGGTGTCGCTGTGAACATACGTGGTGAAAGGATAGACCTTTTTCGCTCTAAGGAGCACAAAAGAACTTACTCTAAACTGCTGAAGTGAGGGGTGATGAACCCTAGGATTGTAGATTTTGATTTTCTTGATTCATTGAAAGTACAACTGAGGAAGAAGTTTGCATTGCTTTAACTCGAACACTTTTGCTCGGATACAACCGTGGCTCATCCAGAACTTACAGCTTATTTCTATTCCAATCTATCCTTTTTAAATGCGAATAGATTTTCCTTTAGTGTGAGAGACAAGGATTTTGTGGTCAATGTGGATACTTTGGCTGATGTGATTGGGGTGGAAAGAGAGAGTTTCCAACCAATCGGCGTATCTATCGCTCAAGCTACCTTGGAGCTTGTTCGGGATAGGATTGCTGAAGGCAGGATCTCTTACTCCAAAATGAAAGCATCCAATATCTTGCTCCACAAGATTGTAATTAATTGTCTCAAACCCAAATCTACATCAAAGACTGATGTCTCCAACTTTGAAGCGAAGCTGATGTACGCCATTAACATCAATTATAAGTTTTCTCTGCCTCACACTATCCTCATGCACATGTACAAGACAGTGGTGAAGGAAAATGGGCAACTTCCTTATTATGCTCTTGTCACTAGTTTGTTCAGACACTTTAACATTTAACCTCCCAAAATTATGTGTGTTCGAACCATTGATCCAATGGTAGTGGGACTGAAGATGGTTTCAAAGATGCGTCTAAATGAGTTAAACAAGGTCTTAGAGAGCATTAAGGTGAAGACCCCTGTCAAGGCAAGTCAAGACTCTGCAGCTGGAAAAAGGAAAGGCAAAGAACCCTTGATAGCACCATCTAAAAAGAGGAGAGCACTCATTTTGCAGGATGAAGAAGATGAGGATGACCTCACTCTCTCCGCTTTTGCCTTAAAGAATTTACAGAGTTATACTAGCCTTCTAGAGACAAAGGATCAAGAGAAGAAACAGAGAAAAGAGATGAAGGAAAAGAAGCAATGAGGCTAGAGGAAGAGGAAGAAAGAATAGAAGAAGATGAGAGAGGAAAAGAGTAAGAAGAAGAAGAAGGTTATAGTGATTCTCATGTAGAGGAGGAAAGACAACATCCTCAAGATGCAGAAGAAGAGCAAGAGCATGAAGAAGAGTATTTTTCTCCACCTGAAGGCACAGAAATAGGGAGAGCTGCTAATAAAAGAGGTACTTCTTCACTTGCTTTTACTAGTGATGATGTTAGTCGTTCTCTTGCCGATCCAGAGGATGTGTATGCCTCTCAATTTCCTGAAAATGTCAATGAGGCTTCATCTCCAAGTCTAGATGCCCTTGTTGAAGTTCCATCATCAGTCAACACTCCTCATTCTAATAGTGCTGAAGCGAGTACTCAAACCGATAATATAGCAGACTTTACAAGATTGCTCGAGCTTCTTGTGGAGATCAAATCTTAGGTTTATGGATTGGAGTGTGAATTTAAGAACATGCAATCCGCAAATCAAGCCACTTCGGTTTCTTTGCACGACCAAGTACAAGCTCTTAGTCTTCAAGTTCAAACAAATGTAAAGGGTGAGGATATTAAGAAAATGAAGGAGGACCTGAGAAGGCTGGAGGAGACTGTCAAGTCAATGGGGATTTTCAACTCGTTTGCATCCCCAAACAACCTTGATTTTATCCAAACTTTTTGTGTTTTCTACTTTTTGCTATTGACAAAGAGGGGGAGAAAGTGCAGATTTGTTTTGATCTTTTGATGGCTTTCGGACTGATTTGATTTGACCTTGGTTTGTTTTTGTTTTTGTTTTTGTTTGCTTTTGGATTGATGAACTTTAGATATTTGACTGTTATTTGGATTTGGATTTTTCTTGCAGCTACTAAGATTGTGATTATGGATGGATAGTTATTTACCTTGCAAGTTTAACATGTTTTCTGTGGTTGTGGAATTAATACTATCCAAGCCTTATTTAACTTGTTATAGGACATCACAATTTGTTCAAGTGCTGCAGGTTAAAATTTTGCAAATCTACAGGAAAGTTTTGTTATCATCAAAAAGGGGGAGATTGTTAGAGAAAACTTGTTAACTATTTTGAAGCTGACAAAACCTTTCCAAAAGTCTAGTCTGAAGACTTGCAGACTTAAATTTTAGAGTCTGAAGATCTCAAGACTCATCTGTCAAAGTATGAAGATCGATTAGACTTTATTCACAAAGTTTGACCTCACTGACAAATTCCAGACCGACGAAAGAAGACTTATCCAGATGTAAGTTTATCTTTAAGGATTTGGTTCGTACGGTTTGCTGAAGATCTTACAACTGGAAATAACAACTCATGATCAATTATTCTTATTGAAATCAATTTGGATAATTAGATCTGTTGAATAGCGAAGTATACTCGGAAGGTTCTACTTATGGAAACCTAAATCCTGATTGTATGGGCGAGCAAAATTTATGGGCTATCATCACATTCCTTAAATAACTCGAGATCTCCTTAATTGATTATGTCCAATGGGTAAATTGAAATGACTCCTTTAGAAAGTGCCAACATTCGTAAATGCATGAAAGAGTATATAAGGAAAACGCTCAAGCTATTCGAGTGTGTGCATGAAAGAAAAATTCTAAAGTCTGAAGCTCCTAGGTCTTTGCTATTTCAATTGCTGAGCTTAATTTTTGTACTCAAAAGAGAGATCAAACACTTGTGAGACCTTGAGGAAGTATAGTAGTATTTCTATGCTATGGAGTCAAGAATGTGAGATTATAAAATCTCTTTTGGTTCATAGTTAAATCCAGCCAGTGGGCTATCAGTGCGGGAGAATGGACGTAGGCTTGATCTAAGCCGAACCACTATAAACATTGTGTTTCTATTCTCTTTCCCTAAACTCCTTACTTTAATTTGTAACTTTATTTAACTGCTTATAGTCGTTTACATCTTCGGTCTACTATCCTCTATAAACGAGTTTATTAGTTAAGTCTTGCGAAAATTTCTTTAACACTTATTCACCCCCTCTAGTTGTTCTTACTAGCCCTAACAGGCAATTAGAAGATGGCAACATAAATTAAAAATTAAAAAAGGGAAAGTCGGATCAGACACAGGAAAACCGCGCATTCATGCAGAAATGGTACACGCTCCTCGTTTATTCAATTGAGCTGAAATGTTAAAGAGAGTTAGTCAACAGGCTAACGTAACTTGCGTAAAAATTTTAGGCCGAACAGCTATTGTGAAATCCACTTTTGAAAGTCCGACATCACCATTTTTCATTTAGGCGACCCAGTACAGGATCAGTTGATGTTTCTTAGAAAAATACAAATTTAGGAAACTACACTATATCATTAGAAAAGAGACTCGAAAACGCTCATCTTGATACTTAGCTTGAAATCTTTTGAGTTTGTTTCGGTTTTTAATTGATAGGGGAAGCCAGTTCAAAATTATCGAGAAAAAAATTGAGTCCAAGTAAAAACCATAGAGTCACTGTCAATCAAAATAATAGCCATCGGCCCAAGGTTCTCATGAGACATTGTCCATAGTTGAAGAGCATAGGAGATCCCTAATCTTCATAAGATAAATGGATGACTTACTCATATTGAAACCTAACTATTAATGAACTACCATGCCTCTAGCTTAAACGTGCATAAGGGACGCAGCGAGAAAAATGAATGCAAGGTCATATAAAATGATTGTTTTTATATCAAGGATCAAATTCCATCCTCATTGGTGAATTTGATTGCTGAAATAATTTTCTTCGAAAATACATGATGATTTCATTGGTGAAAATCATGTTTCAACGTGAAGTAGTCCTTTGGATAGTGAAGATCAGAAATTTCAATCAAATTGATGATTGAATTATTTATATAGTAATTTTGGAAAAATGACATGCCATCTTACTAAGGCAAAAGTAAGTGCATAATTATTTGATTTTTTAGGATAAATAAGTTGATAAAGCAGTCCGTGAAATTCAAGATAGAACAAGACATCATAATTTTTACAGGGATTTTCGATCTTTGGTAGCCGGAGAGTACATTGAATACCAAACTTAAGTTAAAAACTCAGGTGCATAAATTAAGTACAAGATTTGATTGCGTAATTGGCGTAAGTTGTTGGACCAATATTGAAATTATTAAAACGAAGAATCTAATTTTACCTAATTCGATGAAATGGATGTACGAGAATCAACATGACCAGCACGTTTACTCCATTTCGTAGCCAAAAGATATATTAATTTTTTTTCCTTTTTATAATGTGGACGGCATATATTTCTTTTTCTTTATTGTTTTGGGTTGGTTTCTGGTGAAGTGAAGAGGATAAGAGTGTATATTTATATCCTGTTTTCCACGCAATAATCGCATAAGTGCAAGGTGAGCAATAGCTGAAAGCTTGGCCAATGGAGTACTGCCCTACTTCGCCCTTTTGGCTCGGCCTCCTCCTCCCGGCACTTCTATTCTTCCTTCTCAACCGTTGGAAGCGCACCAAGCTCCCCCCTCAGCCCCCAGCATGGCCTACAGCTTCCGAGCCGAGCACGGGCCTGTCACGTGGTTGAATCTCGGTTCCGTGAACACCATGGTGATCCAATCAGCTCAGGCCGCGGCAGAGTTCTTCAAGGGCCACGACTTGGCATTCGCGGACCGCAAGTGTCCCCATGTATTGACGGATCTCGGCTACGACCAAGGCTCGCTCGCCGTGGGTTGTTACGGCAGCTACTGGCGCGTTCTCCGACGTCTCTGCTCTGCAGAGCTCCTCGTGACCAAGCGCATCAACGAGACGGCCCATCTCAGGCAGAAGTGTGTCGACAACATGATCGTGTATTTAGAGGAAGAAATGGCGGTTAAACAATTAACAACGGGTTATTTCTTACGTGTTTGGTGTTACTTTTGACTTTCTTTTCTTTTCTTTTTTCCAAAGAAAGGAGGGAGGGGGGAACGTTTCTTAAGCTTCTTCTAAAGTATCAAAGTAAAACTAAAATCATATACCCTACACGATATTTCTACTAGTGTCACAACCACGTGTCAATTATTAATATCAACGATTAAGACATGTTAAGACTTCTACAAACATGCGGTTAGGAGAGAAGGATCCATTCCGTCAAAATAATGTATTTCAGTAAAGAATACAACTTGCAACTAGATTTAACTCAAAAAAATAAAATATTGAGCCTGTTTTTCAGGGATAAAGGAACCATGGTTTGTCAACTTTTGTAAGATGTTCAATTAGGTTCCAGAATCTTTTTTGTTTGTAAAATTAGTCCTCGAAATCATACATCTTCTAATTAGAGTTGACCCTCCTCATCGATACGTAGATAGAATGATTATGAGGAATGTCGCTCTAGCACTGATTATACTAACTTATTTGGTGACATGAATTATTTTTTAATATAGTGCTGATATGGATAAGAAAAATAAGAAGATAAAAAATCTAACTAATAAATTATGCACAAGGGTATGGAGGGCTGTCTGGCTAGGGCGGGTGGCAGTTTCGAGGCACAACATGGGTCATCGAGTGCTTACCGTCTGCGACCTCCACCTCCCATCGATCTCTTTGAGGTGGCGTGACATCGGCGTCACCTCGACAGGTCGCACGACCACCGGCAACGAGTCGCCGCCGTCCCTAATTCAGTATAGCCACAATTCACGGACGTCTGCCCTAGTTCACTAACGAGACTTCTGTTTTTCGTTTCTCTTTTCTTTTCTTTTCTTTTCTTTTTTCAAATTTCCTTATTTTTCATTTTTTAATATTTATTTTGTTTCTTAATTTCCTTGTTTATGAATTTTGTGTTATTCTATTTTTTAAGTTTTTTTATATGTCACATAGGATACCATGTTATCATTTAACGGTACTTAACTCCCACGTCTGCATTTTTCTTTTCTTTTTTAATGAAAGGACCATATCGGACATGAAAGTATATGATTTACGGAATTAATTGTACAAAAAAAATTAGGGACCTAATTAAACTTTCTGTAAAAGTTTAGGGAGCACTGATACTTTTATCCCTTTGCTTTGTGAATTGTAGACAAAGTCAGCAAATTAAACACTAGTGTAAATAACTCAAGTTACCCAAGAGACATTGGGATTAAATATGTTATTTAGTCGAACTCGCTTTCATTCTTTTCAAATTCGAGTTGAAGTAGAGTGACTCTACTGTTGAATTATGTCAAGCTCGTGTAGCTTCATCATTTAATTGAGCCAAACTCGAGCATGATCGAGAAGTTGGGTCTTATATATCTTCCGTTTCATTTATCAAGTACATCTCTATAAATATCAAAAAGCATGCATAAGTAAACTTTCCGCTTAATTTTATTTGTAGAAGTCAGCTTGAAGTTTTAAGAGTTTAGATGCTAATTTAGTTTTGTTAGTGAAGTAGAGTCGAAACCAAGCTTAGAAGCACTTTATTAAGTTTGACTTGAGCTTAAAAAATTCGACCTTTCGTGTTGAACATTGCAGCATTCATAGTAAGTCAAGTGGAGCTCATGAATAGCTTAGAGGTCAATTCGACTATATCCCTCTTTTTAACTAGTTACACAACTTGGTGCTATAAATTTTTTTCATGCCTAATATGTTACGTGCTGCTATACAGCCTCTTATTATAATTAATCGTAAAAAAAACTCATTTTATGAAGAGCAAGGAATCGACTTATCCCGCTTCCTCTTTCTCCTGGCATTTAATGTGGTGGGCAACATGGTTCTCTCGCGAGATCTATTGGACCCAAAATCAAAGGACGGCCCGAGTTCTACGACGCCATGAACCGGGTCACGGAGTGGGCCGGCAAGCCTAACATAGCCGACTTCATGCCGTGGTTGAAATGGTTGGACCCGCAGGGGATCAAGGCAAGCATGGCGAAGGACTTGGGTCGAGCCATGGAGATTGCTGAAGGTTTTGTAAAAGAGAGGTTGGAGGAGCGAAAGTTAAGGGGAGAGATGAGAACGACAAATGACTTCTTGGATGCGGTACTGGATTATGAGGGCGATGGAAAAGAAGGCCCTCGCAAAATCTCTTCCCAGAACGTAAACATAATCATTCTGGTGAGTTTGCTCCTCCCTTCCACGTCTAACACGGCCAAAAAGGCATGATCATAGATTACCATCTTAGAGATATTAGGTCAAATTCGGTTTATAAAGTTTGCAGTAAAATTAATTGACATTTAAACAAGTAGGATCAAGGACAAGTTTTACTGGTTAATTTTAAAATACGGGAGACAATATTTCCACCCCTTATATGACTAAATCCAACCACTTTTCACCAAAAAGGCGAAATTTATCTTAGTCATTCAATTGCTATTTAAAGTGGTGGCTCAAACTTATTTACTTTCCTTCTTTTTCTAGTTTTTCTTCTCCTATGTAGGAACCATTTATCATAATCAAGATTTAACATGTTTCATTTTGGTTTGTTGTGGATATCCCATGTATATTAAAGGCACTATGTTTTCACTTCATCATTATCAAGATTTAACATGTTTCGTTTTGGTTTATTAAGCGGTGTGGTAAAATTAATTGACATTTAACAAGTAAGATCACATCACGCGTTAAAGACAAATTTTAGTAGTTAATATTAAATTGAGGATGGCACTATTTCTGCCCCTTATATGACTAAATCCATCCACTTTTCACCAAAAAGACAAAATGGTTCTTAATCATTCAATTGCAATTTAAAGTGGTGGCTCAAACTTATTCACTTTCCTTCTTTTTCTAGTTTTTCTTCTTCTATTAGGATCTATTTATCATAATCAAGATTTAACATGTCTTGTTTTGGTTTATGTGGATATCCCATGTATATTAAAGGCACTATGTGTTTGCTTTAATATTACAATTTACTTATGTAGAAATTAATTTACTCATAAAGAAAATTTTCATTAAATTAAATTCTTTTCAATGTTGTCTAAAAAATTTGTTGTGTGTGTCACCATTAAATCATTTCTTATCAATGTTTTCACGTATACATATAATGGGATGATCGATGGAAAAAGAAAAAAAAAACCTACAAAGAATTTTTGAAGTAAAATCATAATTACATTCTCCAATGTGAAAATTTAAAAGGTAAAATGTAATTAAATCACAATTATTATTAAATAAGAAATGTCTTTTTAAAAATTCAAGTGAAATCTCACCAAATAGGAATAACAAAAATTAATATCATCCATGAAGTGTTTCTGAAAAAAAAAAAAAAAAAAAGACCAAATGAGAAAGGGTTTGATAGTGATATACATAACAAAAGTAAAAGTTTATGAAGATGAGATTGTTAGAAAAGTTGTCTATATTAATCTCTAGATTCTATATGACAATTAATCTATTAATTTGCTCAACAATGTAAAAAAGAATTAGGTTTCTTGGAAATTTTTCTTTTCAACATAACTTATTCTACGGAAGTAAAACTTAAAAATAAAAGAAAACAAAATGCCTCCAATATACACATTATAGCCATATTAAATAAACACAAAACATGTTAAAAGTTTAACTATGGTGACTAGATTCTAAATAAAAATAGAATAAGAATGAAAAAGAAGGAAAGTGAATAAATTTGGGTCTACCACTTTAAATTGCAATTTAATGATTGAGGGCAATTTTGCTTTTTTAATGAAAAATAGGGTGGAGTTAGTTATGTGAGGGGTGGAAATAGCACGACCCTTAAATAAACCATAAATCAATCTTGTGTTTTCCTAGAGCATTCGAGCTAGTTATTATAAAATGAGTGGGGATTGCCCAAACTAGGATAGAATGATAAAATCTATATACCAGTATCAACTTTTTGTTATGCAATGTTCTCTAAAAACTCAAAGTGTTAAATGTTTTCATAAATAGTGAGTAGTTGTTGAAAAGGCTATTTCAATTGTGGAAGGTATCATTGGACCTTAGTAAACAAGTCTTAAGCCTATAGAAGAGGTTGGATTGAGATCGACAATCTTATTCAAATTGGAACACAAAATGAGTAATTCTTTTGTGAATCTGTCGGCACTCTTAACATTTGTTCGTCAATTCAAAGTATAGGAATTGCCATGTTTGATCAGGATTTTTTATCAGGTGAAGCGCAAGAACTTTTACTATTGACCCGACGATTCAAGAGAGTGATTTTCAGCGAGATAGAATTTTTTAATAGTAGCACAAGAATCAATATTAGTGATATTCTAGCTAGACACTATAGTATACTAAATGGGTCTCCTTGATGATGTAGGAAATGTTTTTCGGTGGATCAGAGACTACAAGCAGCACCATCGAGTGGGCGATGGCGGAGCTACTCCGCCAACCCGAGTCCATGAAAAAGGCCAAAGATGAAATTGACCAGGTTGTGGGGTTGACCAGAAAGCTCGAAGAAAATGACACGGAAAAAATGCCGTTTTTGCAAGCTGTGGTGAAGGAAACCCTAAGATTGCATCCACCATTGCCTTTACTTGTCCCACGAAATGCTCTAAAGGAAACCAATTCCATGGGATTTGATATACCCAAAGATACACAGGTTTTCGTGAATGCATGGGGCATTGGAAGAGACCCAGATGCTTGGGAGGACCCATTGGCGTTCAAACCAGAGAGGTTCCTGGGATCTAACACTGACTTCAAGGGTCAAAACTTCGAGCTAATTCCATTTGGATCAGGCAGAAGAATGTGCATCGGACTTTCATTGGCGCATAGGGTGCTTAATCTGGGTCTTGCAACGTTGCTTTACCATTTCAATTGGGAATTAGGTGGTGGTTTGACTCCGGAGATCCTAGACATGAGAGAGCGGGTCGGAATAACACTAAGGAAGCTCCATCCTTTGAAAGTGGTACCTAAGAAACGTAGAGTGTGATGTCTTTGGAATATTATCCATAGTAACTAGTTATTGACTGGTAATAAAGGAAATGGCAAGACATGATGCCATGTACCAAAAACCAGCACAAGAAGTGAGATTTTCGTGAATATAATTTCAACATATAATTACCCTAAGTATATAAGCGCCGATCTTATTTTGTCAAGATCCATAAACCTGTCCAAGGAAGACTTCTTAAGAATGCTGTTGTTATTGCACGAATGTCTTCGGGCAACTACAAGCTGTTATGTTAGCATTTGGGTCTTGTTTAAGTTGTATGACTTCAGCATGTAGCAGGGTAGCTCATCTTCCTTTTATGACATCGATAAAACCTTACTGGTCGTAAAGAAAAAAAAAACAATTAATCTAAAGTTGGTTCCACAGGTGAGTGCACAATGGATGTTTTTTATGGTGCCTACGATAAATTCCCGATTCAGAGACCCCGAGCAGTACTAACCAAAGTTAAGAAGGCAAAGGCTTAATTAGGTTGTTGAATAATAGAATAAGGAGGTCAGAGAGACCGACATGAAAGAAAAGGAACAAAAAGAATATTGTATGATCTTTTCAGATCTTGTCAAATTTATATGGACAATTGATCGCGTGCACCTGCACTACAACCAACATAAACACGGTCGAAATGGTCTTGGCCCACGTACTTTGTCACCTTTGCAAACTACGCTAAAATAAATAAAAGATTGTAAATTTGCTAAAGAAGCCTATAGATACATCTTGATTCGAGGCGCGAACTCCTCAAGTGTCAAAACCGCATGCGTGACCCGTTACGGATTGTACGAGTTCCTCGTTATGCCTTTTAGCTTGACAAATGCGCCGGCCACGTTATGCACTCTTATAAACAAGGTACTCCATCCATTCCTTGATCAGTTAGTTGTGGTTTACCTCGACAATATTGTCGTGTATAGCCGGACGCTCAAGGAACACATCGAGCACTTAAGGTGAGTTTTTCAAGTCTTGCGGGAAAATGACTTGTACGTAAACCGGGAGAAATGCGCTTTTGCGCAAAATGAAGTCTATTTCCTTGGGCACATTGTCGGGGGTGGACGAGTGCGGATAGACGTGGCCAAGATTCATGCCATCGTTGAATGGGAGCTGCTGACCAAGGTGACAGAATTGAGATCCTTCCTCGGTCTCACAAACTATTATCAGCACTTCATCTGGGAATATTCGAGCCTCACCGTGCCAATCACGAACGTGCTGAGGAAAGAAAGGTCATGGGAGTGGACAAACTGGTGTCAAGAGGCATTCAATTGATTAAAGCAAGCCATGACTGAAGAGTCAGTGCTTGTGTTGCTTGACCACGCCAAGCCACACGAGGTAGAAACCGATGCTTCTAATTTTGCTATCGGTGGTGTCCTTATGCAGGAGTGGCATCCGATTGCCTTCGAGTCTTGGAAGCTTAACGATACCAAGCGACAATACACGGTCCAAGAGAAAGAGATGACCGCGGTGGTGCATTGCCTTCGTACATGGAGGCACTATCTCTTGGGATCCTGGTTCAGGACTGACAATGTGGCCACAAGCTACTTTCAAACACAAAAGAAGCTCAACCCAAAGCAAGCTCGGTGACAAGATTCCTAGCCGAGTTCGACTACGTAATGGAATATAAGCCCGGAAAGTCCAACTCTGTGACCAATGCATTAAGTCGGAAGCTGCAACTGGCTAGTATGATGAGTCGACTGAACTATCCATGGATTGATCACATTAAGAAGGGACTCAAGCATGACCGAACGGCCCAAGCCCTCCTTCAGTACTCTCGAGAAGGCAAGACAAGGCGATTCTGGTGCGATGATGATCTCTTCTACACCAAGGGACAACGACTCTATGTGCTGGTCCACAGGAAACTCAAGAAGGAAATCTTGCACGAGTGCCATGATTCTAAATGGGTGGGTCATCCGAAAATCCACCGCACTATAGCACTCATCGAGGATCAATACTATTGGCCACACATGCAGGACGACATCAAAGCCTATGTGCAGACATGTCTTGTGTGCCAACAAGACAAGATAGAGCAACGGTCACTTGCAGGGCTCCTTGAATCGTTGCCTATCCCAGAGCGTCCATGGGAGAGCGTCTCCATGGACTTCATCGTGAACCTACCAAAGTTCGAAGGATGTTGGACCCTCATGGTCGTTGTGGATCATTTCTCCAAATACAAAAAATTCATGCTAGCCACAAAAGATTGTCCAGTCGAGGAAGTAGCCAAGCTATTCCTTAGGCACGTCGTCAAGTATTAGGGCATACCACGCACAATCATGAGTGACCGCGATCCTCGATTCACCAAGCGGTTCTGGACCGAGCTCTTTAAGTTGATGGGGACGAACCTCAACTTTTCCACGAGCTTGCATCCCTAGACTGATGGTTAAACGAAGCGGGTGAATGCACTCCTAGAAATCTACCTCTAGCACTACTTGAGCAACACGCAAGTGAACTAAGCACGGCTGATTGATGTGGCCCAATTCTCGTACAACTTGCAGCGGAGTGAGTCCATGAATCAAAGCCCATTCAAGATCGTGACAAGGCAGCAACCGCTTACACCAAGCACGATTGCCTTGAGATATCGAGGTAGCAGTCCCTCCGCGTACAAGTTCACCAAAGAATGGAACGAACATGTGGACTTGGCGCGGGCATGCCTACGTAAGGCTACAAAGAGCATGAAAAAGTGGGCCGACAAAAAGTGACGGCACGTGGAATTCCAAGTTGAAGGCTTGGTGTTGGCCAAGCTACACTTGGTTCTTCAATACTGCAACATGCACAAAGGGCCGATCTGTCGCTATGAATGCTCCTTTCGAGTGTTGCAACAGATCGAGAAGGTTGCATACAAGCTGGACTTGTTGGCTAAACTCAAGATACACCCCATGTTCCATGTGAGTATGCTAAAACCTTTCCATGTAGACGAGGAAGACCCGAATCGAGGCGAATCGCAATGGGCGCCCATGGAAGCAAAAATCTACTATGATTAGGATGTTGAATGCATCATGGCAGATTGCATCATATGGAAGAAATATCGTGTGCCGAAGAAGGAATAGCTCGTCCGATGGAAAAGCCTTCCTGAGAGTGAAGTAAGTTGGGAACCGTCTAAGACTTTGTGGCAGTTCAAGAAACACATCGATACCTTCCATGCCACAGACATGACGAGGGTGTCGCCCAATTAGGTGGGGGAGAATGACACAGCCCACGAACGAAGCATGATCCAAGACCGTCTGTGATGGGGCCGTGTCACATGCAAGGGCTAGCCCACGAGCAGCCCATGACCGGTCCATGAACGACCCATGATCAGTGCTTGACTAGCCCATGTGCAACACAGGACAAGCCCATGACCGTCCAGCTCTCGTGTCAGGCGGCCCTGCCATTTCTTCTGACACACGCCCCTTTCCGTATGCCTAGTGCCATCGAGTAGCCTAATGTATAGACTTATAATGATGATGTAGATTCAAATGCCACCGTTGGATCAGAGAGAGGATCAACGATTGAGATTAGACTCGTCCTTATATAAAGAAGGGACCCTCCCCCTTCAACTGTACACACTCTCTCGTTAAATACACTCGTGTTTCACTCTCATACTCCATTCTTGTGAGCTAAGCGTCCGTGAGGCTAACTTGGGATCGTAATCCTAAGGCCACATAGGTGTATGATCATTCTTAATTGACTGACTCGTGACACTTGCGTGGGCAATGACAATGCTAGCATTGAAGTGACATAGATATTTATTGATCAGTTTGTTTTTATCTGACGATTTTCGTGGCCCAGAAGCAAAAGGAGAATAGAACCAAGTTGGCAAATGCATTTCCCATAGTATTCAAAATTTCAAATGCCAAAATTTGATATAAATGAACATTTAAGTATCAAAATTTTCAAAAAAATATATTTAAATATTGTAGTTGGAAAAGAAAGGGATATTTTGTATGTCAATAACGAGAAATTCCGATCAAAATACTGATGTAGCATTTTTCAGCGATATTTTTTATTGAGATGGCAATTATTTCAAAAAAAAAAAATTATCCTTGTAACGTCGATGTGACTATCCTATCCCAAAACGACATCGTTTTATCTCAAAAATTGATTTTTAATATAATTATAAATTAAAATAAATTTCAAAAAAAGGGTTGCGGCAATGCAATGAGAGCTTGCAGCTGCTGCCACCCCACCATCACTAGAAAGGCCCCATGATGGTGGAGCGAAGGTCAGTCAAGGTTATCAGGCCTCGACCAATGGCCGACGACCATGGCCGACCGCTGGTGAGGGTCGCCGGCCCTCGGCCAAAGGGCCCAACGGCTGCTAACTGTGGCGTGGCTAGACGACCCTGCCCCAGCTAGCGACAACCCTCGTTGGATCTGGGAAAAGGCTACAAGCCCTTGCCAACAGTAGGCTAGGGCTAGGGCTCGACAACGGCCGACCCTCACCCCACAGTCATCGACCCTTCCGACAATGGTGGAGGCGACAGTGATGACAGCAGCAACAACGGTGGCAAGGAATGTAAAGGCCCTTGTTGCTTTGCTAAAACCTTTTTTTTTTAATTTAGTTTTTAATTTAACTTATTTAATATTTATATTAAAAATTAACTTTGGGGCAAAACAACGTTATTTTGCACTTTTATTGCTGAGTAGGGAACTCTGATGAGCCACTTAGACTACATTTATTCTTAAAATAATGTTACATCGGATTTCTAGCTATCATCATCGAAATTGATACTTAAATGTCCCAATTTTCAAAAAAAAAATAATAATAACACTTACGTGTATTTTTGGAAGTTTTGACATTTTGGTGTCCATCCGTGCTAAGTTTTAACACTTATGGTGTACTTTTGTACATTTCCATGGTATTGTGTCTATTCACCATCTTAAAAAGTCGTAACCACATAATAAATGCAATATCAATCAATCCTCCGAAGTTTTTTGTTATTACTCAAGAATTAAACCTATTTAATAGGTATAGTTATTGGTGCATAATTTCCTAAGTAAATTAAATTTCCCTGCATGTCTCTTTTTCTAAGAAGAATGTGGCCTTTTTCATCTTGAAGCAGTTTCAAAAATTATTCCAGCACTCATATCAATTTGATAGCGACTCTCCCAATTTTTTAGATAGCGCATTAATTTTCACCTTTTAGTTTTAATACACGTGGAGAGCGATTCTGAGGGGATTAATTACTTTCTACTTTTTGATTATTCATGGCTCACTGGATTTTGTTATAACTATTATTTAATGAAAGGTTCTGCGTAGTCAATACATTTATTTAAAATTATTGTATTTTGTTAAAGGCTTCGTCCTTTATATTTTCCAAAGGATAGCTAGTCATTTTCTAAATCTTGGGATGCATTTGCGATATGACAAAGTTGATATTAGAACTTAAGTTATGAACTTAGAGAATATTAGTTAGCTTTTATGGGGATCTATGAGGTGTGAGCTGCAATTTATTAGTTACTCATATATATGTATGTATATTTATACATATGCAGCCCATATTAGGATGGAGATTCTTTTCGTGAAAATAGAAATTTCTATATGCTTAGATAACATGGTTGATTTATTAAAATTCAGATGTGATCACTATATCTCTCAGTTGGAAACACTTCTTCTTATTATCACGTAACATTCTCACTATTATTTTACTAAAAAATTGCAGCTTGATTAGCGAACTTCTCTCTCCTTACTAATCTCTCAAATTTATTTGCTTCCTATGAGTAATGCTTCTGAGTTATTGCTTTATTTTTTTTTATTCTCTAATTAAATTTTTAAAAAAAAATCCATTAAGATCTCTTCCTATATTGGGCAATACCAAAAGCTGCACATTTATGCAATGTAAAAATCCTATAATTAGACATTTCATGCATGTCACTCACCTTTTCTAGCGCACACACTTTGTGCACAAACACTTACTAGTTCAACTTCCCGTGGCAATTTTCTTTTGGTGATGCCTGAATTTTTGTCGACTGGTAAAGTATGCATTTTTGCAAAAATAAAAAATTAATACAACAAAAAAAAGAGAATAAAAAATAAATAAATGGATGTGAGAGAGAGAGAGAGAGAGAGAGAGAGAGAGTCCAATTGGGATATTATAGCTTACAAGGAACCAAAGCCGGCCCATCATATCAGTTCATCCGGCCATTTGATTTCGACCCGGTCCATCAATGTAACCTCACTAGTCAAGCCGACCAACTCACCTTCCTAGCAGCCCATTTCACGCTCAGCTTCAATTAGGCTCATATCCATGTCCGATTCGCTTGAGGAAAATCCGTCCCGTAGAGCTGGCTTCGGAAGCCCATCGGAGAGAAAGGCCTTTGACTTCAATCTCTCTCTCCCTCTCTCTCAATCTAACTAAACTAGATCATCTATGGATTCTAAAATATATCTAATAAAAAGAAAAGACAAGCATTACGCGATCCTTGAAGAACAATGCAAAAGTTGATGAAAGGGAGAATTAGAATTTACAAAAATGATACATATTCTATTAACATTTATGGGGCAAGTGAGAGAAGTATGGGTAAAATCTATGTAGCACGGACACTCTCCGGAAGCCTTCGTGTCGTGTCCGATACTCCGACACGTGTCCGACACGCTCCGACACGCTGTTAACAAGTGTCGAAAAATCCGACACGTGGTCAAATCTCTCCGACACGCGAGTCCAGAATTCCGACACGCACGGGTTTAATTTTGAAAATTTCTAATACTTATGGGGTCAAAATATAAATATATACAAAAGAAGTAATAAAAATGCTATAAATATACACGCACAGGGTCAATTTTTTTTTTTTCATTTTTGTTTTTTTAGAATTGTTTTAGTTTTTTAAAAAGTCTTTTATTACGAAAGAAGTAATAAAAAAATGCTATATATGATAAATAAATAAATTTAAAAATATCATTTCAGCATTTTTCTTTAAACAATGTTTTTTTCCTCTAAGTTTTATGTATTATTGTAACAAATTAAAATAATGAATGATATTATTTAATATTTTTCGTGTAAATTAATTGTAGGCTATTTTTATTATTATTTATTTATGTATTTATATATAAAAATATATTTAATATATAACGTGTCGAAACGTGTTGAATTCTCTATTTTTAAGAAATGACGTGTCGGCGTGTCGTGTCGTGTCGTGTCGTATCGCGTGTCGCATGTCCGTATCGATGCTACATAGGGTAAAATGACCCGGCTACTTTTACCTGGGCTTTTTGTGCTTAAAGATATTTTTTTTTATTTTGAAATTCATGATTTTGCTATGGCAAACATTGAAAAATCACTGCCATGTAGAGTAGGAAGTCTTGCTTGCATCGCAACTCAGTTAGGACGTGAAAGCATTAGTTGGCGTCGGTACACAGCACGGTTTTCTCAAGCGTAGAATGAAGAGGGTTGTACTTTGCGGGGGATTTCTGTTGTCCTTGGTTTACCCAAAACGATCACAGTCCTCTGTCTCAATCCGATGCAAGTACCTGCAAGAATTTATGGTTTTTGGTCGCGGGTCGACGTTCCTTAACCACTGCTATTCTCCGCATGCATCACTGGCGATTTATTTTTTATAGAAGAACGACAAAGTATGGAGTTTTTCTTCAAAAGTTGTCTGCTTGAGAATCCAATATTGGATTGAAGGAGACATCTGAAGAATGATAACTCACTCTTAAAGGAAGAGAGACTCTAGAGTGATTCATAAGCAAACCATCTTCCTTAAATATGTCTTGCATGGTTAAGGGGATACTCTTTTTGAACACGTGAACCTCATGGAACACGTCAAATTGCTACAATGAGTATCGGAGCAGGACCCCCTTCAATAGATGGGCGATTCTTAGATGGACTAAGCCATACAAGGTGAGAGAGCTCAGACAACATATGACTCTTAATAGACTTGTAAGATGGCAAAGATAATAGGAATGAACTAGACCACACATAATATATGGGCAATATCACGATACGAGCCAACATTAAAGTAAAGGGAATTTGTAATGTTTGAGAGTCTCACATCAATGAGAGATGCTCTACATTGTGTGGTTACTCAAAATACTCCTTTGGGTAACTTGGCTGATGTGAAATGGAGCGAGTGGCTATAACCCACAAAATGTATATTCAAAATACCTATAGAGTATTCCTTCACTTGTAGCTATGTATGTAAATGACTCTAATTAGCTTATGTTTCAGAAATCAAGGGTCTCCTTGAATGATGGCCATAATTAACTCTTTCATGATACCACTCGGATAATTTAGGTTGTAATTACAAATAGTTTGCAGACAACAACATGAATTGTCATTCCTACTTCCAGACATCGCAGCACTCCGGCGCATAATCACGTCATTTTCCCATCACTGTAGAAGAAGAACAACAACAACAACAACTTTTGTTTATTGAACATTATCCGAAGGACCGCTAAAGTCAACTCACGGCCACACATTCGCATGCTTTCTTCATGTTTTGGTGACTTCATTTCGGTTCAACCTACGCATTTTAACACCAATAAAAGATCCCTAAAAGAAAACATGACTTTTTGACACACCGCACACCACCGTCCAAGACAAGCAATCCTACACATAAGTCAACCTTTTCCGGACCACAATCATCGTTGGCTCGACCTTTCCTCATAAGTTGTGTTTTCCTTAGAAGGATCATAAACCGAGGGACAGAACCAAGTCTTATTTGCAAATATATTCGCCCAAGTCGTCATATAATTCTTTTGAGTTCTTGAAGTTCTACACATGAAAACTGACTTCCCAGCTGTATAACTTTTGAGGAGGGTCGCAAAGATCATTGCTTCTACGTTTAATCATGACCCTATTTTCTAATTTCCATCCTCAATTATGTAAATTTATTATGTTTTGGGCTCAAAAGTTCACATGCGATTGGTAGCAGTTGGTACTTTGGAAAAGGAGCCCAACAGTTTTCGTGCTTATAGTCAAACTCAAGCCTCCACCTTTGTCATTGGAGCAGTTGGAGTTTGGTGGCTCTCTCCCTCCCCCTCCCCCTCTCTCTCCCCCTCAACATTGTCGTTTACAACATTTTTCAACCTTTGTCCAATGTCCTCATCTGTTTTCTACTAACTCTCTCTTATTTATCATCTTTCTCATGACCCTCAATCTTGCCATGAACATAGATTTTCATTTGCTCTAATCTTGTGAAGAAAGGTGCTCATGATGTGCTAAAAGCATCGTTTTGTTTCTTTAACAGATACATGGCCCATGAAGCTTTGTGCACTGAGCATTCAGCTCACATACTGAGTGTGCTACGCCGAAAAGTCCGGATTCTCTGCTCGAAAATGCGGAGGCTGATTAAGAAGCGGCCACGTTTAAAGATCGTTGTCAAGAGATTGAGAAAATTTGGCTCAAGAGTCCGTTCCGGTGAATCGCTAGGTGCCAAGAACAGTTCGAACAATGGCCAATTCAGTTTCTCTTTCCCAGAGAGGCCGATCCGGGTCGCAACATTCAATGTAGCAATGTTCTCTCTCGCACCCGCCGTCCCAAATCACGATGAAACCTCTGTGTTCGATCATGAAGAAGAAGAGGAACATTACTTCGTGTTTGGTAATAATCAGCAGAAGCCAGGACTTGATTCTCAGCCTAGGAGCATATTGAAGCAGTCTCCTCTGCACCCATCTGTGAACGGTAGGCCTGCTAGGTCGAATCTGAAGGTCTCGATAAATCTGCCCGAGAACGAGATCTCCATAGCCAATAGCAAGCTGCTTGGCTTCATCCAAGAGAATGATGCCAAGAGCTCGCCGATCATGATCACCAAGAGTGCCAACACTCGAAGCAAAGTCCCTGTCAGATCACCGATATGTTTCCCTTACAGCTTAGCCCTGGGAAATTCCAGGAGCAATCACGAAGAGAATCTGAGGAGTGGCAAGAGCATCTTAGAAGTGCTTAGGGAGGTGAATGCTGACATTTTGGCATTGCAAGATGTGAAGGCTGAGGAAGAGAAGGGAATGAGGCCGCTTTCCGACCTGGCAAGTGCTCTGGGAATGGACTATGTGTTTGCTGAGAGCTGGGCTCCCGAGTATGGCAACGCGATCCTGTCGAGGTGGCCGATCAAGCGGTGGCGGGTTCAGAAGATAGCTGACGATGACGACTTCAGGTGCTTGTTCAGTCATCTCGTTATCATCCTCCCTAAAATCATTGCATTGGTCAAGGAAAAGCATGGTATCTTGTGCTCTGCAGCGCTTGCCGTGTAGGCATTTTAATTAAGTGCTTGAGGGGTCAATCAGCAAATTTCTTATCTGGAAAACTGAGTCTGTCATTTGATATATCCGCAAGTAGAATTTTTGGCTACTGTTAACCTCTTAAGAGGGAGCTGTGCTCTGTTTTTAGTATGATTAGAAGCTTAAAGAGTAGCCACATCTCGGGGATGAAACTGAAACTTCACTTCAGTTTTACTGCACTCCCATCGTGACCCACCATTTGGTGCCTTTCAAATTAACAAACTATCGCCGCAGAAGGGATAGAAAGGGAAAATTTAAGTTCAAGGTAATCGTATGCTCAAGTAGTGCCGAGTTTCGAGTCCAAATTCAGTGATTTTTATCATCTTCATCTCAATTAAGTCGTGTTATCTGTGGAATCATGTTAAAATTGCTGTCCTATCATGGTGGGCTAATCGTAAATCCCCAAACACAAGTCCACATGAGCTCAATGTCAGTGGACATGATTGGATTTGTGGGTGATGACCAGGAATGTGTTGAAGGCCACCATAGATGTGCCATGGGCAGGAGAGCTTAGCTTCAACTGCACACAGCTGGACCACCTGGATGAGTTCTGGAGGATGAGGCAGATCAGAGCAATTGTTCAGTCATATGACCCTCCTCACATCCTCGCAGGTGGCCTCAACTCACTGGATGAATCAGATTACTCCATCTCTAGATGGATGGACATTGTCAAGGTAAATTCAAGAAAAAGAAACATAATTTCTCTTTTCTGGAAAAACCCCCTGATTAAAAAAGTTGCTATTTTCTTCTGTTTGTGTACTTCTGAAACTTTCTAAGTTGCTTTCCTATGTAGTATTATGAGGACATAGGGAAGCCCACACCAAAGGTTGAAGTAACCAAGTTTTTGAAGGGGAAAGATTACATTGATGCAAAGAACTCTGCTGGGGATTGTGAACCTGTGGTCATCATTGCAAAAGGTCAAAGTACGTGTTCCTTGTCCTACCTAGCTCACATGCCTCCATAAAAAGAAAAAGAACACTCCCCATGAGTCTAATCTCTTCTTTTGGCTCTTGCAAGATGTGCAAGGCACGTGCAAGTACGGCACACGTGTGGACTACATCTGGGCATCTCCGGAGGCACCTTACAAGTTTGTGCCCAACTCGTACTCAGTGATCTCATCTAAGGGCACTTCAGACCACCACATAGTCAAGGTTGACGTTGTTAAAACAGGTTGTAAGCCTAGGAAAGACACTCTCAGACAACAAAAGAAGGCAAGACAGATGGCTTTGAAGGTGAGATACCCTTGTAGAAGTATATGGCAAGTAAAAGCCTAAAAAATTATAGGGTGAACTGCAAATTTTTTTCTTTTTTTTCTTATTTTTATTGCATTAGCCAAGCCCAATTTCTGGGCTTCCACTGATAATTTTTATATGGTCTCTCCTTCATGTTGGAGGAAGAGTTGTGTATCCCTTTTTAGGGGGGCCTGAAGTGTTCTAACTTCTTAGAAGTATCACAATTAATCTCACATGTCCTGATATTCCGTCATTGGGTACTGGATCTCTATATAGAGATAGAAAGCTCTCAAGCCGGCTCTTAGGAAATTAAATTCATTGTACTTACAATCACCAATCGAGCAACATAAGACACATCTCGATATTGAGTCTTAACCAACTGAATATCCCTTGAGATTAACAAACACAACCAGTTGGCTCCTCACCTTGAAATTTTTATCAAATCAAACAAATGGACTAAATCTAGAACGCTTTGGACAAACTTCTGATGGGCATATGGAATCTAAGCCATGTGTGGCATGAACATTTGTTTTCAACAAGCTCATGACACACTCTTTGGTCATGCGAAACAATGGAAAATGATCTTCAATCCAAGATTTGGACAGCCGGGAGGATGTGATTTTGATTTCGTTCCAGAGTTTGCTACTGCATCATGCCACGCGGAGAACACTGGGAAATCCATGTGAAAGAGTTTCCACACAAATTCGCACAGGAACGTTTTTCCCTGATCCATTTTTGAACCAATCAGAGGAACAAGTATCTCATGAGAAATAGACAAGGAAGGAAATAGTTATTCTTGTGAACCAGACGCGCCATGAACATGACCAATTTTCAGATGTTGAGGCTGAGACCCCACCTGCCGAGCTATGCTGGCCCCTCTTGGGCCAGACCCACTTGCCTTTTTGCCCCAAAAAAGTTTCCCATGATTAATACCAAAATTAGATTATATTTGTTATAAAGTGGTGCTATTTCCACACCACTTCTAGCTAAAACCCGCTATTTTATGTTAACTGACCAAATTACCCTTTAACCACGAGATTTCGTTCAGTGTTAATAGTTAACCTTACCCCTCACATTCTAAAAAATTGATCGCACTATTTCATCTCTTGACACCTTTATTAGCTAAGTTTTTAAAAAGTAATTAGTTAACAAATCCCCCTTTCATCTTGGTATTTTTAAAAAATAAAAGAAGTATCTATTTTAAAGTAAAACTATGTTTTAAAGTTGAAAAAACGCATTTCTCCTTTTTTTATGATCATGAATCAACCAATCCATTGACGATTTAACGTTGTTAAATTCAACTTGTAAGAAAATCATTCGTTTGTTCTTTTGTCTAATCTTTAAGTGATTTTGATTGATATCGAATGTAGCTAGTCATGCTTTCTTTGCATTCAAACTAAAATTGAAGTTTATGGTTGAGGGCATGGTTAACGACCCATAAAGAATAAAACAAGAAGTTCCTGTAAATTTAACTGAGGGAAGTAGTAATCAACCAAATTCATAATTAACTGTTTTCTAATCGTATTTTGGAGAAATTTCCTCCACAAAATTTGATCCGGAGGTTGTAACACATATTGTCAAGTCAATTATAAGATTCCAAGACCTTTCAAATTGATCAAAATGTATTCATTGCGAATTTTTCCGAATGCTTTTGATATAGGTTTTGTGAATATGTTATAAATATCAATACATGCTTAACAAAGTTGAAGGCTAATTTTTGTCGGATAACACTATACACTTTTGGTAAGTAAATACAAATTATCCGTTATTAGTCACAGCTTCATCTGTACTCCAATATCAATGTGAGTTTGATTGATTGCTGCCGAGAAACATTAAGAAGCTAAGGTTCTATTGAGCAGCTAAGATATATAAAATTATTGATGTATATCCTTAATCCAAAATGTTAAACAATTATGACGTATGAAACACTCTGGAAAACAATATAACTTAGAAAAGAAGACACGAATAAAATTTTGTGAGCTACCTCTAATCGCCTGGAGCTCATATCTTCCCTCAATACTATTTTCTCTCTCTCGAGTTTCACTCTCTCCCCCCTCCTCCATCTGCCACTGATGCAGCCACCGCGCCCCGTCAATCCCAGTCCCCTCACGGCTGGTGCCTCCAGTCACCGTAGTCTAGGTCGTGTCCATTGGCCGGACTTGAGCTCCACCGTCTAGCTCGCGTTCACAGCACCCCTGTTCGAGGGTTGGTCGCCGAGACCTCGAGACAACCCTGGTCGCAACCACCCCGGCGTCACCACCCTGCCTCAGGAGGCGCCAGACCTGGCTTCGCTAGCCCAGCCCAACCCGAGACCCAGAGGCGCAGAGAGGGACGCTGAGGGAGATACAAAGGCGTTGGGTGCTCGAGGCTGGGCCCAAGAAGGACGGGCGGCGACGTTGCCGGCGCATGGGGTCTGGTGGAGGAGGCGCAGTTGTGGCCGTAGGTCGAGGTTGGCTCTGCGTCACGGAAAGTGATCGAGCGACTGAGGTCATGCACAGTCATCAGACGCGTACAGGGGGAAAATGAGATAGAAGAAAGAGGGGGAAAAGGAAAAAAGGCAGACCCGATTTGAAACGTCCAATTTGATAATTGCTAATGTTGCTCATATCTTGAGGGGTAACATTATCTAACTTCACAGAAAGCCATCTTTAGAAGATTTGGATCCTTAAAATAAACTGTGGCGGCCGTAAATGAAGTTGAACATAATTGATATGACACTCATGATGACATGCTAATCAAAAGATATGGATGAATTTGTTGATTCCAAAATAAATAGATCCTTTATCTACCAATACAACGTGAGATCTACAGAAACAAATACATGTAATCACACAGTCTACTACGAGAAGTCGTAAATGCAAGTATTTGGAAACAAGCATGTGGTTACATTGTTCCGTGCATGTGTGTACTTATGTGTATCGTCAAGCTCTTTACGCTTTGCTCTCCGAGGTAGTGCTAGTGTCACTTGAAGGATACCCAATTCCGTGGCGCGAGGTTGGGAACAGCATGAACACCGCGCCTGAGATGGTGCCGATCACAGTTGGCATGACCATGAGCAAAGTCTTCTCCGTATTCTCGAAAGACGGATAGAAGCACCGCATGGTGTTGCTATCCAACAACACCAGAACTGCGAAAACAATCACCACAAAGAAAGCATGGACGAAATCTCCGAACCGAAGCTTATACTTCGACAAGTCCACAGAATCACCAGAGCTCGAGCTCGAGCTCGAGCTAGAGCTAGAGCTAGAGCTAGGCCAGAGGCCCTTGGCCGTGGCGAACCCGTAGTGGGTCTCCCCGTCACTCCCTGTGTAGCTATCAGTGAAGCAAGCAAGACTACACGAAAGGCCACAAGCTCCGATTAGTAGGGCACTTAGGTACTTGTTAACAGCGTGGCACTTGCCGTTGTTCGTCAAGACGGGGTTGAGGAATTGGAACAAGAAGACGGTCCCGGTGGGAAGGAGCCTAATGAGGTTGCCTAGTCCATTGAATGTGATCCTCTTGGTGGTGTTTGTTTGCTGAGAATCGGTCTTGGACTTCGAAGAGCTTTTGTTGCCCATTTTCTTTTGGAAAATGCCTATTGCTTTGCAAAAATAACAAGCTGGCTAGGGTTTTATGAAGTATATGGAGTTGTGTTTGTGTGTGTCTTTCAAACAAGCACTAGTTAGGTTATTTATACGTGGAGCGAAGTTGGGGAAGAAGAAGAGGAAGTTGCTTGTACGAAAAATGAAATTGCCATATTCTAAAGTGTGAAGGTTTTGCGTACAACCGTAGAGAGTTGTTCAATTTCAGTTCGATGGTCGAATCTTATGACGAGCAAGAGATCGTTTCATCACGTTTTGGGAAATTGACAGTGTGAGAAGAGAGGAGAGGATGGAGTGACCAAGTGATACTCCATTAATTAAAAAGGATAGTTTTCACTTGTCACAAGAAATCATACTCAGCGTAATGCATTTTACGGTAACTAGACTTAGTTCGACATTATCTTTAAGTGTCAAATACTTGCGAACACCAAAGCATATGTTTTTCGGCCTTACAAGTATCTTCAAACCTAATTAACCAAACCCACACTTTATATAGAGGTAATGTCATTCAACCATGTTTCTGATTGGTGGATGAAGATCATCTGCTTATAATTTTAGTTTAAATTTACATGTACGTGATATTCATAACTTGTAACCACCAATTATAATAAGCATGGTTTGAGAAAATTTCATCCAACCAGCAATGGAGGAAATTATAGCCTTATCAGGCTTCAATGAGGTCAAGATCATGCTTTTAGAACTATAATCTCTTTTATGGGAGGTTAAGTCCGAAAGTGATTGAACCCATTTGAATCTTCCTACACCCATCTTATGATTCTATCTCATGTGCAGGTTGTTGCATGCGTCACGTACATGGGTGCACCCACAATCAATTTGTTTTCACATATAAGTTATTATGTGCATCTACTCAATTGCATTCTAGTTCGGACTATATTTTCCTCCATCCTAATTGATGGAAACTTTCTCCAATCATACTTTTAATTGGTGGATTAAATTACGAACATTATCCACACACAAACTTAGCTAAATATAAATGCGAGGTGATATCCATGCCAGTAAACCGCGAGTAAAAAGGAAATGAACCAAAACATGGAATGGAAATATGAGTTTAGGTGGTGATCCTCCTTTTCTTTTCCAAGTTTCCTTCTTTTAGGGGGCGTATTTATAGTGAAAATTGTCCAAAAAGTCTCAAACATATTGCATTTTTTTTTCAAATCAGTCTTAAACCTTTCGATTTTGTCAATTGAATCATAAATATTTTTCATGTTTTACCAATTGAGTTCATACTATCAAGTTTAGTTAACAATCGCTAACGTGTGACGTAGACAATTTTTAATAATATTTTTATAGTTTTTATTTATTTTCTTTTATTTTTCCTTTTTCTTTTTTCTTTTTTTCCCTCCCTATCTGGGGGAGAGTGCCATTGCCCTTGGTTAGTAAAAGAAGAAGAAAAAAAGGGATGAAGGATGAAGTAAATAAAATTAATAAAATAATATTGAAATATCATTACAAATTGTCCGCATCAATGCTTATGGTGCCAAGTAAGAAAGTTGGTATCCACGTTAGTAATTTATAATTTAAATAGGCCAAATGAACTCAATTGTCAAACGTAAGAGGGTTTAAGACTCATTGGCACAAATAAAAAATTTAAGACTCAATTGGCAAAAGTGCAATAAATTTAAAACGTTTTGGACAATTTTGCCAGTAGCTATATGTAAATAATTAACGTTAATTAATTTTTTATGACATCAAGTGTTACAGCTAAATAAAGAACACAACTAATCTCGCAAGTCGTGATAGCCCACTTCAATAGTGCTGCATAGCTTATCGAGATAGAAAGCTACGGAGGTGGTTCCAAGAAACTTGTTTTCATTGCACAAGCCATTGTTGAGGGGGCAACTTCAGATATATTCGTCATTGAATCTTAACCAACCCAATAACTCTCGCGACCGGACTAAGTGTAGAACGAAAAGGATTGTCCACTATTATGTTTGAAAGGGATTATATTCATGGATAATATATTATTTGTAGGGGATAATATTCGTAGAAATCATCTTTTAGATTATTAAATGTCTACTTTCTTTGAATTCAAGTTTCTATGATTTTGAATATTAATATCTCGACGCAATGAATTTACTCAAAATTCAACGCACGAAGCGCGGGTCAGCAACTAATGATAACAATAAGGATGGGTGCGCATTCCCATGCATTCCCTCAGTCGCGAATTGCCCTATTCGTATAATTATGGTGTGTTTGACAACAATTTTGTTCTCGAAAATAATTTCTAATCAGAAATTATTCTTTTTTATTCTATTCTCGAGAACAATTTCTAAGGCATTTGGTAACTGCCCAAAATTTTTATTCCCATAATAAAATTGCATTTAGCATTGTCCTCAAAATTTTTAACCCAAATTATTTTCTTTTAATTTTTTAATATTTTTTATTTTTTATTTTTTATTTTTTTTCTTCTTTTCTTTTTTTCTTTTCTTTCTCTTCTTCTTCAACCTTTGGCTAGTCACTGACCTTAGAATGACCGATGACCAGCCAAACGAGGGCCGGCAACCTCGCCAGAGTGTCGCCAGCCCCCAGCAAGGCCGCACCTCATCAACCAAGCCTCGCCGGTAGCTGGGCGAGGCCAACTTCACGGTGGCCTAGCGAGGTCGAGCCCCGCAGACGACTAGGCGAGCTCGGCCAAGTCTCACTCGGCCAGGCAAGTCTCACCAATGGCTAGGTGAGCCTCCAGTGAACTTGCTAGACCTCGCCCAACTGATCGTCGAAGACTGACGATGATGGAAGAAGAAGAGAGTAGGAAGAAGAGAAAAAAAAAAAATTGAGTTGGCTTGATTCTAGAATTGTTGCTAAGAACAAAGAAGCAACTTTTCTTTTTAACTCATTGATTCTGTTCCAAATCTCTTCTCGGGAACAAATTTGTTACCGGAACAAACCAAACAGATTTTGTTCTAAATTTAGTCTCGGAAACAAATTAATAGAATTAGTCATTATTTGGCAAATTGCCAAATGCACCCTTAACGTTTGTGTAAAATGGCCCTTCCGAGGATATGAAATATTTGGACAGCAAACCCTTCGGACAAATTTCTGGTGGGTCTATGGATTCAAAATCATGAGTGGCACGAACAAGTTTTTACAATAAGCTCATGACACACCCTTTAGCTATGGGCAAAACAGTAGAAAGATTATTCAATTAATTAATTTGAATGTGCCAAGTGAAATTCAATCCATAATTTGGACAGCAGGGAAGATGTGACTTCGATTTCTTTCCAAAGTTCAGAGGGTATCATGCGACCTTGAGAAAACTAGGAATCCATGAAAGAGGTTCTGTAACTTTTTTGCTGGAAGTGGATAGGATGACAACATACTTTTCATCAAAAGTCATTTTTTCAATTTTTATAAGGAGAGGCAGGTCCTGTGACAATTCTGGACAAGATATATTACTACAACACAAGGAAAGCGATGGATATACTTCAAAGGACTTTAATCAACGTCAAAGTACACAAATCTTTGCCAGATTTTAATTGACGACAAAGCATGGTGACGTAAAAATACAACACCATAATTTAATAGATAATGAAGTTCTGAAAGTTACAACTAAAATACAAATCGGAATTTAACCAATAATGAGATATTTGTAAATTATATTTACGATGCAAAAATTAAAAGATAGTTAAAAGGTAACAAATTTTGTTTGTTTGTTCAAGGGTGGCTCCACTTCACACGAGCACTAGTACTTATTTACAACATAACTATCCATAAAACAGTTCCAGCAGTTTTAACCATGTCTTCACATCTCAAAACCTTTTGGCTCCACATCTTCATATTGTTACTCCTTCAAATTCGCGCCTTAGTAAGAAAGTCGTGATAGCCCACTTCAATAGTGCTGGATAGCTTATCGAGATAGAACGCTCTGGATGTGGTTCCAAGAAACTTGTTTTCATTGCACAAGCCATGGTTGATGGGGCAACTTGAGATATATTCGTCAATGAATCTTAACTAACCCAATAACTCTCGCGACCGGACTAAGTGTAGAACGAAAAGGATTGTCCACTATTATGTTTGAAAGGGATTATATTCATGGATAATATATTATTTGTAGGGGATAATATTCGTAGAAATCATCTGTGATATATATAAATTTCTACTTTCTTTTGAATTCAAATTTCTATGATTTTGAATATTAATATCTCTACGCAATGAATTTTACTCGAAATTCGACGCATGAAGCGTGGGTCAGCAACCATAACAATAAGGATGGGTGCACATCCCCGTGCACTCCCTCGGTCACGAACTTCCCTACTCGTACAATTAGAGTGCGTTTGACAACCATTATGTTCTCAGAAATAATTTTAAATCAGAAATTATTCTTTTTTATTATATTCTCGGGAACAATTTCTAAGCATTTGAAGGCGATTGGTAATTGTCCAAAATTTTTCTTCCCAAAGTAGAATTGTGTTTGGTACCATTCTCAAAATTCTAATTCAAATCATTTTCTTTTAAATTTTTAATAATTTTATTCTTTTCTTCTTCTTTTCTTCTTTTCTTTTTTTTCTCTTCTTCTTCAATCTTTGGCCGGTCGCCGGCTTTGGGATAACTGATGACTGGCTAGACGAGGGCCAGCAACCACGCCAGAGTGTCGCCAACCCTCAACGAGACCGCCAAGCCTTGCCACAACTGGGTGAGGCTCATCCAGCAAAGGCTCAGTCAAGCCTCACCCGGCCAAGCAAGGCTTGTCGATGGCTAGGTGAGGCTCTAGCGAGCTCACCAAACCTCGCTCAACTAGTCACCGAAGACCTACGGCGATGGAAGAAGAAGAGAGTAGAAAGAAGAACAAGAAGAAAAGAAGAAGAACAGAAAAAAGAAATTTGGGTTGGCTTGATTCTAGTCGAGCCTTGGCTAGGTGAGGCCGACCTCACGGCTACCGAGGTCGAGCCCCACCAGTGGTTGGGCAAGCTCAACCTCGCCAGATCTAGGCAAGGTCGAACCTCACCCAGCCTAGGCTCGGCCAAGCCTCGCCAGCCAAGTGACACTCGCCAGTGACTAGGTGAGCCTCCAGCAAGCTCGCCAGACCTCGCCCAATCAGTCATCGGAGACCAGCGATGATGGAAGAAGAAGAGAGAAGAAAAAAAGAAGAGAAAAAAGAAATTTAAATTAGCTAAATTCTGGAATTGTTCCTAGGAACAAATAAGCAATTTTTATTTTTTTTACTCATTGATTCTATTCTAAATCTCTTCTTGGAACAAATTTGTTACCGGAAACAAATTTATTATCGGAAACAAACCAAATGGATTTCTATTTCGAATTTATTTCCGGAAACAAAAAAATAAAATCAGTCACTATTTGGCAAATTGTCAAACACGCCCTTAACATTTGTGTAAAATGGCCCTTGCGAAGATATGAAATATTTGGACAGCAAACCCTTCGGACAAATTTCTGGTGGGTCTATGGATTCAAAATCATGAGTGGCACGAACAAGTTTTTACAATAAGCTCATGACACACCCTTTAGTTATGGACAAAACAGTAGAAAGATTATTCACTTAATTAATTTGAATGTGCCAAGTGAACTTCAACCATAATTCGGACAGTAGGGAAGATGTGACTTCGATTACATTTTAAAGTTCAGAGGGCATCATGCGACCTTGAGAACACTAGGAAATACATGAAAGAGGTTCTGTAACTTTTTTGCTAAGTGGATAGGATGACGAAATACTTTTCATCAAAAGTCATTTTTCAATTTTTATAAGAAGAGGCAGGTCCTATGACAATTCTGGACAAGATATATTACTGCAATACAAGGAAAGCGATGGATATACTACAACAGACTTTAATCGACGTCGTAGTACACAAATCTTTGCCGGATTTTAATCGACAACAAAGCATGGTAACATAGAGATACAACACCGGAATTTAATAGACAGTGAATATCTGAAAGTTACAACCAAAATACAAACTGAAAGATGATTAAAAGGTAACAAATTTTGTTTGTTTGTTCTAGGGTGGCTCCACTGCACGCAAGCACTAGTACTTATTTACAACATAACTATCCATAAAACAGCTCTTCAGCAGTTTTAACTATGCCTTCACATCTCAAAACCTTCGGGCTCCACGTCTTCATATTGCCACGACTTTTTATGTCCAAGCGGTTAATCCTTCAAATTCGCGCCTTAATTCCGGACGTTTACTTGTCGCCACTTTAACTCTCATCCAAGGCGTTACTTCTTTGAATTCGTCTTCAAATCTGACCTCTTGTGCTCCATTGGCTTACCCGCAAGCAATTTTAACTTCAAATACCACTATGCCTGAAATTCGCACCCACTTTACTCACCAGAGGGTTAGTTTTCACACGGTTCCTCATTCGGCTGTTAATCGATTCCTTTCAATCTATGTCTTCTGCAATTAGTTTTACGATGACGATCATCAACCAGCCGCTATTGCATATCAATAGCTGATCATGGTTATTGATAAACATGGCCATCGACAAAGACTCTTGTGTACCACCGGCCTTGGTGGCTCCGCTGGATAAGAAACCCCAACCTTGGGGGAAAGGTCGGGGAGTCAAACCCCAGTGGAAGCATCGGCGTCTTAAACGTGACGTCGGGGTGGTGGGTCCTCCGCTAGCGTCACTCCAGGGTTTACCTGGCATCTATGTATGGCTGTAAGGCTACGAACGGCTAACGGGGTTCCCTGGATATCAAAAAAAAAAAGACAAAGACTCTTGTGATCGGTATGGCCATCAACAAGGGCTCATGTGATGAATGCCTTGCCGATAATCACACCTCATCCAGTCTTGAGTCGCGTGTTTACTTGGATATTAGTCACAGCTTGGTCTACACTCCATTCTCTACAAGACTTTGATCCATTGCTGGTGAGAAACTCTAGGAAGCAAGGCTCAACTGGACCGGCTAGTATAAATTAATGCATATTCTTTATTAAAAATATTAAATTGTTATGACGTATGAGAAGCACTCGAGAATATACCTTAGAGAAGAAAACACGGATGAACTTTTGTCACCAACCGCCAAAATCGCCTAAAGCCCAATCTTTTCTCAATAGTATTTCGTCAAAAGGTTACGTGAGAATTTCAGTGAGGATGTCACTGTCATCTTACTTGTACATTCTTCACCCGCCGGACTTGAGCTCCACCATCTACCTCGCATCAGCGGCAGCTCCCGCCTCCGCTCTCTGAATCCCCTCTCCTCTTTTCGAGGCTCGGTGATCACCCCGGCGTCGCAAACCATGCTAAAAATCTCGCGTCTGAGATCAATGAGGCCTGAATCTCCCCTCCCTCCCAAGTGGCCACCCAGTCTCAGGCAGCCATAGCCAGGCCAGGTTTGGGCGACGTCGGATCTGGCATCACGAGCCCAGCTCAACTCAATACCGGCAGGTGCAGAGAGGGGCGCAGAGGGAGATACAAAGGCTTTGGATCCTTGAGGACGGACCTCTGAAGACGGCAGCAAAGTTGCCGGCACGGAGGGTCTAAGGGTGGACGCGCGATCGCGGCTGTTGGTCAAGGTAAGCTCTTGCGTCTAGCACGGTGATTGACGGATTGAGGTCATGCACGGTTATCAGATGCATCCAGGAGCAAAACGGGATGGAAGAAAGAGGGAGAAAAAGGGAAAGAAAAAGAAGGAAGCCGTCGTCCAATTCGCTTGTTGTTGAAATGTCGAGATCTTAAGGAGTAATTTTCTATAGTTTAAGAGATAACTAACTTTAAAAAGTCCGGATTTTTTTTATAAAATTCGACTGATGTAAAAGAAGTTGACTACGATTAATATGCCACTCGTGCTTACAGAATAGTAAAAAGACATTGATGAATCTGTCGATTCCAATACAAATAAATCATTCACCACTAATAAAATGTAGGATCTACGGCAACAAGCACGTACGATCGTATTTACATGCTTCTCGTTGAGCACATGAGTCTAACATGAGAAGTCGTGGATGCAAGTATTTGGAAATAGGCATTTTATTACATTGGATCATGCATTTATGTACTTATGTTTATCATCAAGCTCCTCTAGGCTTTGCTCTGCGAGGTTGTACTGGTCTCTGAGGTAGTCTTAGTCTCACTTGAAGCAGGATACCCGATTCCATGGCGCTTGGTCGGGAACAACGCGAACACCACGCCTGAGACCGCACCGACCACGGGTGGCAAAACCATGGTCAAAGTCCTCTCCCTATTCTCGAAGGACGGATAGAAGCACATCATGGTGTTCGTGTCCAACAATACCAGGACGGCGAAAATAATCACCACCATGAAACCGTGGACAAAATCTGAAAACCGAAGCTTATAACTCGATAAATCCACGGAGCTCGAGCCCGGCCAGAGGCCCTTGGTCGTGGCGATGCCATAGTAGGTCAACCCGAGCATCCCCTTGTAGCTATCAGTGAAGCAAGCGAAACAACTCGAAAAGCCGCAAACCCCGATTAGAATGGCACTAAGGTACTGGTTAACGGTGTGGCACTTGCCATTGTTGGTCAAGACTGGGTTGAGGAATTGGAACAAGAAGACGGTCCCGGTCGGAAGGAGCCTAATGAGGTTGCCTAGTCCGTTGAAGGCGCTCTTCTTCTTGGTGGTGCTTGTTTCCTGAGAATCGGTCTTGGATTTCGCAGAGCTTTTGTTGCCCATTTTCTCGTAAAATGCTAATTGATTTGTGAAACAACAAGGTAGGTAGCTAGCTAGGGTTTTGTGAAGGGTTGTGTTTGAATGTCTTGAAGCAACCGATGATTATGGGGATTTATAAGTGGAGAGACGTTGGGGGAAGAGGAAGAGGAAGTAACTTGTACGAAAAATCGCGTCAATTCCCATATTTTCAAAGTGGGAAAAGGCAGTCGGCCAATTTGGTCCCAACCCCTCGAAGGTCGAATATAATTAAGAGTGAAGGCTGTTACATCACGTTTTGGGAGGTCGAATAAATTTTGAGAGGAGATGAGAGGATGGATTAAGCAAGTGATAGTCCATCGATAAAGAATGATAACTTTGACTTGTGACAAGAAATCGTAATTAAACATCTTGCTTTTAACAGTAGATTGATTTGATTCGATGCCATTGTTAGTTTCGAAAACTTCCTAACACCAAACTACATGTTTTGGGGCCTCACAAGTATCTCCAAGCCTAATTAACCAAGAGCACATCAAGGGGATCGCTCACGTTTAATTTTAGCTTAAATTTGCATATGGGTGATGTTCATAAATTGTAACCACCAAGTATAATAAGCATGATTTGAGATTAGCAATGTTGGAAAATATAGATAGAGAAAATATAACATCGATAGGCTTCAATGAGGTGAAGAACATGCTTTGTGACTATATCCTTCTCTTTTATGCCTTGTGACCATATCCTTCTCTTTTATGGAAGATTATATACCAAAGTGATTGAACCCATTTGAATCTTCCTAAACCCTTCTTATGGTTCCATCTTATAAGTAATTGTGCATGCACTACATACATGTGCACCCATAATCTAGGAAACACCGACACTTTTCTAGAGCCTTCGTGTCATGTCCAACATATTTTAACATGCAATCACCAAGTTAAAATCCGACATATGGACAACTCTCTCAACATGCTCCGACACGCAAGTTTAAAATTCCGAATACGCATGGGGTCAATTTTGAAAATTTTCAATAAATGAAGGGTCATAATGTAAATATGTAAAAATAATAAAAATAATAAAAGGAAAAAAAAACCTAGTCTTGTCTTCTCTTCCGATTCTCACTTCCCATGACTTGCAATTTTTAGTATAAATTCATTCCACACTCTTTTTTTATTATTTATTTATTTGTGAATTTGAATCAAATTAATTTGATTAAAATAATAATAATAATGATAATTTATCATTTATATATAAAATATACATTTAATATATAGTGTGTCATAATGTGTCGGAATTCTTTATTTTTTGAGAAATAATTTGTTGGTGTTATGTCATGTTATATCGTGTATCGAGTGTCGATATCGGTGTTACCTAGCCCACAATCAATCTTTAAATTCACACAATTTCCCATCTTACCCTTCATATGTTTGGGGGAAAAGTAGCAAAAAAATTCACACAATTCTTTTTTGGGAAAAAAAATGCCTATTACACTTATTTTAATTCAATCTTTAAACCTTTCAATTATGTCATTTAGTCCTAAATATTTTCAAAATTTGTCAATTGAGTTTTCCTAGCCAATTTTGGCCAGAAATTGCTGATGTGAATGCTAGTTGTCCTCCATGGCATGGCCAACTCACATAGACAACTTTTACAATTTTTAAAAATTAGATTTTATTTTTTTATTTTTTTCCTTTCTTTTTTCATTTCATGGTCATCGGCCACTAAGCAAGGGCTAGCAAACCCTCACCGACCATTAACAAGGTCACGGACCTTGCTAAGGCCTTCTTGGCACCCCAAATTGCGAGCAAGGGTGCAAAGAGGCCCTCACTAGATTTGTCCGAGGGCTTTATGGCCTTCACTAGCCAAAATGAAGGGAAAAAAAAGAAATAAAAACAAAAACAAAAAAAAAAAATAAGAAGAAAAGAAAAGAACAAAAAAATTCAAAATATTATTTGAAAATGTCCACAATAGCGCTGGTCATGACACGTAGGATGGGCAGCGTCGACATTAACGATTTTCAACCAAAGTTGATCAGATATACTCAATTGACAAAATATGAAAAAGTATTGGTACAATTGAAATGCTTATAATTGAATTGGCACAATTGCACTAGATTTGGAACTTTTTTTTATACTTTTCTCTATGTTTGGTGAACATTCATATGATCACTTGTACTCTAGTTCCTGCCATATTTATCATTATCTACTTCTAATTGGTGGATTATAAATTATAGATATCATTCATATATAAACTTAACTAAATATGAACACGATGAGGTATCTGTATTAAAACCCACCAATAAAAAAAATGGTTGGAAGAATGCATGAATTTTTAGTTTTTTTTTTTTTTTTCGATTTAAGTGTCTCCAATTGTAACACCAAGCATGGTTACCGGCGCTTCTCGCATTCACCGTCTTCCCAAGGGCAAGACCATCGGTACTTGAGGACATGATGAATCTTGTAAAGGAGACATGTCTACTCTCATATGGAGCGGGTTATTGTTCACCAGTGTGCCAGTAGAATTACAAGACAATATCGAGTTAGCTAACCTCAAGCTTTGGAAACAAGAACAATGATGAACAGTTATGGCTCAAATCAAAGAATCCGTTGGGTTGGTGAGATGGTTACCCAAGCTCCCCATCCTTTTAACAAGGACAAAAGGAGGGGCCAAAGAGAACCCTTTTCTTGTCCCATGGTCTTACTTCAAATGGACTTAGGACATGATCTCTTCAGTTTAAATGAAGAATGTCATAAGATCTCATGCCTGACCGAGACGAAAAAGAAAGGGGTTGGCTTTCATGGAAAACGGAGGGAAAGCCCTCAAGGAAGGCTTTCTTTCTCATTCTGTTTCCAGAAGAATGCGATACAAATAATACTATAAATGTCAAACCGTGAGAAAAACTTGAAGCCCATCTGTCTTGCCACATGACGTAAAGAAATCTTCTTACAATGACATGACTCAAAAGGGTATATGCCGATTGCTATATGCTTATGCCTTTTTATATAGTACTCGATAATCATGTCTAGCCGGTCGGTATTTGTAATTGGTACGATGATATTGTGCAAACATCCGTGAAGAAATGAAATTAGAAACGTACACCTGAATTTAAGAGATTATAATACAAGAAGAGTCAACTCGAGTACATTTCAGTTGCATCTGCAAATTGACAACGGATTATCTTATCACAAGTGCAAAATCGACGAATGATGTTATCAATGCGCAGGTATATAATAATCTTTTTTTTCCCGTGTGTATTTTGTTCTCATCTGTGAAAGACCAGTGATTTAAACGTTGAACGTTGGATAAGAACACTGTGCCAAAGTGGACTATGGCTTGTCATTGGGTGGTCAAACATGAGGGAAGCAATTCGAGAATTCAGCAGCTGATATAACAAATGGAATTAGACGTCGACGTAAACCAACTAGTAAAAGAAGCGGAAATTGGGCTGACCATGATTTACAGAATCTAACTATGAATATTCGAAGGATAAGTTGGCACAATCTCGTTACCGTCAATAATTCTGGTAGTTACTCTAATTAGGCAATTTGTGCATCGGTTTTGCCACACGTCAATTCTACGAGAGTGAAATTTACCATTTAGAATGGATTTACACTTAAATTCATATCACACGGACATCATGAAGGACTCGTTATATCATGTCATCATTCATATGACACATTTATTAGATATAGGATGATGATATGGATAGACCGTGTAGTTTTTCAATGTTCAACACGGGTCTTGAAATTTTTTTATGCTCAATATAGCTCTTAAACTTTCAAAAAATCAACCAATGTAGTTTTCGGTTAGTAATTCTAACACCATTAGCTAACTTGACCATGATTGTGTTAACTTCACGTTAGGCTTGCTATGCAAGCATCCACGTGGCTTATATACAACTTCCACATCTTATATTATAAATGGATTGATGTTATGTGTGCGCATGCATTTAGATAGAATTCGGCCTAATAAACGCTAACGTGGCAGTTCACATGAAAAAACATACGCGACACGGCAATATTCTCAACACAATGACCATATTGAACGGAATTTTGCAAATTTGGAGATTAGATTGATAAAAGAAAGTTCAGGAGGACCACTTTGAATATTAAAAAGCAATTCACATCCCATGCATATCATTGTCATTCATTTAATCTACTTTAACAAGGAGACGGAACGGTAATTTGAAATTGGTGCTTGGTCGCCGCTTTTGCTTACTTAAGATTGAGATGAGAAGTTAGATTCTTTTCACTGCGTGGTTGACACATTGACCTAAGCGATCAACCAGAATCTAGTATCTTTCTAATCGATCTATAATACAAATATATGTAGCTATACCAAAAGAGATTTTGGAAAAATACCAAAAAAGCTTGGGAGGAGAGAGAGATGCAAGCTCGTCACCAACTCTTGTCTAGATCTTGACGAGGGTTTCTGGCCCTCGCTGTCACGCTCAAGCGAGAGCTCATCATCATAGGCATTGTGAATTTGTGGGCCGCGACCTCTCACTAAGCCTCCGCCACCATTGCTTGATGTCAAAATAGGGGATGCAACCGGTGTGAGAGACATAACCTAATGGAGGGAGCAAAATTTTCAAAGTACTCAAGTCGAAAGTTTGACTAATATTTGTTATCATTACGTGTAAGGAACCATACCACAATATAAATCAAAATTCAAAGGAAAAGGTGTAGGAAAACGTACTTTTGATTTTGACCGAATGAAAATGACTAAAGAGCCATCATTGGAATAAGCTTAGTGAAATTTACAAAGTTCATTTTCATGAAGTTTCATCTTGTTCAAAGACACCAACAAATAATTATTTCATTAGCGTGAATGATCATAAAATATATCTTATCTCATCACTTATTGCAAAAATAATAAATAAAATATTTTTTCACAAATAATGAAGATGGTTATAACAAGAAAAAAAATGGCCAGATCATTCCTTGTGTTATTTTTAGTAATTGACGCTTTGGACCTATTGCGATAAAGTTGCATGGTGGTCAAGGGGGAGATGGCCTCTTGCACCTTCCTGGCTCCGTGACTAGTTGCAACCACATCTCTCCCTCTCTCAATCTCAAAACAAAGTGAGGCATGAAGGCCGTCAGTTGAGATCGGGCGACCTACCAAGCTTGACAAAGATTTAGACCCTCATTGTAGTCGGGGACAATGGCTTGGTCATCATCCTCTCTCTTTCTCTCTCTTTCCTTGCCTTCCCCCTTCAAATTTCCTTTTCTTCGCCTTTTTAGTTGGTACAAACTCACGATTCACATTGACATTTCTATCTTTTTTTTATATATCCCCATGGTCAACTCAAATAAACAAAATTCAGGGACCATGCATTAACTCTCCACAAAAGTTCAGAAACAAATGGTATCTTTACTCCCCATGAGCAATTTGATGGCAAACAACTTGAAGTATTGGTGATATTAAGCTTCTTTTATTGATTATTCATGAAACTTGTGTTTCTGTGGTTAAATTTATGTTTTTGGGATTCCTGGCTAAACAGTACCTCAAGCAAGGAACCAGACAAAAGATCCCTGCCCGGGTTGCATTGACCGGTCCATTTACCGGCCACCCGGTTTACCAGCTTCGGTTATAGCCTGGCAAACACAAATCGGCCAAGAAGCCCATGCACAAGCCTCCTAAAAACCCGAGTCCCATCCAAACCCCGATCACAATAGAATTAGAAAGTGCACAGGCGAAGTCGGAAGTGAATTTACAGGGAGTGATCAGTTCATATTAGGTTAGTTCCTATCTTGAAACCTGAAACTGATATGGAACCGGAAGCCGACCCACCTGACCAGGTCAATTTAGGAACCAGTTGTGATGGTTTATAAGTTGACCTTTTCCATCCACTTAATGGCATTTTAGTAATCAAGCTTGGTAGCTACGTGAATTAGGTGAGATGGGAGAGCCATTTGGAAGACTTGTTTCAGCGGCAAAAGAAATGGCAAACCCTTTCAGTGGTAAAGCAAAGTGCACCACGTTGCTTTAAAGTACGGACTCGATTTGCCCATCTCTCTCTTGTTTTAGGAACGTGGTTTGCAATTACCCTCAAATCCAAGATCAACTTGAACATAAGTAAAGTCAGTCAAGGACGCTAATTAGGCATATTTACTCGAGGTGGTCCGTCCGTGAATAAGCGAGTGAACGGTGATGCGACAGATTATGGATTGATGAAAAAGTTGGGAGACTAGTGTCCGTTTAGGATTCAGACAATTATCTTAATCAACACACCAACATAGAGCAGCACCCACAAAAACGAGATTACAAATTGCCTTACATTGAATCTTAAGTGTCCCCGATCATCTTTACTTTTTAAGAGAAAAAGAATTAGTTAAAAAGAAAATAAGAAAAAAAGGAGATGTCGGTCCAGTCCTGTTCGAGTTGTTCAGTTCCACACCTAGAATAGAGAGCCAAGCTGGTTATTGACGGTTCCAAATTACGGAAAATGAGGACCGCCTAGAACCATTCGGTTCCCGAGTTGAAACCAGACCTATGGTTATCCCTTTTAGGGGCCAAAAATGAACTCGTTCATATTCAGTTGAAACTTTAATTAAGCTTTCTGATGAGTATGCTTGAGTCATGTAATTTCGCGGCTAATATATGCAAGCCTTCTAACTCGTTGTAGACTATATCCGGGTGCACAAAGCTTTTGATTGGAACTTGAATAATTTTCTTTCCACAACGACGGCCGTTAATGATTGGCCTGATTTGGACTGTAGAGCCACTTCATTGGTCTCAAAAAGCTCGGGCAGGCCCCTATTGGACCGGCCTTTGTTGTTTCCAAAAGCCCACGCAATGACCCACCAAGGTGCTTTCTCACAATTGGGTTGTCAAAGCAAAAAAAATAAAAACCCAAAAAAAGATGATAGATTTTGTGCTATGATTCATGGAAAGGATCTAAACATGAAAAGGCTACAACCATTTTTCTCAGAAATACTTCTAGCAATATCATGATATGGATTTTCGTTATTCGAGAATTTATTTTACTAGGTATGACTGGATCAAAAGAGCATTTAATAAATTATAAATAGGATTGTAACGAAGTCTTCAAAGTATGAAAGAATTAGGTCAATTCAAAAAGTCAAATACACATCAACCTTATAAGATAAGTAAGATCGAAGTGATAAACCGGTAGCTCAAATATATTTTATATAACGCGAGACATTATCACTCCAGTAACTAATTGATTTTTTTTTTTTTTTTTTTTTGGTCTAAAGTAACTAATTGGTTTAGAAAATTGCTAAATTATAGTTATTCCATCAAGGAGTAATTATTAGGTAATTTTGTTCAACGCACTAAAATGAAAGTGCATTATTAGATCCAATCGGATACGATTTTTAATCTTTCCAAATTTTCGTAACACACTCAATGATCACTCGAGAGAGGCTAAAACGAGATGCCGAAAGATGGGAAACCATCTAAAGTTAACCGAAAATTTTTATTAACAAGTTGAGATTTATTTAATACTTTGAAAATGTAAATAAGCAAATGATTTTCTTGAAATACGTTATTTCTTAAATTTCAAAGTATCTCCACTACTTTTGGCAGCTTCAAAGACAGTCGACCAACCAAAAAACTCGGATTAAAACTCATATATGGGACGTACCCTTGTTTTTCCAATTCGCTTGTTGCTGATGTGCTCAGATCTTAAGGGGTGACATAATCTAACTTCAAAAAGAAAATAATTTCAGAAAATTTGAATCCTTGAAATAACATTTCAGCTGCCATAAATGAAGTTGAATATGATTGATGTATACAATTTGCTGACAGATTAACCAAAAGACATTAATAAATTCGTGAATTCCACTACAAATAGATCATATCAACCAATACATTGGTCGATCCAAAAAGAAATAAATAAACCAATACATTGTAAGACCTACGGCAACAAATACGTACAATTGCAATCATGTGCTCATCCTAGAGCACCTGAGTCTAATACGAGAAACCCTGGATGCATTTATTTGGAAATATGCATGTAGTTGCATTGTATCATGCATATGTGCTTCTGTGTATCGTCAAACTTTCTCGGCATTGCTCTCCGAGGTAGTACTGGTCGTCGAGGTGGTACTACTTGAAGGATACCCGACTCCATTGCGCGTGCTCGGGAACAACGTGAACAGCGTGCTCGAGATCGAGCCGATCACGGTTGGCAGAACCATGATCACAGTCTTCTCCGTGTTCTCGAAAGACGGATAGAAGCACTTCACGGTGTTCGTGTCCAACAACGCCAGAATTAAGAAAATGATCACACACAAGAAAGCGTGGACAAAATCCGAAAACCGAAGCTTATACCCCGACGAGCTCGTGGAGCTACTCGAGCTCGAGCTAGGCCATATGCCCTTGGCCGTGGCGAACCCGTAGTGGGTCGACCCATCGCTTCCCTTGTAGCTGTCGGTGAAGCAAGAGATAATACACGAAATGCCGCAAACTGCAATCAGAATGGCGCTTAGGTACTTGTTGTAAGTGTGGCACTCGCCGTTGTTGGTCAAAAGAGGGTTGAGGAATTGGAACAGGAAGACAGTCCCGGTCGGAAGGAGCTTGATGATGTTGGCTAGTCCGGTGTATGCGCTGCTGCTGGTGCTGCTGCTGCTGCTGCTGCTGCTGCTGCTGCTGCTGCCGGTGCCGGTGCCAGTGGTGGTGGTGGTGCCAGTGCTGGTGCTGGTGGTGCCGTTGCCGGTGCTGGTGCCGGTGCCAGTGCTTTTTTGCTGAGAACTGCTTTTGGAGGACAGGGAAGAGATCTTGCTACCCATTTTTTTAACAATGCTGACTACGTTATGAAGAACAAGCAAGCTGCCTAGGATTGGGGGAGGCATTTGAGCTTGTGTTTTGAGTCCTGAAACGACCCCAAATTAGAGTTATTTATAGGCGGAGCCAAGGTGGGCGGGAGGAAGTTGCTTGCACGGAAAATCGTATGAATCGCCACCGTTTCAAAGTGGGAAGGTCTGGGCCGTTCCATTCTTGAGGACTTGACCGGTTTCAGCACAACCCTTCAAACGGTTGAATCTTATGATGAGCTAACAGTTCTTAAACACGTTTTGAGAGATTGACCACAGTGTGGGAAGAGAGGAGAGGCTAGAGACAGGCAAAGTGATTATCCATCACCAAACAATGATAGTTTTAGCTTGCCATAAGAAACGAGAGTCGGAATTAAAGGCCGCTTCTCATTGCAATTAAAATTTAGTTCAATATAGTTCCTTAGTTTTAAATATTTCCCAAGACTATGTATAGAAAGAAGTGGTAAAAAGAACACAAAGTGTTTAGGTAAATATGTAGAGGAAATTTCCTTAAACCATATCTCTGATTGGTGGGTTACAAATATAGATATCGCCTACTTTAATTTTAATTTTAATTTTAATTTGTATGTAAGTAATATCAGTAATTTGTAAATATCAATTATTATGAGCATGGCTTGAGAAAATTTCATCCAATCAACAATAGAGGACAATGTAGCTTGAGAAGAACATTGCCTCGAGAGGCTTCCCTGAGGTAAATTACCAAACTGATTCAACCCATTAGAATCTTCCTAAACCCTTCTTATGGTTCTATCACAGAAGCAAGTTGTTGCGTGCACTATGCACATGTGAACCCACCCACAATCAATTTTTAAATTCACACAATTTCCCATGTGACTCTTCATACGTTCGGCGGATGTGCATCTACCCAATTGTATTCTAGTTCAGCCAATATTTTCTTTCATCCAGGTCCCAAGAAACTTCCTCTAACCATACTTTTAATGGGAGAATTACCAAAAAAATTATAAACCTATTGCAATTGTGTCAATTCAGTCCTAAACTTTTTTTTTTTTTTGCCAATTTAGTCTTAAACATTTTACAATTGTGCCAATTCAATCCATCCAGCCAAAATTGGCCTGCCGACACTAACGTAAATGCCAGTCGGGGACAGTTGGCCGGCAAACGCTGATGTGGCAATTTTTTAATATTTTTTTTGAATTTTTGAATTTTTTTTTCTTTTTTTTCTCCACCTTCTTCTTCCTCTGGCCGGTCGGCGAGGTCAGCCTCACCGGCCACTGGCAAAGGTGAACCTCGCCCAGTGACAGTGGCCTCACGGACCACCAGCAAGGACCGTCACCAAATCTCGAGGGCGTCCCCGGAAAGGGTGCGGACGGCAGACAAGTCCGAAGGGGGCGGTAGGGCCATAGCCCAGGTCGCCGACGACTAGAAGCGCGAGAGGTCGCCAAAGCTGGCGAGGCTCGACCTTGCCCATCCATGGCGAGGTCGAGCCTCACCGTCCAGATCTGGCGACGGTCCTCGCTGGCGACCGACGAGGCCGCTGTCGGGGCGAGGCTCGCCTTTGCCAGTGGCCGACGAGGGCGAGCCTTGCGGGACGGCTAATTTTGACCAGATAGACTGAATTGGCACAATTGTAAAAGGTTTAGGACTAAATTGGTCCCCAAAAAAAAAGCTTATAACTAAATTGGCACAATTGCAATAGGTTTATAACTTTTTTGGTAATTCTCCCTACTTTTAATCAGTGGATTACCAATCATGAACATCATCAATATGCAAATTTAACTAAATATAAATATGAGACAATATTCATATTTGTAACCCACCAATCATTAAAAAAAAAATGATTAGAAGAATGCATGACTCCATTAACTTTTTCGATCAAAGTATTTTCAGTTGTACAATCAAGCATGGTTAGCTCTGCTTCTCGTGACCATTTGAACTTTGATGATACAATGAATTTCGTAAGGAGACATGTTTATTTTCATGAGGAAAGAGTAGTAGTATGCTAGCATGCTCCAGCTCGATATTGAGTTTGTTATCCTCGGAATTGAGAATGATGCTAAATAGTTATGCCTTAAATCGAAAATTTCACGGGATTGCTAAGGTGTCTTGCTGCTCCTCATCCTTTCAACAAGGACAAAAGAAGGGCCCAAAAAGAACCTTTTCTAATGTCCCATGGTGGACTGGCGACATGATCTCTTTCGTTGAAATGGAATTGTAACCTAATCCTCTTGTTCAAATGATTAATATTGTTAGATCTTATCCCTGACCAATAAGGAAGAGAAATGGGTTTGCTTTCAATATCCTTGCCAAAAGAAAATGAGATCAACAATATAAACGTGAGAAAAACTAGTTGGCCATCATTCTTGCCAAATGACGCTCTTTCAAAACTGGCGTTATGAAATCTATAAGCCCCCGAATCAAATCTTGATAATCACGTCTAATCGGTCCGGTACTTATAGTTATTATAACAAAATTGTATTGTGCGGAGACTCATCTAGCCCGTTATCTACATATAAATTTGCAACAAAATCTTGAAATTTGTCAGTCCATTAGGCGCAACGTAGGATGATGACCACATGGTGAACAGGTCGCATGGTAACCAGCAACGTCCGTGAAGAACCTGAACTTAAAAAAACATAGGTTATCATTTGAATGTTCAAGTCTGGTAAGTGCGTGTAAAATATTAGAACACTTTGTGCCAAAATTGGAGTCAGCTTGTATCATTGGACCGACGGATGGGGGTGAAATCAATTGGAGATCTTAGCACGTGGGATTGATCGGACCTATACCTACCAGTTTAATGAAGTAGGGGAAACATTTCAAAGGCTTGAGGGGTAGGTTCTTTATCTCAATGGAGGAGGACCGAGACTAATAATTGCCGCTTTGAGAATCGGTAACCGCCAGAACCATCTAGCTCCCCGATTGAAACAGGACCGATGGTCATCCCTTGTAGGGACCGGAGATGAACTCATCATATTTAGTTGGAACTTCAAATAAGTTTTCCGATGATTATGCTCAAGTCATGTAATTACGACTAGTATATGCTAGCCTCGTAACTCAGTATAGATTAAAACAAGTTGGGATGCACAAAGTTTTTTATTGAAACTTTGTATTTTTTTTTTTCACAACGACGGCCGTCGATGAGTGGCCCAATTTGGACTGTTGGGCCACTTCATTGGACTCAAAAGCTCGGGCCACCCCCTATTGGCCGGGCTTTAATGTTTCCAAAAGCCTAGGCGATGGACCCACCAAGGTTCAAACAAGCCCAAAAAGAGACCATGGTATTTGTGCTATTATTCTCATAAAGGATCCACAAGTGAAAAAGGCTACAATCATTTTACCAATATCATGATATATGTTTTCTTTTCGAGAATTTATCTTGGGCAAAATTTCAAATAAAAGCCTGAAATGTCTTCATTTTCTCAAATAAAGGCCTGAAAGCCCTTGCCAGAAAAAGGAGAATGGCCCTCGCCCAGTTCCCCCAAACTTGGGGTAAAGTCTAAAGGCACTAGGCAAGGGCCACCAGGCCTGTGCAAGGGTCGCCACCCTCTCCCACTTCTAGCGAAGATCTACTGCCCCTTGCCTTTGGTTGGCAAGCCCCTGGTTGGCAAGGGTTGCTAACCCTCACCCAAGCGCCAACGACCCCATTGACCTTTGTCGTCGCCCCACTGGAGATGGGGCAGCAACCACAAGCGAGAGGGCTCCCTCCCGCCTATGTTTTTCCTCTCTTTTTTTAAGTTTTATTTTTAAAATTTTTAATCTAATTTAATTTAAATTTAACTTGTGTTTTAACCAAACTATCCCTAATTGATTGGAATATTTTGTCAGTCAATAAGGCTAGGCTCTTATTTGAAATAAGCATAACCACTTCAAGCCCTTCTTTGGGACTAATATCGTCACTTCAATCCCTTATTTAAAACAAAGTCTACTTCAAGCCCTTGTTCGAAAAAATTAGAGCACTTCAAGCTCTTATTTGGAGTTTTCCTTTTCCTTGCTAAGTATTGTAGCGAAGTCTCGGGCGTATGAAAGAATTGGGTCAATTCAGAAAGTCAAGTACACGTCAACCTCATGATATATGTAAGATAAAAGTGAAAGACAAACTAGAGGCTCATTTATACAACACGAGACACCTAATTGGTTTATAAAATTGCTCAATGATATTCCATAAAGGAGTAATTATTAGATAAACTTGTTCGACGCGCTAAAATAAACGTGCATCATCAAATCCCATAGATGCAATTCTTAATATTCCCAAATTTCTATAATGCACTCAATTATCTCTCAAGAGAGAGGCTGAAACAAGACGCCAAAAGATGTGAACCATCTAAAGTCAACTGAAAATTTTCGTTAACGTGTTGAGATTAATTTAATTCTTTGAAAATTCAAATAAGCAAATGATTTTATTGAAATACGTTATTTGTTAAATTTCAAAGTATCTCCACTATTTTTGGCAGCTTTGTACACCGATCTATTCTTTTAAAACTTACATATTGAACAAAGGTTTGTTTTGCTAATTCGCTTGTCGTCAATGTGCTGAGATCCGAAAGAGTAACATTATCTAACAAAAAAATAATAATAATAATAATTTCAGAAAATTTGAATCCTTGAAATAAAGGTTTAGCTGCCACAAATGAAGTTGAATATGATTGATATATACAACTTGTGCTGATAGACTAACCAAAAGACATTAATAAATTAATGAATTCCATTACAATTCTACTACAAATAGACCAGATCAACAAATACATTGCTCAACCCGAAAAAATAAATAAATAAATAAAATAAATTGTAAGACCAACGACAACAAATACGTACAATTGCAATCATGCGCTCATCCTAGAGCACATGAGTCTAATATGAGAAACCCTAGATGCATTTATTAGGAAATATACGTGTGGATGCATTGTATTAAGCTTATGTGCTTCTGCGTATCATCAAACTTTCTCGGCATTGCTCTCCGAGGTAGTACTGGTCGTTGAGGTGGTACTGCTTGAGGGATACCCGACTCCATTGCGCGTGCTCGGGAACAACGTGAACAGCGTGCTCGAGATCGAGCCGATCACGGTTGGCAGAACCATGATCACAGTCTTCTCCGTGTTCTCGAAAGACGGATAGAAGCACTTCACGGTGTTCGTGTCCAACAACGCCAGAATTAAGAAAATGATCACACACAAGAAAGCGTGGACAAAATCCGAAAACCGAAGCTTATACCCCGACGAGCTCGTGGAGCTACTAGAGCTCGAGCTAGGCCAGATGCCCTTGGTCGTGGCGAACCCGTAGTGAGTCGACCCATCGCTTCCCTTGTAGCTGTCGGTGAAGCAAGAGATAATACACGAAATGCCGCAAACTGCAATCAGAATGGCGCTTAGGTACTTGTTGTAAGTGTGGCACTCGCCGTTGTTGGTCAAAAGAGGGTTGAGGAATTGGAACAGGAAGACGGTCCCGGTCGGAAGGAGCTTGATGATGTTGGCTAGTCCGGTGTATGCACTGCTGCTGCTGCTGCTGCTGCTGCTGCTGGTGCCGGTGGTGGTGCTGGTAGTGCTTTTGGTATTGGAAGATAGGGAAGAGATCTTGCTGCCCATTTTTTTGGCAATGCTAACTACTTTCTGAAAAATGAACAAGCTGGTCAGGATTGGGGGAAGCATTTGGGTTTGTGTTTTTGTGTCTTGTGTCTTGAAACGACCCCAGTTAGGGTTATTTATAGGCGGAGCGAAGCTGGTGGGAGGAAGTTTCTTGTACGGGAAATCATTTGAATTGCGACTATTTTAAAGTGGGAAGGTCTGGGCGTTCCATTCTTGAGGACTTGACCAATTTCAGCACAACCCTTCAAACGGTTGAATCTTATGAAGATCTGAAAGTTCATTCTTAAACACGTTTTGAGAGATTGACCAATGTGGGAAGAGAGGAGAGGCTGGAGATAGGCAAAGTGATGATCCATAACCAAAGAACGATAGTTTTAGCATGCCACGAGAAACAAGAATCGGAATTAAACGCCATGCTTGTCATCGCAACAAAACTTGGTTTGATATCATTTCATAGTTTCGAATATTTCCTAACACTATGTATAGAAAACGTTGGTAAAAAGAACATAAAGTGTTTTACATAAATGTGTGGAGAAAATTTTCTTCAATCATATCTCTGATTGGTGGATTACAGATATAGAGATTACGTACTTTAATTTAAGTTTAAGTTTGCATGTGAGTGATATTGGTAACCTATAAATACCAATTATAATGAGCATGGTATGAGAAAATTTCATCCAATCATCAATAGAGGACGATATAGCTTGAGCAGATAATTGTCTCGATAGGCTCCCATGAGGTGAAGAACATGCTTCTATGATCATAACCTTATCTTCTATGGAAGGTTAATTACCAAACCGATTCAACCCTTTTGAATCTTCCTAAACTCTTCTTACGGTTCTACCTCAAAAGCAAGTTGTTGCATGCACTCTATACATGTTGATCCACAATCAATTTTTAAATTCACACAATGTCACATGTGACTCTTCGTACATTTGGCACATGGGCATCTACCTAATTGTATTTTAGTTTGGGCTATACTTTCCTTCATCCTATGGAGAAGATTTTCTCTAACCATACTTTTAAGAATTGTTAATTATGTATATCATTCACATGCAAATTTAATTAAATATAAATGTGAGATGATATCCATATTTTCAAAAGAAAATTATTGGAAGAATGCATGACCCTTTTAACTTTTTTTTATCAAATAATGTTCAATTGTATTACCAAGCATGGTTAGTCAATGCTTCTCGCACTCACTATCTTTCACAAGGCCATGACCAATTGAACTTTAATCATACGATGAATTTCATAAGGTGACATGTCTACTCTCATGTGGAGAGAGTAGCAGTCTGCCAACATGTTCCGATTTAATATTGAGCTCACCAACCTCGAACCGCAAGATTGAGAATGATGCGAAATAATTATGCCTTAAATCGAAAATTTCACAGGATTGCTAAGGTCTTTTGCTGCTTCTCATCTTTTCAACAAGGACAAAAAGAGGGGGCCAAAAAAGAACCTTTTCTGATGTCCCCTGGTGGACTTGCGGCATGACCTCTTCCGTTCAAATGGAATTGTGACATAATCCTCCCGTTAAAATGATTAATATTGTTACATCTTATCCCTGACCAAGAAGGAAAGAGAAATGGGTTTGCTTTTATGAAGTATGAGGGCAAAGCATACGAGGAAGGATTTCTTTTTTCATCCTTGCCAGAAGAAAACGATACAAATAACATACACGTGAGAAGAACCAGTTGGCCATCTTTCTTGCCAAATGACGTAAAGGAAATCGTCTTCTGATCTCATCGACTCTTTCAAATGCTCTTCTAGTCCGTTGTCTACATATAAATCTACGACATAATCATGAAATTTGTCAGTCCATTAGGCACAGTGCATGACGATGATGATGACATGGTGAACAGATCGCATGGTAAGCTGCAATGTCCGTGCAGAAACTAAACTTGAAACGCACGCGTCGACGTAGAGATTACGATACGAGAGCAGTCAACTCAAGTACATTTCAGATAAGATCTGCGATTGGACAGCACATTCTCTTGTCACGAATTTCGCAGTGCAAAAAACGAGATGAATAAAAAAACGTAGGTTATCATTTGAATGTTCAAGTCCGATGACTGCGCGTCAAAGATGAGAACGCTTTGTGCCAAAATTGGACTCAGCTCGCATCATTAGGCCGTCAAACGGGGGTGAAATCAATTGGAGAATTCAGCATGTGGCATTGGAAATGGAATGGACCTAAACCTACCAGTTTAAGAAAGTGGGGGAACATTTCAACGGCTTGAGGGGTAGGTTTCTCGTCTCAATGAGGTGGACTTGGACTGATTGGTGTGACCTTTGAACTGGCCGTTGATTTGCAGATTCAAACCTTGACTGTTTGAAGATGAGGTCCTTCTTTGGTATAATTTAGGGTACTTCCGAGAACACATGTGATGGAGAAAGGCGGCGCCTGTAATTCAGAGAATTAGAGCATGTGATTCCAAATGCGGTGTCGGGAGTTTGAATCCATCCTCGCCCACCACTGGCCAAAAAGGGGAAGGATCTTTAGAACAACCTCGTCATTATTGAAAATTCTGTTATTTGTCGAGCAATGTACTTTGGCAATATTTCGAAAGTAAAATTTATCATTTAGAATAGTTTTATGTGTAAACTAGAATGCAAAGGTGATTAACATTCAAATAACATAAACACAATGATTGGCTCATTACATGATGTCCATTGATTCAACGCATAAATTATCAATACGGGATCTAAACTTTTTTTGCCCAATCTAATGCTTGAACTTCAAAAATCTGACAAATGCATTTCTTTCATTAAAATTTATAACATTATTAGCTAACTTGGCCATAGTTTATGTTGAGCTCATGAAGTTTTGCTGACTTGGAAAGTGACTCGTTATTTTGGCCTAATAGACACTAACGTGGCAATTGACATAAAAAAATAAAATAAAAATAAAAAACCACGTAATGTGGCAATACACCTAATAGAATGATTATGTTGAGCAAATTTTTGGAACTTCAGGGCCTAAATTGATTAACAGAAAAGTTCATGGATTACATTAAATATCAAAGAAAAGTTCAGAAACCATCCATTCGATTAACCATAACCTATCCTCCATTAACAGGGAGGCGGAAGAGTAATTTGAAATTGATACTTGGTCGCGGCTTTAGTCGATTAAGATTGTAAGGGGAAGCTAGATCTTTTTCACTCCAAGGTTGACAAAATGGCCAAAGAAGCGACCATCCAAAATCTAATATATTTCTAATCCATCTATAATACATATATGAGTAGTTAAAACAAAAGTGATAATGTAAAATTATTAAAAAGGCTACGGAAAAGTAAGGGTTACGATCGGCGTGAAAGCTAAAAGTCTATGAAGGAGGAGGGGGTGAAACTAAACTTTAAAGTTTGACTAATATTTGTTATTAATATAATTTAAGGAACAATACCACGTAATACCAAAGAGCATTATTCAAATATTCCTGAGTAGTGAACTTTTTGAAGTTCACTTTATGAAGTTTCATCTTGTTCGGAAAGAATAATTATTATATTAGTATTTCAATTAAAATAAGAAAAATAATTTCATCAAATGTCTAAGTTGTCACGTCATATTATAGATGATCAATAAATATATCTTATCTCATCATTTATCACGAAAAATAATTAAAAGAAGTTTTTTCATTAAGAATAAATGAAGAGATAGCTAAAACAAGAAAAAGAGAATGGGCTATTGATCCCTTGCAATGGCCACTCGACATGAAATTCAAAGAGGTGAGCTCAGTGAAAACCTTTTGAGTTTTTTTTTTTTTTCCTGGTAGTAGAGAGGAAAGGATTTAACTTTTGACCTTTTGGACCTATTGTGATAAAGTTCTATGTCATCATATTTGGTCTTTAGTCAGTGTGGAATCACAATCCACGTCAGTATTTCTACCCTTTTTTAGATAATCCTAATATCGACGCAAATAAACATTTAGAGAGCAATATCTTTACTCCCATAAGGACTCAGACAAAAAAATGTGAACAATTAGGTGATATTAAGGGTACGTTTATTTTGCTAAAAGTTTCACTATAAAGAAAAATATTTTTCATATGTTTTCATTTATTCAGTGATTTAAGGAAAATAATTTCTTTTCTGTCAAAATGAGGTATCGTCTCTCCTCCCAACCTAAACTTGTTGTTTTCGGTTCATAAAAATTATTTTCTATAAATTGATTATCTTTCCATTATCCAATTACCGAAAAGTCAAAATATATATATAATTTTTTCCTTCAAACAAACAGACCGAAACTTCATTTTCAATTCTTGATTAAAACATACCTCAAGTAAGAACCAGACAGAAGATGTCTTTTGGGCCCGAGATGCATTGATTGGTCCAATTTCGGGCCACCCGGTTTACCAGCTTCAGTTCCAGCCTGGAAAGCCCAAAACCGGCCTACAAGCCATGCGCAGATCTCTTGCAAACCCAAGTCACACGCACACAAACCCCAAAACAAAATGGAATTAGTGTAGTGAATAGCAAATCCCCGAAATCAACGAGCTCTAGCAAGTCGACGTCCAGAGTCGATTTAGAGGCCGGAAACGAAACTCGTCCATTAATGACTTTGCTCGAGTCGTGTAATTTCGCAACTGGTATATGTGGGCCTCGCAACTGGGTGGCGACTAAAATTTATAATCCTGTCAATTGAGGTCAGGATGCACAAAGCTTTGACTGAAACTTGTACAGTACTTTTTTTTTACAATCAGGTTAATGATTCGGTAACTACACATAGTTAAATCTTGCAGTTCAGTGCATGGAAAAATAAAATAAAACGGAGAGAACTTTTTGATAAACAAGCCAAGCCCAAAATGGATTGGCCTGTTTAGACTATCGACCCAATTCATTGAACTCGGAAAGCTCGGGCCGGGCCGGGCCACGATTTGTGTAAAGGATCCACAAGTGCCAAGGCCACATTCATTTTTCCCAGAAAATTTTTCTAGCATTCAACATCATGCATATGATACAAGCCAAATTCTTTGCGTGAGTCGAAAAGTCTTTCCTCTCTCCTCTCTCTTTTCCCATTTCTTCTCCAACCTTCGGCTATGGGGGAGGGTTTGAGCTTACTCTCTCTCTCTCTCTCTCTCTCTCTCTCTCTCTCTCTCTCTCTCTCTCTCTCTCTCTCTCATTTTGTTTACATTTTAGTGTTTTTCTCTCGCTTTTTCTTCACTCCCAACTTAAATGTGGGAATTTTCTTCTCCCAGTTTAGCAATTTAGTTCTCAATTTGAGAGTTTAAACTCTCTTGATCTAATTCTAGTTTTGGGTATTATCCTCTCTCGATCTAGATCATTGAGTTTAATGAATATGCTTTTGGAAATTCGATACCCATCTGCTCTATTCAATTAGAGGTTCTATATCTCTAGTATCAATGATGATCGCAAAAGTTTTGGCGCCTCGTTAAATTACGAAAATTTGCTCCTCCACATATTATATGTGTTTGTTTAACCTACTTTAATTGTCTCCATACGACAATGGTGTAGAGGAACCTAAACCTTGGCGCGCATTACCAACTCATGCCATAATTGTTGGAGAATGAATTTTTTTGGCGTATGCTCATTATTAACAAAAACACGAGATCCAATACTCAACTACTTATTTTGTTTGATAGATTTGTTTTTGTAGAACGATTTTGTACTTAACTTTGTTGGTGCTCCATTAAACCTCTTTGTTTTCTAGATTTGGTTTTGTTTTTCAATATTTATGCTTTGTTCCAATTTTCTTTACCATGAAAACTATGTACTACTTTGATATCTTTCCAATAATTGAATAAAATTTTCTTTTGACAAAAAAATTGATATGAGTTTTTTTGGTCTTTTTAAAATTTAAAATTCCATGGGTTTGAATTGGTCAAACCAACATTTAATAACTTGTACATAGGATTGTAGATCCAAAGTGTGAGAGAGTTGAGTCCATTTGAAAATTGAACTATACATCGACCTCGTTAGCTATAAGTAAGACCAAAGGGAAACACACACCGACAGATCAAACATATTTATGGAGTGTCGGACTCTCTCGCTCACGTAACTAATTGATTGACATAAATTTGCTAGTGATAACTATTCCATCGAGGAGTAATTATTAGATGAATTTATTCAATGTGCTAAGACAGCCGTGGATCATTAGATCCCATGGAAAATAATTTTCAACCATTTCAAATTTGTATAATGCTCAATAATTTCTCGCTAGAAGCTAAAAGTAGATACCGAAAGATGTAAAACCATATAAATTTAATACAAAAAAAAATTCGTGATAGTCTCGAGCATTATTGGGTACTTCGAAATTTAAATAAGCAAATGGTTTTCTTGAAATATGTTATTTCGCAATTCCCAATACATCTCACCTACTTTCGGCGGCTTTAGACATAGATCCATTTTCTTCTGAAATTTACACATGCTATGCTACACAGCTTTCTCCTAATAAAGAACTATATATTTTCTTTTAAAAATGAAAAATAAAAGCACAATAAATTCATCTGTTAAAAAAACCATTTTTTTGTCGAAGTTAAAAATCATTTAACAGATTTACGATCTTACATATCAATTTACATGCTTTAAATAATTTCATACTCAGAGTCAAGAATTTAAACATTTTTCCCATTCAACAGTTTACGCATTTGGACTTTTTCAATCATAGCCACCTAAAACTTTCACAATTACTATTCGTGATTCTGAAAATTTCATTACTATCCTTTTCAAATTCTGATCCAGAAAATGACAAAAAAAAGATTAGGGTTTCACAAAGTCCAAGCATATAAATCCCCAAATTTCTTTTTTTATTTCGTCGAAATAAATCCCCAAATTTCCAGCCGTTAAGAAAAGTTTCAAAAAAGCAAAAGCAGTCGGTCCCGTCACCTCCTCGTTTTAATCATAACAAAAAAAAATCGAAAGTTGCTTTTCTCAACCGGCGCGGGGTGGGACCAGTTAGCACTGAAAAAATCACGGACGCTGAATTTGACCAAATTGACCTTCCCGTCAAAAAGACGTTACAAACAAAAAAAAATATAAATTAAAAGAAAAAAAAATCACGAGAGCTGCAAGGACTCCCATTCTCCTTTAAATTTTCTGCAACTATTATTATTTATTGCTTTTGCACCTGTCCCATCTAAACGCAGAGGCTCCTCCTCGGATTCCATTTTCCAAAAGGCAGAAAAAAATAATATATGAAGGGGTTAAAACGATAAAAAAAAAAAAAAAAAAAAAACTCTAAATAATGCCTATATTAATACAAATATCTTTTGAATTTTTTTCACTAAAAATCATAAAAATACCACAAATTTTTTTTTGTTACAAAAAATCCCAATCTCATATTAATATGACAAATGGAAACATTTATATCATATAAAATTTAGATTTTTTCACACAAAAATTAAAGATATCTATGTGGGTAACTTTTAAATTTTTTACAATAAAAAATTGAGATATTAATATCGTGATGTGCATCGTTTTTTGTGATATTTGCCTGAAATTAAAAAAGCAAAAAATGCATCAATGATGCAAGTTGGAAGAAAAAGTATTTGCAATTTGCATTCATTTGCGACCTCACTCTGTCATCATGGTCCCCACCAACCACGGGAGACGAGCCCTTCACATGATCCACGTCCGACCCTGACTCGCCCTTTCAGCGACACCACACGACGCGACCATAGGGGGGGGATAAGACTTGAGCAGACAAGGACCACAAAGGATGTCGTCATTTCTCTTTCTATTTCTTCTTAAATTAATCTTGTGATTCCATCGAAAATCAAACCAACCCAAAATCAAAGCCGACCTACTCCGGCGACTGTGACCGAGCACCAAAACCGATGAACTCGTCAAAACCCATCGAAAGGGCTGGAGATAGATAAGATCAAGCTCGCCAAAAGAGGGAAGATCCATCCATGGTAGATGGGAAGATTTGGCATTTGACACTGTAATTATTGGGGTGAAACAGAAAGATGCCCATATCATTATAGCAGGGTGAGGCCAGGGATACCATCGTGAGAAGTACTGAAAGACCTTAATTACCACCATCCCCCTCTTCAAAGCTGGGGAAGTTCTTAGATGGCGGAGGAAAAGAAAACCAAGAGTCATGAATTGGGATTTGAATTGAATTGTATTTTCCATCATTTTTCTCTCTTATTTTCTTTGTCAGGAGATTGGGTTGAAGGCAGAGGAATAGAAAACCCAAAGACTTGTGAATTGGATTGAATTGAATTTTCCATCACTTTGTTCACTCAATTCTCTTCAGAAGATGTGGGTCTTTCTCAGTCCTTTCACCATCTCCACCACAAAAGATGTCCCCCACACCAAACCACGTAAGAAAAAAATGGCACTGGACTCATCATGAAATGGCCAGAGAACAGGAGCAGCACAGGAGAAAGAAAGCCATGGAGGAGTAATAGTCGCGAGTCGGGGCCAACAAATTTCCTAAAGTCATCTTCTTTAATTACACAGCCAAGGGACCATATACATACAGGCCTCTTTCAGACACTAGAAAAGATCATAAATCATCCACTTTAATACCTTAGACAACAACACCCTCCTCCCCTACTTCACCAAACAACAACCTAATTTTCCCCAAACTCGTTACAAACTCAAACTCGAACTCAACCCCCCATCTTTTTCTCTTTTTCTTTTTTTTTCTCACCTTTATTTTAATTCCTTTCCCACTTCAACTACAAGCTACAAGACCCTAAAGAAGATAACCCATCAACCCCAAATTACAATAACGTCACCCCACAAGACCCACCCACGAGATACAAAGATATATTGATACAGATGATGTAAAGATCTAGCCAAAGACCACATCACCGAAGGAGGAGGAGAAGGAAGAAAGAAGGAAGACCGCAAATTTACTGAATCGTCCCCCAAGCTAATTTCTCCGATATTGAGATCCATCCAATCCCACCCGCTTTTCAAAAAACTCGCGGCTGCGATCTGACCTCCGGGATATCGGCAGAAAATGCTCCGGCGACGAAACAAGGGACCTACGTAGAAAGGAGAGAGGGAAAGAGAGTCGGATCCGGGCTCGGGCCCGGATCTAGCGAAACGGGTCGTCTTCGTCGGCCGAGGACCTTTCCTCAGTCGAGACGCAGCAGCCTCCGGAGATCTCTGGTCGCCGAGTCGTCGAAGGAGACGTGCTTCTTCTTCGAGAACGACGGGAGGGGGAGGGAGCTCGGCTCCGGCGACACCGCGAACGCCGACCCCGCGTACACGTCGCACCTCCTCCTCCCCGCCGCCGCCGGCGCCGGGGACCTCAGATCCACGATCCGGACCTGCTTGGGGACCATCTCCGGGTCGGGGCCCAGCCGCTGCGTCCCGTCGTAGACGACCATGTCGCCCGACGCCGACGCCGCCGCCGCGGCCCCGACCTGGCTCTTGATCTTCGAGTCCAGCGACTCGCCCCGCCGGAGGATCGTGATCTTCTCCATCACGAGGCCCGAGGGCCTCGCCTGCCTGCTGAGATCGTCGGAGCTGGACCTCGAGGAGGTCGACGGCTCCGACTGCGCGGCGACGTACCGCTTCCGCTGGGGCTCCGGCTTCGCCGGATGCGGCTGCTGCTGCTGGATCTGCTGCCTCCTGTTAGGCCTAGCGCTAGATCTGCTGCTGGGGTTAGAGTACGAGTTACCATAGTTGCAGGCCTTCCGGCGAGGGTAAGAAGCCGGGGAGACCCGGATCCTCTGGATCAGGCAGTCCTGAGGCCTCAACACCTCCGTGGCCATGGCTCTAACTCCAGATCTGGGACTTACCCACGTCAACGAATCTAAGGAACAACGAGTTTAGAGAGAGAAACACGGGGGGTAAAGTCAAGTTAATCGCCGTAAATTTAAAATCTTTTTCGCTTCCTCCGACGCCGCCGGTCGTCGTTCGTTCGTTGTGGTGGGGGGGTAGTGGACGGTTTCTAGGGTACCTACGCTAACAGTCTCTCGGACCCTTCTTCCTCAGGAGGGGGAAGCAGAAGAGGAGGAGGAGGAGAGAGGAGGAGGGAAGGAGAACGGGGATGTTTTTGATGCTCTGTGCAGAGCAGGAACGGAGGGTTTTCTTTTGGCGATATATGATAGGGGAGAAGGCGAGGGGAGGGAGGTGGAGATATATAGGAGATGGAGGGGAGCGGTGGGCGATGAAGAAGGAAAAAGGTTGTTTCCTCCTCTCTCTCTCTCTCTCTCTCTATCTACACCGACCTTCACGCGTGGAAGGTTAAATCCGGTCAAAATATTGAACATTTTAGAGAGAGAGAGAGAGAGAGAGAGCGCTGAGTCCGAGCTACTATTCAAGTTCGAACAGCGAATTTTCAATTTATTTTTTTAGTTTTTTGTTTTCACATGCGTATGCTTTAATTAAAGAATTAATACTCGAAAAATCCTAAATTAGTATATTTCAATTTTGGGTTTTTTTATGGTCAATTTGAGTAAATTTGTCGTAGGTATATCAATACGGAATTTTTTATGATCAAAAAATTAATTTGTAATCAATTTGTCACGCATGTATCAATCTGGGGTTTTTCGGGCATTAACCCTTAATTAAAACATAAAAGCCACTATAAATCATAAATTACATTCATTGTAGTAAATTTTATTTTTTCTCGTGACATCAAAAATTCCATACTTATTCCGAATAACATAATGATCCATAAATTTGGTGTCACAAGAAAAAGTGTAAAAAGTTTGGAGCTTTTGTTTCGCTGAAAAGAATTCTGAATAAATGTGTCGCACAAATATAAATTTTGGATTTTTAACGTCACGGAAAATAGCTTAAGATATATATATCACAATGAGCAAAGTTTAGAATTTTTTGTGACTTTTTCCCCTAGTTATATACCACGAGTTATTAAAATTTTTGTTGTGTTTTTAGAATTGGAGGGGGAGCTCAATTGATTCGGGTTTTGATTAATTGAATTGAGTCGATCTCGAACTCATTGAACACTTATTCGAGTTGAACTCGCATTGAAAAATCAAGTTCGGTGTATATAAGTTAAATGTCAATTTCTGAATGTTCGAATCTAGGTTGAGTATTGAACCATATCCAACCAACTCAATTACATCGACGAAAAAGGGGACAAAGTCTTTTCCTTATCTTGTATGTAGAGGATACGTAATTTAAATTCAGATCCAAGGGGAGATGCTATGATTTCAATGGTATGATATGTTTCATTTAATGCTTCGTTGTATTTAAATCACACGTCACATCTAGTTTAAATTGATTATGATGTATGAATAAGATCCTTTTCGATGAAGAAAACTCATCATTTTCAATGTGCTATTTTTTCCCATGTGAGGTATAATCAATGCATTTAAAATGAAAAATAATTCCTCATGTCTAAGGGTAGAGGCAATTAATAGAGAGGTGCCCTATTTAGGCCTACAAGATAAATGAGCAAGCTTAGGCAAAAGCCAAAAAAGCCTAAGCCGCCTATCTTCGACCGAGCCTTGCTTGAAAATTCCTATGTCATTATGATAAAGGTTAATATCACAAAAAATATAAAATTAGTACACATGTAACAAATTTATCCCAGATTAATTTTTTTATCAAAAAAATTCCAAAACGATACATTTGTAATAGATTTATCAAAAACTAATTTTTTGACAATAAAAAACCCTTAACCACTAACCAGTACGTTTTGTAACAAATTTACCCTCTATTAATTTTCCTTTAAATTTCAATGTCAATTTTTTTAAGTTGGATAACATACAGTAGCTGACGAGTGTATCAATTAGGGTTTTATTATCCGTTTATCAAAAGTGCATTAGTTTTGTGATTTTTTGTGATATTAATCAAATTTAACGGAAAGTATAGACATAAGGAGAGCTTGTTTGTGTCATATCCCTTATTCTCGATATAAAATTTAAAATTTAGCGTCAAAAACCAATAGATGCGCATTAAGTAAGTAGATTCAGTGGCGAATCAATAAATACGCTTGCGATTCATTGTTTGAAACTTAATTCAAATCACACCCTAAGATATTACAGATAATGATACAAATAATTTATGAAATTTATTCAAATATGGAATGTGATTAATGAACATTTAATCCTTCAAATTTATTTTAACGATAGTTTAAAGACCAAGTAATAAATCAAAAATTCATTTATCACATTGAACAAATTACATGTTGGAATGAAGTTAAAGGACTAGATTAAATAAATTAAATAAATTAAATTTTCAGGATCACGTTATATATTTGGTCAAAATTCAAAATTTATTTATGTTATCTTCTTAATATATTGATAACTATGTTTCAATGATCTTAGAAGGCGTCAAAAAAACAACGAGGGGAGAGAGGAAAAGAATATATGATGAATCCGCTACACGTGAGCCCATTATACATCCATCGTTAGATGAGGTGAGCCCCATGCTGAATTCACGTAATCTAACGGTTAGCATGAGTTGGGAGCACGCGTGCTTAGTGCACATCAGGAATGCTCGAGAGAGATGTTGTTGAGTCGCCAAGATGGAGTGAAGACTGGGAGCTGGGGACAGGTGGCGGTGACCACGACTCGGGGTGTGGGGCCCCCGACGGAAACGGATTCCTTTCGTTTCCCTTACGGTGACGTTGCAACGTCGTGTCGTTTTGCCGGGACGAATCCCCGTTCTGCGCTTGTGCGTATGAATGAATATGAATGGGCCCCTCCTCTTTGTGGTCGTCCCCGGAGGACACAGCTATTCTAAACATCAAGCCATCTGTCCATTTTTTTTAATTAATATTTAAAATTTCGACCATTAAAAAAATAAAGATATAATAATACAAAAAATTTCATGATTCATAACTTTTAATTTATTTAATATAGAACTCAAATTTGAGCCTAACATGTAACATGATTATTGAAATTTTAATTATTCAGTATAATCATGAACTTTTGGTATATATTAAAACTAGTCATCATAATATATAAACATATTCAATAATGTCCTCCACTTAAATTAATTGAAGGAAAATACTGAACAATTTCATAAACTCTAAATATTATGTTGAAAATGTATTAAAAGTTCAATGACCACAGTGCAAAAAATAAAAGTTCATGGATTACATTATATATCGAGCTGAAGTTAAAAAATTATTCATGTCAATTTTCCAAAAGAAAATGAACAAAAAGTTTTGAAAATCAACAGCTAAAATCTATCATTTTTTCCCATTCAATAGAAGCAATTTACTTTTTCGATAAAAATATAACAAAAGCAATGTTGAAATTATTGGATGATTAGAAATGAACGTACATGCAGGTTTCCATTCTCAAGAGATTCAAAGTGTCGGACATCAATTGAAAACACGAAGTCCCAAATATTAAGAAAAAGCGTAATCATGAGCCAAAAATAACTTCAAACGGGATCATATGGTCAATTTTTCACTTTGATAATCAAATTAAATAATTTAACATCCATTTGATTCCTGAAAAATGAATGGCCTATAAAGTATTTTCCGTAAATGATTGATGGTATCACATAAAATAAATAGTCAATGAATTTTATTTTTTTTGGGTTAATACCACAATAAATTTTGAATTGATACACGCATAATAAATTTGCCAAAAATTAATTTTTTGACAACGAAAATCTTAAAATTTGTACATTCGTGATAAATTTATCACAAATTATATTTTTCTACCAAAAATTCAAAATTGGTATACCTATGACAAATTTACCCTCCGTCGCTCTCGTTAAATTTTACTTTTAAATTACTAAATTGGATGATATGTGACAGTTGATGAATGTAAAGATTTAGCATTTTATTCCCTATGTGTCACAAAAAAATGATTTTTCATAATAATAATTCAATTTAATAGAGGATGTATTTGTCACAAATGTACTAATTTAAAATTTTTCGCGGTAAAAAAATTAATTTGAAGTAAATTTGTTACAAGTATACTAATTTGAGATTTTTGTAGTTAAAAAAATTAATTTTTGGTAAATTTATTACATATATACCAACTTGGGGTTTTCATGGTCAAGAAACTAGTTCATGTGTATTGGTTTAGGGTTTTTTGTAGTTAAAAAAATTAGATTTTGGTAAATTTATATTTTTTGTGATCAAGAAATTAATTTATAGTAAATTTGTTATTTATATCAGTTTAGCATTTTTCATGATATTATATATATATTTAAAAAAAATAGATTTTATAAGTGGTGCTAATAATATTTTGAGTTAATACTTTGAAAACCCCAAACTTCAGTATACTTATAACAAATTTACCCAAAAATATTTTTTCGATCACAAAAACCTAAAATTGATATACCTTTGATAAATTTACCTCAAACCTGACACCTATGATAAATTTACTCTTTATTAGTTTTTGTTAAATTTTACTATCAAATTATTAAGTTAAATGATACGTGACAATTGACTAAGATACTTAATTTGAGATTTTACGCTTTGTTTGTCACAGTTTACAATTTTTGTGATTTTTTTATGGTATTAATCCAATTTAGTGGAGGATATATTTCTCACAAATTTATCAATTTTGGGTTTTTTGCGGTCGAATAAATTAGTTTGAGATAAATTTGTCGTAAATATATCAATTTATGATTTTTTTTATGGTTAGTCGGAAAATTTGTCGCATGTGTATCGGTTTAAGATTTTTCACGATAAAAAAAAATAATTTTAGGTAAATTTGTCAGTAGGTGTATCGGTTTTGAATTTGCAAGTTATTAATCATAATTTTTTTTAGAATAAAATATTTTTAGAATTATTTATTTTTGCAATAAAAAAAAAAGATATTTATTTTGATATTTGGAAAGTGGTTTCGCCAAAAGGTTGATTTCTGATGGACAAGAGAGATCACCCAACGGCAGCAACCACGAAAGGCACCCACCCGAGAAGGACAAGACGGCGTACCGTCCCATCCCATCCCGGCCCCACTGGGGAAAACCCCGACACGTCTTTTCTCGAATCCGGTGGACCGCGTCTTGGTTTTTATTATTATTATTTTTTTGTCGTTTCGATGACGTGCCCACGATAAATAATTATGGTGGTGGGGGAGGTGGGGCCCACCCGGTGCCAGCTAGGCTTCCTAGGAAACATCGCTCGAGGAGCCGATGTTGACTAGGTCGTCCTTGGCGTGCGCGTGTGTGCCCACTCCGTCAAAGAAATTATTATTATTATATTTTTATGAGCAAAACCATTAAAAAAAAAACTACTAAAACAAATCCTATCTTGCTACATCTTCTAATTCCGAAGTCATGACTTTATATTCCGAGGATTTCAAGATAAGGTAACTAATTGCATTTGACATCGATTGTCATCCTAGCTTTATTTTGCAAAATCCAACTCTCCTTTTTCCAAGGCCCACTTTTTACAATATTGAGTTTCTCGTACTACTTAAAAATTTCTAAATTAGAATATTTCGACTCTAATTGACTTTTACTAGACTCAACCATTCTTGTCATCACCAACCTCCAATGCGCGGCGATGGAGTGGGGATCGACATGGGGTCGATATTCCTCATATCCCCGACATTGACATAAAGAGGCGAAGTGAACTAATTGAAAAATGTAAATTGAAGTTTTGGTATTTTCCCAAGATATAATCTTCGAGAACAATGTGAATGTCACTTAAATGATACACGTACAAAATAATGTGCTTTCTTTGTAAAAATACGCATTATTTTTTAATAAATTTGGAACGCTTGGAAATATCTATTTTTCCTTTGATAGTGATTTTATTAAAAAAAAGTCCTTGAGTTAAGATATTACTTTATTCATCTCAAATAAATGAGTATTATAGTATTAAAAAGTTTCACTAATGATGGCCTTCTAAAAAAGGTTTTCCGTGTCATCTTAAGTTTATTTTAAGTGAAGATTGTGTGCCTTTTCTCTTTTCTCTATAGGGTTCTTTCATCTCCATTTTATATTCACACGGCTTTCTTCTTCAACCTCCTATAAGAGAGGGTTTGAGATAAATCTCTCCCTCCCCTTCTTTATTATTTGGTCAATTTGGCTCATTGTTTACTTTTTCTTACTCTCCTCATGTTTCGAGGAGTTTTTCTCTTTTAATCTAATTCAAATTTAAAATTTTCTCTCTCCCATTCTTGGGAGGTTTCTATCCCAATCTAGTATGGATTTTGGGTTTTTTTTCTTCTATAGAGTTTCATTGGTGTACAAGTCCAATATTTAAGGAGATTAGAAGAGTTTTGTAAAGGTTCCGCTCTCACACGTATAAGATTTATGTCTGTTCAATGTGTTACTTTGAACGGCGATGGTGGTGGAGATGCTAAACTTAGATGAGCACCATCGAAAGTTGAACCCATATCAACATATGGAGATCTTAATGGGTACTCAAACAAAAGATGGATTTGGTGATTAGTCGCCGATTTTAGTTTTCTACACTTTAAGCATTTAACCTCTAATCTTATTTTGATGATATATTTTCTTATTTGGAGTTCGTTTTGTTTTGAATTTGTCCGAGACTTATCTTGATTTAAAGTTGGATTGTTTTTCTCTATTATATATTCATAAAAATGAATGAAATATTTCTTCTTTAAATAAGTGGGTAAACCTTATTTCTATTAGGTAAGTCGTGGGCTAAAGTTTAGATTTTGCTCAATTACAAAATTATTATCATTATGGTGTGGGGTTCGAGCCTAAGTTATGGGTAAATTTCGTACACACGAGACATATTTGTTCAAATCAAAAGTGGCAATTTTTTTTCTTTTTTGGTCACAAAATGATGGGGATCAATGAAAAGAATAAAAAAAATAAAAATCGAGAGGGTCGATCCTTGATCTCATCCAAGTTCCTATTTTTTTCCTAGCCCGACTTTAAAAGGGCAAAAATATATATTACTTTGAGAAAAATAACGACTTGAAAGTCAAATTTGAAGTTTCGTGGTTGTGGTTATCGGTGGGGTCTACGAAGATATTCCGTCTTTTGTCGTTATTTAGTGAATATGGACCGTTCCCCCTTCGGAGAAACCACGGAGACATTAAATGAGGAGAAGAACTGACGTGGAAAATAGCCCTTCTTCACAGCTGGGTCAACGTCAACTGTAATCCTTTTGGGCATAAGAAAATGTGAATATTTTGGCCAAAAAATGCCGATTATTTGCTTTCCTTATTGGACCAAATATAAAGTAAGATGGCTTTGCAACGACTCAAAAGTGAAACGACTTGTTTTAAATCGAGTTTTATTTTGGGCACAAATGTTTGCTAGGCCTTTTTTCTAAAAAAATACATTACAAATCCATCACTGTTGATAACGAGTTGTTAATTACAATGATCGTAATGTGAATAGATAATGAATTATTTGTGTAGCTATATTTTATATAAAGCCAACTTTCAATTTTGGGGTCCACTTTTCAAATCATCAAAACCCCCTTATCTCATCTTGATACCAAAAGATAAAAATAAAAAAATCAAGAGAACATGATATGGCGTTAATAATTAAAATTAGAATGATACATTATTATGTGAATTCAATTTCAATGTAACCATAAACATTTATGCAAAACTCCAATGTAATCATTTCAATCAATTGTTGACGTGACATCCTGTCTTTATCGATTATCATACGCAACACTTTGTAAATTGCCATGTCGGTGACTTCTAGTTGCAATTGGCTAAAAACGCTACATCGAAGTTTTGAGTAAAAGTTTACTACATTGGTAAAATTTAAAAAAAAAAAATTAGAACTAATTTGGTAGAACCCGAAAATTACATCCGTAATCTCCTAATAAAACATGATCCAATCTGGTCACCTAAGAACAAATGAAGCAAACCTATCAATGGCCTATCTAATACATAATTATCACACACATTGAGGGTTGGATAACTCAATTTGCTAGGCAACCTGCACATGCAATTTTCTCTCTAAAATAATGGAGAATCTTGACCATTTGAAAATATTTAGAAACACTTCCAATTTGTCAAATGAGTGTCGCCAAAATGAAGTGATGAAGTTGATTTCTAAAAAATAGAAATGACTACTTGTGAATTCATCTCTACAATAAGTTCGATAATATCCAAAAATATTGCCAATTTGTGCGAATCTAGCAAGCCAATTTCCCGAGTCATTACGAATTACTTCACCTCCTAAAAGTGGACCTCACATATCCCAACACTAGAAATGCATATTCATATTCTTGTATTAGAAATCATCTAAATCTATCTCGAATTTGAAATGCACATGGTGCATGCGAACAAGCTGGTATTTTAACAAAGGAAACTTTTAAACTTGGTCTTCACACTCAAATTTGCTTTACTCTTAAGGTTTATACGATTCATACAATATTAAAATGTCTTCGCTTTAAATCAATCGATTCTCTTGTAATAATTGTTTATTGCATGCCTTTAGGTCTACGTGATATAAGTGTCTTCTAGGTCTAGATGAGAAACTAATAAAGTAATTTTCATTGGACAATTGGACTAGTGCACATGTATCGTGTCGAATAGATCTTGCACGACCTATGAGATCGATTAAGAAAACAAAGAAGAATCTGCATTCGTGATTTTTAAATTATGAAATGAAAGTTACTCGTTCAATTAAAAAACGTGACTTAGCCCACTACTTTCCACCTGTTCTTCTGATTGATTACCGTACCCCACTAGCTTTTTCAAAATTATATTCAAATGCTAAGATAAAGCTAATCCCACTTTTTTAAAAGTGATAATTATCGAGCACGACTCCTTCTCCACAATAAATAATCACATGAGCAAATACCAATCTTACGTTGATTTATTAAGAAGATTCTGTCGTCTGATTTATGCTGGTTGAATAGCGACATAAATATCAAACAATGTTAAATCTATAATATTGGATAAATATCATAAAAAAAATAGACTAGTATGATAATGCCGAATCTACACATAAAGATGCACCAAATTGAAGAATCTTTTATGCATTTCAGCGCTATATATATAAAACTCCAGCTCTAGAGTTTATGAAATGGCATATTCTAGTTTAAACGATGAATTATAAGAATTAACATGTCCTTCAAACCGGTTAAATTACCAAAAATGTTTTAATATTTTTTTTTTAGCCAAATGAGTTTTAAACCTTTTGCATTTGTATTAATTTAGTCCACTTGGCAGAATTTGGCCAATCGGCATTGACATGGCATGAGTAATGCTAACGTGGCACGATCGGCGTTGATGTAGATGATTTTTAATAATTTTCAATTTGTAATTATTTTTAATTTTTATTATTCCTTTTCTTTCTCTTCATTTTTTTTCTCTCTTCCTCCTTCATCTAATTGGCAAAGTGGACAAGCTCGTCCTCACCTCATGATGGCCAAGTTGAACCTCGCTAGGGGCGGGTGAGACAAGCCCTTCTTAGATCTAGCGAGGCTTGACCTCATTGTCGCTGGGCAAGGGTGAGCTCGCCCAATGACTAGCAAGGCAATCAGTCTGGCAACTAGCTAGAGGAAGAAGGAAGAGGGGAAAAAAGAGAGAGAGAGAGAGAGAAAGGAAAAAAGAAAAAAAGAAAAAAATAACTAAAAAATTTTCAAAAAGAAAATTATTAAAATTTGTCTACATCAGCATTAATCGTAGCATGTCAGCATTAGTCGTGCCATATTAGTACCAATTGGCTAAATTTGATCGGATGGACTAACTTGACATAAATGAAAAAGACTTATGACTCATTTGACAAAACAAAATTATAATTGAATTGGCATAATTGCAATGGTAATTCTCCCCCTTCAAACCAAGTCACGTATCTCTAAGTACAAGAAAACAAGTAAATACTTTTTTTTTTTTTCTAGTTTTGTAATTAGAGGAAATGTTTGAGTCAATTTTTGCGCACCTTGATTGGTCTATCTATCAAGACGATTTTAAGGATGCATCCCCACATATGCTTACATCAAATAATTACTTTACCTTCGTCATAACGCATTGCATATCTACCTCAATCGTATACCTAATTATCATCTATACTAGAATTCATTTTTAATAATTTTCCATTCAATTTCAATAATTTTCCTTTTCCATAAGAAACATCATATTCCATCTTCAAATCTTAAATGCTCTAAATAAGAATCCCTTTATTTTCACTTTAAGAATTTGTGTGGGTTTAAGCTTTCCTTTTCCATAGTCTACTTTTTTTTTTTTTTTCCCTTTAGTTTAAATTCATGCCAGCTCAATAGAACATTCGGATGCTAAAGAATCCACTCAGCACTTCAATCACCTCCAACTCAGAGACAAAGACCGAGACTTACGATTCCAGCTCATCTTAACTTGGGCAATCAATCCCTTCCTTGATTCTTAATTCAATCAAAACTTGCAATCATTTATCGGGAAAAAAAGAAAAAAAGGAGTGGACCTTGATGTGTGCAGTCCCCACTCAGTCCTCAATGATTTTCCACTAAAAAAGGAAGGAAAATAAAGAAAAAGAGGGGACAAATCTTGGAGACTTTAAAGCAAAAACGTGGGGTCAAGGAACCATTTTTTTTTTCCCCAAACATGAACCAAATTGCAAGGAAGCAATAATGCTCCTTTGTCTCCTATCACCAATCTCATTGCATCTTTTATAAGAATATGCTTCCTTGGGAAGGGGTAGTGGAAACATCCTCCTAGAAAGAGAACATCTTAAATTATCAAAGGAAAAAGGTTAAAGTTTATATTCTTGTTACCTTTTACTTTCTAGAAAATGTTTGTGTCACTCAAGGTTTCAAATCTTTATTAACGGATCAAGCATCGTTCCTAACATTGGGGGTCAGAAAAAAAAAAAATGTGAATTTTCACACATTTTCATATTTTAATTACAATCTTATCAACCAAGATTTTAATTTGATGAACCTATCTTTTTATATTTTTGTATGAAAAATTTCAAATAAGGGTCTTAAGTGTCCATGTCAATCTAAAAAAATGGCTTGATTTCACTTGTTGGTTGAGGGCATTTTTGTCCTTTATTTTTTCTTTCCATAAAAAAAAGAAAAACACAAAAAAGAAAAAACAGGGCTAAAACTCAAAAAAGGGAAAAGAAAACACAAAAAGAAAAAGACAAAACTCAGGCCTTCTGCCTCATCGCCGGTGGGGCAGCGACCACAACCAAGAGGGCTGTTGGCTAGCCCTCTCACCTGAATTTTATCTTTTTTAAAGACTTTTAGTTTTCTTAATTTTTAATCTAATTTAACTAAATTTAGGTTTAAATTGTCTTTGGACAAAAATGTCCTTGATCGGCCTGAATATATAGCTAGCTGGCAAAGTCATGCCTTTATTTGAAACTCCATGGCTATTTTAGGCTTTTATTTGAAGCTGTCATTGCCACTTTATATCATTTTTTGAAATAAGATCCACTTTAAGTCTTTATTTGAGAAAACGAAGACATTCATTGATCTTATTTAGAATTTTCTTAATTTTCACATCGCTCATAGTCAAAAGTACTATATGAGCGAAACAGGCCTTTGTTTAGAACGTGAGATCCAAACAATAGACAAACAAGTAAGGTAAATAAGAAATTGTTAATTTAGGTTTTTTATTATTATTTTTTTGTGAATTTGATATGTAATTTTAGACCCATAAACTTTTTTTTTCACTTGAACGATGTCATTGGAGTCGATCACCCCTTGCCAAGTTGCCATCAAAGCTTATAATGGTTGGAGACGTTACGTGGTTTATCCAATCCGAGGCACGAGCTAGTCTTCAACTACCAAGCTTAAGTCACGTTGCTGGTAACTCAACTAGTTTTTCGTGGCAAGAAATTTGGTCAACGATCCCAGTTTGGTCTTATCGTGGCTCGTGAGATTTGTCCATTCGTCGATGTTTCCCGCTTTGACCTTTCGAATAAAACCTTCACTCCAATGCCGCGTGGACGCTCAGTCAGTCTTTCGGAATGCGAAATCGCAACTCTAATGCTCATATGTGACAAATTACAATTTAGTGATAGGTGGAACAGATTCATTGTGAAGGGATACGGGATAATAATTCAGCACTCCCTTTCATGATGAATTTGATTAATGAAGGTGAACCCACAGACATATTCGAAAAGGGTATCGCTAATTTTGATGATACAATGTTTAGAAAAGTTCAATTTAAAAGTTTAAACTGATGAGTGGAAAGAGATTACATGAATATAAAGAGTATATAGGATCCGTTATAAGCTATGTGGAATAATATTTCAACAATATTTTGCTAGTTTACGAATTTGGGTTTAGGTATATTGTTGATATTGGGCTTACCCTTTGCACTGAGATGGGGGCAACTATGACGAGCTCGTCTAGTGGATAGTGGCACTCGAGCAAGGTGTGTGACCTTACTAAACATCTCATAGTAATTTAGGACATATAGTAGCATTTTTTATTATTTGATTAGATAAAAGAATTGCATTGAGCATTTATGCATAATTTAAGAATCATATAAAATGAATTATAAGATTAAAAGACGACACTACATGTTAAATCAAAATTTAAGATTATTATTGTTATTTTTTCTCGTTCTATCAACTCTAGACACTCTTTAGGGAAGCAAAAAAGAAAAAGAAAAAAGGTGTGTGACTTATTGGTGTTCGTTTTCCAAAGCTTCGCTCTTTCTGTTTTCCATTAGCCAAGTTTTGAGTGGTAGGGAGAAAGAAAAAGTCAATCCTCTCCTTTTCTTTTTTCTTCTTTCTCTCATTCTCTCCTTCTTGCTTTCCCTATTTCATTTTTTTTTTTTCATGAGGTCCCCATATGCATATTCTTTTCTCTTTTTTGCCCCTTTCCTCCTTCTTGTCTCTTTCTCTATTCTCACTCATCCCATTTCTTCGAAAGCCTAAGTCGGTCCTGGGTTTGGTTGAAAACATCACTAATCTTGGTTGACCAGCAACGTGACTTAGGTTAAAAAAAAAGTATGGCAAAATTAGAAAATTTTAATATGCTATCTCTTTATTCTAGCTTAATTTCCCAATCTCTCTCCATGGAGCGACAATACATGGTTACATTTTAGACAAGTGTGAAGGCTTTAGCTTACATTTGCGCATTACACAAATGTTAGCATTGAAGTATCTATCTTAGCCAGAAAATTATATTCTGTATAGTAAATAAAGAAAAACTAGTAATTTCATGTCATAGTCTCACCTAATGGTAGGTATAGGCAGGCTAAAACTATTGGTTGTTTTTAATCACTATTCATATGTTGTGATAAAATATGGTTATGGTGATGTATGGGATTTTGCTTTGAGGCGTCCGTCGATGCATTTGATGGGATGAGTGAAGGTGAACGGGCCTCGAGCCCAACGCCTACACCGTTCTCCAAGGATATCAAAGTACGTTGTCTCCTACTTACACTAATTCAAGAGAAATTACTATTTCCTCTATTCAAAAGGGAGAAATGAGTTTAGATATTTTGATGATTCATAATGATTTAGCTCTTACAAAATTAATAATAAAATTGTATATTAATTATTGAATCAGTTCGTTTGTCTATAAAAAAATGATGGACAATTTATTATATATCAAAGTCTAGATATTTCATTGTTTCAATTATCTTTGCTATTTTCTCCCTTCCCTTTGAATAGTTAAATAAAAGACAAATCACAAAAAAAGTCCTAAATTTATTGTACTTTTCCCTATTGTATTTTTAATTGTACCAATTGAGTCCTTAACCTTCTAAAATTTTGCTAATTAAGTTCATCTAGTCAATTTTGGTCGAAAATTGCTAATGTGGAAACTAGTCATTTTGTATAGCACGACCAGAGTTTATATGGATATTTTTAATAATATTTTAATATTTTTATAAATCTTTTTATTTTTTTCCTATTCTTTAATTTTTATTTTTTGGATGGAGGGTTGGCTACCATTGCTCGCCCTCACTCTAAAAAAAAAGAAAAAAAAAGAAGTAAAATATCCACGTTAGTGTTAGTCATGCTACCTAAGATGGCCGGTGTCTATATTAATCATTTCTAGCAAAAAATGACCGGATTGACTTAATTGGCAAAATATTAAAATGTTTAAGATTTAATTGGCACATTAAAAGGTTTATGAAATAACCGGTGAAAATGTAATAGTTTTAAGATTTTTTGGATAATTTTCTTATTAAATCAGATATTTAGGTGTAATAAGACCTTCATTGATCTCCTCCATTATGGATATCTCGACTAAACTAAGGTCAATGGATGCACGAAAACTGCCCAATACACATGCACATGAAAGCTCGAGTACCGCGTAGGCAGTTAACTAAGCTAAGATATATTGCTTGTATTGGGCTTCCCATTCGCAGTGCGCTTGGGGGCAAGGGTGGTAGGCTCGCCCAATGCATAGCGGCACACCTTGCCAGACATTTCACAATGATTTGGGACTTGTGATTGCATCGTCTCCCTATTTGATTAAATAAAAAGACTACATTGAACATTTAGAGATAATTATAAGATCGAATTGAATAAATTAAAAATTCGAGGATATTATCGCACAAAATTTACGTACTGTTAACATCGTTTTCTCGTTTATCTAACTTTAGACACTCTTGGGAAACAAAAAAGAAAAAGGTGTATGACTTACTGGTCTTCTTTTCACAAAGCTTCCCTCTTTCTATTTACTATTAGTCATCAGGTTGAGTGGCGAGGAAGAAAAAGTCAATCCTCTCCTTCTCTTTTCTCTTCTTTTACTACTTCTTGCTTTCTCCATTTCCTTATCTTTTTTTTTTCTCATTTAATTATATACAGAAAACTGTATGTCTCCTATATTCCAATTTTTTTTCTCTATTCTCACGCATCCCATTGTTCCCGGGGGCCGGAGCCTAAGTCCGTCCGAGCCGAGCATGGAACATTCTGGATCCGAGCATAAATTTGCCCATCTATCTCTATCGAGCCATAATATATAATCATATTTTAGACAAGTGTCAAGACAATTAAAATATATATATAAATAGAAAAAGAGGATAAATCAATGTCATGGTCTTACCTAATGGTAGGTATAAACCGACTAAAACTAATCCTCGTTGTCAATTGGGATTTTACATATGTTCTCTAAACTATGGCTTAGTTGATGTACCAACTTCTCTTGGGTCGTTTATCAATACATTAAATTCAGTTTTCAAAATCCCACACGTAATCCCTCCCTACCTAGGCATTTAATCGGAACCCAATTCATGTAAAAATTCTAAGAGTGCCATTATTTTGCGGAAACTAAACGATTTGAAAGAACATTTCTCAAAAAATAATCGCTCAAATCGCATAAAAAAATGAACTTACGAAAGATATATTTATTGTCTATGAAAATGATTAGACAGAAATCATTATCGATAATGATAATATTTTTCATTAATTAATGATTTTAAGCGATTATTTTTTGCAACATATTTTTCCAAATAATTTATTTTCTGTGAAACAAACAGAATCTAAGTTGATGGAGTTGTAGAATCTCATGGAGCAAAGAAATGTCAAAGCTCATAGCTTTTACTACTAAAGTCATACATGTAATTTCATGATAAAGCAAAAAAAGAAAAAGAAAAAAAAGGTTTTGACCATTGCTAATGGCATATATATGTACTTTTCATGATAACTATGTATGCCCTAGACTCTTATCATATGTTGGAGCAATATCTTTTGTAGATGTAGCATTCCTTACATAAGTATCATTAAGTTTTCATTGCTATACACCAAATAATGTGTCTATCAATACCTTCTATCTGATATTTTCTATGGACGTGATAATCCCACATGATTTAATAATGTCCATGAGCAAAATTAAGTAGAAATGGGTGGTTCTACATAAGGGTGTGCAAAAGAATTGGGACTCGTCCGGACCGTCCGAAACCGGATCGGAACTGCTCGGAATCGGTGGTTCTTAAGGGAACCGGTCCGGTTCCCGGTTCCATGGACGGATCTGGCCACCCGCCTACCCGAATCGGACCGATTATATTATAATAATATTATAATATTTAATATTAAAAAAATTCGAAATTAGCAAATCTAAAATTTATGGCTCCAATCACCATCTTGTCTCAATTCACTACTCTTCTACTCCATCTCGTCTCTCTCAATTCAAAATCTCCCCGAGCTCCCTCTTCCTCTCTGATTCATCTCCAGATTTACTCATCTCCCTATGAGTCCTAGTCTGAACTCGGCGAAACAATGAGTTAATTCTCTTTTCCTCTCTTGAACTTGAACTCTCTTTCCACGTCGTTGCCACCTTCGCATTCACTATTACTATCGTTCTCTTCGTTGTTGGGCTCGTCTCGCTTCTACCTCCCCTCCTCCTCCCCCTCCTCAGGCTTCTCCCCATCATCCTCATCTTTGGGGACGGGCGAACTCTAGGTCTAAGAATAGCTCATCGTTCCCGTTGTCCTCCTCATTGTTGGTCTCGAGGAAGGAGTGGGGAATGACGGAGGCGGTGGCTTAGATGGTGGTGGTGGACGGGATGGAAGCGGAGCGAGGGTTGCGATCGATTGAAGGCGTGGAGGTTGGACCGATTTTATGGTCCCACCTGGGAATTGGACCGGACCGGCGGTCTGGTTCTCGGGTAGATCCATGTAATTAGTGGGCGGTTCTCGGTTCCAATCTTTTGGAACTGGTTCTTAGTGGGCGGTTTTCGGTTTTAAGTCGGGAACCGCCCGCCTGGACCATGCACACCTCTAGTTCTACACACTCCCAACAAAATTGAGTAGAAATGTAGGGTTCCGCAATATCTTTTTTAACTTATGTCTTGATCTATCAAACAAGTGGGTCAAGTTGGTTTTGAGTCGAGCCATAAATAGTATGACTCAAATAGATATATCTAACTCGCTTTAATCCATTTCTACTCAATTCAAATTTAATGGCTTATATTTAACCCATATCTGACTCGATCCTATGGCTAAAACACTTTCATATTTAAACCAACCTACAAAAACTCATAGCCAAACTAAAGTGAGAGTGCGAAGTGAGTGAGGGCGAAATGAAGTGAAAGCAAAAGAGACTAAAGAGAGATTCATAGAATTGGATTGGATCTAAGTAAATTGTAAACCCATTTAGGACTCATTTATAACCCATTGGACACTCATATTGTGTTTAAACCCATGTAGATCCATTTATTCATTATGACTAATCCATTCAACACTTATATGGGTTAAGAAATGGGTTTATGACCTATTTTGATGGGTGTACTTATATCTAAACTCATGTTGTAGATATGTTTCATTTGCATTTAAAATATGGTAGGCACAATTTCTAATAAAAAACTTGCAAAATGCACTCGTTTGTCGTAAAGGGATCCGTTGTTCTTGATTGTGCTTTACCTATTGGTTGTGTTTTAAACAAGCGAAAATTGTGTCTTAGTCCCAAGTGGATTTCATTTCTTTTTGTCCTGGATAGGCAAAACAAGGCAAGTTTTCCATAATTTACCGTAATTTAACCTGTTTTAATTAAAAAAATAAAGAAACAAAAAGGATAACAAAAAAAAAAGGGATTTATTGCCAAGAAAATTAATAATTCAATTACTTCAAATGGAGACGTGATTTGATAACGGCAAAATTTAGCCCACTCACTCACGTGGGCCTCCGACAAACGATGTGGGCTTGAACACTAAGCATTTAACATAGCTCTTTTTAGGATGGGCCTCGGCCTCATGCCCGACGCTTACACCGTCCACATGGAAAGAACCCTCAGCTGAACTTACACAATGAAAAATATAGACGCTTATATTACTAAGTCAATAAAAAAAAAAAATCATTATCGATTTATGATTTATAATTAAAATTTTTTGTAGATGATAAAAATATTTTTTCATTTATTTATTTATTTTGAGCGATATAAACAATTATATTTAGGATAATATTTTTCAAATTAATCACTTTTTATAAAATAAACGGAGCCTAAACATATTCAATGAGTTCGTCAAAACTTTGTCAACAAGAATCGTTTTCTCTTGTGTTTTGTTTTCTCTCCTTTTGTGATAATCGGAAGCCATCAATCCAAAATGTTTGACTACCTGGATGTAGAGTTGGTGAAATCAATTATATTCATATCTTTAGCCTATACATGTGGCACGAACTTAGATAGTTTGTTACACAATTTGTGGGTTTATACATGTGGTCGATCAATTGTACTGTCTGGAAATTCATGCTATGAATTTTTCGAGCAACCCATTAACGTTTTTATTTGTTCTTTTTTGCTCAATTTTTTGGGATTGGTCCCTTCTCAAAGTCCTATCCACACCCCAATCCCATTACTCACCACACAAACTCCTTGGAGTCACAAATGTCAGCCAAATTTCCAAGGCCCCCAAAATTTTCCATATGCCCACGTCACATTTTCCCAAATTACAACTTACATATATGTATATAAATTAATTAAATACTATAAGATAAAGAAAAATAAGGAGAGAGAAATACAGAGAAGAGAGAGAGAGAGAGATGCTGGCGAAGGAGTCATCGGCGGCGGCGGCGGCGTTCGACCTGCCGGAGGAGGTGCTGGAGGTGCTGCCGGCGGACCCGTTCGAGCAGCTGGACGTGGCCCGGAAGATCACCTCCATCGCCCTCTCGACCCGCGTCTCCGCCCTCGAGGCCGAGTCCTCCGACCTCCGCGCCGGGCTCGCCGAGAAGGACGACCTCATCGCCGACCTCCAGTCCCAGGTCGAGTCCCTCGACGCCTCCCTCGCCGACGCCCTCGACAAGCTCTCCCGATCCGAGCTCGACAAGGTCCGCCGAAAACCCGACCCGACCCAATTCGATTCTCTCTCTCTCTGTTTTTTTTTTTTTGGAGGGGGGCGAAATTGAATTGGTGGTTCTGTTGGTTGGGGTTGCAGGAGAATCTGGTGAAGGAGAACGAATTGCTGGCGGGCACCGTGAAGAAGCTGAGCAGGGATGTTTCCAAGGTCTGGCTCCATGCGTTGACTTTTGTGCTCATCTTAGTCAATTTAAGTGCAAAGGCTGCATCTTTTAGTGAAATGTAACTTACCATTGTGAATTAGCGTCATGGGTCATTTTGGTTTTTTTTGGGTGAAAATGGGAACCTGGAGTTGGCCATTGGGATGGGCTGTGTGAAGTGCGAACGGTGAAAGCGTTCGTTCCTTCAAAGTTCATTGGGTTGGTTACCGAACCCACTGCAGTTCAAAGGCTACTGGTGGAACCTGCGGTTCGAAATTTAATGGTTTTTCTGAGTTATGATGAGAATTCGATCATGCTAGTTTGACACATTGATGAAAACTGCGTGTTTGAGCTGCAAAAGAAAGCGGGTTTTATGAATTTTGATGAGCAATGGCAATGCCCTTACGTGGTGCTGGGATTTGAAAAGCTACTTGAAAGACCCGCTATCTGTTTAGGTTTCGCGCCTTTGAATTAAATTTGCTTTAAAGCGGGCCTCATGAGAAGATGACGTTGTTCTTGAGTAATTTCATTTTAGCTGGTGTTAATCTCCTTTTCTGTTGTGTAGTTTGGTAGTTTCTGCTGCTCGGTTGGTCTGAGGTTTGGTGTTGTGGTTATGCAGTTGGAAATCTTCAAAAAGACGCTCATGCAATCCCTTCAAGAGGATGAAGACAGTTCTGGCCCTGCACAGGCTGGAGCTTCGCAAATCATTGCAAAGCCAACACCAAGCGGTAATGCTTATGCTCTAGCTTTCCTGACAAAACGTTTCTTGCAATGTTGATGTATATGTGCATTGATGAAAAAATGGGCCGCTTGTTGCTTTCTACCTGATTGGTTGAAAACGAATGAATGCCATTTGGCTGACAATCTGAGTGGATTGTTGGTTCTCATACGACAGTTGAAGCTTCCTTAGTTCCCGTGGAATTTACAACATGCATATAAGCAAACGAAATTACCCCTTTTCATTCCAATGCACGCATTGTCCCAGAATTTTCTTTTGGCAGTTGTGGTTGGTTAGTCGAGAATCATCATGATTGAATCATCAGACTATTTTGTCCACTCAAAATGATTGTTTTCTTTTCTTCAGAAGATGATGCCCCACTGCCTCCAAGATCTTCTTCAATTAGAAGTCAGTTCTCAGAGGTGGGAAATTCTCTATCGGAGGATCGTGAGACCGATGGTATTCTCTAATTCCTCATTTGTAGGAGGATCTGTCATGTCACTTTCATACGACACTGTAGAGTCTTGTCATGGTAGACTTTTCTGTTGGGCATTATTCACAATGATGTCAAAGTTCATGGCATAATGCATGACTTTGTACATCTGTTTTTATTAAAATAATTTCTTTATTTAGCAGTTCCACGACCTGGTATGTTACATGGCTATCTGTTAGCATCACAAACTAGCACGCCGCGGCTTACTCCTCCTGGCTCGCCTCCCAGTCTATCTGCCTCTGTATCTCCTACAAGAACCTCAAAGCCACCATCACCGAGACGGAACGCAATGTCATTCTCAACTTCGAGGGGAATGTTTGATGAAAGGTCTTCTATATATTCTTCTGTGCCCCCAGGCCACCATGGTTCCATAACAAGTTCAGAGTCCGGGTCACACACTGGTAAGCCCAACCATTACTCTGAAGTACTCGGTCATGTATATGCTTGAAACGTTCATTGCTTTTGATGTATTTTGTCAAGGGGTTTTGAAAATATGTATCTGAAAGAAGTGTGATCGACATTTGAGTTTAAGACATAACAGCTGCACTCTTTCTGCCCCTCAAAAGTTTGTTGTTCGCACTCATTTGATACTTCTTTGAGGTGTACTTACTCCCTCATTTGATGCTGCACTGATTGTAATTTTTAGATTGGATTTGTTGATGAGGATTATCCACGACATAGAAATGACCAAGAGATTGTTCATTGACAGCTGCATTTGAGGATTATTGCTGTAGACTTTCTTTCACTAGACAACTGTCTGGTCAATCCTCTTATTTTTGCTTGGTTTACTTTTCTTCAGGAAGAGCTCGAGTTGATGGAAAAGAATTTTTCCGGCAAGTCAGGTAAGGAAATTGGAGTATTTCATAGACAGAAGAAGCGTTTGTGTCGGTACAGGCAAGCTTGTAGGTCTAATTTTTTCTTGGTCCATCGAATGCTAATGTGTTGATGGTTACTTTCTTGTTCCCCTGGAACCATAACGAGATGCTTCTCTGACTCCTTTGTTTTATCAGGAGCCGCTTGTCGTACGAGCAATTTGGTGCATTTTTAGCCAATGTGAAGGAATTGAATTCTCACAAGCAAACTAGAGAAGTAACACCTCTCTGCCTCTCTCTCTCTCTCTCTCTCTCTCATTCTCTGTGTGTATGCATGCCCGAGCGAGCAGAGAACCGCTTCAGTTGGGATTGAATCTAATCTGTCTTTGTTTACGTTGGGTTTTTGCAGGAGACGCTAAGAAAGGCTGAAGAGATTTTCGGCCCTGACAACAAAGATCTTTACGTCATATTTGAGGGGTTGATCACCCGCAACATCCATTGAGATCTTAATTTGCAGTCTGCAGTGGCATGTAAAGTCCGCGACCATCTTGTTTCTACTTTCAGATGATTCATCCACACTTATTTTTTGATTTGTAAATCAAGGAATAATCCAAATGTAATTACGCTTGCCTGACAAGTCATAGTCCATCACTCATCAAGTTTGTGAGTTGAAAATGTGTAACTGGTTTGCTTCTGATTTGCATTTTGTTTGATATATTAGCAGATACCAATAAAGATACAAGGTTGTCGAATTGAAAGACGATAAATATTGATTTACAAAATGATGTGATGGGTTTGTGTGAGCGTGATCTATTTGTTTAAATGTTGATTTCATTACTTTATAAGCCGACTATATATATGCAATTCTTACATATTTTGGCTAGAATTTATAAAAGAAAACTGAACATGATAGGTGACTTTGCGATAAAATAGAAAATTAAGCAAATTTTTGTTATGCTTTTGATAATTGAGATTTAAAAGAGAAAGAACTGTCTTATATGGTTATTGGCGTTATAAATATTGTGAAAATAAGCCTCCAAAGATTTCATTAATATATTAGACATTATGAGTATTATTTTAGATAAATTATTAAGACCTTTTGTATATGATTAAATATAATATATTAAAAGATTGCACCTATTATTCAGGCGAGATATTCCAACATGAGCAAATTATATTATTTCACGAATGAAAAAATGTCCTCAAAAGAAAAATACAAACATATCCATCCACTAGGAGAATTTGTAAGTCTGATTTTTTAGTCAAATGAAAAGCTTGGCAACCAATATGATAAACAGAATTACTTCTAGACATATTCATGCGACTCTTAACTTATAACACGGTCATTATCAATTCGAAAATAGGAAAATGGATTTTGAGTATTATTCCCCTAACATGGTGCCCCCTAATTAAAGTGTGTTTCATTACAAGCACACTTATCCATGACTTAAAGGCAAATTTTGATTTTGATTTTTTGTGATTAATTTGTCTATAATGTGCTAATGGATCCAAACTTTATCATGACCTTGAAAAAAACATCTAGAAAATAATTTGGATCAAAATGCTCTAAAAATTAAGCTTTGTATGTTATGCATACAAGTCGCTATTTTGTGGACAATAAAATTATCATCAGAACATTAAATTAAAGGAAATTTTCCTTTTTATTCTATATTAAATTGATAATATTAGACGAAAAAATAATGAAATCAATACTAATATTTCTCTTGAGTATCGAAGAGAAAAAATTAACTTGAATAATGTTATTTACTTTGACAAAAGAAAAAGAACAAAGAGAGAAAAGAGTGGATCCATGGAAAATAGTTTCACAAACTCTCACATGGGTGATCCCCTATTACGAGGTCAAACATTTGAAAAAATATCTCAAAAGTTCTAAAATTATTGTATGGAGGTCAATTTAATTATAAACCTTTTAATCATATTAATTTAATTCTAAACCTTTCAACAAATTGTAAATTTAATCCTAAGTCTTTCGATTGTACCAATTTAGTCTCAAATCTTTTAATGATTTGCCAATGTAACCACAAACCTTTTAATGATTTGATAATTTAATCATTCCAGCCAATTATCACAAGAAATTATTGATGTGGTGATCTAGTCAAGCCAAGTGTCCTCATGTCCTCATGGTATGATAGACAGTTGGCACCAATGTAAACAATTTTTGCAAATTTTAATTTTTTGGAATTTTTTTCAATTCCTTTCCTTTCTTTTTTTCTTTTTCAAGGAAATAGAAAAATAGAATAGGAAAGGAAAGAAATTTTAAAAAATTGTAAAAATTATCCACGTCATTATTGGACGTGTCACGTAGGACGGTCAATGCTAACTAAACCACTACGTTAGTAATTCCCGTCCAAATAGGCTAGAAGGACTAAATTAATAAATTGTTAAAAAGTTTAGAACAAAATTAGCTGCCATACAATAGTTTTAAGATTTTTTGGACAATTTTCGTAGTAATTGGTCAACCGACCAACTTTAGTGTCTTAATGATAAATATTTAACATTGAAATTTGATATTATCACATCATAGATATTGTAAAAAGTGCACTTGTAAAGTCTGTTTCACATTATAATTCTCTATGATACATTTTCTATAGATTGAAAATAAAAATTTTCTATCAAATTCAATATTTTTTATTCATATATTTTATTTTGAAACTCCGTATCCTTATTGTTTGGCACTAGCTTGAGAAAGACTTCCCTAAAAAATGTTATGATTAGACAAGTTCTCAAAGGTCTTTTCATCGAATCATTATTTACTTATGTAAGATGCCGTACATAGTGGCCTAGCCACACTATGGATGGTATTTGAATATTCAGCACTCATTCACTGATTAAAACTCTTCATCTTTATTATTATTTTTTAATTATTTTTTTTTTGTCGGAGGAACCGCTTTGGCCGACAAGCAATGCCACGTTACGTAAACCCTGCGACGCTGCAATTTCGATCCACCATCAGGGCGCCACGCGTAATACACCTAATGGTCTGCCGGCCTCCCTGCAACTTGTGTTGCAGGGACTTCGAACACCTGACCTTTTCCTTCAAAGGCAAGAGCCTATCCAGTAGAGCCATCATGGCTGGTGGTAACTCTTCATCTTTATTACTCCCTACTTAATTGAGAAAAAAATAAGTTGTTATGTGATTTTTAAGTATGATAAATATAAGAAATCCTCAAGCTGTTGTTTCCTACCTAATTACGAAAAATAAACTATTCTATGTTATTCTCTATGATAAAATAATTCAGAGAAACATTGTATAATATTTCCTAGCACGTCAATTATTGCACATGCTTCTCTTAATAAATCTTCTGCTCCGTATAAAGAGGGAATTAAAATGAGAACCAACAAGGACAAAGAGGAAGAAGGGAGGGTCCCAAGAAAAAATAAAAATAAAAGAAAAACAATTGAACAAGAGATGTGACAATTGGCATTTGTCTGTCCTTTCATTTGACAAGAATATCATTATTTAATTATTGCTCTATCATAATAAAATAAATAAACAAATGAGTGAGTGAATGAATAATGGAGGGAGAATATGATGTCACAGGACAGGACAGGATATGTGCTCGATGGTGAAAGAAGGGAGAACATGGACCACTCAAATCAGCTCAAAATAATTGATTTCCCAGTAGAAACTCAGGAAGATAAGGATTCTCTCTCCACGTTCTGGATGTCCGAACAAGAAGGCTTAGCCGACCAAAACTCACACATTTTTACTTAAATTATAAAAAAAAGTTGGGCCCTTTAAGGGAATCTTCATCATGTCTTTTGCCCAACTTTATCTTGGCTTAAAATAATAAAAGGCACGCATATTGCGTTGCATTACGGGTCCCAAAGGAGAACTAGGGTTTGGATTTTTTTTTTTTTTTTTGGGGGGTGTTGGTGGCATGACTTCAAGAATTAAGTAAAAGTGACTCTCCTTTTTTTCTTACCCTTTGTACCATGAGGTTTCGAAGGAACAAAGACAATGAGACTTTTATTAGTGTTGGGTTAGATATTCCAATTGTAAGATTAATAACATTTAAATATATTTGTAAAGCAAATGTAGCATGGTCAGCTGGTTGGTGACAAAACCCATGTTCCAACCAGATTGCTCCACTCGGATTGGCTCTTTAAGATTATGAGAGTACTAATGTCATTTATAAAATATGTTTGTGTAAAATAAGAACATGCAGAAGATAAATTGATGTAATCACTTTATATGTTAAACGGACGGGTGCATCAGGTATCTATAAGCTTTATCCTTGACTATCTAAGATAACAAGCAATTAGGATCAATCAAGGATATGCATAATAAGACCGATAGTTGCATAATCCCCAAAAATATAGAGAATCTAGAGACGTGAAGAATCTCATAATAATCTCTAACTGTATAGATATTTCGTTATGAATTCTTGTCTTATAAGAAGAGTGCAAATAAATAAATAAATTTCCCTCTATTTTTCCCCTTCTCTCCTGTCAAAAGAAATTCCTTTCCTCATAATCTGAGAAAAAAGTAGACTTACTTTTGTTCCTCAATTAAATCAACTAAGAATCCAAGCGCCCCAAAGCGAGGGCTACTGCTCATGACATGAGGTGATTGAAGAAAACAATTGTCAATATAAAGTTATAAACAACTTATTATGGGCATTACCATCTTCATTGTCATTATTCAATAATAGAAAATTTCATTTTCTTGCCTATGATAGTGGATGAAACCGAACCACATATATGGATAATAAAACCCTCTCCAAGTAAGATGCGTTTAAGAAACATAATTGTAAACCAATGGGTCAAAACAAATAATACTTCAAATGAGTACACTTGAATCCGCACATTTAGGGTGATGTAAATAAGGAAAGTGCCAATAAAGTTCCCATAAAAGTCAAGGAAGTGCCTTGACTTCTCGAAAAAACCATTGAGTCCTCATGCAAGACGCGATTAGTACACATCAAATTCAATTTAAATTATGAGGTACACGATATAGGGGGATAGATGAAGTTACTTAACATTAGCACATTGGAAGCATTGATCTGCAACAAATTGATTTTGCAACAATCTAATTAAATCACACTACCGAGGAAAATAAGAGAGAGAAAAAAGTATTTATGTCATCGGTATACAAATTAAGTGCAATTCCTCATAAGTAATATTTGTGATTCTCTAAGTCATTATCATATGTTCTCATTTGAAATTAGTAAAAAGAAGAATCTTCTTCTTTGAGAATAATCGAATATGAAAAGCGTTCAATTGAAACATGAAAATGTAACTGGATTGCTCTCAGTTACTCTTGTGGGTCGTGTCTAGGCAGTAGATTCATTGAACATTAACTCTTTCTTTGAAAATAAAAAAGCAGAGGTTACTTGGCAGTGGATGTAAGGAGGGACTCTTGATTCTATCACAAAAGACCACCAATCCAGAAGATGTTAGTTAAGTGGGCAGAGCATTTCCCACATTATAAAGCAAGTCAATTTTGTATTTATATTTTTAAGACCACATCAAGCCACTGAAAATCACTTTCAGAGGTTCTTCTTTAGCATTTATAGCTTCTCTGATCTGATCTGATCTAGCTGTTTATTCTGCCCACCCCTAAGATCTGCCAATTCAAAGCCACAAGCTCATTGGTCACCATCCACACTCCCGTCTTCGAGCAGGCAGGGAACAACAGGCATGGAGGTGGGTCAGATGCAGAGGAGGTTGGTAGAGTTCACCAAATCATTGTTCATGGAGGTAAAAAGTTCATACCTGTAAAATTTATGTGCGTTTGTATTTCCTTATTTTTTTCTGGGTTTTGTCCGATTATGTTGATATTGACTTCGGGAAAATTGTTCTGTTTTTGGTTGAGAGGAAGGGTTTCTTGGATGGTCAGTTTTTGCAGCTCCAGCAGCTGCAGGATGAGAGCAACCCTGATTTTGTCGTGGAAGTTGTGTCCCTCTTCTTTCAGGATTCTGAGAAGCTGCTCAATGATCTGACGTCGGCTATGTAATGAAAAATTTCTTGATTTTACCTGATTTGGAGAGACTATTGTTGTTGGTTTATTACTTGTTTTGGCCTTTGGCCATGGGATTTCTCTGATTTTACTTCTGATTTTGTCGTCCCTGCACAGAGAGCAGCAAAATGTGGACTTTAAAAAAGTTGATGCCCATGTTCACCAGTTGAAGGGCAGCAGCTCCAGGTGCGTCAGAATTTCCTTGAAAAAAAATAAAAATAAAAATAACAAATACTCAATCCCACTATTTTCAATTAAGACAGAGACCGGAAACTCACTTTTTCAGAATATACAATCTAATTGGTTCTTCTGAATTTGCAGCATAGGTGCACAGAGAGTTAAAAATGCCTGCGTTGTGTTCCGCAGCTTTTGCGAAGAACAAAACCTCGAAGGGTGAGTTTGGTGGATCTCGTGTTTCGTCGTTTCATGTTTCGTCGTTTCATGTCCGATAGATCACAGCAGAGCTATCAGGATTCAAGAAGATCCACAGGACATTAGTATTGGACATAAAAATTGGGAAGGATCCTAAATGTTCTGAACCAGATTTTCATGCTTTGTGTGGCAGGTGCATGAGATGTCTGCAACAAGTGAAGCAAGAGTTCTACCTTGCGAAAAACAAGTTTGAAACTCTGTTCACCGTGAGTATATCTACCCTTGAATTCGAGAAAGAACTCATCTGAATTCGCAGCCAACTTGAATCCGTAGCGACTTTTTTGGTTCTTGCTTACCGCTTAATTTGTCAAGACATATGTTCTTGTATACTGCAGCTGGAGCAGCAAATCGTGGCGGCCGGCGGTTCCATCCCGGTGACGGAAATCACGAGTTTCTAAGGATTTAGAAAGAACATCGACGTACCCTGCTATGCCTTGGAGAATCCGTTAACCGATTTTGCGAATTTTCTTGGGACCATAAGCTCAATAAGTAACCATGTCTCTGGGTGGTCTCCACTGAGAAAGATGTCTCTCTCTTCTATGTGTATGTAGGTTTCCCAAAAACAGGAACATATTTCTGTGTAGTCTAGCGTTTTTGGCTATATTTGGGATTTAATTCTGTACTTTCTTAAGCTGATGGGCAGTGGAGGTGACCTTATTACACCACAGATTTGGTGTTCAAAAGAAGAGCACAAGATCTTCCTAATGCAGAACATAACATTATAGAAAATTTCCACACGATGTTCTCGTCGAGTCGTAAATCCAGCACGATCTTCACCCTGCATGTTTAGCATCTAAAAATGAATTGACGAGTACGATTTCCTTATGGCTTTGTGCGATAAGTAAATCAATTGCGACACCTAAGTACACAGCATCGTCGTTTAATTTAGTTGACATAGCATTTTCTGGATCAACATGAGAGAAAATCTGGCACAAAGTGGTGCTAACCTTAAGATCTTTCTCTCAATCAACACATCACCATCCTTTTCCAGAACGAGCTCTTCACCTAGATGGCGAAACAATTGTAGCCTCACGAAAATTCAATCTTTAGAGAGATTATGCCGCGTCAAATTATTCAACTGATGTACAAGAACTAGCTGCTAGCACTTTCGTATCTATGCGTATGCAATCGATCATCCGCCAAAACAAGAAAAATGCTAATTGTCGACAGAAATATTAGCCCAGTTTTTGGGTTGCCGCTGTTACCAGTGAAACCGGTCTGTGTCGACTTATGTGGACCATTGAGGTCACGCAGCCTATTGGCCTCTTTCCCGGTTGATGGCTTTGTAATCCCTAAAGAATCAACCCACAATCTGGAGCACCACACGCCACTGATAATAAATATTTAAAACATTCAAAATGGCAATGCAACTGTTGGAATGACTATTTTGCATATTCTACAATTGACAAGGAGAACACATCAATGAGAATAAATATTGCAAGAAGCAGAGCTCTGAAGCAAGCAGAAGCATATAGATAGATAATCAAACAAAAGAAACACAACAAATGAAAATTGTTCATCGTCAAACAACAGTGACCACTCAGTACCGGCCATGGAGAACTGCTTCTATTTGATGCCCCAGACTTTTCCCCACATTTGGCTGAGGGAAGCAGATGATTAACAAAGACAACTCTTATTTGGATTTACTTAATTGTTAAACCCATCTCACTGCTGCTGAAGCAATGACAAGAAATAGTTCTGAGCTTTATATACAGCAAGGGGATGAACTGAAGAAGAAATCTCAGTAATGTGTATCAATTCTGGACACCTCCCATGTTAATTTGACTATAAACAATGAGCAAAAGATAATAAAAAACCGGGACATATAAGGCTGTGACCCCCTCTAGTAAAACATTGTCCTCCTGCTTCTCCGCCTCGGCCTAGACGATGATTTTTCCTTCCTGTCCCCTGGGAATTCCCACTTGGCAATCACACCATCCCATGAAGAGGTGACCATCAACGGGTAAAATGGATGCCAACTGCAATCCCTTACAGGTTTGCTATGATGATCGAGTCTGGCAACTTGATGACCACTCACCTAGATGAAGCAATCAAATTACTAGAGGTAACACAAGGATAGCTGAAAAGGAAACTCCCCACTTGAGGACTCTAACACAATTCCCACCAATCATTATGACAGATATCCTTAAATAGTTCAAATCAGGAGAAATTAACCAAATGCAGATTTTAGATTCATGACCTAGTGCTTTTTTTTTTTTTTTTTTTGGTTGAAAGGTTCGTGACCTAGTTACTCCCTATAGTAGTTGACAAACATCAAAAGTCCAAATCTGTTACAAAACTGAGCTAGTCGAAAACTCAAATGACTGCTCTTCTTTTGAGGCCTGTAATCAAATTACTCCATTCAATTGATTTCTCACAGCCTTTGACGCGCCACGTGAAAATTTACTCAAATCCTCATATCTTCCAGAACCAATGAGCAAACACAATTTCTTTGCTCATGTTAGTTGTTACCCACTCTTAAAATTACCTTTCTACAAGTCCAAGGATTGAACCATCTACCAATATATTTATTTGATAGGAATATAAAAGGAAATCGATTTCTTCCTCTCAAAGTGCAGCATGAAAATTTAAATGAATGAAGATATAATCCATAAGGTAGTAAGGGAGGGTGGTACCAGATCATATATATAAACTACAGAGTCACCAGATCCAGTGTAGATATACTTCTGACCAGTGCTGCAATGAAGGAAAAGAACAATTAGTGAACAATACAATATCAGCGGAAGATTCTCATCAACCAGTGTCAGCTTTGTGAAATGGGCTCATTTAGCAACTAGTATAGACATTTGTTACTTGAGAACCAACATGAACAGAGGGAGAATTCACAGAGATTTTGCCATAAAGAAGAGGGCTCCTTTAGTGCATTACCTATATGCAGGGGAGAAGTAACAGCGTATCAGAGTACACAACACTGAGTGACCTTTATATGTAGCCACCGACTGATCGTGGGGATGCTTCAAGTTTCTATCTTCCTCTGGGTAGTCCATCCATCTGTAATCCCAATCAAAGTCTCTTCGCCTGTGGCTGCCATATCATAAGAGAAAACTATACTTGAGAATTAACTATTCAAGGAACAAATTCAATTTCTAGTGTGACAAATATGTGAATAATCACTTGCGAAAAATTCTATGCGAGAAGAGACCCAATGTCTTAAAAAACCATCGGTGAGACCAGCCAATAATGTGTGCATGCGTGAGAGAGAGAGAGAGAGAGAGAGAGGAGAGGGAGGAGGGAGGGAGGGAGGGAGGGAGGGAGAAGGACCATCAAGAATGAAAAGACATAATAAAACCTACAATGCTGGACTATTTGAAGTCATCTTTCGTATATCCCATAGTTTGGTAGACTGATCCTTTCCATTTGAAATGAGGTAGCGTCCATCTCCACGACTATCAATAAATGTAATGCCTTCTAGATGTCCTGTCAAAACTCCAGCTGCTTGTCCTGTTGTAGAAAGACAACGACGGTCCCAGACCTAAAGAGAATTCATTCACTTAGAAAGCAGAATGCAAACACCAAGAGTTCACTTTTGCTAACATATAAATTACAATGAATCTGACTTATTTGCATACGATTTCCATTGACAACTTCAACAGCAAATGTTATGCCAAACAAAACTGTTGATTATGATTATCAGAAGTGCATACCTGCAATACGACAGGGTGAAATAGTATGTTTTTCACAAAGTTTTACATTTCGTTCACAGAGAATAGCTTTCTCCTAATTATCTATGCATGTTAAATAGTCCAGTCAACCAACAAAGAGGAAAGGTTCGTCTCATCTTCAAGGGCGAGATACAGTAAAGCTGCACAACTCAATTTTTTATTGAGTACCTAGATATTTGATTCTCCAAGGGGAAACAGATGGTTGTAACACATTCCCTTCAAATTCACTAACAAAGTACCTATAGGTGCCTAATATTTACATATAATCATCTCGAAAAATGGAGACAAAAATACCAATTCAAGACCAAACCACTTAAGTGATAATCAAATTTAGTTTCTTGATTTGAGTAGCAAGCTAGACCCTTGACTGAGCCGAAAACATCATTTCCAAAACCATGGACGGCTCCCTTCTTCATGCCAAGCTTTTTTGGAGAAAAGTGATCAGGCAAACTAAGAAATTGGGGTTTCTGTCAACAGTGTTGTCACATTACATCCCCCACCCTCACCAGAAAAAGACAAAGTAGTCACAAAAAGTATTAGTCAAGTTCACTCGCTTCCTCCAAAAGAAGGTAATCATATTTACCTTACAGAGATTATCATCACTTCCAGAATAAATAACATGGCCACTTTCATCCGCAAAGCATACAGTGTTAACATCAACCTGCATTATGCTAACAATGTGAAGTATAAGACAGTAGCTTTTAGCATCTTATGTCTTGTAGTCATGCAGCCAGAACAGTGGGGATATATGAAGAATATGGAGACATATAAGGATGTACACCAAAGGAAAAACACCAGCAAAAGTTAGTTCAAATTCAAATTCTTGAAGACTCAGATCAACATTGTTAAATTGATGGCATCAATCTCACTCTTCATCATCCTTTTCAGTAAGTCTTTTTTCACTTCATGCTAGAACATTACCTGGAAATATTCTCCTAATAAGCATGATCAGTTTTTATCTTGACTTTAGCGCTTATCCTAGTGAGCTAACCATAATAAGCTTAATCAACTGGCCTTTGATGAAAGAAAATTTCTAAAATGCCCAGATCTATAAGCAACTGGGTAAAGTGGAAGTTCAACTGAAAAACTGGGAACAGTTGGAACCTGAATTTACTTTAAAGGAAACTTTGATATAGAAAGGACTATGACATAAGGATCAGAAACAGATCATTTTAGGATGATAGCCAAAGCTTGAAATTTCATGCTGCCCAAAATTCAAGCTATGTAAGTGTGAATAAGACGAACAGCCAAAGTCGAGAATAAAGGAACAAAAATTACCATGCTAATTAAGCAAAACTAGTCATGCAGAAAAACAGGAAAAAGAGTACCTCTACTCTTCGACACAATAAATATAGAATCTAATTAAACAAGAATTCCGCATGTGAAAGAAGGGGTCTAGTGAGAGCCAGACCCAAACCAAAAAAAAAAAGGGAAAAAAATGCACGTGAGCGTTTCGATTCATTCAGTTTAAATATTTAACATTTAGCATATCAAACTCATGCCCAATTGTTCTGATTAAATGAAAGCATTGCATCCATTGAAAAGTTGGCATACCTCATGAGCTGGAATTTGAAGGCCAACCTTGTTTGCTGCAAGATCATATACATATATTGCCCCATCACCACTTGCAGCAACAAGCTCTCGCCCATCAGTTGAGAACTTCACGAGAAGATAGAAATATCTTCATTGTCGTCATTGTTATCACAAGAAAAATCCAAGCCATCATGTATTTCCTGCATAGAGAGGACTTGCAGCATGAAAAGAGTAGTTTTATCCATCAGTAGTTTTATCTACGTAATGAGAAAGCAACAAAGCAACCAATGAGGTTGAAAAGTACTTCACCTTCCAAGTCCAAACCTAAGAATAAAGTTAAACTGAATTCTTTAGATGAAGTTCCCATGCTTCTATATGATGTATTATGTCACACACTGATTGAACTGCAGTAAATCAATGTGAGACTGTCTTATATCTTGCGTCATCTAATTTGCATTTAAAATTATGAGACATGATCTAACTGAATGATCCCATTTCAAAGAGAAATTCCCATCCTATTTACTCTAGAGGTAATCTAACAGAAGGTTCCAATTCAAAAGCAAAATTCCTATCTGATTTATTCCCAAAAAAATCTTGACAAGCGACAGGAACATCATTGAGCACAATATTATTTCGCCAGTTTAAGGATTCCCAATTATCATCTTGCATAATAGTTCCATCCGAATTAAATTGTTTGTATGGATGTATAATAACAGAATTCCATTAAACATTTTGCAAAACAGTCAACAAAATTCTGCAATGCACAATATACTCCTTTGTAGTTTGAAATTTGGGAAAAAGATTTCAAGATTTCCAGATCACATAGTCACAGACATACCGTAACATTTGCAAGTGACTCTGTTGCAGCAGATTCAATATTAACAATGTGGACAAGAGGTGACATACTAGAATAGACCTGCAAAACAGAGACCTGGCTGAGCTGCTTCACAAAGAAACCATCAACTTTTTTCATGGAAGTCTAAACAGAAGTTCCATCAAAAGAAGAAACTAAAAAGAGATATATATGACTCAATGAAACTTAAAAAATGTACTTTCTTCATAGAAAGATAATCTTACATTGAAAAGAAAAGTGCACGATATATGAATGTTTAAAGGTTAGGAGGGACATCAGTTGTTGTCCAAAAATAAAAATTCAAATGACATGGAGATCAAATCAAAGAAACCTCATCTAATGTGATAATGTGCTTCCTTGTCGGAAGACCTTTACAAACTTACGAGGTAACGTTGATCAGGAGAAAGAGAAGTGTCGGTAATCGTCCACCTCAAACTTTTTGCCAGTATGTCCTTCTGAACTTTCCAGCCCTTATCCACGTTGTATATCCTAATATGGCTCCCCTGTAATGGTAACAAGCTATGGATTAACAGTAAAACAGCATCACATAGAAACAAGTGTGCTTATAAACTTAATTTGACAAGACCACAAAGTGAACTCATAATGTGGCATTTAATTTGCCAAATGCCATCAGGAAGCTAATGATTACCTGATAGCCCGCCACAAACAGTGAACCATCAACAGAAAACTGAGAAACATATGCACGGGATTGCATCTTATCCACCTTTGAGGGCCATAAATAGGCAAACATCTACTCAACACATGACAGCTATCAGACAAGGAGAACCTCCCTCTCCCCGAATAATTGCTCTCTCGAGCAGCCAACATTCTCAGGGTAGAGACAGGCATTTTCAATCCGCCCACTGTAGCCTTTCTCAAATGTTCATTGGGCTCGGATCTGAGCTTTGTCAACTGAGTGATGTCATGGTCTAAGTCACCTGAGTTTCTGCCATATCCTCGAACTCCATGGGAATGGGTATCAGAAGTCTCCTCCTTGCAAACTCGTTTACCCTTGGCAAGCTGAGACATTGCAAACCTAAACCGAAACCCAGCTGTTGTGCATTAGTTTGCCTGTAACTGCATTTAAGAATCTGTTGACAAAAATATCCTCCACAGTGGAGAATGTACAACAGTGAGACTTGACCCAATATTCAACGAGGCAAATCCTGCAGATGACAAAACAAAGTCAGACTTAATTGCCAGTTCTGCACCTCGTCAGAATCAAGACGCCAAACTCCCACAACAACCCCGTTAATAGAGCTCAAGAGAGATTACTAAACTTCACGAACACTAAGTTACTCATGAAAATGTCAACCAACGCCATCAGTGCAATCCTAATAAGCTCTCTCAAGCTGGCCATCAAAAGAACAAACCGTCATGAGAACCATTATCGCCTTGGAACAAGGTCGGGGACCAGGAATACAATCTGTCCAACATCCCATCTCCTTTCAATCACAATTAACCAAGAAATTGTCAAAAATTCCGCAATTTGTCAAGTTTCAAGCCCCATAACTCAACGCCCACCAATCAAACAATCCTAAAAGGTTCGGTCTTTAACTCCCTGAAGAAACGAAAGAGGAATTTCGGTACGACCCTCCAAATGTTTCAACGTTAGGACCTCAGCAACATCGAAACCAGGGAGGTTTAGGTCGACCAAGAACAACCCATGATTCAGGGCGCGAAGAAAACAAAGCGACCGGCACAGAATCAGAGCAGAACATCATCACTCACCCGGTAAAAGCCGAGAGAGAACCTCCTGCAGGAGGGTTGGAGAAAGAAACCGAACAAGGGTACGATTGGAGTCTCCTGGAGGATTTGGATGAAGGGTTTTATTATATCTCCGCAGAGGAGTGCGTATGCGAAGACGTAAGAACTGAGCAAGAAGTGCGTCACGTTCAGGCTCCTTCTCCTTCTTGCACTGGTGGTTTCGATTTCGGCAGAAAGGAGCTCCGACAGCAGGATCTCTTGGCGGCACATGCGACACGTGTCTGCAGTCCGAGCCGGTGCTGCTGACGGAAACGGGGGCAGACGGAATCGATCCATGGTCACGCCGTGCGCTACTCGATCGTCCAAATTTAGTACGCAGACGGCGTTCACCGGAGAATCCGTCTCTCAAGCCACACGTCAAAAACCCCATCTTAATTTTTTTTTTTTTAGGTAAAGTAAGCAATAAATTAGATTAGGGAGGTCGAATTGTACAAGCAACACGGCTCTAAAAACTTGTACACTCAATATGAATATGCTCATTTTGAGTGGAAGGAAGCCGTGGAAAAAGCCAAGCGGCAACAACAAAGTGACCAACAAAAAGCCAATGGCAAACAATACCTGGCAAAAGCAACCTAGCAACCAATGAGAAGCCTACCCCGTTGGACTACGATTAGTGGAAGAGAGGATAATGGGGTGCACATCCCACGAGCGTTGCATCCTCCTGTTCCTGGCAGAGTCCTCAACATTCTTAAAGGTAAGAGCCTTATCTTTGACGATCTTGAGGAGATGCTTCTTCATGGCCGAAATAGACAACGACTCTCCCCTGAAAAAGGATATTGTTCCTCTTCTTCCAAATGATGTGACAAAATGCCCCAAATGAAAAACGAGCAACACATTTGTAAAACTCCTTGCCAGAGAGCAAGGTAATGGCCCAACTAAGAGTCTCCTCCCAAGTCCTGTTGGTCTAGGGAAGATTGCATCTAGTAGCTCAAAAGAAGGCAATACTCGAAGTAATGTGATATTCAAAATAGAGATGATTGATAGAATTAGGCACCTTGTTGCAAAAAGGGTAGGAAGCAGTATCAATCCTACCATAAGTCATGAGAAGAGATTGTGTAGGCAATCTCCACTTTGTGATGAGCCACAGGTTCAATTGGTATCGAGGTAGGATAGCATTACCCCAAATGAAACAATGCTAATTGACTCTAGTCTTCTTTCGCCTTATGGATTCCCAAGCCGAGGCCACCGAAAACAAGCCCGTTGAGTCCTCCCTCCAACAGAACCGATCTTGGATTCCAGACAAAAAGGGAAGCGGCGAACCCCAAGACTCAATCTCTGATCTAATAGCTCGTCCATCCTTAGAGAAGAGATCAGTAACCAAAGCCTGCCTAGAGAGACCGGAGCTATAGATGAGGGAATCCGTGAAGAATAAATTCAAAGGACCCCGAGATGCTAATTATCAAACTAGAGCGATGCTGATAAGCCATCGCACATCCTCCAGTGGAAGCGAAACCAGACTTTTGTCATAAGTTGTAGAATTTTCTTCCAACCCAAGAGCAATAGGTCGGCTTTTTTACAACCTAGAAGTTCCTGGTTTTTAAGAAGGTCGAATGGATTTACTTGCACCATAACGACTCCTTATTTGAAAATAAAATCCAGATATGTTTAAGCATGGCCGCCTTATTGTACTCACGTAATCTTTGGATACCTAGACCTCTCTTCACTTTAGGAAGGCAAACATCTTCCCAGGAGACTTTGGCACCCCCTCTGCCCAAGTCTAGTCCTTTCCAAAGGAATTGTCTAAGAATGCGCTCTATCTGGTCTAGCATAGCTACAACAATGATAAAGACACTTGCCCAATAAGGCATGGAGGACTGACCTGATTAGTTGAAGGCGACCAGCATAAGAAAGAAAACGATGAGTCCATGATTGCACCTTGGAGGTGATGCGCCTCACAAGATCAACACAATCCACTTTTTAGAGCCTCAACGTGATGATTGGAACCCTGAGATAACGAACTAGAAGGTTGCCCTCAGTAAAACTAAGCTCCAGGAGGATTTGATTCCTTAAGGCCGGCGAGCCTCCCAAGAGGAACACCTCGCTTTTTCTTGGGTTTAGAAGAAGTCCACTCCAAGAAGAGAATAGATGAAGACCTTCCTTGAGAAGTTTCACAGATGGTAAGTGGCCTTCGCAGAATAGGAAAACATCATCCGCAAAGAACAAGTGCGAGAGGCAAGTAGACCTACATCTCCAGTAGAATCTAAAATTCGGCCGTAGTGAGCACCTCCCAAGAATCCTAGAGAGCACCTCCATAACCAACGTGAATAAGTAGGGAGAGATGGGATCTTCCTGTCACAAGCCACGCCCATTAGGGAAGAAGCCATGTAGCTCCCTATTCAACGCAATGGAAAATCGAGGAGTCCTCACACAGGTCATGATGAGGTGAACCGGCTGATCAGGAAACCAAAAGGCAAGTAGAACACTCTTGAGAAACCGCCAATCCATGGTGTCATACGCCTTTCTGAAGTCGACTTTGATAGGACACTTGGGAGAATAGGGTTTGACATGGAACCCAAAGAAAAGTTCCTGCGCCAAGAGAATATTATCCCTGATTCGTTGTCCCTTGACAAAGGCACTCTAAGATGGACTTACAAGGTCTTTTAGCACGGCGGCAACCCTATTCGCCAACACTTTGATGATAATCTTGTACGCCATGTTACAACAAGCAATAGGCCTGTAGTCGTCGACAGTAGTTGCATTGGGAACTTTCGGAACCATGACTAAAATGGTGTTATTAATTTCCCTTAGGAGCCTCCCTGAGATGAAAAAGTCCTTCACTACTTCCGTGACCAACTGACCCACCGTATCCCAATTTTCCTTAAAGAACTCAACCGTGAAGCCATCCGGCCCTGGTACCTTTCCCCTAGCAAGGGAAAAAAGAGTATCTCGAATCTCAATATTAGCGACGGGGCGAGCAAGAAAGGTGATCTGGTCATCGTTCAGTTGAGAGCGGATAACCTCCCGAATCTCTGATACCTGAGGGGTATCCAGCTCTATATGAGGCAAAAGGAGATCATGAAAATGCTCCACAAAATGCTGCTGGACCGATTGAGGCTCAGTGATTTGGTTGCCTGAGGAATCCACCACAGAGAGAATTCTGTTTCTCATTTGTCTCTTGCTGACGTAATGGTGAAAGAACTTTGTGTTCCGATCACCTTCCTTGAGCCATCTTATTCTAGCTTTTTGCCTAAAGAACGACTCCTCCTGAGATCGGAGCTCCACTAAGCACGCCGCTGAACCCTCTCTAGGTCTGCGAGGACCACGCTGGTGGGATCATTAAGGAGACCAACTTGAGTTTGCTTTAAAGCTTCCCTCGCCTCAGAAGTCCTAACGGAAATGTTGGCGAATGAGTCTCTATTCAACTGCTTGAGCCGACCTTTCAAGGCCTTCAATTTGCATACTAGCCTAAACATAGGTGCCCTTGAACCCGGATTCTCCCAAACTTGCTTCACAATTGAGTCGAAGTCCGGGTGCTGCATCTAGAAGTTGAAGAACTTAAATGGCATTTTCTAAAGGATCGGGTTTGGCCACCTTAACCACCATAGGTGAGTGGTCAAAAATCCCAGGCGCAAGGAAGGACGCCTCCGAAAAGGAAAAAACCTGGCTCCAACAAGGGTTTACTAGGACTCTATCAATCTTTCTCACCTTTCGAAGGGGACCTGAAGAAGTCGACCAAGTGTATCGAAACCCCACATAACGAAGGTCCTCCAGCTCCGCTTGATCTAGACACTGTCCAAATTCGTCAAAACACGGCAACTAAAGGTTCGAACCACCTAGTTTGTCCGAAGGATCCTTTATAGCGTTAAAGTCTCCCAAAACAAGTTAAGGCATGTCCTGCAAAGAAGAACTTCTAGACACCAGATCCTCCCAGAGAGGTCGGCGCGTAGAGAAGAAATGCTCGGCATAAATAAAAGAGACACAGCAAGCCACTCCGGTCTCCAACTAGTGAAGCTTCCCATGAATCACTTGGTCCGATATAGATAACAATTCAAAAGAAACCACAGTAGGATCCCAACTAACCCAAATCCTACCCCGATTGGAGTACTCAGAGTTAGCCCTCCAGTAGCAATTCGATATCAAATTTCCAGAAATGGCATTGAAGAGATTGTGGGGAACTTTAGTCTCTACTATCCCGATCAAAGACAACCAATTCTTCAAGGCAAAATTCCTCACTTCCGTTTGTTTAAAAGGGGCAACAAGCCCTCTTATGTTCCAACAACCTATGTACATAAATATACAAGAGGAGGAAGAAGCATTACCTCTTTTTAGAGGAGTTTTGCCAAGTATAAGGCGGAGCTATCCGGGTCGTCGAAGGAGGAGGATCCGAAGTAAGAGCAAGCAACTTGTCTTGCATAGTCGAAGGAGGAGGATCCGCGCCATAGCAGGCCTCTTATCCACTATGGATGCCTTTGGTGAAGAGCAAGGGGGGAGGAGGTCATCATCCGAAAATGAGATGTCCGAGCCCCCTGCCACCTCGTTTGGGCAGGGCATCGCGGTGTCTAATGGCTCCAATGGGGTGACAACTCCATTTGAAGTAGTTGGAACGGTTTCAACCTGCTTTGAAATGATCAGAGGCCCCATAGGGGGCCTGCGTGAATAGGTACTAGGCAGCCTCTTCTCCACAGTCACGGTCTTGAGCTTCAAAGACCTCCCTTCATCGCTCGGGCTAACCGGACTGGACGAGATCACCTCCAAAGGTGGGAGGGCCTATTTCTTCTTGCTCTTGACTTGCTTCCAACCATGCTCTAGAGCTACGGGGGTCTTCGAAGCTTGGTCGGGAGGTTGAGCAGTGTCCAAAGGAGGAGGAGCGGGAGCCTCCAAAGCCTGGCCAGGGGGTCGTGCATCGTCCGAAGGAAAAGGAGCGGACTGTTCTTCTGTTTAGGACACAATAGGCCAAGCAGGGGTAGGGGTATCTCCACATTTATGACCAAAGACTCCACATTTGGAGCATTCAACGGGCCTTCATTCATAGTCCATAGCAATGGACCTAGAGACCCCATCAACATTCACTTCAACTGTCGAAACTCTCGGTTGATTAGCTTGAATCTCCACGCATACTCTAGCAAAGGAAATCATCCTCGTGCTCTCGGTTCGTTGATCCACATGAAGGGGTTTTCCAATGGAATTGGCTATTGCACTAATCATTGGTGTAGACACTGGTGTAGACCAAAGGTCGAGGGGAAGGTTCTTGCGCCTTATCCACATCGGAACGAAGGATTGCTTAGCTTTCTTCAACTCCAAAAAGGGCTTCCATTGCTGTAGAATAAGGGGAACACGAGTAACAGTGAGCGGTCCCTCCTCTAGGATCTTCCTTTGGAACACCAGATCTGGAACATGGAAATAGAAGAACCCTTGGTCATTGGCCAGCATATCAACTAGCTTTGTGCCCCAAGTATTCTTCAAAGCCTGTTTGGTCATCTGAAAAGGGAGCATTTTCCCAACAAAAAACCCCACTAAGAACTCATTCCATTTGTGATTCGAGGTCTGCAGCACCTCCCCCGTTAGATTTATTACTGCTTTCTCTCCTACAGTAGTAGTAGGAGGAGGAACATAAGACAGGTCGTAGCTTTTTGCGGCCAACCGCGCCACGTTGGCCAATGAATGGGCTTGGAGAGGCCTAGAAGAGCTTGCTGGCTTGCTTGGGGCCCGCTTCCTAGGAGCCCGTACTCGACTTCGTCCTCTGGAACGGCCTTCCCAAATAGGCCGAGAGATCGGCCCATGACTGGCTCCATCCCCTGCCGAAGAAGACCCTCCTATGGGGCGGGATTGCTGGCCCGATATACTAGCTTGCCGGTCACCAATTTTGTGAGGAAGGGAGCTCGGCCGAAAAAGATGCCATCAAGCCCAACAAAAATCACAAACGGCCCTAGCGACTCGCTACAATTCAGCCAAAGTAAAGAGATCCATACCAAGCCAAGCTTTAGGGATGAGGGATGCACGACACCACCAGAGCCTCCTCTAAACCTAGGTTCAACTCCGGTCCAACTCGAACAGCTTCGGCAAGTCGGGCCTGCAGCGTCGAGTTGGGTAGAACAGCGCCAGAAGGCACCAGAGACTCACTTGGGGAAGAAATCGGGAGGATCAGGGAGTCTTCAACGAAGTGAAGACCAACCAAGGTCAGCCTAGGAGCCCCAACGTACTCGCTGACCAGTTCGAGTAGGGAGTAGACGAACAGAGCAGCAACGTCGCCTTAGGGTTCTCTAGAACTTGCACCAGAAGAAGTATCGGCCAAATCCCCTCGGTGAGAAGATGGAGAAGGGTCAGATGACCCTCACCACCAATTTTTAGCCGAGAAGATCGACTACAGCCACTAGGAGAAGCAGAACCAGCAGCGGTGAACAGTAGTCAAGTCGCTCGGCTTGGGAGAAACAGTGAACAGACGATACTTAAAAATCGAAGAAGAATGAAACATTTAAGTGCCAACAATGAGAATTCTAGTTAAAGTGTTGATAGAGCTTTTTTCCATGACTTTTTTTAATTGATGTGGTCATTTAAAAAAAAAAAAAAAAGAGTCCATGTGACACTATAAAGCCCCCAAAATTTATTTTAAATATAAATATTAATTAAAATAATTTAAAAAGCTAAATTAAAAAAAGGTAGCCACAGTTTTGGTGAAGGCCTCCATAGAAAAGATTTCATATCTTAACATGCTCCCGCAAGATGAAAGTTCTATTGGAAATTCCATCTTGTCTCGTAATTGTATTGTCTGCAGCCTTGACAATAGTTTTGTGAGAATGTCAGCAAGTTGATCATGGGTGGAAATATAGGAGACTCACATCTTGCCAACTTTAAGAAGTTCCTGTTCCTGAATGAAATGGTAATCTATCTTAATGTGTTTCATTCGGGAATGGAAGATGGGATTTGCACAAACATAGGTGGTTTGCACATGTGCGTTGGTTTTTGCGGAATTTGCAAATGTGCGTTGGTTTTTCTCTATTTTTAAAACCAGGTAGTTGCGACATGTAGATCTCATCCGGGAGAGTTCATTGGAGGAAGGCATTGTTGACGTCTTGTCTCAATGTCCATTCACGCATTAGAGCCAATGATCAGACGACCCGAATTGTATTTGATTTAATGACTTGGCCACAAGACATGCCTTGTACCTCTCAATACTACTGTCCGCACATCTTTTTATCCTATAAAGCCATTTGCAACCTACAACATTCAAAGATAGATCAAAAGGTATTAGTTTTTAAGTCCTGTTACGAATAAGGGCATTGATCTCAGTTGACATTGCTTCACGCCATTAAGAATTGCACATAACTTGTGTAATTCCCGTTGGTTCTAAGGTCGGTGGAAGTGGATGTTTAGTGGTGATGTAGTTGATTTGTTTGGGCGTGAAAATATTATTTTAGGATCTAGTGGTCATTTGTGAGTTTGTGTAGGTGGATGTATGGGTTCTAATGTTTGTTCATTGTTGATAGTGGGAAGTTGGGTTTCGGGTGAGCTGGAAGGAGTAAAATTTTGGGTGTTTGTTACATGTGGATTTATTTGTATATAGATTCATGAGTTTTGTCCAGGCAGCGTGTGATGAATTGCAAGAGGCAATGAGAGGAATCACGGCTTTGGATACGGATGCAAAAATTGCATGAAGGAAGAGATGATCCTCGCGAATCCAGGTTGTTGCGGCTGGGATTTGGCACCGTTTGATTTCCAGCTGAAATGGTGAGAAGCGGACGGACGAAAGTCCCATCAACTCATCCCATTAAATCAAAACCAATGAGCAACGCCTGAAATTGAGCGCGCTAAGAAGGAAAATTGGTAGTGGAGAGTTTGCGTGGCGATTGGACGGCCGCCGAGATTGAAATCGGGCCGTTAGGTGCGGCTATCCCGATCGAATTCGAACCAGAATTTGAGGTCCTGCCATGGCTGGAAAAAATGCAGAATGGCCGGATCAACAAGCTCTTAGGAGCATAAGGCTCTGATACCATATAATAGCTCAATATTTGCGAACGATTTTCATTACTTTTCATTTACAGATTGTACACGTTTATAAAGAGATGAAAATATACAATATTTGGCAGAGCAAAGATCAAGGAATGCCAACTCATCTCTAGTTGGTAATCCCTTTAAATTAGCTAATTTGAAATTCAAAAAGATATCAGGAAAATTTCATATCTTAACACCAGATTTCAGCTGTGGAACTGGAACCTATCCAACTAGGAATCTATCACCTTCAATGGAATCTTTATAGTAACGCTTAGAGATTGTGGCTAACGTCAGTCGCCCATTACTATCCTCTTATTTATAAGGCAAAAAACAAAAAGGAAAGCGCGAATTTGCTTGTCTTGTTGGGTGCATTTTATGCACTTTCACTTCAATTGTTTGATTGACATGGATAATTTTATATAGAGGCGTAAACATTGCAAAGATAATGAAACAATGAGAAATTTGGATACGGGAGCAAAAGAGAAAACAAAAGAACAAACGAAATACTATAGAAACCAAATGGGCACGACGTTGTTTGTTAGGCATGGCAAGTTGTCTTGACAGAACAATTTATTGGCATAGGTCTCTTTTTGCATATGGACATACGTCGTTATATCCAATCATGAAGTCTACCCACAAGATAACAAACGACCGACAAAAAACGTCGGATTAATCTAGTAGGGTTTTACGGACCTATTAGGATCTGTTACCATTGCTCTATGCGCATGGTAAAGCTTATGGTTTGACAAAGACTCTATACACACTATTGACACAATTTTGACGATTTAGTTAGTCATTTATTAGATACAAAAAAATTAGGGATCGATTCGAATCTCTTGTCAAAAAAATTAATTAAATTGCATATAAATTATGAGGAACATTTTTATATATTGGATTGGCGGCGGATGGACTTAATTAAATGGTTTTGAATTTAATATAACAACGTGGCCAAGCCCATTATTCCATTTGGATAAACCAAAATTCATATATGATGCCACGCTGGAAAATTGATTTATTTCGGGAGCAAACCGAAGAGCAATTTTACTCGATAAGATTGCGGTTTTGAAGAGATATTAAAAGATTTCCCGTTAAAGATAATGCATATCTTCCTGTTTCAAGCTAGGGAATAAAATCTCCTGTTTCGGGGCTGAACCAAGCGACGGTTTTTCCTCGTACAAACTGCCCCGCCACGCGTGGCGGATCTCTGCTCCACCCGCGTTTTCCGTAGCCACGTTTCTTCTCCTCTTTCAGTTTCCGCATTTCGGAGCGCATCTTCCATGGCGTTCTTGCTCGACAAAACCGGCACCATTCTCTCTCATCTCCGATCTCATCCTCAGGTACTCCGATCTAGCTCTCTCAGTACGCATTCACGCCATCTCCGGCTTTCGTTTTTCGTCCTTTCTGTCGGTTCAATCAGCGCTCGGTTCGCCCCGCGTATTGTATCGACGTTGCTTGATTCTCTGCTCCCTTTGGTTTTCCTTTTCTCGATTTCGAACATGCGCCGGCGGCTTAGAGGACGGCGGACGCTCCCCCGCTGCCGTCGCGTCGGGGATTCCACGTCGAACCGGGGCCTTGCGAGAAAGCTGTGAGATTCTCTATTCGCGAGAAGACTGAAAGGGGTTTTGCTCGTAAAAAAGATACACACTGTTGTGATTTCATTGCCGCTCTTGCACCGTGGTATCTCTTCTTCACACCATCGTCAGCAGCTTGCGAATCCTTGGCAATTCGTAGCAAATTGTTCCTTTTTTTTTTGCTGCAGGTTTACTGAACGTCAAACGCAGCTCAGATTCTCGTTCGGTTCTGGACATCCCGACGCCCGGCTGTCCACAGCACGGGCTCGCCGTGAATCATCTCCTTGCCGAGCTCGATCCATTCTTTGCAGGTCTTCGGTGATGTGCAACAACTGCTGCGGCTGCTTAGCTCCGTGACCCCGTCGATCTCCGAGAGCAACCGCATGCGGCGGTTGCCTCCTCGCGAGCGCTACGAGTCCACACCGTCGGCTTGTTCTTGGCCAACGTGAATTACCGCAAGCAACCTTGCCGAGGTGGACATTGAGGAGTCCCTCATTGCGTGCAACCAACCACCGTCGGCCACACTAGGTTCTCCGCCGGCCATCGTCCGCGGTCCAAGTTTGGGAACTCAAAATTCGAATAGGTAATTGTCCGATCCAATATTTGAGTATTTGATTTTATTACCTATTTTGAATTATTGTTATCCGACATGCATATTTCTAAGATTTGGGGTATCATTCGAACTAGGAATAATTTCCTAATCATTAACGTTGGCAATCTGATCTCATGCTCGACATATACAATTCATCAATTTTATCAGTTTCCAAATTTGAGTGGATTGGATGCGAATACTATATTTATTTGATTTGATTCTATCTTTGCCATGTTTGATTCGATTTGATTATTTTCTTGTCTAAAGAAAATATAAAAAATATTAGACTGGGTTAATGTAGATTTTAGAAAATCTTCTAAATAGACTTGCGTGCTTAGATTAGGTAATGGATAAGATTAAGGGGTAGATCTTTATAGATAACATTGCATTATTGATAAGATTGCATGTTACGATAGGGGGAGAATAACACTAAAAGTGTTAAAAAGTAGTACGGAAAGTTTTCACCGATTCACTTAACTGCCAAATTGGAGAAAAAACTTTATTGATGAGAAATTCCGACCAAAGAAATTACATGGTTTTTTTTTAATTTAAAATTTTATTTGAGATGGCATTTTTTTTTTTTTTTTTTTAAGATTGACATTGAAGTGATCATTTTTTAATAACGATTAGCATTGAAGTTATCATTTTTTAACAATGATTGACACTAAAATGATTATTGTTTAATAATAACTAGCACTGAAGTGATCATTTCTTTAATAATAATCGGCACTGAAATGATCACTTTTTAATATCTTACGCGACATCATTTAGGGGTTATATACCGATTGAGCATATTGGCGAGCCACGTAAGATTGGAAATTAATAAAATATGCACACGCCGAATTTCTAGTAACCCTTATCAAAGTTGACACTTAAGTAATCATTTTTTTTATAAGTGGCGCTTAAGTGATTTGAAAAAAAATTGGCACTAAAATGACTGTACATAAATTTTGGCACCTATAGTGTCCTTCTCCTTAGGATAGGCTATATCTAGTTATGATAATATTCCAATTTAAATTACGATTTGGCATAGTTAATTCTTAAATTGAGTTGAATAATATCTTAATCTAGGTAATTCATTTTCATTATTTTTAGTTACAAATTTTAATGAAAAATACAAAAAATGTCATGTGCATGTCATGTAGAATTAGGTTCATAAACTACACGTCATTTAAGAATTGCATGCAAGGTTCATTTAATTCAATTGCATGTCACGTTATGATAGACATACTTTAAACGTTAGCATTAGCTTTCATTTAAATAAAAGAAAACCCTAAAAAAAAATTGAGTTGAATTGCGTGCTAATTAGGTTGAATGTGTGTTTTTCCAATTAATATTGCAGATACTTACATAATTCTACTTTTCCTTGCAATTTACTTACCGCTTTGATTATTGGTTGTTACATTCGCACCTCATGTTAGTGTATGGTTAAAATCAATACAAGCTGCCTTTCAAATGTTTTTGAATAAGAAAGAAAATGTACCAAAACAACATTAGAATAATCTAGGGTATTCAAGTCCCAAAATCTATATTTTGTTGGTTTGTAGGAATAAGTAATTCTCTTGATACTTAACTTGGGATTCTAACTGACCCACTAAAAAGGATGTTGCATGTTAATAATTCGAAGCTTAAGTCACAAATTGGTAAGGGTTTGGGAGATAATGAAAAAAAACAGTGACCAAGTTAAGTCTCAGCTTAATAATCCATTAGCCAACCCTTTAAATAATGCACTGTTCGGGGAGGTCACAACATATGCCTATTTCAACGGTTCTTGGGACTTTTAGTGGCAATTATTGTTAGTCATCATACGGCATTTTTGTTTGTTATGTCTTTCTTTCATGGAAATAGGTGAGCAACACAAAAGATATATTCAATATGTTATATGCTCTTTGATACTCAATCATGTCCAATCTTTCAATTTGTAGTCTTTATTGTCTCTAAAGAAACAAGTAGTGTCCTTATAATGCAAGGCAATGAATATCATTTGTCCACATAGATGAGCTAGCGGTGAAACCTTTTTGTTGCTATAGACACGTCAACGGAACAAAATTTGGCTAGTCACTATTGTAGCACTCATTTGTTATTGTTGGAAGTACACAACAAAAGCCCAATATCTACTCTACAATGTTATTTTAAGTCAACGAGTTATGGACCAAGTAAAATATATTAACTACTATACATCACAACAATTCTCCGATGTGTGATTTTTCTAACACAAATCACACATGCATCATAACATTAAGAAATATATTATGTATACGTTGTGAACCCATTTCTCCATACTTTTTAAGTTATTAAGAAAAATAATGTTGTCTAAAATAAATGATAATCACTCAAATGTAGATTTGACACAACAATTGGAAACATAACTTTTGAAAAATGGTAAAAATATTATCTCTTATAATAGTGGTATAAAAAAAGAATTCTGATTGAAATCTTTAAATACGCATTGCATTACAAAGGAAAGAAGAATGGTAGGAGCCCATATGGACCTTAATTTCAAGTACGTTCTTGCAGGGGTTAGTAGGGAAGAACCTTATCCATAGTACGGAGGAATGCTATCAAATCAAGCAACAATTGCAATTTATTAAAATAGTGTCAAGACAATGCATATCATTACTGGATTAGAGTGATCTTAAATATACCAAATTTGGTTCACAATATTACTTTAAGCAATAAATTATGGGCCAAGTAGGATATATTAACTACACTACATCACAACAACTCTTTGATGTAGGATTTTTCTAACACAAATCAAACGTACATTCTAATATTAAAAAATATGCCATGTATAAATTGTGGACCCATTTCTCCATATTTTTTAAGCTCTTAAGAAAAATAATGTTGTCTAAAGTAAATGATAATTACTCAAAATGTAGATTTGACACAATAATTGGAAACATAATTTTTAGAAAGAGTAAGAATATTATCTCTTATAACGGTGGCATAAAGAAGAGTTCTAGTAAGCGTGAAACCTCAAAACATGCATTGTATTACAAAAGAAAGAAGAATAACAGGAGCCCCTACGGATCTTAATTTCAAGCATTTTTATAGGAGTTAGTATGGAAGAACCCTATCCAAACAAGCAACAATTACAATTGGTTAAAATAGTGTCAAGGCAATGCAGATCATTACTAGCTTAGGGTAGCCTTAAACATACTAGATTGGGTTCACAATGTTACTTTAAGCCAATGAATTATGGGTCAAGTAGGATATATTAACTATTCTACACCACAACAATTCTTTGATGTGAGATTTTTTCTAAGCATCCTAATATTAAAAAAATATGTTATGTATACATTGTGAATCCACTTCTCCATACTTTTTAAGTTCTTAATAAAAATAATGTTGTCTAAAGTAAATGATAATCACTCAAATGTAGATTAGACACAATAATTGGAAACATAACTTTTAAGAAAAAGTAAGAATATTTTCTCTCATAAAAGTGGCATAAAGAAGAGTTTTGGTAACCTTGAGACCTCAAAACATGCGTTGCATTGCAAAAAGAGAAGAATAACAAGAGCCGCTATGGATCTTAATTTCAAGTACATTCTTGTAGGGGTTAGTAAGAAAGAATTCTATCCATAGTATGGAAGAAACCTTATCCAAATAAACAATAATTGCAATTAGTTAAAATTGTGTCAAGGTAATACATATCATTACTAGCTTAGAGTAATCTTAAATATACCAAATGGGTTCACAATATTTTTTTACTAATGAGTTATGGGCAAAGTAGGATATATTAATTACTCTACAATACAATAATTCTTCGATTCAAGCATCCTAACATTAAGAAATGTGTTATGTATACATTGTGAACCAATTTCCCCGTACTTCTAAGTTCTTAAGACAAATAATGCTTTCTAAAGTAAATGATAATCACTCCAATGTAGATTTGACACAACAATTGAACATAACTTTTGAGAAAGAGTAAGAATATTGTCTTTCATAACAGTGGCATAAAGAATAGTTTTGGTATCCTTAAAACCTCGAAATGCACATTGCATCATAAAAGAAAGAAAAATAGTAGGAGCCCTTACAATCTTAATTTCAAGTATGTTCTTGTAGGAATTTGTACGGAAGAACCCTATCCAAACAAGCGACAATTGCAATCAATTAAAATAGTGTTAAGGTAATGCAAATCATTACTAGTTTAGAGTGAACTTAAATATACCAAATTGGGTTCACAATTTTACTTTAAGTTAATGAGTTATGGGTCAAGTAAGATATATTAACTATTTTACATCACAACAATGCTCCAATGTATCTTACCAAAAAAAAAAAAAAAAAAAAACTCCGATGTGGGATTTTTGTAACACAAATCACACGTGCATCCTAACTTTAAGAAATATGTTATATATACATTGTGAACCTATTTCTCCATACTTTTAAGTTCTTAAAAAAATAACATTGTTTAAAGTAAATGATAATCACTAAAATGTAGATTTGACATAACAATTGCAAGCATAACTTTTGAAAAAGAGTAAGAATATTATCTCTCATAATAGTGGCATAAAGATGAGTTTTGGTATCCTTGAAACCTCGAAAAGCATATTACATTGCAAAAGAAAGAAGAGTAGCATGAGCCCTTACGAATCTTTATTTCAAGTACATTCTTGAGAAGTTAGTATGGAAGAGCCCTCTCCAAACAAGCGACAATTGCAAATTAATTAGAATAGTTTTAGGATTTTGTCTTAAATTCCCCTAGTGTCATATCTTGCGTTCCTAATGTGGAATATTTGGTAAATAGATGACTGATTTTGCAAATTTTTTTATACTAACTTTTATGTGGATGGTTTCTAAATAACAAGGAATTTAAGGACTTAGCTTATTCTATGATGACGAGTTCACGAACACAAGTATCCAATTCACACCTTACAATGACTCATTATACATGCATTTAGACTTCAAGAGGTGTGATAATTGGATGGATAATATACATATAGTAATTTTGTCATAGGCAGATCCAGTGAAGCTCACAGCTATATAGGTTTTTATTAATATAAGAAATCAAGTTTTGAACATTATTACATACCTTCTCTCCTGTATAACAACTTCATTTGTTGTCAGAGAGGAAAATGTTAGAAAAATCATGTGCTGACTTGAGAAAAGATGAAAAACTTAAGAATGACTTAGCTTAGAACATAAAATTGAGAGAGTTGATGCTTGACGATGAAATACTTAGAAAATTTGAAAGAGTTTCCACCAGCAACTAGGAAGAAAAAGATTTAGTTACAGCAAAACATACGTTATCTTTGAAGATATATGACTTGGACTCATTTCACAAACTAAGATAATCACCATAAATCAGGGCTCATAAGAAAAACCTTAGGTAGAAATAGAATAAGAAACAAAATGAGCTCGTACATTAACTCTAAAGTAATATTGGCTCCATGTACTCCATCAAAAGTCGAATGAGTCTTTTAATCATTTTTTGACATTTTCTCTTTTAAATTTCAGAATAAAGTAGAAGTTAACACCCTTTCCCCTTCCCCCTACAAATAGATACTTAAAAACAAATATAGATTTTAGTAACTTTAAGCCATGTGCTCCGTTTTAATCTTATGTTGTTAGTTTCACTAATTAACAATAAGACTTGGCATGATGTATGACTATATTTTTAGTTAACCAGATTTTACAGAAACTACACGCAGTTCTCCTCCAAAAATCAATAACAAAGCAAATAAAGTCAAATTAAGCAAGGAAATGCAACATAGCCCTTCCACATTTGCTGCACTCACAGTTGATGAGATTGTTGGTTTGTTGCAAACATTGCCTCTAATATTTGGTGCTGCAACCCTCTTGGTTTTTATGGGTGTAAAATCTGTAAGTGACTTGATTATATCATTTGCTAAACTTTCTAAACCGTTAAAAATCTATTGGCTTTTATTTGTGTAAATTTCTATTTGTTCGATATAACATATGAAAGACTACCTTCCACAGCTTTCTAATTATTAGGGTCTCATCCTGAAGTGGCTTAAGTGAGTTAATCCTTTCCCTTTCTTACTATCGGGTCAGTAGCACTTTAAACATGCAAACTTCACAATATCTATTTAGGATGTAGCTTGGTGCTTTGTTGCATATAGCTAAGGCCAAAGGGGTTTATAGGTGTTGGATACAATTCTAACTCTATCATGTCCCTTCACGAAGAGCCCCTAAGAATTTGAAACCTGTGGAAGGTATTATGCATGTTTTGTTTTTCATATGTTATATCGAATAAATAGAACTTTACACCAATAAAAGCCAAGAGATTTTGAAAAGTTTAAAAAGTTCAACAAATGATATAGTCAAGTCACTTATAGATTTTACGCCCATAAAAGTCAAGAGGGTTTCGGCACCAAATATTAGAAGCAATGTTTGCAACAAATCAACGATCTCGTCAATTATGAGTGCAGGAGATGCTGAAGGGCTATGTTGCCTTTCCTTGCTCAATTTGGCTTTATTTGCTTTGTTATTTATTATTGGAGGAGAATTGCATGTTGTTGCTGTATAATCTGGTTAACTAAAAGTATAGTCATTAGAGACCTAATATCATGCCAAGTTTTATTGTTAATTAGTAAAACTAACAACATGAGATTAGAATGGAGCACATGACTTAAAATTATCAATATATGTATTTGTTTTCGAGTATCTACTTGTAGGGGAAGGGGATAGGGTGTTAACTTCTACTTTATTATGAAATTTAAAAGAGAAAAGGTGAAAAGATGATGGATAGACTGATTCGACTTTTGATGGAGTATATGGAGCCAATCTCACTTTAGAGTTAATGTACGGAACTCATTTTGTTTCTCATTCTTTTTTTACCTGAGGTTTTTTTTTTTTTTTTTTTTTAATAAGCATTCCTGATTTATGATGATTGCCTTCGTTTATGAAATAAGTCCAGGCCACATATTACATTGTTGGTGGAAATTCTTTCAAATTTCTTAAGCATTTCATCATCAAGCATCAACTCTTTCATTTTATGTTCTAAGCTAAGTCATTCTTAAGGTTTTCATCTTCTGTCAAGTCAACACATGATTTTTTAACATTTTTCTCTTCGATGACAAATGAAGCTATTATACAGGCCATAAGGTATTTGATTGTGTTCAAAACTTAATTTCCTATATCAATAAAAACTCATGTAGCTACGAGCTCCATTGGATCTGCCTATGACAAAATTGCTATATATATGTATTGTCCATCCAATTAATTGCATTTATAATGAATCATTGTAAGGTGTGGATTGGATACTTGTTCGAGTCTCAATAAGAATTGGAGTTCTTACGGTTTGTTCATATGTTATGATATGAATATACCACATCAATTCTTTATGTATGGATGATTAGATTCCATTGATACAAAGCCAATTCCAATAGACTTATTGTAGGGTCCCATTGTCATGCATCCAGTAGGAATTGAACCTATGAATTTGCCAATTATGAGTTGGGCATTCATGAACTCGTTATCATAAAATAAGCTATGTCCTCAAATTTATTGTTATTTAGAAATCATCCCCATAAAAGTTAGTACAAAAAAATTACAAAACCAATTATCTATTCACCAAATATTCTTTATTAGGAACACACGATATGACATTGGGGGAATTTAAGACACAAAATCCGAAAACTGTTATGGTACCAAAAGCATTTGCATGCAATCTTAGAGATTCAAATCATCTCTTGAGGGTGCTATTGCACGTATATTGTTAGTTAAGATTGTGACATTGTATGCATATTGCAAGTTACTATTGTGAGAATGTATGTGATAGCCCAAGGAAGGGGAGAGGTCCTCTCTAGTCCCACATTGCTTAGGGAGGAGTCTTGGCACTAGTTTATAAGGCTTGGGGTCCCTTTAACCCGTGTAACGCGTTTTAAAGCCGTGAGGACTCAGTGTCCAAAGTGGACAATATTACATAGTGGGGCCCGGATCGTTACAAATGGTATCAGAGCCGACTCTCGACCGTGTGTGGGGGCCACAGCGAGGATGCTGTGCCCTTAAGGGGTGGAGTGTGACAGCCCAAGGAAGGGGAGAGGTCCTCTTTAGTCCCACATCGCTTAGAGGGAGTCCTGGCGCTAGTTTATAATGCTTGGGGTCCTTTTAACCTGTGTAACACGTTTTAAAGCTGTGAGGACTCAGTGTCCAAAGCGGACAATATTACACAGTGAGGCCCGGGTCGTTACATTGTACATATATTGCACATACATCAAAGTGTACAGAAATTTCACATTCCTCTCTTCCGCATCATTATTTTTAACTTCTCTTATTGAAATGCTTCATTCTATTCGTCAATTTGAATAGTAGCATTTTATAGGCTAAGAAATTGGATAGATAAGTGTATATGAATGCACAGATCAATTTGTTCATTATTTGACATTTATATGCATACAAATACATAGTGTTTATGTGTTAGACCGAGGTTGGCTAGACATTACAAAATATAATGTTTTAAACATTGATATAATAGAGTAGATACCTCAATGTTCAGAAGATAGGATCTACTATAAGGACACAGCGTTCCCCAAGTACTTTTCCCATAGTTATACAACAGTGCGGAGTATCTGTACAGTTTGTGAAATAAATCTAAGCTATATATATCTCAAGAGATAACACACTTTTTGCCGGAACTAAATCTATTAATTTATAGTTATTGGTAGAACCTTTTTCCAATTTCTAAGAATTCCATCATTAGGCATGAACTATTTCATTTATATGTTCTTAGTTGAGAATTTCTTAGGGTTTTCATCTTTGTCTGATAGCTGTCATGTGTTGAGTAGATGTTTGCCTATTTATGACCCTCAAAAGGTGGATAAGATGCAATCCCGTGCATATGTTTCTCAGTTTTCTGTTGATGGTTCACTGTTTGTGGCAGGCTTTCAGGTAATCATTAGCTTCCTGATGGCATTTGGCAAATTAAATGCCACATTATGAGTTCACTTTGTGGTCTTGTCAAATTAAGTTTATAAGCACACTTGTTTCTATGTGATGCGGTTTTACTGTTAATCCATAGCTTGTTACCATTACAGGGGAGCCATATTAGGATATACAATGTGGATAAGGAAGTTCAGAAGGACATACTAGCAAAAAGTTTGAGGTGGACGATTACCGACACTTCTCTTTCTCCTGATCAACGTTACCTCGTAAGTTTGTAAAGGTCTTCCGACAAGGAAGCACATTATCACATTAGATGAGGTTTCTTTGATTTGATCTCCATGTCATTTGAATTTTTTTTTGGACAACTGATGTCCCTCCTAACCTTTAAACATTCATGTATCGTGCACTTTTCTTTTCAATGTAGGATTATCTTTCTATGAAGGAAGTACATTTTTTAAGTTTCATTGAGTCATATATATCTCTTTTTAGTTTCTTCTTTTGATGGAACTTCTGTTTAGACTTTCATGAAATAAGTTGATGGTTTCTTTGTGAAGCAGCTCAGCCAGGTCTCTGTTTTGCAGGTCTATTCTAGTATGTCACCTCTTGTCCACATTGTTAATATTGAATCTGCTGCAACAGAGTCACATGCCAATGTCACGGTATGTCTGTGACTATGTGATCTGGAAATCTTGAAATCTTTTTCCCAAATTTCAAACTACAAAGGAGTATATTGTGCATTGCAGAATTTTGTGGACTGTTTTGCAAAATGTTTAATGGAATTCTGTTATTATACATCCATACAAACAATTTAATTCGGATGGAACTATTATGCAAGATGATAATTGGGAATCCTTAAACTGGCGAAATAAGATTGTGCTCGATGTTGTTCCTGTCGCTTGTCAAGATTTTTTTGGGAATAAATCAGATAGGAATTTTGCTTTTGAATTGGAACCTTCTGTTAGATTACCTCTAGAGTAAATAGGACGGGAATTCCTCTTTGAAATGGGATCATTCAGTTAGATCATGTCTCATAATTTTAAATGCAAATTAGATGACTTAAGATATAAGACAGTCTCACATTGATTTACTGCAGTTCAATCAGTGCGTGACATAATACATTATATAGAAGCATGGGAACTTCATCTAAAGAATTCAGTTTAACTTTATTCTTAGGTTGGGACTTGGAAGGTGAAGTACTTTTCAACCTCATTGGTTGCTTTGTTGCTTTCTCATTACGTAGCGAGCTATCCATATCTGATAGATAAAACTACTCTTTTCATGCTGCAAGTCCTCTCTATGCAGGAAATACATGATGGCTTGGATTTTTCTCCTGATGACAATGACGATGATGAAGATTTTTCTATCTTCTCCGTGAAGTTCTCAACTGATGGGTGAGAGCTTGTTGCTGCAAGTGGTGATGGGGCAATATATATATATGATCTTGCAGCAAACAAGGTTGGCCTTCAAATTCCAGCTCATGAGGTATGCCAACCTTTCAATGGATGTAGTGCTTTCATTTAATCAGAACAATTGGGCATGAGTTTGATATGCTAAATGTTAAATATTTAAACTGAATGAATCGAAACGCTCACGTGCATTTTTTCCCCTTTTTTTATTGGTTTGGGTCTGGCTCTCACTAGACCCCTTCTTTCACGTGCGGAATTCTTGTTTAATTAGATTTTATATTTATCGTGTCGAAGAGTAGAGGTACTCTTTTTTCTGTTTTTCTCCATGACTAGTTTCGCTTAATTAGCATGGTAATTTTTGTTCCTTTATTCTCGACTTTGGCTATTCATCTTATTCACACTTACATAGCTTGAATTTTGGGCAGCATGAAATTTCAAGCTTTGCCTATCATCCTAAAATGATCTGTTTCTGATCCTTATGTCATAGTCCTTTCTATATCAAAGTTTCCTTTAAAGTAAATTCAGGTCCCGACTGTTCCCCAGTTTTTCAGTTGAACTTCCACTTTACCCAGTTGCTTATAGATCTAGGCAATTGAGAAATTTTCTTTCATCAAAGGCCAGTTGGTTAAGCTTATTATGGTAGCTCACTAGGATAAGCGCTAAAGTCAAGATAAAAACTGATCATGCTTATTAGGAGAATATTTCCAGGTAATGTTCTAGCATGAAGTGAAAAAAGACTTACTGAAAAGGATGATGAAGAGTGAGATTGATGCCATCAATTTAACAAGGTTGATCTGAGTCTTCAAGAATTTGAATTTGAACTAACTTTTGCTGGGGTTTTTCCTTTGGTGTACATTCTTATATGTCTCCGTATTCTTCATATATCCCTGCTGTTCTGGCTGCATGACTACAAGACATAAGATGCTAAAAGCTACTGTCTTATACTTAACATTGTTAGCATAATGCAGGTTGATGTTAACACCGTGTGCTTTGCGGATGAAAGTGGCAATGTTATTTATTCTGGAAGTGATGATCATCTCTGTAAGGTAAATATGATTACCTTATTTTGGAGGAAGCGAGTGAACTTGACTAATACTTTTTGTGACTACTTTGTCTTTCTCTGATGAGGGTGGGGGATGTAATGTGACGACTCTGTCGACAGAAACCCCAATTTCTTAGTTTGCCTGATCACTTTTCTCCAAAAAAGCTTGGCATGAAGAAGGGAGCTGTCCATGGTTTTGGAAATGATGTTTTCGGCTCAGTCAAGCGTCTAGCTTGCTACTCAAATCAAGAAACTAAATTTGATTATCACTTAAGTGGTTTGGTCTTGAATTGGTATTTATGTCTCCATTTTTCTAGATGATTATATGTAAATTTTAGGCACCTACTTTGTTAGTGAATTTGAAGGGAATGTGTTACAACTATCTGTTTCCCGTTGGAGAATTGAATACCTAGGCACTAAAAAAAAATTGAGTTGTGCAGCTTTACAGTATCTCTCCCTTGAAGATGAGACGAACCTTTGCTCTTTATTGGTTGACTGGACTATTTAACATGCATAAATAATTAGGAGAAAGCTATTCTCTCTGAACGAAATGTAAAGCTTTGTGAAAAACGTACTATTTCACCCTGTCGTATTGCAGGTATGCACTTCTGATTATCATAATCAACAGTTTTGTTTGGCATAACATTCGCTGTTAAAGTTGTCAATGGAAATCGTATGCAAATAAGTCAGATTCATTGTAATTTATATGTTAGTAAAAGTGAACTCTTGGGGTTTGCATTCTGCTCTCTAAGTGAATGAATTCTCTCTAGGTCTGGGACCGTCGTTGTCTTTTTACAACAGGACAAGCAGCTGGAGTTTTGACAGGACATCTAGAAGGCATTACATTTATTGATAGTCGTGGAGATGGACGCTACCTCATTTCAAATGGAAAGGATCAGTCTACCAAACTATGGGATATACGAAAGATGACTTCAACTAGTCCAGCATTGTAGGTTTTATTATGTCTTTTCATTCTTGATGGTCCCTTCCTCTCTCCCTCCCTCCCTCTCCCTCTCTCCCCTCTCTCTCTCTCTCACACGCATGCACACATTATTGGCCGGTCTCACCGGTGGTTTTTTAAGACATTGGGTCTCTTCTCGCATAGAATTTTTTGCAAGTGATTATTCACATATTTGTCACACAAGAAATTGAATTCGTTCCTTGGATAGTTAATTCTCAAGTATAGTTTTCTCTTATGATATAGCAGCCCCAGGCCAAGAGACATTTATTGGGATTACAGGTTGACGGACTACCCAGAGGAAGAAAGAAACTTGAAGCATCCCTACGATCAGTCGGTGGCTACATATAAAGGTCACTCAGTGTTGTATACTCTGATACGCTGTTACTTCTCCCCTGCATATAGGTAATGAACTAAAGGAGCCCTCTTCTTTATGGCAAAATCTCTGTGAATTCTCCCTCTGTTCATGTTGGTTCTCAAGTAACAAATGTCTATACTAGTTGCTAAACGGGCCCATTTCACAAAGCTGACACTGGTTGATGAGAATTTCCTGCTGATATTGTATTGTTCACTAATTGTTCTTTTCCTTCATTGCAGCACTGGTCAGAAGTATATCTACACTGGATCTGGTGACTGTATAGTTTATATATATGATCTGGTACCACCCTCCCTTACTACCTTATGGTTTATATCTTCATTCACTTAAATTCTCATGCTGCACTGGATCTGATGAGAATCTCCTGTAGAAAGGTAATTTTAAGAGTAGGTAACAACTACCATGAGCAAAGAAATTGTGTTTGCTCATTGGTTCTGGAAAATATGAGGATTTGAGTAAATTTTCACGCGGCGCGTCAAAGGCTGTGAGAAATCAACTGAATGGAGTAATTTGATTACAGGCCTCAAAAGAAGAGCAGTCATTTGAGTTTTTGACTAGCTCAGTTTTGTAACAGATTTGGACTTTTGATGTTTGTCGACTACTCTAGGGAGTAACTAGGTCATAAACCTTTCAACCGGAAAAGAAACCAAAAAAAAAAACCCACTAGGTCATGAATCTAAAATCTGTATTTGGTTTTTTCTCCTGATTTGAACTATTTAAGGATATCTCTCATAATGATTGGTGGGAATTGTGTAAGACCTCAAGTGGGGAGTTGCCTTTTCAGCTATCCTCGTGTTACCTCGAGTAATTTGATTGCTTCATCTAGGTGAGTGGTCATCAAGTTGCCAGACTCGATCATCATAACGAACCTGTAAGGGATTGCAGTTGGCATCCATTTTACCCGTTGATGGTCACCTCTTCATGGGACGGTGTGATTGCCAAGTGGGAATTCCCAGGGGACAGGAAGGAAAAATCATCGTCTAGGCCGAGGCGGAGAAGCAGGAGGGCAATACTTTACTAGAGCGGGTCACAGCCTTAAATGTCCCGGTTTTTTTTATCATCTTTTGCTCATTGTTTATAGTCAAATTAACATGGGAGGTGTCCAGTATTGATACACATTACTGAGATTTCTTCTTCAGTTCATCCCCCTGCTGTATATAAAGCTCAACTATTTCTCGTCTGCTTCCCTCGGCCAAAATGGGCACCACGTTGTTTGTTAGGCAGGGCAAGTTATCTTGACAGAACAATTTGTTGGCATAGGTCTCTTTTTGCCTACGGACATACGTCGTTATATCCAATCAGATAACAAACGACCGACAAAAAACGTCGGATTAATCTAGCAGGGTTTTACGGACCTATTATGATCCGTCACCATTGCTCTATGCGCATGGTAAAGCTTATGTGTTTGGCAAAGACTCTATACACTGGTGACATCTAAATTATGATGAATTCATTTGTCGTTTATTGGATAAAAAAAATTAGGGATCGATTCCGATCCCATGTCAAAAATATTAATTAAATCACATATAAATTATGAGGAACATTTTCATATATTGGATTGGCCGCGGATGGACTTAATTGAATGGTTTTGAATTTAATAAATTGAAATGAGTTCATGAGCTAACAACGTGGCCAAGCCCATTATTCCTTTGGATAAATCAAAATTCATATATGATGCCACACGCTGGAAAATTGATTTATTTTGGGAGCAAACCCGAAGAGCAATTTTACTCGATAAGATTGCGGTTTTGAAGAGATACTAAAAGATTTCCCGTTAAAGATAATGCATATCTTCCTGTTTCAAGCTAGGGAATACAATCTCCTGTTTCGGGGCTGAACCAAGCGACGGTTTTTCCTCGTACAAACTGCCCCGCCACGCGTGGCGGATCTCTGCTCCACCCGCGTTTTCCGTAGCCACGTTTCTTCTCCTCTTTCAGTTTCCGCATTTCGGAGCGCATCTTCCATGGCGTTCTTGCTCGACAAAACCGACACCATTCTCTCTCCATCTCCGATCTCATCCTCAGGTACTCCGATCTAGCTCCCTGAGTACGCATTTTACGCCGTCTCCGGCTTTCGTTTTTCGTCCTTTCTGTCGGTTCAATCAGCGCTCGGTTCGCCCCGCGTATCGTATCGACGTTGCTTGACTCTCTGCTCTCTTTGGTTTTCCTTTTCTCGATTTGAACATGCGCCGGCGGTTTAGAGGACGGCGGACGCTCTCCCGCTGCTGTCGCTTCGGGGATTCCACGTCGCACCGGGGGCTCGCGAGACAGTTGTGAGATTCTCTATCCGCGAGAAGACTGAAAGGGGTTTTGCTCGTAAAAAAGATACACACTGTTGTGATTTCATTGCCGCTCTTGCACCGTGGTATCTCTTCTTCACACCATCGTCAGCAGCTTGGGAATCCTTGGCAATTCGTAGCAAATTGTTCCTTCTTTCTTTTTCTTTTTTTTTGCTGCAGGTTTACTGAACGTCAAACGCAGCTCGGGTTCCCGTTCGGTTCTGGACATCCCGACGCCCGGCTGTCCACAACACAGGCCCCTGAGCCGCCGTGAATCATCTCCTTGCCGAGCTCGATCCATTCTTTGCAGGTCTTCGGTGATGTGCAACAAACTGCTGCGGCTGCTTAGCTCCATGACCCCGTCGATCTCCGAGAGCAACCGCATGCGGTGGTTGCCTCCTTGCGAGCGCTACAAGTCCACACCGTCGGCTTGTTCTTGGTCAACATCAATTACCGCAAGCAACCTTGCCGAGGTGGACATCGAGGAGTCCCTCATTGCGAGCAACCAACTACCGTCAGCCACACTAAGTTCACCGCCGGCCATCGTCCGAAGTCCAAGTTTGGGAACTCAAAATTCGAATAGGTAATTGTCTGATCCAATATTTGAGTATTTGATTTCATTACCTATTTTGAATTATTGTTATCCAACATGCATATCTCTAAGATTTTGGGTATCATTCGAATTAGGAATAACTTTTAATCATTAACGCCTGCATGGTCGATACTCGAGATATGATTTGCGACCACACAGCCAATCCAATCTCTTGCTATAAATACGATTTGTCAATTTTATCAATTTCAAAATTTGAATGGATTTGATGCGAATACTATCTTTATTTGATTTGATTTATCTTTGCCATGTTTGATTCGATTTGATTTTGTTCTTATCTAAAGAAGATATAAAAAAAAATATTAGATTGGATTAATGTAGATTTTAGAAAATCTTTTAAATAGATTTGCGTGCTTAGATTAGATAATGGATAAGATTAAGGGGTAGATCTTTATAGATAACATTGCATTATTGATAAGATTGTATGTTACAATGGGGGGAGGATGACATTAGAAGTGTTAAAAATTGTGTATGGCTCTCATTTTAGTATGAAATTTTTTTGCCGATTCACTTAACTGCCAAATCGGAGAAAAAGTGTCTTGATGAGAAATTCTGATTAAAGAAATTACATGGTTTTTTTAATTTAAAATTTTTTATTTGAGATGGTATTTTTTTTTTTTTTTTTTTTTTTTTTTTTGGCATTGAAGTGATTATTTTTTCATTAAGTTTGACATTGAAGTGACTATTTTTTTTAATAATGACTAGTATTGAAGTGATCATTTTTTAACAATAATTGACACTGGAGTGATCACTGTTTTATAATAATTAGCACTGAAGTGATTATTTTTTAATAATAATTGGCACTAAAGTGATCATTTTTTAACATATTACACGACGTTGTTTAGGGGTTATATGCTGATCAAGCACACCGGCAAGCCACGTAAGATTAAGAAATTAATAAAATATGCACACGCCGAGTTTCTATTAACCCAGATCAGAGTTGGTACTAAAATAATCTTTTTTTTAAGTGACACTTAACTAAGTAAAAAAAAAAAAAATTTTAGCACTAAAATGACCGTACACAAATTTTGGCACTTATAGTGTCCTTCTCCTTAGGATAAACTATATCTAGTTACAATAATATTCCAATTTAAATTAGGATTTGGCATAGTTAATTCTTAAATTGAGTTTAATAATATCTTAATCTAGGTAATTCATTTTCATTATTTTTTAGTTACAAATCTTAATGAAAAATACAAAAAATGTCATGTGCATGTCACATAAAATTAGGTTCATAAACTGCACATCATTTAAGAATTGCATGCTAGGTTCATTTAATCCAATTGCATGTCACGTAGAGCACTTTAATTAGAAATTGCATGTCGTATTATGATAGACATACTTTAAACATCATTGCATTTAAAGTAATTGCATTACATGTTAGCATTAGCTTTCATTTAAATACAAGAAAACCCTAAAACAGATTTGAGTGGAATTGCGTGCTAATTAAAAACCATATTTAGGCTGAATGTGTGTTTTTCCAGTTAATTTGCAGATGCTTATGTTGCTTTGAGGTAGGTGATTATGCTTTTCCTTGCAATTTATTTACTACTTTGATTATTGGCTGTTACATTTGCACCCACATGATTACCTCATGTTAGTGTATAGTTTAAAATCAATCCAAGCTGCCTGTCAAATATTTTTGAATAAGAAAGAAAATGTACCAAAACAGAGTTAGAATACTCTAGGGTAATCAAGTCCCCAAATCTATATTTTTTGCTTTGTAGGAATAAGTGATTCTCTTGATACTTAACTTGGGATTCTCACCGACCCACTAAAAATGATGTTGCATGTTAATAATTTGAAGTTTAAGTCGCGAATTGGTAAGGACTTGGGAAAGCTCAAGTTGAGTCTAGGCTTAATAATCATTTAGCAACCCTTAAGTAATGCACTGTTTGGGGAGGTCCAACATATGCCTACTTCAATAGTTCTTGGGACTTTTAGTGGCGATTATTGTCAGTCATCATACGGCCTTTTTGTTTGTTAACTCTTTCTTTCATGGAAATAAGTGAGCGGCACAAAAACTATATTCAATATGTTACATGCCCTTTGATACTCAGTGATGTCCACTTTTTCAATTTCTAGTCTCTATGGTCTCAAAAAAAACAAGTAGTGTCCCTATAATGCAAGGCAACAAATATAATTTGTCCACATAGATGAGCTAGTGATGAAACCTTTTTGTTGCTATAGACACGTCAATGGAACAAAATTTGGCTAGTACCTGTTGTAGCACTCATTTGTTGTTGGGAGTACACAACAAAAGCACAATATCTACTCTACAATGTTATTTTAAGTCATGAGTTATGGACCAATTAGGATATACTAGCTACTCTACATCACAACAATTCTCTGATGTGAGATGTATTATGTATATGTTGTGAACCTATTTTTCCATACATTTTAAGTTCATAAGAAAAAAAATGTTGTCTAAAGTAAATGATAATCACTCAAAGGTAAATTTAACACAACAATTGGAAACATAACTTTTGAAAAAGAGTAAGAATATTATCTTTCATAATAGTGGTATGAAAAAGAGTTCCGATTGAAACCACAAAATAGGCATTGCATTACAAAGGAAAGAAGAATTGTAGAAGCCCAAACGTATCTTAATTTCAAGTACGTTTTTGTAGGGGTTAGTATGGAAGAACCTTATCCATAGTATGGAAGAACCCTATCGAAACAAGCAACAATTGTAATATATTAAAATAGCGTCAAGAATGCATATCATTACTAGCTTAGAGTGACCTTAAATATACCAAATTGGGTTCACAATGTTAATAAGTTATGGGTCGAGTAGGATATATTGACTACACTACATCATAACAACTCTTTGATGTGAGATTTTTCTAACACAAATCAAGCATACATCCTAACATTAAGAAATATGCTATGTATACATTGTGAACCCATTTTTCCATATTTTTAAGTTCTTAAGAAAAATAATTTTGTTTAAAGTAAATGATAATTACTCAAATGTAGATTTGACACAATAATTGGAAACATAACTTTTGAGAAAGAGTAAGAATATTATCTCATAAAGAAGAGTTCTAGTAACCGTGAAACCTCAAAACATGCATTGTATTGCAAAAGAAAGAAGAATAGCAGGAGCCCCCTATGGATCTTAATTTCAAGTACGTTTTTGTAGGGGTTAGTACAGAAGAACCCTATCAAAATAGACAACAAATGCAATAAGTTAAAATAATGTCAAGGCAATGCAGATCATTACTAACTTAGGGTAATCTTAAATATACTAGATTGAGTTCACAATGTTACTTTAAGCCAATGAATTATGGGTCAAGTAGGATATATTAACTATTCTACAACACAACAATTTTTCATGAGGGATTTTTTCTAACACAAATCACCCGTGTATCCTATTTTTTTTTTATAAATGTTATGTATACATTGTGAATCCATTTCTCCATACTTTTTAAGTTCTTAAGAAAAATAATGTTGTCTAAAGTAAAGGATAATTACTCAAATGTAGATTTAACACAATAATTGGAAATATAACTTTTAAGAAAGAGTAAGAATATTATCTTTCATAAAAGTGGCATAAAGAAGAGTTCTAGTAACCTTGAAACCTCAAAACATGCATTGCATTGTAAAAAAGAGAAGAATAACAAGAACCCCTATGGATCTTAATTTCAAGTATGTTCTTGTAGGGGTTAGTATGGAAGAACCTTATCTATTTGTATGGAAAAACCTTATCCAAATAAGCAATAATTGCAATTAGTTAAAATAGTGTCAAGACAATGCAGATCATTACTAACTTAAGGTAACATTAAATATACCAGATTGGGTTCACAATGTTTTTTAAGCCAATGAGTTATGGGCAAAGTAGGATATATTAATTACTCTACACTACAATAATTATTCGATGTGAGATTTTTCTAACACAAATCACACATACTTCCTAACATTAAGAAATGTGTTATGTATACATTGTGAACCAATTTCTCCATACTTCTAAGTTCTCAAGAAAAATAATGTTGTCTAAAGTAAATGATAATCACTCCAATGTAGATTTAACACAACAATTGGACTAACTTTTGAGAAAGAATAAGAATATTGTCTCTCATAACAGTGGCATAAAGAAGAGTTTCAGTATCCTTAAAACCTCAAAATGCACATTGCATTATAAAAGAAAGAAGAATAGCGGGAGCTCCTATGATCTTAATTTCAAGTATGTTCTTGTAGGAGTTCATACGAAAGAACCCTATCTATAGTATAGAAGAACCCTATCCAAACAAGCAAATTGCAATCAATTAAAATAGAGTCAAGGCAATGCAGATCATTACTAGTTTAGACTGAACTTAAATATACCAAATTGGGTTCACAATTTTACTTTAAGTTAATGAGCTATGGGCCAAAGAAGATATATTAACTATTTTACATTACAACAATACTCCGATGTGGGATTTTTGTAACACAAATCACATGTGCATCCTAAATTTAAGAAATATGTTATATATACATTGTGAACTCATTTCTCCATATTTGTAAGTTTTTAAGAAAAATATCATTGTTTAAAGTAAATGATAATCACTTAAATGTAGATTTGACACAACAATTGCAAACGTAACTTTTGAAATAGAGTAAGAATATTATCTCTCATAACAGTGGCATAAAGAAGAGTTTTGGTATCCTTAGAACCTCCAAAAACACATTGCATTGCAAAAAAAGAAGAAGAGTAGCATGAGTCCTTACGGATCTTAATTTCAAGTATATTCTTGAGGGGTTAGTATGGAAGAGCCTTATCTAAACAAGCAATAATTGCAAATTAATTAGAATAGTTTTAGGATTTTTTTGTCTTAAATTCCCCTAGTATCATGTCTTGCGTTCCTAATGTGGAATATGTGGTGAATAGATGACTGATTTTGTAAATTTTTTTTGTACTAACTTTTACGTCGATGGTTTCTAAATAACAAGGAATTTAAGGACTTAGCTTATTCTATGATGATGAGTTCACGAACACAAGTATCCAATCTGCACCTTACAATGACTCATTATACATGCATTTAGATTTCAAGAGGTGTGATAATTGGATGGATTATATACGTATAGTAATTTTGTCCTAGGCAGATCCAGTGGAGCTCACAGCTATATGGGTTTTTATTGATATAGGAAATCAAGTTTTGAACACTATCACACACTTTCTGGCTTGTATAACTTCATTTGTCGTTGGAGAGGAAAATGTTACAAAATCATATGCTGACTTGAGAGAAGATGAAAACCTTAAGAATGACTTAGCTTAGAACATAAAAATGAAAGAGTTGATGCTTGACGATGAAATGCTTAAGAAATTTGAAAAAGTTTCCACCAGCAACTAGAAAGTAAAAGATTTAGTTACAGTAGAAAATACGTTATGTTTGAAGATATATATGACCTGGAATCATTTCACAGACTAAGGCAATCACCATGAATAGGAGTTCATAAAAAAACCTTAGGTAGAAAAAAAGAAGAAACAAAATGAGGTTCGTACATTAACGTTATCCATTATCAAAAGTCGAATGAGTCTATCCATCATCTTTTGACCTTTTCCTTTAATTTCAAAATAAAGTAGAAGTTACACCCCTTCCCCTTCCCCTTGCAAATAGATACTCAAAAACAAATACAAATCTTGATAATTTTAAGCCACGTGCTTCGTTCTAATCTCATGTTGTTAGTTTCACTAATTAACAATAAGACTTGGCGTGATGTTATGTCTCTAATGACTATACTTTTAGTTAACCAGATTTACAGCAACTACACACAATTCTCCTTCAATAATCAATAACAAAACAAATAAAGTCAAATTGAGCAAGGAAATGCAACATAGCCCTTCCACATCTAATGCACTCACATTTGGCAAGATCGTTGGTCCGTTGCAAACATCGCCTTTAATATGTGGTGCTGAAACTCTCTCAGGAAAATACCCTAAGAGTTTGAAATCTACGGAAGGTATTATGCATGTTTTGTCTTTCATATGTTATATCGAACAAATAGAACTTTACACCAATAAAAGCTAAGAGATTTTTAATAGTTGAAAATGTTCAACAAATGACGTAATCAAGTCACCTACAGATTTTACGCCCATAAAAGTCAAGAGGGTTTCAACACCAAATATTAGAGGCAATGTTTGCAATAGACCAACGATCTCGCCAACTATGAGTGCAGTAGATGTAGAAGGGCTATGTTGTCTTTCCTTGCTCAATTTCGTTTTATTTGCTTTGTTATTGATTATTGGAGGGCAATTGCATGTAGTTGCTATATAATTTGGTTAACTAAAAGTGTAGTAATTAGAGACCTAATATCATGCCAAGTCTTATTATTAATTAGTAAAATTAACAACATGGTATAAGAAAGGAGCACATGGCTTAAAATTATGAAGATATGTATTTGTTTTTGAGTATCTACTTGTAAGGAGAAGGGGGAAGGGTGTTGTTAACTTCTACTTTTGAAATTTAAAAGAGAAAAGGTCAAAAGATGATGGATAGACTCATTTGACTTTTGATAGAGTATATGGAGCCAATCTTACTTTAAAGTTAATGTACGAAGTTCATTTTGTTTCTCATTCTTTTTCTACTTGAGTTATTTATTTATTTATATGAGCATTCCTGATTTATGATGATTGCCTTAGTTTGTGAAATGAGTCCGGGCCATAAATTTTCAAAGATAACGTATTTTCTGTTGGAACTAAATCTTTTACTTTATAGTTTTGGTGGAAACTCTTTCAAATTTTTTAAGCATTTCATCGTCAAGCGTTGGCTCTTTCATTTTTATGTTCTAAGCTAAAACATTCTTAAGGTTTTCACCTTCTCTCAGGTTAGCACGTGATTTTTTAACATTTTTCTCTCCAACGACAAATGAAGCTATTATATAGGCCAGAAGGTATCTGATAGTGTTTAAAACTTGATTTCATATATCAATAGAAACTCATGTAGCTGCGAGCTCAACTGGATGTGCCTATGACAAAATCACTATACATATATTGTCCATCCAATTATCACATCTCTTGAAGTCTAAATGCATTTATAATGAGTCATTGTAAGGTGTGTATTGGATACTTGTTGTAGTATTCTCGATTCCAATCCCGAAAGGATCAGTCATAAGGTGCTAAATGGATCAACATGGGTCATTAGCCATGGATTGATTGGTTCGATTAGTAAGGAATCAAGGATCGGTCATGATCCGACCGATTGACAGGCCACGAACTGGCTGAGGTGTCGACTGTGAATTGTAAAACACTGAAATCGATATATGACTGTAAATACTGAAATCTTCATACTTTTTTATCACGAGGCCCATTATGCTAGGTGTCCCATCTAGCATAATGGGCATTTTGATCTACATATATGGATCTTTATATGACCGTAAAACACCAAAATCGATAAGCACAGCGGAATAAAACGTACCTGTTTGAGCCGTTGTTTCACTTGAAGAAAAATAGATCATTATGATAATTAGAGATTTATCGGAATGCCCAATCTTCCTCTCTATGACCTATTTTGATATGGCAGCTTTCAATGGGATTATGCAACTGATAGGTATAACCTACCCTTTTATAGGCTAGAGAGGGGATCTAGCAAACTATAATCCATGTCAACTGGGCCCTTCCCATTACGGGCTTCAGTTAAATACAACTGCCCACACCTTGTTGCTCAACTAGGCCCGTTATTAATATATGCCAATACCCAATTCAATAAGATCACTCTAGGGTTTAACAAATATTAAAATATCCATTAACCCGATTAGTTAAAATAGAAAATCAATTAATTAATGTCCTCATATTATAGGAAATTTCCAACATTCTCCTACCTGGGCTACATTAATCAACTTATTTTTATTTTGAAAAACAAAATTATATTGAAAACAACATTATCGAGTTAATAACTAAAAAAATTGTTTTATGCGGCCACAACTTAAAAAAAAAAATATATTCCAATAACGACATCTCAAAACCAATCCAATCCTATATAACCTCAGTATAGGACTATGGAGATCAATGTGTTAAGAAAGTATTTTCATGGATCATGGGCCTAGTAGTGTAGTAAGAAATAGTGCAAACATGTGATAAAAAATATACATTATTTCTTATCAGTACTCAATGCAATTTCTCAACGACATAAAACTGTATTAATACAATTTCTAAATAACATGAAATTGCACGACTATGTCACAATCCAACATTAGATCTCATAATCAGTGATATCCAGTCATATTTAAACTAAAATTTATTAAAAGATACTATACATCCATTTCTCTGTCAATAGGAGAAAAGATAACAATAGAATCAACAGTATTGATCATTAAAAATAAATACTTTAATAGACATCATAAAATCATTATTAGTTTGCATATAATTATAATATCCAGAAATATAAATGATATAACTCCCACTAACAAAAGAATCTAAAACACCAATATTCTTTACATATTCTTTAAACAAAATGGGTCGTAAGCCTTTTGTTAGAGAAACAGCCAACATTGACTCAGTTCTGATATTCTCGATCACAATGTCTCCCTTTTTGATCAAATCTTTAACAATATAATATTTGATTCAGTTAATATTTCAACCGTGGCATTGTTGTTATTTACAGCAAAGGTAATTGTTTGTCACACATAATGCAATAAGATCAATTATGGGCAATAAGCAATTCAACAAAAATAATTAGTACATTATAAACTCTCATTTGAGCATAGTGTATAATGCACAATTATTTTTCACAGCATGAAGTTTATAAAGTAATAACAAGGAGAATTGCATATAATTGTCAAGGATTCATCTAGGGGTATGCAAAAGAACCGGGATCCACCTGGATCGCCCAGAATGGTACTAAAACCGCCTGGAACCGATCGTTCTTGAGGGAATCGGTCCGGTTCAAGGTTCCATGGGCGGATCCGCCCGTCCGCCCACCCAGACCAGACCGATTAATTTTTAATATTAAAAAAAAAATTACTAAAACAAACCCTAGATAGCAGCCGTGTCTCTCCAGCTTACGTCTCTCTCTCTCTCTCTCTCGCCATTCCGATTCCGTCGACGGAGCTGCAGTGATCTAATCCTCGCATTGCGCTCCAGCTAGTAAACCACGCATGTGTTCACTTCCGATTAAGCTTCAGGTGGGCTCCTCCTGTCTTTTCCTACTCTTCACATGTGTTCACTTCCAATGCGTGGTTTACTGGTTGAAGTGTTCTTTCAGTGAATATCGTCTATCCGGATCTCTTCTTGGTGGATCTCGCTACTCGTTAGACGATTCGCACTGGTGCGCTCCAGCCTCTGATCTGTAAGTGTCCCCCATGCCGCACACCATTCCATTCCCGTTTGGAATCTCTCGTCGGCTACTCCAGCTCCCCCCTCGCGCACGAGGAAATTCTCCGATCGGATCCCCCTCGAAGTCTCCCCCAAAACCTCCGGATCCCTCCGCCTCGCGTTGGGACCACTTCAGGTCAGCGCTCTCGATTCCACTTTCCCCTCCCGTCTTCTTCCCTCGCATTTTGATCCCTCACGATTCCGACATTGCGTCCGTTTCGGATAGCTCGAGCTCATTTTACGGCGACTGATTGTTTCCTTTGTCCGTCGGTGCTTTTCGAATGGCAATTCTTTTGGCCTTTTTCGATCCTTTCATTAGCAAACGGAGGTACGGAGACGTTGTTTGTGTAGATTACGATTCGCGTCCCGTCTGAGTTTCGTCAGGTTGCTGGTTGGTTTGCTTGTGGAGAATGTCGTGGGGAGAATCTAGAATTTTGATCCGGTTTTTGGTCCGTTGAATCAAATTCGGACTAACGTCTTAGCAAGAGTTTGAAGTGTTCCTGTTTATTGTTTGGTTTAATTACCTCGAGCAAGCTCTAATTTTGCCTTTGTTGCCTGGCTTGTTGATGATGGCGAAACAAAGTTGTCTTGAATGTGTTTTTGGTTGTTGAGTGGTTGAACTCGTTTTCATACGTATTACATATGTTTTTCTAGAAGCAAGGAAGGTTGCTCGAATAAAGTTTTATAGGCGATTGGAAATTGGCTAGCAGAAAAGTTCAAACAGACACCATTTATTTCTTCCAAAATTTATACCTTTTATACCTCTCAATTGAAAACTTACAGCTTGCATTATTATGATAAACCTTAAGTGTACCTTGCAGTTGACCTTTGAGGATGCAGTGGAACACCATTTTTTTCCCCATCAACCCCAAGTTATCTAGAAAATCTAACAAATGAACATTTATATACTTTGGTTTGTTGCAGCATCTTCGATCCTTTTATTGCTTCAATGCACGGATGACTTTGATCCTACTTTCTCTTAACTCGGCGTGCAAGTATGTAAATGTTTGTGTTTTCCACTTGCCTTGGTCAAACTACTAAAAGATGATCTCGTCTCCCATATAAAGTGCTCTTTTCTGGAGGTTTTGGCATAGTTGCATCTGGTGGGATTGTCCCATTCTAATGCTTTTGTTAATTATTGATCAATTCCTTTACCTTTTGTCCCTGAAGTTTCCAGGTTATGCACTACGAGTTCTGTTTCAACCCAAACACAAGATCCCAGTTGAAAATGTGTTCATTCGGTTTATATTCGAATGCTGAATAGCCTGACAATACTTGTAGTTTGTCCATCTTAGATTTCCTTGTCAATCTTTCCAGTGCTAGAAGACTGTATCCTTACTCCTAAGGCTCTATCTCTTTTGATAGCATGAATGTCGTTTGTCAAAAAGTTGTCCGGTCCAAAATATGAAAAGAAAATATGATTTTATATCTATTTTCTGTTGTAAGTAAAATATGATTTAGCTCCATGAGAAGTGTTTGTGTGTTGACGGTGCGTTGCTTGATTTGAGCAGGAGATTAATTAAAATGTCAATGGAAGTAGAGGAATCCTATGATGCAATAACGTCAATAGTGGAATCAACATCACAAGAATATGAAGGAGGTGAAAACTTTGAAGAAGCATCCAAAACAAATAAGGTATTCGGTTCTTGTCCATGTCCTCCTCCTAGTAAGCGAAAATCAGCAGCTTGGCTTCATTTTCAAAAAAGAACAACTCACACAAATGGGAAAGTTGATGTATTTTGCAATTACTACGGATCCAAGTATTCGTTCCATGTTGATAATGGTACTTCAAATATGTTGAAGCACTTGAGAAAGTGCAATAAGTATCCTCACAATGTGGATAAAAGGCAAAAATTATTTGCATCACAAAGAGTAGATGGAACTCAAATGATAGGAGGAGATACTAGTAGTAGTACTGGGAGTGGTGGAATTTTAACGACATAGAAGTTTGATCAGGAGAAATGTAGGCAAATGCTTATTCGGATGTTATAATTGATGAACAACCATTTTCGATTGCTGAATGTGTTGGATTTCGTGATTATGTGGATCAATTACAACCTCTATTTAAGCATATGTCGCGATTTATGGTGGCTAGGGATTGCATGAAGTTGTATTTTTGTGAAAAAAGAAATTTGAAGGCTTCTTTTCGTAAGCTTAATTCTAGGATCGCACTCATGACTAATACATTGAGTTCCATTCAGAATTTGAACTATTTATGTCTTACTGCACATTTTATTGATGAAAATTAGAAATTGCACAAAATGATCATCAATTTTGTAGGGATAGTTAGTCACAAGGGCAGGGATATTGGGAGAGTAGTTGAGAAATGCATATATGAGTGGGGAATAGAGAAAAAAGTGTCCACAATCACAGTGGATAATGCTAGTTTAAATGATGTGGCCATTGGTTATTTGAAAGAAAAATTTTCAAGAGAGAGGCTATTGATCTTAGATGGTGAATCTTTACACATGAGGTGCATGGCTCATATATTAAACTTGATTGTGAAGGATGGCTTGGCCGAGATACATAATTCCATTGTACATATTCGAAACGTGGTTATGTATGTGAGGAGTTCTCATATGAGAGCTAAGACATTTCGAGATTGCATTAAAAGTACAATGATTACTTATAAGGGTTCAGTTTGTCTTGATGTCTCAACTAGGTGGAATTCCACTTACCTAATGTTAGAGAGTGCCATAAAGCTAAGAAAAGCTTTTGAAGGATGGAAGAAGAAGATGTTTTTTTTTTTTCTTAACTGAGCTTAATTCTGATACTCCAAGTAGTGTTGATTGGGAAAATGCTATTGTTCTTTCTAATTTTTTGAAGACGTTTTATGATATCACCAAGAAGATGTTCGGAACTTTGTATATCACTTCAAATGATTATTTTGTGAGGATAACTTATTTGTATAATTATTTACGAGAAGCGACAAAGGCTTTAGATCATAGGGTGAGAGTTTTGGGCTTGAAAATGAAAGATAAGTTTGACAAATATTATGGGAGTTTTGAAAAAGTAAATATGATGGTATTGATTGCGGTAATATTGGATCCTAAAAAAAGCTGAATTATGTGAGATATTGTTGTAAACTCATTTATGATAATGCTGCAGAAGTTGATGAGGTGTTTGATAAGGTGAAGTTTGCCTTGGAACGTGTGTTTAAATTTTATGAGAAATCTTGTCACACTTCTAGAGACAAAAATTTGGATGGCGAGTTGGTAAGTTCTACTAATATCGGTAGTAGCTGTGATTCTTATTTCAATGAGGGAAATGAAGAGGACGATTGCAACTTAAATTTCCATTTGCAAGAGTCTTTGTATGATGACTTTCTTAATGAGGAGAAGAAAAAGTTCGATGGCAACTTATCTAAGCTCGATTGATATCTTAAAGCTGAACTTGAGGATGGTCGTGATCTTGACATTTTGAATTGGTGGAGTGTTGCTTGCCAAAAGTTTAAAATCTTATCTTTGATGGCTCGGGATATTTTGTCTATTCCCGTTACTATCGTTGCTTCATAATCAACTTTCAGTACTTCTGGTCGTGTGCTTGATGGTTTTCAAAGTTCTTTGACTCCTAGAGTTTTGGAAACTTTGATTTGCACTCAAGATTGGTTGAGAACGGTTCTTGAGTCGATTAATGTTGAAGAATGTATCGAAAATGCGGAAAAGTTTGAATTGGGTAAGTCCATATCATCTCATAATATAATTCTTTTGTATATCTATTATCTAATAACTGAATACTTTATTTAATATCTTCTTTTTGTTAGATATGGATCATGTTAACAAGGAGATTGAAGAGGCAAAAACCATGGAGGAGTGAAGAAGATGCAGTGAACATTGATTCTGAATCCTGAGGCTTTCGCAACAATTTAGGATTCTCTTTTTATCCTTATGTTGCTGTAGCTTTTATGAAGGAAAATGACTGAGAAGCTAAAACAATTTAGGATTTTCTTTTGAATGTTTGAGTGAAACCCGATTAATGTAGTTTCTCAAATTAGTTGATGTTTTTGCTTTATATTTTGATTTCTAGTTGTTGTAGCTTCTAGTAGATTACTCGATATGAAGAGTTCTCATGGTGAGATTTAGAATGTGATCTCATGGTAATAGAGATGGGTTACTAGACATTGGGGTGATTAGAAGGAGTTGTATCTTCCTGTTGGAGAATTTAATACAGTCTTCAGCAGAGATTAAGCCTCAGGAGAGGGAAACTGCAATGAAATTGGCTGTTGAATGGAAAGGGAAGCTGAAAATTTCGCCATCACCAGAACATCATTTGGAGATCTTGGGTTTTTTGAAGCTTTTAGAGGCATATAAGCTAGCTTCTGCCTTCAATGCAAATGAAATTAATGACTGATTGTGTTTTTTTTTTAAGGTCATTGCTAGTACAATAATGGAAGAGCAAGCTCCTCCAGTGGATGTTGTGACTAAGTCATATCCTGCACCACCAACACCAACAGTGCCTTTGGAATCCAACAACATCTCAACTTTCTCAATGATGCCACCGATAGTGCCCGTTGTGCTACCAATTCTAGTAGAGAATCCTGTGGAAAATCTGAGCTTTGGACCGGGGGCCAATTCGACAACTCTCCAGCGAAGCTAGTGCGCTCGGTTCCCATTCTTCCAGCTCCTCATGCTCCACCTGTCCACAATCTCAACTTATCTTTGGCATCGCCTTCGAACCAAAGCGAGCCATCGAGAAGACCCTCGGCTTTCTAGATGACCCCGAGCTTCGGCAAGGGGGACAACATGATCAGCGTCACATGAGAGTTTCCGGGGGGACTTGCCAAAAGGTTTAATCTATATAGCCTCGCGAAAAAACTTAGGTTAGGGAAAGATAGGGTCGTTGTTGATCTGTACAGACAACGGAAAAGATGGGATGATCGTTTTTTTTTAAAGCTTTTTGGCTTGCTTTGATGATGGTTGCTGTGCAGTTGAGAATTGAGATCAATTATGTCTTCTCTTTTGATGTTGGGTTTTCCTTAGCTTAAGATTTGCATCTCGTGGTCAATGAGACTGGTTCCATGGATCCACCCGGGAACTGGACTGGACTGGATCGGCGGTTCGGTTCCCGAGTGGATCCATGCAACAAACGGGTGAATTCTGGTTCCAATTTTTTGGAACTGGTCTTTAGCGGGCAGTTTCCGGTTCTAGGTCGGGAACCACCCGCTCGGACCATGCACACCCTTAGATTCATCCCCTTTGGGCAGACAAATCATTTAAATCATACATCTCCATAATATCAATATAGATGAGAATTACATATAATTTTCAAAACATTTATCCTTTTTGGGCAGATAAATATTTTTCAATTATACATTCCCATATTTTAAATTTGGGAATTAATCTTCATGATTTTTGCCAAATTAATATACACAATAACCTCATTTGGGCGAGTAATTGTATATATTAATTTTTATCAATAGTGAACTCCAAGATCATGTACTTCCCAAGATCATATTGCATTTATCAAACAACAAATTTTGCCACAATTTTTTATTATTTTTTTATTATTTTAATATTTCGGACCCTACCCGCGGGCCTTGACCTTCGCCCGGCCCATAGACTTGCAGGAGCCCATGCGAGCCTCTTGAAACGAGCCCATCACTTGCTTGAATTAAAATTGGCTCATGAATTGGGCTATTGGCCCAAAGGAAATTAGATTGGGCTCACGGCCATTAAAAAACAATATAAGGTTCTGGGTAGAACCTGAAACAGGAAAAAAAAGGGATGGGCTTATGCCCATCAATTGGCCTGGCTCGGCTAGAGGTCTTGTTCAACCTCCAGCCGAGTCCCAAATTTCCTGCAAATCGGGTCGCACGACCCGGTTTCGACTCGAAGCTCCAAAAACACATATAATATTTGATTTTTGATGAAATTTCTCCATGGATCTTGCTTCTAACATCAATATAATTGACTAGAATGAATTAAATGAAGAAAAATGAGTAAATCTTCCACATGTAAGCTTCAAAATTTCTGATCCAAGCCTCCCATGGCCAAAAATTCGATTTTCTTAAATTAAGCACTAAAAACTTACCTTAATGCAACAAAAGGATGCCAAAACATATATATAACAATACCCATACAACGATTTACAACGAACATCAATCAATTGCAAGTAATTTGAAAATTCTAGAACTTTTTCATGTATAAACCCTGGAATTTCACATTTAAAATTCTCTCTCATTTCTCAATGAAATTATACAAATTATTTATGGTTGGAAAGATCTCAACATGTAGAACAAAATCCCTATGGTTTCAGGATGAATTGAGCAAAAAATCCACATGAAAAATAACGCCCATATTTGGTTCAAAAGATTTCAGCTCTGAAACCTATCCAACCAGGAATCTATCACCCTTAATGGAATCTCTATAGTAACACTTAGAGAATGTTGCTAACGTTAGTCGCCCATTACTATCCTTTTATTTATAAGGCAAAAAACAAATAGGAAAGCGTGAATTTGCTTGTCTTGTTGGATGCATTTTATGCACTTTCACTACGTTTCTTACAAAGATCAAAATCCCTATGGTTTCAGGATGAATTGAGCAAAAAATCCACATGAAAAATAACGCCCATATTTGGTTCAAACGATTTCAGCTCTGAAACCTATCCAACCAGGAATCTATCAATCTTAATGGAATCTCTATAGTAACGCTTAGAGAATGTTGCTAACGTTAGTCGCCCATTACTATCCTTTTATTTATAAGGCAAAAAACAAATAGGAGAGCGCGAATTTGCTTGTCTTGTTGGATGCATTTTATGCACTTTCACTACGTTTCTTACAAAGATCAATTGTTTGATTGACATGGATAATTTTATATAGGGGCGTAAACATTGCAAAGCTAATGAAACAATGAGAAATTTGGATACAGGAGCAAAAGAGAAAACCAAAAAACAAACGAAATACTATAGAAACCAAATGGGCACGACGTTGTTTCTTAGGCAGGGCAAGTTGTCCTGACATAACAATTTATTGGGATAGGTCTCTTTTTGCCTACGGACATACGTCGTTATATCCAATCATGAAGTCTACCCACAAGATAACAAACGACCGACAAAACACGTTGGATTAATCTAGCAGGGTTCTACGGACCTATTAGGATCTGTCACCATTGCTCTATGCGCATGGTAAAGATTATGTGTTTGGCAAAGACTATACACCGGTGACATCTAAATTTTGACAAATTAATTAGCCATTTATTGGATAAAAAAATTGGGGATTGACTCCAATCCCCCCATGTAAAAAATATTAATTAAATCACATATAAATCATGAGGAACATTTTCATATATTGGATTGGCTGTGGATGGACTTAATTGAATGACTTTGAATTTAATAAATTGGAATGAGTTCACGAGCTAACAACGTGGCCAAGCCCATTATTCCTTTGGATAAACCAAAATTCATATATGATGCCACGCTGGAAAATTGATTTATTTTGGGAGCAAACCTGAAGAGCAATTTTACTCGATAAGATTGCGGTTTTGAAGAGATACTAAAAGATTTCCCGTTAAAGATAACGCATATCTTCCTGTTTCAAGCTAGGGAATAAAATCTCCTGTTTCGGGGCTGAACCAAGCGACGGTTTTTCCTCGTACAAACTGCCCCACCACGCGTGGCGGATCCCTGCTCCACCCGCGTTTTCCGTAGCCACGTTTCTTCTCCTCTTTCGGTTTCCGCATTTCGGAGCGCATCTTCCATGGCGTTCTTGCTCGACAATACCGGCACCATTCTCTCTCATCTCCGATCTCATCCTCAGGTACTCCGATCGAGCTCTCTCAGTACGCATTCACGCCATCTCCGGCTTTCGTTTTTCGTCCTTTCTGTCGGTTCAATCAGCGCTCGGTTCGCCCCGCGTATCGTATCGACGTTGCTTGACTCTCTGCTCTCTTTGGTTTTCCTTTTCTCGACTTCGAACATGCGCCGACGGCTTAGAGGACGGCCGACTCTCTCCCGCTGCTGTTGCGTCAAGGATTCCATGTCGAACCGGGGGCTCTTCTTCACACTATTGTGATTTTATTGCTGCTCTTGCACCGTGGTATCTCTTCTTCACACCATCGTCAGCAGCTTGGGAATCCTTGGCAATTCGTAGCAAATTGTTCCTTTTTTTTTTTTGTGCTGCAGGTTTACTGAACGTCAAACGCAGCTCGGATTCTCGTTCGGTTCTGGACATCCCGACGCCCGGCTGTCCACAGCACGGGCCCGCCGTGAATCATCTCCTTGCCGAGGTCGATCCATTCTTTGCAGGTCTTCGGGGATGTGCAACAACTGCTGTGGCTGCTTAGCTCCGTGACCCCGTCGATCTCCGAGAGCAACCACATGCGGCGGTTGCCTCCTCGCGAGCGCTACCAGTCCACACCGTCGGCTTGTTCTTGGCCAACATCAATTACTGCAAGCAACCTTGCCGAGGCGGACATCGAGGAGTCCCTCATTGCGAGCAACCAACCACCGTCGGCCACACTAAGTTCACCGCCGGCCATCGTCCGCGGTCCAAGTTTGTGAACTCAAAATTCAAATAGGTAATTGTCCGAGCCAATATTTGAGTATTTGATTTTATTACCTATTTTGAATTATTGTTATTTGACATGCATATCTCTAAGATTTGGGGTATCATTCGAATTAGGAATAATTTTCTAATCATTAACGCCCATGGTCGACAATCTGATCTCATGCTTGAAAAATGATTTGTGACCACGGCCAATCCAATCTCTTGCTATAAATACGATTCATCAATTTTATTAATTTTTAAATTTGAATGGATTTGATGCGAATACAATCTTTATTTGATTTGATTTTATCTTTGCCATGTTTGATTCGATTTGATTTTGTTCTTATCTAAAGAAGATATAAAAAAAAAAAATATTAGATTGGATTAATGTAGATTTTAGAAAATCTTTTAAATAGACTTGCGTGCTTTGATTAGATAATGGATAAGATTAAGGGGTAGATTTTTATAGATAACATTGCATTATTGATAAGATTGTATGTTACGATAGGGGGAGGATGACACTAAAAGTGTTAAAAGTTGCGTAAGAAAAAAGTGTCTTGATGAGAAATTCTGATCAAAGAAATTACATGATTTTTTTAATTTAAAATTTTATTTGCAATGGCAATTTTTTTTATTGCATTGAAGTGATTATTTTTTTCATTAAGATCGACATTGAAGTGACTATTCTTTTAATAATGGCTAGCATTGAAATGCATTTTTTAACAATAATTGACACTTTTAATAACAATTAGCATTGAAGTGATCATTTTTTAATAATAACTGGTACTAAAGTAATCATTTTTTAATAATAACTAGTACTGAAGTGATCAATTTTTAACATATTACACAACGTCGTTTAGGGGTTATATGCTAATCAAGCACACCAGCAAGCCACGTAAAATTGATAAATTAATAAAATATGCACACGCCGAGTTTCTATTAACCCAGATTAGAGTTGGTACTTAAGTAATTTTTTTTTTTAAGTGGTGCTTAAGTGAGTCAAAAAAAACTTTGGGCTTTAAAATAACCGTACACAAATTTTGGCAGTGTCCTTCTCCTTAGGATAAACTATATCTAGTTACGATAATATTCCAATTTAAATTAGGATTTGGCATAGTATATCCTTAAATTGAGTTGAATAATATCTTAATCTAGCTAATTCATTTTCATTAATTTTTAGTTACAAATTTTAATGAAAAATACAAAAAATGCCATGTGCATGTCACATAGAATTAGGTTTAGTCATTTAAGAATCGCATGCTAGGTTCATTTAATTCAATTGCATGTCACGTAGAGCACTTTAATTAGAAATTGCATGTCGTATTATGATAGACATATTTTAAACATTATTGCATTTAAAGTAATTGCATTACATGTTAGCGTTAGCTTTCATTTAAATAAAAGAAAACCCTAAAATAGATTTGAGTGGAATCGCGTGCTAATTAGAAACCATATTTAGGTTGAATGTGTGTTTTTCCAGTTAACATTGTAGATGCTTACATTTCTTTGAGGTAGGTAATTCTGTTTTTCCTTGCAATTTATTTACTGCTTTGATTATTGGCTGTTACATTCACACCCACATGATCACCTCATGTTAGTGTATAGTTTATAATCAATGCAAACTGCCTGTCAAATATTTTTGAATAAGAAAGAAACTGTACCAAAACAACGTTAGAATAATCTAGGGTAATCAAGTCCCCAAATCTATATTCTTTGGTTTGTAGGAATAAGTAATTCTCTTGAAGATTAAGTCACGAATTGGTAAGAACTTGGGAGAGCTCAAGTTGAGTTTAGGCTTAATAATCCATTAGCCAACCCTTAAGTAATGCATTGTTCGGGGAGGTCACAACATGTGCCTACTTCAATAGTTCTTGGGACTTTTAGTGGCAATTATTGTTAGTCATCATACGGCCTTTTTGTTTGTTAACTCTTTCTTTCATGGAAATAAGTGAGCGACATAAAAGATATATTCAATATGTTACATGCCCTTTGATACTCAGTGATGTCCAATCTTTCAATTTGTAGTCTTTATGGTCTCTAAAAAAACAAGTAGTGCCCCTATAATTGCAAGGCAACAAATATTATTTGTCCACATAGATGAGCTAGCGATGAAACCTTTTTGTTGCAATAGACACGTCAATGGAACAAAATTTGGCTAGTACCTGTTGTAGCACTCATTTGTTGTTATTGAGAGTACCCAACAAAAGCCCAATATCTACTCTACAATGTCATTTTAAGTCATGAGTTATGGACCAAGTATGATATACTAATTACTCTACATCACTACAATTCTTTGATGCGAGATTTTTCTAACACAAATTACATGTGCATCCTAAAGTGAAGAAATATATTATATATACGTTGTGAACCCGTTTTTCCATACTTTTTAAGTTCTTAAGACAAAAAATGTTGTCTAAAGTAAATGATAATCACTCAAATGTAAATTTGACACAACAATTGGAAATCTCTCATAATAGTGGTATGAAAAAGAGCTCTGATTGAAACCTTGAAATATGCATTGCATTACAAAGGAAAGAAAAATTGTAGGAGCCCATACAGATCTTAATTTCAAGTACGTTTTTGTAGGTGTTAGTAGGGAAGAACCTTATCCATAGTACGAAAGAACCCTATTGAAACAAGCAACAATTGCAATATATTAAAATAGTGTCAAGATAATGCATATCATTACTAGTTTAGAGTGACCTTACATATACCAAATTGGGTTTACAATGTTACTTTAAGTCAATAAGTTATGGGTCGAGTAGGATATATTAACTACACTACATCATAACAACTCTTTGATGTGGGATTTTTCTAACACAAATCAAGCATACATCCTCACATTAAGAAATATGCTATGTGTACATTGTGAACCCATTTTTCCATATTTTTAAGTTCTTAAGAAAAATAATTTTGTTTGAAGTAAATGATAATTACTCAAATGTAGATTTGACACAATAATTGGAAACATAACTTTTGAGAAAGAGTAAGAATATCACTCATAAAGAAGAGTTCTAGTAACCGTGAAACCTCGAAACATGCATTGTATTACAAAAGAAAGAAGAATAGCAGGAGCCTTATGGATCTTAATTTCAAGTACGTTCTTATAGGGGTTAGTACGGTAGAAACCCCATCCAAACAAATAACAATTGTAATAAGTTAAAATAGTGTCAAGGCAATGCAAATCATTACTAGCTTAGGGTAACCTTAAAAATACCAGATTGGGTTCACAATGTTACTTTAAGCCAATGAATTATGGGTCAAGTAGGATATATTAACTATTCTACACCACAATAATTTTTTGATGTGGGATTTTTTATAACACAAATCACACGTGTATCCTAACATTAAAAAAAATATGTTATGTATACATTATGAATCCATTTCTCCATACTTTTTAAGTTCTTAAGAAAAATAATGTTGTCTAAAGTAAAGGATAATTACTCAAATGTAGATTTAACACAATAATTGGAAACATAACTTTTAAGAAAGAGTAAGAATATTATCTCTCATAAAAGTGGCATAAAGAAGAGTTTTGGTAACCTTGAAACCTCAAAACACGCATTGCATTGTAAAAGGAGAAGAATAATAGGAGCCCATATGGATCTTAATTTCAAGTATGTTCTTGTAGGGGTTAGTACAAAAGAACCTTGTCCATAGTATGGAAAAACCTTATCCAAATAAGTAATAATTGCAATTAGTTAAAATAGTGTCAGGACAATGTAGATCATTACTAACTTAAAGTAACCTTAAATATACCAAATTGGGTTCACAATGTTCTTTTTTTTTTAAGCCAATGAGTTATGGGCAAAGTAGGATATATTAATTACTCTACACTACAATAATTCTTTGATGTGAGATTTTTTTAACACAAATTACATGTGTGTCCTAACATTAAGAAATGTGTTATGTATACATTGTAAACCAATTTCTCCATACATCTAAGTTCTTAAGAAAAATAATGTTGTCTAAGTAAATGATAATTACTCGAATGTAGATTTAACACAACAATTGGACTAACTTTTGAGAAAGAACAAGAATATTGTCTCTCATAGCAGTGGCATAAAGAAGAGTTTCGGTATCCTTAAAATCTCGAAATGCACATTGCATTATAAAAGAAAGAAGAATAGCGGGAGCTCCTATGATCTTAATTTCAAGTATGTTCTTGTAGGAGTTTGTATGAAAGAACCTTATCTATAGTATAGAAGAACCCTATCCAAACAAGCAACAATTGCAATCAATTAAAATAGTGTCAAGGCGATGCATATCATTACTAGTTTAGAGTGAACTTAAATATACCGAATTGGGTTCACAATTTTACTTTAGTTAATGAGCTATTGGCTAGATAAGATAATATTAACTATTTTACATCACAACAATACTCCGATGTGGGATTTTTGTAACACAAATCACAAGTGCATCCTAACTTTAAGAAATATGTTATATATACATTGCGAACCCATTTCTCCATATTTTTAAGTTCTTAAGGAAAATAAAATTGTTTAAAGTAAATGATAATCACTTAAATGTAGATTTGACACGATAATTGCAAAAGTACTTTTGAAAAAGAGTAAGAATATTATCTCTCATAATAGTGGCATAAAGAAGAGTTTTGGTATCTTTGGAACCTCCAAAAACACATTGCGTTGCAAAAGAAAGAAGAGTAGCATGAGTCCTTACGGATCTTAATTTCAAGTATATTCTTGAGTGGTTAGTATGGAAGAGCCCTATTTAAACAAGCAACAATTGCAAATTAATCAGAATAGTTTTAGGATTTTTTGTCTTAAATTCCCCTAGTATCATGTCTTGCATTCCTAATGCGGAACATTTGGTGAATAGATGATTGATTTTGCAAATTTTTTTACTAGCTTTTACGTGAATGGTTTCTAAATAATAAGGAATTTAAGGACTTAGTTTATTCTATGATGACGAGTGCATGAACACAAGTATCCAATCTGCACCTTACAATGACTCATTATACATGCATTTAAACTTCAAGAGGTGTGATAATTGGATGGATAATATACATATAGTAATTTTGTCATAGGCAGATCTAGTGGAGCTCACAGTTATATGGGCTTTTATTGATATAGGAAATCAAGTTTTGAACATATCACACACTTTCTGGCCTGTATGACAACTTCATTTGTCATCGAAGAGGAAAATGTTAGAAAATCATATGCTGACTTGAGAGAAGATGAAAACCTTAAGAATGACTTAGCTTAGAACATAAAAATGAAAGAGTTGATGCTTGACGATGAAATGCTTAAGAAATTTGAAAAAGTTTTTACCAGCAACTAGGAAGTAAAATATTTAGTTTCAATTGAAAATAAGTTATCTTTGAAGATATACAACCTGGACTCATTTCACAAACTAAGGCAATCACCACAAATAAGGGCTCATAAAAAAACCTCAGGTAGAAAAAAAAAGAAGAAACAAAATGAGCTCTGTATATTAATTTTATCCATCATCAAAAGTTGAATAAGTCTATCCATCATCTTTTGACATTTTATCTTTTAAATTTCAGAATAAAGTTACACCTTTTCCCCTTCCCCCCGCAAATAAATACTCGAAAACAAATACAAATCTTGATAATTTTAAGCCATGTGCTTCGTTCTAATCTCATGCTGTTAATTTCACTAATTAACAATAAGACTTGGAGTGATGTTAGGTCTCTAATGATTGTACTTTTAGTTAACTAGATTTTACAGCAACTACACGCAATTCTCCTTCAATAATCGATAACAAAGCAAATAAAGCCAAATTGAGCAAGGAAATGCAACATAGCCCTTCCAAATCTATTGCACTCATAGTAAGCGAGATCATTGGTCTATTGCAAACATTGCCTCTAATATTTGGTGCTAAAACTCTCTGGTTTTTATGGGTGTAAAATCTGTAAGTGACTTGATTATATCATTTGTTAAACTTTCTAAACTGTTAAAAATCTGTTGGCTTTTATTGGTGTAAAGTTTTATTTGTTTGATATAACATATGAAAGACAAAACATGCATAATACCTTCCATAGGTTTCAAATTCTTAGGGTCTCTTCCTGAAGTGGCTTAAGCCAGTTAATCTTTTCCTTTTTACTATCAGGTTAGTAGCATTTTAAACATGCAAACTTCAGGGATGTAGCTTGGTGCTTTGTTGCACATAGCTAAGGCCAAAGGGGTTTATAGGTGTTGGATATAATTCTAACTCTATCATGTTCCTTCAGGAAGAGACCCTAAGAGTTTGAAATCTGCGGAAGGTATTATGTATGTTTTGTCTTTCATATGTTACATCGAACAAATAGAACTTTACACCAATAAAAGCCAAGAGATTTTTAATAGTTTAAAAAGTTCAACAAATGACATAATCAAGCCACTTACAGATTTTACGCCCATAAAAGTCAAGAGGGTTTCAGCACCAAATATTGGAGGCAATGTTTGCAATAAACCAACGATCTCGCCAACTATGAGTGTAGGAGATGCAAAAGGTATATGTTGTCTTTCCTTGCTCAATTTCGCTTTATTTTCTTTGTTATTGATTATTGAAGGAGAATTGCATGTAGTTGCTGTATAATTTGGTTAACCAAAAGTATAGTCATTAGAGACCTAATATCACGCCAAGTCTTATTGTTAATTAGTAAAATTAACAACATGATATTAGAACGAAGCACGTGACTTAAGATTATGAAGATATGTATTTGTTTTCGAGCATCTACTTGTAAGGAGAAGGGGGGAAGGGTGTTAACTTCTACTTTTGAAATTTAAAAGAGAAAAGGTCAAAAGATGATGGATAGACTCATTTGACTTTTGATGGAGTATATGGAGCCAATCTTACTTTAAAGTTAATGTACGAAGTTCATTTTGTTTCTCATTCTTTTTCTACTTGAGTTATTTATTTATTTATGAGCATTCCTGATTTATGATGATTGCCTTAGTTTGTGAATTGAGTCCGGGCCATAAATTTTCAAAGATAATGTATTTTTTGTTGGAACTAAATCTTTTACTTTGTAGTTCTGGTGGAAACTCTTTCAAATTTTTTAAGCATTTCATCATCAAGTGTCGGCTCTTTCATTTTTATGTTCTAAACTAAGCCATTCTTAAGGTTTTCACCTTTCGTCAGGTCAGCACGTGATTTTTTAACATTTTTCTCTCTGACGACAAATGAAGCTATTAGTAGGCTAGAAGGTATTTGATAGTGTTTAAAACTTGATTTCCTATATCAATGGAAACTCATGTAGCTGCGAGCTCCATTGGATCTGCCTATGACAAAATCACTATACATATATTGTCTAAATGCGTTTATAATGAGTCATTGTAAGGTGTGGATTGGATACTTGTTGTAATATTCTCGATTCCGCTCCCAAAAGGATCGGCCATAAGGTCTTAAATGGATTGACCATGGGTCATTGGCCATGGATTGATTGGTTCGATCAGTAAGGAATCAAGGATTGGTCATGGTCTGACCGATCGACCGGCCATGAATTAGCCAAGGTGTCGGCTATGAATTGTAAAACACTGAAATTGATATATGACTCTAAAATACCGAAATCTTCATACTTTTTTTTATCACGAGGTCCATTATGTTATGTGTCCCATCTAGCATAATGGGCCTTTTGATTTACATATATGGATCTATATATGACTGTAAAACACTAAAATCGATAAGCACGGCGGAATAAAAATACCTGTTTGAGTTGTTACTTCACTTGAAGAAAAATAAATCACTCCGATAATCGGAGATTTATCGGAATGTCAGATTTTCCTCTCTATGACCTATTTTGGTATAACTATAACCTACCCTTTTATAAGCTAGAGAGGGGACCTGGCAAACCCTAATCAATAGTATGTCAACTAGGCCCTTCCCATTACGGGTTTCAGTTAAACACAATTGCCTACACCTTATTGCTTAACTAGGCTTGTTATTAATAGATACCAATACCCAATTCAATAAGATCACTCTAGGGTTTAACGAATATTATAATATCCATTAACTCGATTATTTAAAATAGAAAATCAATTAATCAATGTAAGCCCATATTATAGGAAATTTCCAACATTTTCCCACTTGGGCTACGTTAATGAACTTATTTTTATTTTATTTTTTTAAAAATTATATTGAAAATGACACTATCGAGTTAATAACTAAAAATTTTGTTTTATATTGCCACAACTTAAAAATAATAATAATATTCCAATAACGGCATCTAAAAACCAATCCAATCTTATATAATCTCAGTAAATAACTATAGAGATCAATGTGTTAAGAAAGTGCCACAACACATTACCTTCCATAATCACATATAATAAGCATTATATTTTCATGGATCATGGACCTAGTAGTGTAGTAAGAAATAGTGCCAACATGTGATCAAAATATACATTATTTCTTATCAGTCCTCAATACAATTTCTCAACGACATGAAACTATATTAACGCAGTTTCTAAACAACATAAAATTGCACGACTATGTCACAATCCAACATGAGATCTCATAATCAGTGACATCCAGTCATCTTTAAACTAAAATTTGTTTAAAAATACTATTTTATACTTTCGTTTCTCAGTCAACAGGAGAAAAATTAACAATAGAATCAACAATATTGATCATTAAAAGTAAATGCTTTAATAGACATCATAAAAGTATTATCAATTTGCATATAACTATAATATCCATAAATATAAATTATATAACTCCCACTAACAAAAGAAATCAAAAGAATCTAAAACACCCATATTCTTTACATATTCTTTAAACAAAATGGGTTGTAAACCTTTTGTTAGAGAATCAACCAACATTGACTTAGTTATAATATTCTTGATCACAATGTCTCCCTTTTGACCAAATTTTTAACAGTATAATATTTGATTCAGTTAACATTTCAATTGTGGCGTTGTTGTTATTTACAGCAAAGGTAACTGTTTGTTACACATAATATAATAAGATCAATTATGGGCAATAAGCAATTCAACAAAAATGATTTGTACATTATAAACTCTCCTTTGGGTAGAGTGTATAATGCACCATTATTTTTCATAGCATGAAGTTTATAAAGTAACAACAAGGAGAATTACATATAATTGTCAATGATTCATCCCCTTTGAGCAGACAAATCCTTTAAATCATACATCTCAATAATATCAATATAGATGGAAATTATGTATAATTTTCAAAACATTTATCCCCTTTGGGAAATATATTTTTCAATTATACATTCCCATCTTTTAAATTTGGGAATTAATCCTCATGCTTTTTGCCAAATTAATATACACAATAACCTCCTTTAGACGAGTAATTGTATATACTAATTTTTATCAATAGTGAATTCCAAAAATTTATGCCCAAAATTCATCAAACAATATGAAACACTTTACAACATGTGCTTCACAAGATCATATTTCATTTATCAAATAAAAAAATTATTTTAATATTTCGGACCCTACCCGCGGGCCCTGACCTTCGCCCAGCTCGTAGACCCGTAGGAGCCCACGCGGGCTGCTTGGAACAAGCCCATCACTTCCTTTAATTAAGATTGGCCCATGAATTGAGCTATAGGCCCAAAGGAAATTAGATTGGGCTCACGGCTATTAAAAAACAATATAAGGGTTCTGGGTGTAGCCTAGAACCTAAAATAGGAAAAAGAAGAAGAAGAAAGGATGGGCTTTGGCTTGGCCCAGTTGGAGGTCTTCTTCAACCTCTAGCCGAGTCCCGAATTTCTTGCAAACCGAGTCACACGACTCGGTTTCGACCCGAAGCTTCAAAAACACATAATATTTGATTTTTGATGAAATTTCTTCATGGATTTGGCTTCTAACATCAATATAATTTACCAGAATGAATTAAACAAAGAAAAAAAATGAGTAAATCTTCCACATGTAAGCTTCAAAATTTTGGATCCAAGCCTCTCTTGGCCGAAAATTCGATTTTCTTAAATTTAAGCACTAAAAACTTACCTTAATGCAACAAAAGGATGCCAAAACACACACACACACACACACACACACACACACACACACACACACACAACTTTTTCATATATAAACCCTAGAATTTCAAATTTAAAATTTTCTCTTAATTCTTAATGAAATTATACAAATTATATATGATTGGAAATATCTCGACATGTAGAACAAAAGCCCTATGGCTTCAGGATGAATCGAGCAAAAAATCCACGTGAAAAATAATGCCCATATTTGGCTAAAAAAAATTTCGAATTTTGTTCATAAAAAATAATAATTTTGGGTTCTATAATCATATATGTTACTCCAATACCACATGTAGAAAATTATTCATATAAATAATAATCAATCAAGAAGAATCGGATCCATATATGACTGTAAAACACCGAAATCAATAAGCACAGCTGAATAAAATGTACCTATTTAAGCCATTACTTCACTTGAAAAAAATAGATCATTTTGATAATCAGAGATTTATCGGAACGCCGGATCTTCCTCTTTATGACATATTTCGGTATATCAATTTTCAATGGGATTAAGGTAACTGATAGGTATAACCTACTCTTTTATAGGCTAGAGAGGGGATCTAGCAAACCCTAATCAATAGAATGTTAACTGGGCCCTTCCCATTACGGGCTTTAGTTAAACACTATTGCCTACACCTTACTGCTCAACTAGGCTCGTTATTAATATATGTCAATACCAAATTCAATAAAATCACTTTAGGGTTTAAATAATATTGGAATATCCATTAACCCGATTATTTAAAATAGAAAATCAATTAATTAATGTAAGCCCATATTATAGGAAATTTCCAACATTCTCCCACTTGGGCTACATTAATCAACTTATTATTATTTTGAAAAAAAATTATATTGAAAACGACACTATCGGGTTAATAACTAAAAATTTTGTTTTATGTGGCCACAACTTAAAAAAATAATATTTCAATAATGGCATCTCAAAACCAATCCAATCCTATATTACCTCAGTATAGGATTATGAAGATCAATGTGTTAAGAAAATGCCACAACACATGACATTCCATAATCATATATAATAAGTATTATATTTTCATGGATCGTGGGCCTAACAGTGTAATAAGAAATAATGCCAACATGTGATCAAAATATACACTATTTCTTATCGGTCTTCAATGGAATTTTTCAATGATATGAAACTGCATTAGTGCAATTTCTAAACAACATGAAATTGCATGATTATGTCATAATCCAACATGAGATCTTATTATCAGTAACATCCAATCATCTTTAAACTAAAATTTGTTTAAAGATACCATTTTATACTTCCATTTTTCAATCAACAGGAGAAATGATAACAATAAAATCAATAATAATGATCATTGAAAATAAATACTTTAATAAACATCATAAAAGCATTATCAGTTTGCATATAACTATAATATCTAGAAATACAAATTTTATAACTCTTACTAACAAAAGAAATCAAAAGAATCTAAAATACCCATATTCTTTAAACAAAATGGGTCGTAAGCCTTTTGTTAGAGAATCAGCTAACATTGACTCAGTTTAGATATTCTCGATCAAAATGTCTCCCTTTTTGACCAAGTCCTTTACAGTATAATATATGATCTCCATGTGTTTGGACGCATTGCTGATCTTGTCATTCTTGGAATAAAACACAGCTGTAGTGTTGTCACAGTAGATCACTATAGGTCTACCAATAGAGTCCACAACTCGTAATTCTGAGATCAAATTTCTGAGCCAAATTACTTGAATTGACACGCCGTAGCATGCTACAAACTCAGCATACATTGTAGAGTTCGTAATCAAGGTTTGCTTTGTACTCTTCAAAGAAATAGCACTTCCAGCCATCATAAAAATATATCAAGAAGTTGATTTTCTATCATTTGAACAACTAGCAAAATCAGCATCTAAATGTTCAATCACCTTTAAGTCCTCAACTCTGCTATACACGAGCATGAAGTCTTTTGTTCATTGTAGATATCTCATCACCTTTTTAGCTACAATCCAATGTTCATGACCTGGATTCGACAGATTTCTTCCAAGAGTATTCATAGCAAAAGCAATATCAGGTATGGTACATACTTGTGCATACATAAGACTGCCAACTACACTAGCATATGGAACATTCTTCATGACTTCTTTTTCAACATCATTCTTGGGTTATTGTTCTATGCTTAGTTTGTCTCCTTTCACAATAGGAGCTTCACCTTCTTAGATCTATCACGATGAATTTCAATGACTAGAACAAAAGAGGCTTCCCTAAGATCTTTCATATCAAACTTTGTAGATAGAAAACTTTTTTTGTCATTCAATAGATCAACATCACTACTGGCAAGTAAAATGTCATCTACATAAAGTATTAAAAAAACATATTTACTCCCACTTACTTTCATGTAGATATATTGACCAAACTTGTTTTCCTCAAAGCCAAACGATCTCACAACTTTGTGAAATTCAAGTACCACTGACGTGATGTTTGTTTGAGACCATAGATGGACCTTTGAAGTTTGCACACCATATGCTCATTTTTGGCTTCTTTACACCCTTTAGCTTGCTGCATATATACTTTTTCATCTAGATCTCCATTTAGAAAGGCTGTCTTGACATCCATTTGGTGAAGCTCTAAGTCAAAATGAGCCACCAATGCCATGATTATCTGAAAAGAGTCTTTAGTGGACACTAGAGAAAAAACTTCAGTATAATCAATGCGTTCTCCCTGTGTGTACCCTTTTGTGACTAACCTTGCCTTGAATCTCTCTATTTTGCCTTTATTGTCTTTCTTGGTTTTGAATACCCATTTGCAATTGATCGGTTTATGCCCATCAGGTAAATCAACAAGTTTCCATACTTGATTAGTTGACATGGAAATCATCTCATCCTTCATCACTTCTAACCATTCATCTGCCTGATCACTATTAAGTGTTTCTTTGAAAGTTGCCGGATCAACTATATTTCCAATGTCAAAATCTACTTCTCCAAGATAGACATGATAATCATTTAGAGGCGTTGGTTTTCTTTGTCGTTGTGATCTTCGCACAGGCATTTCTGGAGCCGCATTATTCGTTCGGGAAATTTCATTTGTGGTAGGAGGATCTACTGTCATATCTCCAGTATTTGTTTCTTGCTGAATTTCCACTTGCAAGGCTCTTGCATAGAATCATCATGCAAGATAGGCAATGCAATAGAGACCGTTTTGTTTGGTTATTTCCTTTCGAAAGATTGAGAACTCTTTTTAACAACATCTAATTCTAGGAATTTTGCAGTTTGGGATTCAACGACTCTAGTGCCATGGGTAGGACAATAGAACCTATACCCTTTGGAATGATCAGGGTATCTAATAAAGTAACATCTAGTAGTCTTGGGTTTGGTCTTCTTCTAAAAAGGATCATAAATTTTCACTTCTGCAGGACAACCCCAAACTCGAAAGTGATTCAAGCTTGGTTTTCTCCCCTTGCACAATTCAAAAGGTGTTTTCGGCATCGATTTACTAGGCACACGATTCAATATATAAGTTGATGTTTTAATTGCATCACCCCATAAGTATTCAGGCAAATTAGAACTGTCCATCTTACTTCGTTTCATCTGTATGAGTGTGCGATTGTGCCATTCAGCTACACCATTTTGTTAAGGACTACCAATTATTGTATATTGAGCAACAATACCACAATCCTGCAAATATTTTGCAAATGGTCCCATTTGTTGTCCAATCTAAATATATCACCCATAATATTTACCACCTTAATCAAATCTGACAATTTTGATAATTTTTCTCAATTGTTTCTCAACTTCAGTACAAAGCACTTTGAACATTTCAAGAGTATCAATCATCTTCTTAATTAGATAAACATAACAATAACGGAAGAAGTCATCAATGAATGTGATGAAGTTCTTATTTCCACACAAGGTGGTTGAGTATGGCCCACCAATATCAATATGAATTATCTTCAATAAATTTTGACTACGAGTAGCACATTTCTTCTTGGTTTTAGTTAATTTTCGCCTCACACAATCAATACAAGTCTCAATATCATTTGAGTCAAGAGGAGGAAGAATATCAACCTTGATAAGTTGCTTTACACTTTCTTTGGAGATATGCCCTAATCACTTATGCCATAGCAATGAAGATCTTTCTTTGATTAAAGATCTCTTAGCAACATTATTCTTGACAATGAAAAAATGGTATGGTCTATCAGGAGATAAGAATAATTGATATAATCCATTAGACAAAACACAATTCCCAATAATTTTGGAATCATAACTCAAATCCACTCTTTAATTTGCAAAATAAAGACTATCCAGTTTTGTCAAGCGAAGAAAGAGATACTAAGTTTCTCCTAAAACTAGGAACATAAAAGACATTGTTTGAGATAAGCTGAAAACCAAAATTTAAATTCAAAACAATTGTCCCTATGCGCTCCACATCAACTCCAATATCGTTTCCAACTTTAAGTTTTGACTCTCTCAGACTTGGATTCTTTAGACTTGTGAGACCCTGTAAGGTAGTAGTCACATGAACAATAGCACCAGAATCAAGCCACCAAGAATCCAAAGAAACATCAACTAGATTTGATTCAAAACAAACTAACAACTCACCTTAGTGACTTTCTTTTCTTACTTTTAGCCAAGCTTGGAACTTTTAACAATTGGCTCTCTTGTGACCCTGTTTCTTGCAATGAAAACACTTGAAATTCTTATTTCCATTTCTCCCATAATTCCCATTTTTCTTGAAGTCTTGCCCTTTCTTTGGACCATGAGCATTTGACCCTTTAAGCTTCCATTTGCCTCTAGATGATTTGAACTTAGTATTGGTAGTTAAGTGGGCGGATTCATACTTCTCATTCTTTAACTTTTCTTCCTTAATCACACATTTGGTAATCAAGGCATCGACACTCCATATCTCATTCTGAGCAAGTGGTCTTAATCTGGCTAAATTCAGCCGGCAGACCATTTAAGGCGTGATGCACAATATAATTTTCAGAAAAGACAATTTCATGGGCTTTAAGTTTGGACTAAATATGGACCATCTTCAGTATAAATTCTCTAACACCCACAATAGTATCATACCTCATGTTCATTAACTCACTTAGCAAGTTCCCAACTTTAGCCTTATTTGAGACTTTATATCTTTCTCTCACTGCTTTAAGGAACTGTCTCGCATTCGTATCTTCTGGCAAACCACTAATAAGATGCTTAGCAATGGACCTCTTCATAGTAATGATGCTTAGTCGGTTAGATTTTTCCCATCTAGCATAATGGGCATTTTGATCTATAGTATTTGATCATTGGGCCTGGAATGTTCATCCTCACATGGAGCCAAGTCCATATCAACAATGCATAGAGCAAACTCTATATCTTGCTTCCATCTCTTGAAGTTTGATCAAGTTAACATTTCAACCACGACATTGTTGTTATTTACAGCAAATATAACTGTTTGTCACAAATAATGCAATAAGATCAATTTTGGGCAATAAGCAATTCAACAAAAGTAATTAGTACATTATAAACTCCCCTTTGGGCAGAGTGTATAATGCATCATTATTTTCTACAGCATAAGGAGAATTACATATAACTGTCGAGGATCCATCCCCTTTGGGCAGATAAATATTTTTCAATTATACATCCCCATATTTTAAATTTGGAAATTAATCTTCATGCATTTTGTGAAATTAATATACATAATAACCGCCTTTGGGCGAGTAATTGTATATACTAATTTTTATCAATAGTGAACTCCATAAATTTATGCCCAAAAGTTATCAAACAATATGAAACTCTTTACAACATGTGCTTCCCAAGATCATATTGCATTTATCAAACAACAATTTTTGCCACATTTTTAAAAAAAAAAAAAAAATATGAACAAAATTCAAATTTTTTTTTAGCCGAATATGGACGTTATTTTTTCATGTGGATTTTTTGCTCGATTGATCTTGAAACCATAAGGCTTTTGTTTTACATGTCGAGATCTTTCTAACCATATAAAATTTGTATAATTTTGTTGAGAATTGAGTGAGAATTTTAAATTTGAAATTCTAGGGTTTATATATGGAAAAAGTTGTAGAATTTTCAAATTACTTGCAATTGATTGATGTTCATTGTAAATCGTTGCATGGGTATTGTTATACATATGTTTTAACATCATTTTGTTGCATTAAGGTAAGTTTTTAGTGCTTAAATTTAAGAAAACTGAATTTTCAGCCATGGGAGGCTTGGATCCGAAATTTTGAAGCTTATATGTAGAGATTTACTTGTTTTTCTTCGTTTAATTCATTCTAGTAAATTATATTGATCAAAAGGCCCATTGTGCTAGGTGTCGGCCATGAATTGTAAATTACTATACATATATTGTCCATCCAATTACACATCTCTTGAAGTCTAAATGCATTTATAATGAGTCATTGTAAGGTGTGGATTGGATACTTGTTGTAATATTCTCGATTCCGATCCCGAAAGGATCGGCCATAAGGTCCTAAATGGATCGACCATGGGTCATTGGCCATGGATTGATTGGTTTGATCGTTAAGGAATCAAGGATTAGTCATGGTCAGACCAACCGACCGGCCACAAACTGGCTGAGTTGTCGGTCGTGAATTGTCTACCGACCATACCAATGGGATAGGATCACCAGCTCATAAGATGACTTTTTGATCACGAGGATTAGTCATGAGATGATTTTGGATCGGCGAATGGTCATGGGTCGATCCGACCGGTCATAGTGCCCAGTCGTGGGTGATTCCACCCACCTATGCACCGGTACACGAACGATCCGACTTGATCAAATGCAATAGTCTTCCGACCAAAAAATGCATCTTTATCTATTTAATTTTTAGTGATCAGAAATGAATTTTGAATTGATGATGTCCGATCGTGGATCGGTAATGCACTGGCCATGAACCATACGGATGGATCGGGTATTGATCGAAATGAGCTCAGGGATAGACCCAATTATTCCGTCACTAATTCTAAGGTCCAGGGATAGACCCAGCTATTCCGTCACTAATTCTAAGGTCCATGAGTGCCTTGACTTAGTGCTAGGCTATGGATAGCTTTAGGATTGGCTTTGAACTGACCGAAGGACAATCGACCCTTTAGGCCGACTGACCTTCCAAAGGAACAGTTCGAGCGAGCATGGGGCATGATGGCTGAACCTCGGGTGTACGTGATTTGATTTTTCAAGGTGCACCTAATGATCCCTTTCCCAGCCCCTAGAACCAACTTAGACGACAGAATTCTCTAGACCACCTTCTTGATGAAGAAAATGACAAAATAGAATAAAACTCTAGAACACTCTCATTAATGAAGGGGAGTGATGTGTCTTTTGAATATTTAAAAGTAATGATGAAGTTGTAGATATCCTTGATGGGCAAGAAAGGGATGGCATACACATGGACCAATCGGAGAGCGAAACCCAAGCCTCCCATTAATGACCTAAGAACTTAGGCGCCGAGTTGGCAATCTCGATAGCCTTATCCTCAAACTTCATTAAATACTCATTAAATAAGGCATACAAGTGGTCCAATGAAAGGGTGAAAAGCAGCCATCATCGATGATGCCTATAAACTAGATTGCCAACCAAGATCTTTTAGCCGTGCTGACTCATTCTTTAGGTGCAATTATTGGACAAATAGCCTTGCCACTTCAAGAAATGTGATTGGGCTACTTGGATGGCTTGAGATTTTCCTTAGAGAAGAAGTCGATGACTCGCAAACTTAGGTGTCCTCTAGAATCTTAGGTTATGATGAGTCTAAAGGACAGCCTTGGTAAACAAGGCAAAGGCTAATCAATCAAGAGAGGATATCAGACATCAAATGGGCTTATGTGTCCCTTAGGACCATAGGCACATCATGGGCCTAAATTGAGCCTTGAAGAGTAAGCCAATAAGTGGTCTAATAAAAAGATGACAAGTGTTCTCTTAGGACCCTAGACATTCGACCTTGCAAAATAGGCTTGCCACCTTGATGCCATAGCCGTGCCACATTGGGCCATTTGGATGAGTAATGATGAGGTTAGTGCCTATAAATAGGAGGAGCTCCCATTCATTTCCATCATTGGAACCCCTTGCCATTCACGCCTGCCTTCCTTCCTTTCTCCTTTCTCTCGGCCTGGCATCCTCAACCCACCAAGCTATCTAGGTTGGTTCTCAAGTTTGCTGAGGTAAGTAAGGTTTCTCTTTTTCCTCTTGGAAGGTAGATTTCGTTGTTGAGGCTAGCTAAGTGCTCACCCGTCAAGCCGTGGATGGTGTGTGATGTCTTTTATTTGGTTTTACTTGCATTGTGTTTGGCCATGTGCTTGTGTCATGTACGTCAGGAAATGAAGCCGAGGTTTGCTCAGATTGAGTTCATCACAAGGCAAGGTTGTCCAAACCATAAGGCCTTAAATTGGCATAAATAGTGTTGGGATGTAATACGCGAAAACGACAAGATCTTGCAATTTATGTCAACGTGAAATTGCCAGAAAAATAAATGAGAAAAATAAGGACACTAGAAATTTACGTGATTCGGTCCAAGTATTAGTACCTACGTCCACGGGGAGAGACAGTAGCAAATAATCCACTATAATTGGAGAATCAGAGTTTACAATCACTCAAACGCTCGAATGTTTCCCACACCTAGATTTAATCACAAACAAAAAATGTTTATAAATAAAGAACTCACTTGGGTATAAACTCATGGCACAAAATTACTGCGCGTTCAAGCTCAAAACAAAACGCTCTACGTATGGCTTCACGTTCTTAATCAAAGCTTCACACGGTGGCTTCAGAATCCTCACGGCTCCCTTCTACGTAAAGTTGCAGCGGCGTCTTCTACGTAGGGCTTCTTTCTTTTATATCCGTGTGCCCCAAAAAGTCAAATTCTTGACTTGGGCCCACTATCCATGTGCAGGCTTCCTCTCTTGGCAGACGTGCGTCTCTCTCCTTCCCTTGTAGGATTTTAGCGGCATCTAAGGAGAGAGAAAAAAAAATGTTTTATACGTGTGTGTGCCCAGGTCAAACTTTGACTTGGGCCCACCATGATTTTGCCGTGGACTTCATCTACACGAGTTTCGGATTCCGTAGCAAAAAGGAAAACTTTGCTCCTTATTTTTTTTTTTTATATTTTTATATTTCCTCTTTTGTGCAACTTCAAAAGTCCAGCGAATCGCGTTTTGTAAACACTCAAACTCGAGACATAATTTAACAAATAGTGTACCGATCCCGAATCTCGCTTGGTGCGGGGATTGCCCAAGGCCGCAAGGTCCTAGATCGACGTTGAGGTGTGCAAATTCTAAACCTTGATCGGTACGGGAATCACCCAAATCCATGAGATCTTGGCAAGGCACAAAAGGGTGCCAATTTTAGGGTTCGGTTTGGTGCAGAGACCTTGCGCTTGATGTTGAATCAAACCAAGAGCCGAGGATCATTCACAATACGTGGTATGTTCACATAGGGTCGAACCAAGTTCCCTCAAGCTTAGGATCTTCACCTAAGCGAGATGCACCTAAGCCTCAAGGTCACGGATCGGCATTGAGGCGTGCCGTTTTTGAGCCTTGTCCGATGTGGGGATTGATGCTAAGTGATTGGTTCAAGTTACAGACCAAGGATCATTCCCGACATGTTTATTAGAGTAGTGCAAGAACTCATGGCACACACGACCGAATGAGCACACCTTCGGGCCATGCATGTGTCAACTAAGTGAAAATATAAGAACCGACTTGTGTGATGCACTTGTGTGTGTGCACTTTAAAGACAAAAAGGCACCCATCATCACGTAGTGTTGGCAGCGATGCCTCATTCATTGAACGAGATGCCTTGGGTGAGCTAGGAAGCTCCTGAAAGTATGGAAAGCCTGGCTTGATGGTCGGATGTCCTGGTTGAGCCAGGAAGCCCCTGAAAGTATGAGATGCCTAACTTGAGGCCGGATGCCCTGGTTGAGTCAAGAAGCCCCTGAAAGTATGGGAAGAACTGTTTATATGGTTAATGAACTTATTGAACATGTTACTATGTGATATTGATAAGCTTGTTTGGTCAAATAATTTATTTGGTAAGTTGAAAGTATATCACATATAGATAATTGAGAGGTGGCAATGAATTTGCAATTGATTTACTATCAACACAATTTGCGAGGATTGTACTTACTAGGCTTTAATGATGAGATGCTTTCCCAGTAGAGAACTAGTAATTTTACTTACTAAGTTTCTCCAAAACTCACTCCCTTATCTTTTAGTTTTGTAGGAATGGAAGTCTCACGTCAGTTTTGGGAGTTGCAGTCACGCTAGAGGAAATATGATTTCCTTTGCCTATGTGGAAAACTTGTACTATGATGTAAAAAGAAAAGAGGGCCCGTAAAGAAAGGGCTTGTAATGTTATAATGTAAATTAGAGTATTCTACTTGATGTAGGTCCCAGTCTTCCAGCTTATGTTTGTCTGAGGAGTTAATTGTTTACGTTCGCATGTACATGATAACAAGATAAAATGAATCGGGATGGCGACGATCCTAATGTCACGAAAGTAACTCTTGTCGCTCGTGACTCTAGAAATGGGGTTGGGGTTGTGACACTTGTGTTCATGAACTCGCTATCATAGAATAAGCTAAGTCTTCAAATTCATTGTTATTTAGAAAACATTCACATAAAAGTTAGTAAAAAAAAAATTGCAAAACCAGTCATCAATTCACCAAATATTCAGCATTAGGAACGCAAGACATGACACTAGGGAATCTAAGATACACAATCTTAAAACTGTTATGGTACCAAAAGCATTTGCATGCAATCTTAGTGATACAAATCTCTCTTGAGGGTGCTATTGCACATATATTGTAGGTTAAGATTGTGAGATTGATACATATCGCAAGTTAATATTGTGAGATTGTATGCATATCGCAAGTTAATATTGTGAGATTGTACATATATTGCACATACATCAAAGTATACACAAATTTCATATTCCTCTCTTCCGCATCATTATTTTTAACTTCTCTAATTGAAATGCTTTGTTCGATTTGTCAATTTGAATAGTAGCATTTTATAGGCTAAGAAATTGGATAGATGAATGTATATGAATGCACAGATCAATTTGTTCATTATTTGACACAAATATGCATACGAATACATAGTATTTGTTTGTTAAACTGAGATTGGCTAGACATTACAAAATATAATTTTTTAAACATTGATATAATAGAGAGTATTAATGTTCAGAAGAGAAGATCTTCTATAAGGACACAGCCTTCCCCAAGTACTTTTCCCATGGTTATACAACGGTGCGAAGTATCTGTATAGTTTGTGAAATAAATCTAAGCTATATATCTCAAGAGATAACACACTTTTTGCTGGAACTAAAACTATTAGTTTATAGTTATTGGTAGAATCACTTTCCAATTTCTAAGCATTTCATCATTAGGCATAAGCTATTTCATTTCTTTGTTCTTAGTTGAGCATTTCTTAAGGTTTTCCTCTTCAACCAAGTTTGGATATGTTTTTTCTAACAGTTTTCTCTCTGGCAATAATGAAGTTGTTATACAAGTTAGAGGGTATGTGGTAATGTTCAAAACTCTTACAGCTACAAGTTCCACTAAACCTCCCTATGACAAAGTTACTATACGTTATCTAATTATCACACCTCTTGAAGTCTAGATGTACATATAATGAGTCATTGTAAGGCATGGATTGAAAACATATGTACGTGGACTCACTATCATAGGATGAGTTAATTACCCATTTCATTGTTGCTTTGAAACCATCCACATTAAAGTTGGTACCGAAATAGATAAATCTACAAAACTAGCCATTTATTCACCAAATGTTCCACATTAGGAATGTAAGACAAGACTCTTAAGAGAATTCAATGACACAAAACCTTAAAATTCTTATAGTACCAAAAGCATTTGCATGTAATCTTAAGAGATGCAAATTATCTCTTAAGGATGTAATTCAACGTATATTGCAAGTTAAGATTGTAAGATTGCACATATATTGCATGTATATGGAAATATGCATAAATTCCAAATTTCTCTCTTCTGTTGGAGAAAACTTCCTTATTTGCTTTGAAGTTGACAAAACGTTTCCTTCCATCAAAGTCTGAAGACCGCTAGACTCAAGATTTAAAGTCTGCTCTCGTTGACAGTTTCTAGACCGATGAAGAAATCTTATTCAGATGCAAGTTTATCTTTAAGGATTTGATCCGTTTGGTTGAAGATTATCTCACAGCTGGAGATAGCATCTTAAGATCTATTATTCGTATTGCAAATAATTCGAGTAATTCAGATTCGTTGATTAGCGAAGTATACTTGGAAGGTTCTACTTACGGAAACCTAGATCCTGATTGTATGGGCGAGCATGATTGGTGGGCTATCTTTATTTTCCTTAAGTAACTCGAGATCTCTCTAATTGATTTTGTCTAATGGTTAGATTGGAAGAATTGTTTTGGAAGGTGCCAACGGTTATGGAGGCATGAAGGAGTATATAAGGAAGACGCTCTAGTTATTCGAGTGAGTGTGAGATAGAAAAATTCTAAAGTCTGAAACTTCTAGTTCTTTGCTAATTCATTTGTTGAGCGTAAACTTGTACTCAAAAGAGGGATTAGATACTTGTGAGACCTTGAGGAAGTGTAGCAAAGTCTCTACACTGTGGAATCAATGACGTGTGACTGTAACAACTCTTTTGATTCATAGTGAAATTCAGCCGGTAGGCTGTCAGTACGGGATAGTGGACGTGGGCTTGGTCTAAGCCGAACCACTATAAAATATCGTGTTTCAATTCTCTTTTCCTTATCTCTTTACTTAATTCGTAGTTTTATATATTATTGCAAATCTTCTATATCTTAAGTCTTCTGTTTTTATATAAGTTGAATTAAGTTGCTAAGTTTTATAAAATTCATTTTTACACCTATTCACCCCCTCTAGGTGTTCATACTAGCACTATCAATTGGTATCAGAGCCTGTGTACTCATTTAATTGGAGTGTTTTTACTTCAAAGTTAAATATCTATGGCTAGTATGTTGGCTCCAGGTTTGGTTGAAGGGCAAAGCAACACCAGACCGCATTATTTCAATGGAAATGAATACAGCATATGGAAAAATAAGATGAAATCATTCCTAAGATCGAAAGATCCTCTGGAATAGGATGTGGTAGAAAAATGAATTATTCCTAAAGCTACATTAGTGTCAGAAAAGGGGAAAAGAAGTTGCAGAAGCTAGCGATATGACTCAAGAAGATATATTCAAGAGACAAGCTCTTGATGCTAAAGCAATTTACTCATTATATTGTGCATTATCTCCTGCTGAGTATAACGGAATATCTTCTTGTGAAACAACCAAAAAAGTCTGGGATAGGCTGCACATTACCTCTGAAGAAATTGATTGAGTGAAAGAAACAAGGATCAACATTTTACTCGGACAGTATGAAGCCTTCAATATGAAACTGGTAGAATCTATCACTGACATGTTTAGTCGTTTTACAGAAATTGTAAATGGTCTAGAGTATCAGGGACAGCCAATTTCAGAACCAATGAAGGTCAACAAATTGTTGCGTGGACTCTCCAAAGACTGGAATCACATAAAGAATTCAATAAGGGAAACACAAAGAATCATGCCACTCTCCGTTGACGAATTTGTTGGAACACTTCAGTCCTATGAAGTGGAGCAAATCAATGAAGAAAAAGATCCCAAAAGTAAGAAGTCAATTGCCTTAAAATCTAACGATGATTCTGATGTTACAGATTCTGAAGAGAACATAGACGATGGAGAACTTGCTCTCATGATAAAGAGGTTCAGGAAACTGAACAAAAAGAGAAGAATATTCAATTGGAAGAAACAAAGCTGTCAAAGATTTCAAAACAAATCAGCTGAGGATGATGAATCCAATAAAGATGTGATTTGCTTTGAATGCAAGAAAAAAGGGACACATTAGACCCAACTGTCCCTTGGTAAAGAAAAAGAAAGGAAAAACTGAGAAATACAGAAATGCACTCAAAGCAGAAACTTAGAGTGATATTGAATGCGAAGAGAGTGATGATGATTATGCTAATATTTGTTTAATGGCAAAACCAAAATCAGATTCAGACTCAGAAATCAATATAGATTCAGATTCAGATAGTGAAATCGAGATAAGTAATTTTGAAATTCCTATTAAAGTCTCGAAATATATTGATGAATTGTGTCTTAATCTCAAAACCTCTCTCAAGAGGATTTCCGAGCTAAAAAGGGAGAATTCTACATTGAAGCAACATGAAATTTTATGGAAAGAAAATTTTGAAAATCTAGATAAAAGTTTTATTACTTTAAAAGAAAATGCAGAATCTCTTTCAAAAGAGAACACACTTTTGAAAAATGATATTTCAAGCATTTCAAAAAGGTTTTTTTATGGGATCTGAGAAATTGGAAAAGATTCTTTCAGCCCAAAGACCTTACTTTAACAAATCAAGCTTGGGAATGAAATATGAAACTATTCCTTTAATTGATTTTCCAAAAGTAAAAGAAAGAATCAAACAAAGACCTACAAAAGCCTTCTATAGAAATCATTTTCAAAAATTCTTTGTAAAACCTGTTAGCCGAAATGCTCTTAGATGTTCTAAGTGTAACAGCTCAGAACACTTTGAGAAAGAATGTCCTATGGTTTGGAGGCTTGTTAAGAAAGATTGGGCAAAGACCGTATATTACACTAACTCTACTGGACCCAAGAAAGTATGGGTACCAAAGAAAGCTTGAGTTTCTTTTTTAATTGTATGTCACTGTTAAGAAAAATGTCAAATGGTATTTGGATAATGGCTGTTCAAGGAATATGACTAGAGATTCAAATTGTTTTATTAAACTTAAGCAAGTAATTGATGGAAAAGTCTCATTTGGCGGAAATAGCAAGGGAATAATTGTTGGATGTGGAACTGTAAAAATAGGAAGTCTCACAATCAACAACGTCTCCTTAGTGGAAGGACTCAACTACAACTTGTTCAGCATCAACCAATTGTGAGACACTGGATTCAAGATCAATTTTCAAGAATGAATATGTCCAGGCACTAGTAAAGATCTTTCACAATTCTTTATTGGGCAAAGACATGAAAATATCTATCTTTTGGATATCAATCCAGAAAGATCTCAATGTCTAATTTCAATTCAAGATGAAGAAAATCTCTGGTATCGAAAGCTTGGCCATATCAACATGAAGCAAATTGCCAAGATCTCTTCAAAGAAGCTTGTTTGTGGACTACCCAACCTGAAGTACCAAAAATCTGACTTATGCATACCATGTATATTGGGAAAACAGGTTAGAAATTCTTTCAAACCAATAAATCAAGTTTTCACTAATCGTGTGCTGCAGCTCCTACATATGGATATCTTTGGACCAACTAGAACTCAAAGCATTGGTGGAAAGAGATATTGCCTAGTAATAGTGGATGGTTATTCACGATTTACTTGGGTCTACTTTTTGGCAACTTTTTGGCAAGTAAGTCTGAAACATTTTCTTATTTTACTAAATTTGCCAAGAATGTTCAAAATGAGAAAGGGTATGTTATTTTAAGCATACGGACAGACCATTGAGGTAAGTTTGAAAATCAAGATTTTGCTAAATTTTGTGATGAATCTGATTTTCAGCATATCTTCACCTCACCATACACTCCTGAACAAAATGGAGTTGTGGAAAGGAAGAATAGATCGTTGCAAGAAATGACTAGAACTCTTTTAATTGAAAGCAATATATCTTCTCGTTTTTGGGCTGAAGCAGTTCCCACAGGATGTTATATTATTAACAGAGTTTTCTTAAGACCTATTCTGGAGAAAACTCCCTATGAGTTGTTCAAAGAGAAGAAGTCAATTGTTTCTTATTTTCATGTGTTTGGTTGCAAATGTTTTATCTTGAAAAATGCAAATGATCGAATTGGTAAGTTTAAAGAAAAGTCAGATGAATGAATCTTCCTTGGATACTCAACATCCAAGAAAGCTTACAGTATACAACAAGAAGACTCGATGCAGGGAAGAGTCAATGGATGTCAAATTTCAAGACTCTATACAAAATCAATCGATCCAAACTCAACCTGAAGAATCTGAACATGCTCCAAATTCTACAAAGTCTACTTCCCCTGAAGCAACTCAGATTACAGAAGGACAACAACGAACAAATATTAAAGAATCAACTGAAGAAGAAGTTCAGTAGTCCATCAGACCAATCAGCAACTAGAAGCATAAGTCCAGTTATCCCAAAGAACTCATCATTGGTAACATTGATGAAGGAATTCGTACAAGATCCAAAAGGCATGAAAAGTCTTGTGCTATAGCTCTTATTTCTGAAATGGAACCCAAGAGTATAGAAGAAACTTTAACTGATAAAAGCTGGATTGAAGCCATGCAAGAAGAACTCAGGTAATTCAATGTTAACGATGTTTGGGAACTAACTCCTAAACCAAAAGGTAAATCTGTTATTAGAGCTAAATGGGTTTTCAGGAACAAGATGGATGAAAAAAGAAAAGTTGTAAGGAACAAAGCAAGACTCGTAGCCAAAGGATATACGCAAGAAAAAAGGATAGACTATGATGAGACTTACGCACCAGTAGCAAGGTTAGAAACAATTAGATTATTACTTGCTTTTGCTTGTTATAAGAATTTCAGGTTATTCCAAATGAACATCAAAAGTGCATTCCTGAATGGATTTATCCAAGAGGAAGTTTATGTGGAACAACCTCCTGGTTTTGAAGATTCAAGGAAACCAGACTCTGTATTCAGACTGAAGAAGGCTCTATATGGATTAAAGCAAACACCTTGAGCTTGGTATGACAGGTTAAGTAAGTTTTTAATTCAAAGTGGTTTTGTCAAAGGTAAAGTAGACACTACTCTGTTTATTAAAAGGGAAGGTAAAATTTTTTTACTTGTTCAAATTTATGTTGATGATATAATATTTGGATCATCTAACGAAAATCTATGCAAGAATTTCTCTAAGTCTATGCAGGATGAATTCAAGATGAGCATGATGGGTGAATTATCTTTCTTTCTTGGACTTCAAGTAAAGCAATTGAAGGAAGTGATTTTTATTCACCAAGAAAAATATGCAAAAGAACTTGTTAAAAAGTTCGGATTAGATAATTGCAAAAAGACTGAAATACCAATGTCTAGTTTTTCGAAACTGGATAAAGATGAAGGAGGAAAGAAAGTTGACCAGAAACTTTACAGGAGTATTATTGGTTTACTTCTTTATCTTACCGCTTCTAAACCTAACATTTTGTTTAGTGTTTGCATTTGTGCCAGATTTCAATCAGATCCAAAAGAATCTCATCTAAGTGCTGCAAAACGCATCATCAAATACGTTGCAACAACATCGAAGATAGGTCTATGGTATCCCAAGGAAGGAGACTTTACTCTCCTTGGATATTCAGACGCAGATCTAGCAGGTTGCCAAGTTGAAAGAAAAAGCACTTCTGGTACTAGTTAATTGCTTGGTAATAAGATAGTATCATGGTTTTCAAGGAAGCAAAGTACAATAGCTCTTTCAATGGCAGAAGCAGAATATGTGGTTCTTGGAAGTTGCTGTTCTCAAATCTTATAGATAAAACAACAACTAAAAGACTTTGGAATCAAAGATTCATGCATTGAGATCATATGTGATAACACCAACACTATTAATCTCACCAAGAATCCAATTCTTCATTCAAGAGCAAAGCATATAGAGATTCGAAATCATTTTATTAGAGATCATGTTCAAAATGGAGAAGTTATGATCTAATTTATTGACTCAAATAATCAACTGGCGGATATATTTACAAAGCCACTAGAGAAAAATATATTTGAGTCTATTCGCACTAGACTAAACATTATATCTCTTACCCAATAGAATCTGGATGAGCACATGACTAAAAAGGTAAAGTCTGAATATGTTCAGACTCAGAAAACCAAGAGTTACAACGGTAAGTTATTTCTAAATTTTAAATTTGAAAAGGTACGGTTATTTATTAATCGCTAATTGATTGAAATTATCTTTCCAAGTTTTCTTTACTTTTTCAAAAAGGCGTTATCAATTTTGAAAAGACAGTTATTTTCAAAAGGGAAGTTATCCTTTTCAAAAAGGTATTTTTATTTTCCTTTTATGACGTTTCGTTTACCTCGCTTCACTTGCTTTATATACTGCCGAGACTCGTCTTCTTCGTTTTTACACTAAAATCCTAGAATACAAAATTCCTATTTGCTTTCACTTTCACTCTCGATTTGTCCAAAAGTTATCTCCTTTTTCGAGCAAGTGGTGAATTCCTCTCTTGAAGCAACAATGTCTTCGAGAAAGTCTTCAAGAATTGCAAGCAGGGGACCATGATCTATGCCTGAGGGTCCTACCCATTTTGACTTAACTAAGGAAGAAGATTATTCTCCATCACTGCGTTCGAGTTAGTAACAACCTTTTTAGCAGCGTCAACCTTCTCCACTGACTCAACCAGAAGATGAGGTCATAGAGGATGCTGAACTTGTAAGAACTCTAACTCCCAAGGTTGCTTTTAAGCTCTACTCTAATCTGAAAAAAGGAGGTACGCCGATGTCTTTAATCAATGAATTCTTAAAAGATAGAGGATTCAAGAATGAAACCTTGTTTTTGCAGGATTTGGAAAAATTGGGAGTTGTAGAGAAAGGAACGGCTGAAAGAACGTTTGAGAACTTACCGAGTGACCCATTCTATGGCACTACAAATCAACCTCTGGACGACGATGAATGGATGTTTAATCATTTTCAGCTTAGATTGAGTGTGGCTGCAAACATTACTAATGGCTCTAATATGTTTAGATCGAAGGGGCAAAAGAAGGTTTATTCGAAACTTTTGAAGAGAGGGGTAATGAATCCTAGAACTGTTGATTTTGATTTCCTTGATTCGATAAAGGTCAATCTCCGCGAGAAATTTGCTTTACTGCAACTGGAACGGTTCTGTTCTGAATCCACTGCTGCTTTTCCAGAACTCACCTCGTATTTTTATTTGAACTTATCTTTCTTGGATGCAAATAGTTTTACTTTCACTATGAAGGACAAAGAGTTTTTGGTGGATATAGACACACTGGCCGACATAATTGGGGTGGAAAGATCGAGTTTCCAATCAATTAATGTGTCTATTGCTCATGCTATTCTGTCATTGGTGAGAGATATGAATGTTGATGGCAAAATTTCTTACTCAAGGATGAGTGCCTCTAACATTTTGCTGCACAAGATTGTAATAAACAACATTCGTCCTAAATCAACATCTAAGACAGATGTTTCTCGATCGGAAACTAAGTTGATGTGTGCCATCAACTCTAGATATAAATTCTCTTTGCCTCACACCATATTGTTTCATATGTACCGCACTTTGGAAAAAGATAAGGGACAACTCCTTATTCTGCTCTTATCTTGAGGCTCTTTCGGCACTTTAAAATTCATATCTATGCACCATTATGCCTGTTAACCATCTCTCCTATGGTGATTGGGTTCAAAATGATCACAAAGATGAGATTGAAAGAGTTGAACAAAGTGTTGGAGTATATGAAGGAAAAGTCTCCCACAAAAGCAAAACAAGACTTTGCTGTTGCAAAGAGAAAAGACAAGGAGTCCATGGTTGCTCCTGTGAAGAAGAAGAAAAGAACTCTCATCTTGCAAGATGAAGAATATGAGGATGAACTGACCATATCAGCCTTGAGAAACTTAAAGAGTTTTGTCAGCTTTCGTGAGATAAGAGAAGAGCCAGAAGAAGAGGAAAGAGGGAGAGAAGGAAGAAGAACAAAGGAGGACAGAGGAAGAAAGAAGATAAGAGGAAGAAGAAGAGGAAGGAAGAGGAGAAGAGGAATAAGAAGAGGAAGGAAGAAGAGAAGCGAGAAGAGGAAAAGGAAGAAGAAGAGAGAGAAGGAGAACAAGATCGGGGTCAAGAGGACTCTTTCGAGCCAACCTTGGCTATCTCTCCGTCTAGTGCATCTGCGAGATGAGGAAACTTCACCTACTCCACCTGAGGGCATCAAAACAGGGGGAGCTGTTGATCCAAAAGGTATTTCTTCATCTTTGCCTTCTAGTGATGTGAGTCGTTCTGTAGCATACCTTAAGGATGTGTATGCCTCACACAATCCAGAAGACAGTCATGATGGACAATCTGCTGAAGCTCTATCGATTCTCAAAATCCCCGTCCTTAACTCAGTTGGTCCTAGTGATGCATCTACTCAAATAGCAGACTTTTCAAGAATGCTGGAAGTTTTATTGGACGTCAGAAAGCAGCAATATGCCACGAGATTTGAGATGCAGGATCTTAAGAATGCTTTTAAGGCCTTTTCAGTATCGTTGCATAAACAGTTGAACACCCTGAAGATTCAAGTTTAGTCTTTGCAGGGTGAAGATTTTCAGTTACTGAAGCAGAGTTTCGACAGGCTTGAGAAGACAGTGCATTCTATGGGAGAATTCACGCTTGTTCGCCTACCTAAACAACCTTGATTTTGCCTCCATTTTCCATCCATTTCTTTAGTCTATTTTCCACTTTTTGCTGTTGACAAAAATGGGGAGAGGTTTTATGCAGATTTGATTGACTTTATCTTTCATATCTTTTTGACTTTCTGATTTGGACTTTAACTTCTGTTTGGTGTGGTTTTGACTCAAATTGGTTTGGACTGATGATGCTTGCAACTTAAGCTATTATTGATTATATTAAAGATAGTTGTGTTTACAGGACTAACACGTTTGCTGTGGTTGCATAATTGCCACTATCTCTATCGTAATCTCTAATTTTCATTTATAAGAAATCTTGGTTTGCTTAAGTGTTGTTTTGCAAGTCAAAGTGTCCAAATCTATGAGAAAGTTTTGTCACCATCAAAAATGGAGAGATTGTTGGAGAAAACTTCCTTATCTGTTTTGAAGTTGACAAAACATTTCCTTCCATCAAAGTCTGAAGACCGCCAGACTCGAGATTTAAAGTCTGCCCTCATTAACAGTTTCTAGACCGATGAAGAAATCTTATTCAAATGCAAGTTTATCTTTAAGGATTTGATCCGTTTGGTTGAAAATTATCTCACGGCTGGAGATAGCATCTTAAGATCTATTATTCGTATTGCAAATAATTCAAGTAATTCAGATCCGTTGATTAGCGAAGTATGCTTGGAAGATTCTACTTATGGAAACCTAGATCCTGATTGTATGAGCGAGCAGGATTGGTGGGCTATCTTTATTTTCCTTAAGTAACTCGAGATCTATCTAATTGATTCTGTCCAACGGTTAGATTGGAAGAACTCTTTTGGAAGGTGCCAACGGTTATGGAGCCATGGAGTAATATATAAGGAAGACGCTCTAGTTATTTAAGTGAGTGCGAGATAGAAAAATTCCAAAGTCTGAAGCTTCTAGTTCTTTGCTGATTCATTTGTTGAGCGTAAACTTGTATTCAAAAGAGGGATTAGATACTTGTGAGATCTCGAGGAAGTGTAGCAAAGTCTCTACACTGTGGAATCAAGAACGTGTGACTGTAACAACTATTTTGATTTATAGTGAAATCCAGCCGGTGGATTGTCAATGCAGGAGAGTGGACGTACGCTTGGTCTAAGCCAAACCACTATAAAACATCGTGTTTCAATTCTCTTTCCCTTATCTCTTTACTTAATTCGTAGTTTTATATATTATTGCATATCTTCTATATCTTAAGTCTTCCATTTTTATATAAGTTGAATTAAGTTGCTAAGTTTTATAAAATTCGTTTTTACACCTATTCACCCCCCTCTAGGTGTTCATATTAGCACTATCATCTTCCACATCATTATTTTTAACTTTTCCAATTGAAATGTTTCGTTTTTTTCTTTACAATTGCCATTTCTTAAGCATTTCATCATATTGCATTGACTTTTTCATTTATATGCTTTTAGTTGAGGAATTCTTAAGGTTTTCATCTTCAGCAAAGTCAGTGCTTATTTTTCCAACAATTTTCTCTCTAGTGACAAATGAAGTTAGATAGGCCAGGGGGTATGTGGTAATATCCAAAATTGATTAAATATAGCAATAAAAACTCCTACAACTGTGAGCACCATTGAACTTTCCCATGAGAAAGTTACTATATGTTATAGTGTCCATTCAATTATCACACCTCTTGAAATCTAGATGCATGTATAATGAGTCATTGTAAGGTGCACGGAAACTCAGATGAGCTAAGTGCTCAAATTTTGTGACACTGAAACCATCCACATAAAAGTCAGTAGCAAAACTAATAAATCTACAAAACTAACCATTTATTCACTAAATGTTCCCCATTACAAAGGCAAGACAAGACTCTTGGAGAATTCAGAGATACAAAACCCTAAATTTCTTATAGTTAAAAAAGCGTTTGCATGCAATCTTAAGAGATGCAGATTATCTCTTGAGGGGCTATTGCAGTTAAAATTGCAAGATTGCACTTATATTAAAGGTATATCGAAATATATAGAAATTTTAAATTCCTCTCTTCCGCATCATTATTCTTAACTTCTTTAATTGAAATGCTTCGCTCTATTCATTGGTTTGAATTGTAGCATTTCGTAGGCTAGGATATACTACATATGAGTGTATATGGGCGGATAGATTATCCTGCTCATTGTTTGACATATATGTGCATACAAATACATAGTGTTTGTGTGTTAGATTAAGGTTCGTTAGACTTAATAAAATATAATGTCTTGAACATTGATATAACAGAGAAAATATGCCTCAATGTTAGGGAAACAAGATCTTCTACTGGGACATAGACTCCCTTGAGATTTCCCTAGTTATAAAACAATGCAGATTATTTATATGAATAATGCTGCTTGAGGGTGATTGACTTAATTCGTAAAATGAGTCTATGCCATTTTTTAGAGATATACCTTCTACCATAGCTAAATCTTTTACTTCACGGTTGTAGGTGGAACCACTTTTCAATTTGTTAAGAATCTTATCATCGGCCATCAACTCTTTGATTTCTATATTCTTAGTTGAGTAATTCTTAGGGTTTTCATCTTCTGCAAAGTTAGTACTTGTTTTTCCAATGGTTTCCTTTCTAGCGACAAATGAAATTGTTATAAAGGCTGGAGAGTTTGTGACGATGTTCAAAGCTTCATTAAGAAACTCCTACAACAGCGAGCTCCACTAAACTTGCCCATGACAAAGTTATCATATGTTATAGTGTCCATTTAATATCACATCTCTTGAAGTCTACATGCATGTATAGTGAGTCATTATAAGGCATAGATTAGAAACTTGCATTTATGAACTCCCCATCATAGGATGGGCTTATTCCTTAATTCATTGTTATTTTGAAACCATCCATAAAAAAGTTGGTACCAAAACAAATAAATGGGCAAAACCATCACATTAGGAAGGCAAAGTTCTTCTAGTACTGAAAGCATTTGCATGCCATCTTGAGAGATACAGATTATCTCTTGAGGACATGATTACACTTGTATTGCACGATTGCACGTATATTGCACATATATTGCATGTATATCTAAATATACATAAATGCCATATTCATCTCTTTCCCATCATTTTTTTTCTACTTATCCAATTGAAACGCTTCGTTCTATTCCTTAGTTTTGAATAGTGTTTGTAGGTTAGAAAATAAGACGATTGAGTGTACTTTAATGGACAGATCATCATGTTCATTATAATATGGGCTAGGGGCTTTGTGAATCAGGGCTGGTTGATTTTTTTATGGAAAATGGGTTAAAATATCACAAGCCGGGTTGAGAGATGAAGGATTGGGCTGAAATTCATTAGACAGGTTGGGCGTGCAATAAAGATAGGCTGGGCCGACAGTCATAAAAAGGAAATAGGCTGAATTTTGAGTGGGCTAAAGAACTTCATGTGTCAATTTGGTTAATTCAAAATGGGCCTTAGGACTGGTCTGGATTTTGACCCACCCTGGACCGATAGGGTCGGGGTTAGCTTAGTTGGGCCGAGCCTCTTAACCGTCCGAATTTCCTTTTTTGATAATAAAAAGTTAATACAATAATAAATGTTTTTTATAAAGAAAATAAAAATAGAAAATTCATAAAAATTCATAATCTTAGGAAAAAGCTTTAAAAAAATTAGCTTTTCGAGTATTTTTCTCTTAAAAAGTGAAAAATCCTTAAAGTCAAAACTTGAAATTGAATAAGGCTTTAGTGCTTTACAATAGGGAGTTTTGGATGCCTTTTTTGCATTTTTTTAGAGACAATATTACGTTGCATGTATATTTACTTCTAATGCACTTGATTGCGCACTTTAAAATAATGAGAGTTATTTTTATTTTAAGAATAATTAGGATGATCCTGAAATGTCTTCGATAAGTTGCCATAGCATTTAGTTAGTATGTAATCAAGTTTAGATGTTGAAAGCGTGTTAGTCTTAGGACTTATGTAATCAAGTCCCCACCCACAAAGAGATATTCTTTCATATCTCAATGAGTCTCTAGTGGTGACTCCTTATGTAGAAATTCACGAATGATTTAATTAAATGATGATTTAATTAAATGAAAATCAAACGTCCAATGTCACGCGAGATATGAGTTTGAAAAACCTAAGTCGACTAAAGGCCGTTGGCCCGAATTTGGCGACACCTCCAAACTTATTTCCCTCCCTCTCAAGGGGTAAACAATAATGAGTTATTATAAGGCATGGATTGGAAACTTCTGTTTATGAACTCGCCATCATAGGATGAGCTTAGTCCTCAAATTCATTATTACTTTGAAATTATCCATATAAAAGTTTATACTAAAACGAATAAATCTGCAAAACCCGCCATCTATTTACCCAATGTTCCACATTAGAAATGCAAGACAAGACGTTTGGGGAATTCAATGACAAAAAACCCTAGAATTCTCATAGTACCAAAAGCCTTTGCATGCAGTCTTGAGAGATACATATTATCTCTTGTGAACACTATTGTATCTATATTCCAAGAATACACGTATATCGAAATATACACGAATTCCATATTCCTCTCTTTCACATAATTATTCTTAACTTCTCCAATTGAAATGCTCTGTTCTATTTGTAAGTTTTGAATAGTAGCATTTTATATGTTAGGAAATAAGAAAGATAAGTGTACTTGAAAGCACAAATCGTCATGTTTATTTTTTTACATATTTTTACATACAAATACATAGTGTTTGTGGGTTAGACTGAGGTTAGCTAGACATAAAGAAACATAATGTCTGGAACATTGATATAAAGGACGATAGGCACCTCCATATTCGGCGGACGAGATTTTCTACAAAGACAGCCTCCCCCAAGTACTATTACCCTAGTTATACAATAGTGCCGAGTATTTATATAAAAATTGAGCTTCAACCAAGGCTCTGCCAAACCATCACTCTCCTCCGATCATCCACTCCGACCGATACTAGACTATTATATCAGTTGCCGTTGGTCTATTATCGGCAATCAAGACAAACTCATTCTAGAGCGGCCGTCGCTTCCCAGCCAAAGTATCATCAACGACTAGAGTTTTTCAAGCAATATAATAAATGCACATACACAACAGATAGAAGGATGTAGAGAGTTAACGGTGACGGCCTTTCGCCGTGGGCATCGTCAGTGAGAAGGCGACATTCAGACGTGGGTGTTTGTCCATGGCCAACTCAGGATGCAAATGCCATAAAAACATGAGAATGACATGGACTCAGTCATGATTCAACTATATCGGCACAAATCAAACATAAAAACGAGATTTTGAAGACTCAATTCAAAAGTTTAGATTGATCTTTCATTCAGGCACTCTATCAAAAAGTTTACGTGCAATAAAGAAAACAAGTTCTAATATTGACTTTAACGCAAAAGCTTGATCTGGACACGGTGCTTACGACTCTAGATTGGCAACATCCATAAAAAACCAGCTTTGATTTGTAACAGAAAGGCTACCATCTCCTCCTTTAAGCAATGCACACTTAACTTCTACAAAAACGGGGGAAAATAAAGTGTCGCGGATGAGACTTACACAGCCGAACGTCGACGTCGACAGAGAGGACAAAAACAGCAGTGGATGGCGAATGTGTTCCTACTTCGGCCTTATCTTCCTCAGAACGCTATCGATCCTCACCCTAACAACGAGATATAACTCTCGACCTACGAAGTATTTCCCTACATTTTCTCTCTTTTCCAATGAGATCTCGATCGATTTTTTTTTTTTTTTTTTGAGAAATCCCTTTTTTCCGTTCCTCACCTCACTTGTAATAACCAACTCTCCCCTCCAGCAAACCAGATTTTTTTTTTCTATTATCCTCACTTGTAATAACCAACTCTCCCCTCCAGCAAACCAGATTTTTTTTTTCTATTATCCTCCCATCCCCCAGGCGCGAGCACACGCCAGCTAGTTCCTTCAACCGCTCAGCCAGCTCTGCCATTCTAGAAGCTTGGATTTGGTCCCGTCATCCCTTGTTTCTCACGGGCAATCTCACTGCATTCCTTCAGTCTCCGCTTGACCTTCTCGCCCTCTTAGACGTGAGTGTGCGCGAAGAAGGGAAACAGAACCAAGAGTTGGGCTTTTTTTTAATTCAAGTTGGCCATGAAGAAAGAAAAAATAATGAAGGAAATGGGCTGAGGAATTAGCAAAAATTTGGGCCTCAAAAGGAAATAATAGGCTAGATAAAAAAAATTTAAAAAAAAAATGGGCTGGGCATGTAATGAGCCAAGAATTTGGCTAAAAGAAACATGGGCAGGTCCACCCAATTTTGCTTTTATTTTTTTTTTACTATATATTTTTTGTCATTTTCACTATTTTTTTTTTTATTTTTGGAAAAAAGGATGGAGGCCTGAATATTTGACAAAAACTCAGGTGTCAACAATTATACCTGCCTCTAAACTTCAAGAAGTGTATAATTGGATGGACACTATAGCGTATGGTAACTTTTGTCATGGGTAGGTTTAATGGAGCTCGTAGTTGTAGGGGTTTCTATTCTTATATTTGATGAAGCTTTGAATATTATTACATACCCTCTAACCAATGTAACAACTTTATTTGTCGCTAAGAGGAAACTATTGAAAAATATGTGTTGACTTTGCAAAAGATGAAAACCCTTAAAATTGCTCAATTAAGAACATAGAAATGAAAGAATTGATACTTGATGATGAATTGTTTAAGAAATTAGAAAGAGGTTCCACTAACATCTGTAAAGTAAAAGATTTTGTTCTACCAAAAAGTACATCGTCTCTAAAGATATACAGTCTGAATTCATACCACACATTAAGTCAATCACTTTCAAGTAGTAATGTTTATACAAATACTTCGCACTGTAGTATAACTAGGGTAATTATACTTGGGGGCAGTGTGTCCTTGTGGAAGATCTCGCCCATCGAACATTGAGTCGTCCATTCTCTTTAATATCGATGTTCAAGACAACATGTATCTTTATGTTTGGCTAACCTCAGTCTAATGCACAAAAACTTTCTATTGCATGCAGATATATGTAAAAAAATGAACATGATGATTTGTCCATTCAAATGCACTCATCTTTCCTATTTCCTAACGTGTAAAATGCTACTATTCAAAACTAACAAATAGAACATAGTATTTCAATTGGAGAAGTATGAGGTTAGCCAAACATGACAAAATATAATGCCCTAAACAAAATAGACGCCTCAATGTTCAGTAGATAAGATCTTCTACAAGGACACAGCCTCCCCCAATTCTATTCCCCTAGTTATACAACAGTGCGGAGTATTTGTGTGAACATCACTACTTGAGAGTGATTGGCTTAATTTGCGGTATGAGTCCAGACTGTATATCTTTAGTGATAACACACGTTCAAATAGAACTAAATCTTTTACTTCATAGTTGCTGTGGAACCTCTTTCCAATTTTTCAAACATTTCATTATCAAATCAACTCTTTTATTTTTATGTTTTTAGTTGAGCAATTCTTAGGGTTTTCATCTTCTGCCATGTCAACACATGTTTTTCCAACAATTTCCTCTCTAGCGACAATTGAAGTTATTATATAGGTTAGAGGGATTGGGTAATGTCCATAGCTTGATTAAATATAGTAATAGATAACTCCTATAGTTGCGAGTTCCATTGGATGAATGCATGACAAAGTTACTATACATTATAGTGTCTATCCAATTATTACACCTCTTAAAGTCTAGATGCATGTATAATGAGCCATTGTGACATGCAGATTGGAAACTTGTGTTTGTGAACTTGCCATCATAGGGCCTCCTTGAGGGTTAGAATGTATTATTGATGAATTTAATCGCTTGGATTAGAGTATCTCTACACTATGTACTTCTTGGTGGAATCCACTAAGTGGGGAGTTAAATGCCATTTATCCTAGGGTAATTTTCTTACGTGGTGAGCATATCCCTTGTCGTATTAGTTAACCATCTCAATCCCTGATCACTCTAGAGTCGGGCTGGTTATTAGATAGCTGGATGTTATTCTCGCAAGAGTAATTATGGAGATCAAAAAGTGAGACAAATGTCACTTTCACTTGAATTTATAGATAAATATTATATAATACTCAAGAAGTCATCCTGCTCCGTATGGATATCATTGTTTGTCTGGATCTTATTTTTTTCATTTACTGCAATAAAGGGTCGCTATGTGTCTGAAGTAGCATTAAAAAAAGAAGATACTCTACGAATGTCCAACATCTTCTTGTCAATTTGTGCAATAGTTCTACGAATATATAAAAACAAGTTAACAATAAAAATTTGGATTTATTCCTTCATAGGGTAAAGGAAATCTAGATGCCTGGAGAGTATATCTTTGCTTCTTTCAAACACCTGTTTGTAGTTACCTTCATCATCCTAAACACTAAGCATTACTACATATTTATGCAATGCAATTACATATTATGCAATTAGGCCGTCGTTTGTCTTTCTTTTCTTTTCTTTTCTTTTTTTGGGGTTGGGGTGAGGGAGGGGGGAGTAAATCTCACTATCACCATGTTTTAAATGCGCTCAATTAGCTTTGACATATGTGAAGGGGCTAGTACGAACACCTAGAATGGGGTAAATAGGTGTTAAAAAAAATTGCAAAAACATTTGTAAAAACTTTAATTTTAGAACGGAGTTTGAAAGTCAACGAACTTAGATGATTCTTTGAATCTCTAAAAATTGAGCAAAATTACAAATAAGTAAAGGAGTTTATGGAAGAGAATAAAAACATAAGGTTTATAGTGGTTTAGCTTAGATCAAGCCTATGTTCACTCTTCAACGCTAACAGTCTACTGGCTGAATTCCACTATGAATCAAAGGAGATTTTACAGTCACGCAATTTCGACTTCACAGTGCAAAGACTCTACTATACTCTTCTAAAGTCTCACAAATATTTGTTCTCTCTCTCTTAAGTACAATTTGAACTTCAACAAATGAAATAGCAAAGAACTAGAAAGTTTCAAATTTTGAAATTTTTCTTTTTCTCACTCTTTCAAACAACTAGAGAGTTCGCCTTAAATAATCTTCCATGCCTTCACGACCGTTGGCACTTTTCAAAGGAGTTTTCCAATTTACCATTGACAGAATCAATCAAGAAGATCTCGAGTCGTTTTAATAATGTAATAAAAGCTTGTCAATCTTGTTCGCCCATACAATCAGGATCATGGTTTCCATAAGTAGAATCTTCCAAGTTTGTTTGGCTTCCAAAAGATTTGATTATCGAAATTGATTCCAATAAGGATAATCAATCACATAAGTGCTATATCTAACCATAAGGTCATCCATAAGCCATATGAATCGAATTATTGAAGGAACAAAAATAATCTCGTATCTGGATAAGTTTTCATTCTTTAATGTCGTTCAGTCTGGAATTTGTCGACGTGAGTAGACTTTGATCCTAAAATTTGTCAGTCTTTAGACTTTGACCTTAAAGTCTTGGAGTCTTCAGACTAAACTGTGAAAAGGTTTTGTCAACTTCAAAACAATAAGGGAGTTTTCTCCAACAATCTCCCCATTTTTTATAGTGACAAAACTTTGCTATAGCCTGCAAAACAACTTTCAAGCAGTATGTGATATCTTATAAAAATAAGTTGATTACGACATGGATAGCATTGATTCTGCAACCACAGAAAACATGTTAATCTTGAAAAGATAAAACAAATAACTATCCAACAACAATCATTATCACAGAAACATTACGTTAATCAGTTCAATAGTCAACCAAACAAATCCAAAAGTCAAACTTCAAACAATCAAACAAAAATCCAAACCAAAGTTAAAAAAACCATTTAAAAAATTAAATATGCATCATTCTCCCCCTTTTTGTCAACAGCAAAAAGTAGAGAACCTCAAAATGAAAGTGAAATGAAATCAGGGCTATTTGGGGATGCGAATGAGTTGGAAATCCTCCATAGACTTAACATTATCCTTCAGCTACTCAATATCCTCACCCTTTGCATTTGCTTGAACTTGAAGCTTAAAGGCTTGTACTTGCTCATGTAGAGAATCTGAAGTAGATGCCAAAGCTGTTTTGAGATTCTTGATCTCAAACTCCATCCCATATTGCTAAGCCTTCAAATCTAGAAGGATTTCTAGCAGCCTTTGAAAGTCTGTTGTTGGTACTGTTGGTGCACTAAGTCTAGCCAAATCAATTCCAGGAGTATTGAGATGTGAAGGAACATCAGCAGTTCAATCACTAAGACTTGGAGAGGATGCCTCAGCACTAGCTTCAGGAAATTGAGAGGCATATACATCCTTTGGATCGGCAGGAGAATGACTAACATCATCACTAGTAAAAACAGGTGAAGAATTACCTCTTTTTTCAACAACTCCCCCTATTTCCATGCCTACAAGTGGAGAAAAGAATTCTTCTTTTGCTCTTTCTCAACATCAGCACCCAAGTGATGTTCTTTCTCTTTTCCATCTCCTGCATTTCCACTCCTAGTCTTCTCAGAATCTTCTAACAAGGATTGATACTTGTTATCTAAAGTCGGCTCAAAAGAGTCATCTAGACCCTCTTCTTCTCCTGATTTTCTTCCTTCTTCTTCTTCTCTTCTTTCTTTTTCTCCTTCTCTTTCTCTTTCCTCTACCCTTCTCTCTTCACTTCCTTCTCTTCTCTCCTCTCTCCCTTCACTTCTCTGCTTTGCCTCTTCTGGCTGCTCAAAACTAACAAAACTCCAAAGATTTTTCAATGTGAAAGCAAAAGAGTAAGCTCGTCCTCATCCTCTTCATCCTGAAGAATAAGAGCTCTTCTCTTCTTTGTTGATTCAATTACGGGCTCTTTGCCTTTTCTTTTCCTCGCAACAGAGTCTTGCTTTGTTTTGCTCAGGGACTTCTCCTTAAAGCGCTCCAGGGCCTTGTTCAGTTCCTTTAGCCTCATTTTCAACACCATCTTCAATCTTATCACCATAGGAGCAATGGTTCGAGCACAGAGAGCTGTAGGAAGCTGAATTTGAAAATGTTGAAACAATTTGGTGACCAATGCAGAGTAAGGAAATTGTCCCTTATTTTTCACAACGGTCCTGTACATGTGCATCAGGATTGTGTGTGGCAGCAAGAACTTCATCCATTACTGATGGCAAACATCAGTTTAGTTTCTGAACAAGAAACATCAGTCTTGGAGATTGATTTGGGTTGAATGCAGTTTATCACGACCTTGTGCAGCAAGATGTTGGAGGCAATCATTCTTTGATAAATAATGCCACCCTTAGAAAGTCTGTCCTTCACAAGGAAACTTGTAGCATGACCAACAGTCACATTTATTGATTGGAAACCCCATCTTTCCACACCAATAACGTCCGCCAATGTGTCTACGTCCACCACAAACTCTTTATCCCTTACAATAAAACAGAATCTATTCGCATCTAGAAATGACAGATTCTAATAGAAATAAGCAATTAATTCGGCATAAGCGACAGCGGTCTCCGAACAAAATCTTTCAAGTTGAAGAAGAGTAAATCTCTCCCTCAGGTTCACCTTCACAGAGTCTAAAAAATCAAAATCCACAATTTGAGGGTTCATCACCCCTTTTTTTCAGCAATTTGGAGTAAGTTCTTTGATGATCTTTGGATTGAAATAAATTTGTTCCCTCACCATGTATTTCTGCAACAATGCTCATCCTAGGCTAAAAGTTTGCATACAACCTCTCATCATCATCCTTAATCTCAGGCTAATTAAAAGAACCAAATCGAGGATCACTTGGAAAGTTTGGCAAAAGTCTTATCTGCCAAACCTTCAAGCGCAATATCTAACCTTTCCATTGATCTCAAAAACTGAGTCTCATTCCTGTAACCTCTCTTTCAAAAACTCATCAATGAAAGTCATAGCAATGCCACCCTGCTTTAACTGATTGTAGAGTTTAAAGAGGAACTCGGGTTTTAGCATTCTTACGGGTTCAACATTTTCCACAATCTCTTCTTCTGCTGGTTGGCGCAGAGAATGTTGAGTAGGATGCTGTTGAGAGTGTTGTTGTAGTTGCTGAGGAGAATCTTCTTCATCGCTCAAGTCAAAGTGAGTAGGACCCTCAGGCATGCTTCGTGGTCCCCTGCTTGCAATCTTGGAAGACTTTCTTTGGAATAACATTGTTGTAGTCGATGAGGATTTCTCTAACTTATTTGTTTAAGAAAGATGAAAACTTGGAGAACGATCTTGAGAGTAAAAGTGAGAAAGTAGAAATTTTGTATTATAGGGTTTGTGAAAGTGGAAATGGAGAAGAAAGACACGACAAGTATAAAAAACAAATGAAACCGGTCATCCGAACCGTCGTACGGAAACATACCATCACACGAAAATTTCCTTTTTGAAAATGAAAATTGTCAAAAATTCAAAATTTGAAAAATATAACTTCCAAAAATAAAATAGGTAAGCAATGATTAAATATCAACATACATTTTCGATAGCTAAAATTAAATTGCCTCTATTTAAGAAGTAATAACTTACATATGTAAATTTTGGATATTCTCAATTTGACCGGTAGATTAGATAATATTTAGTCTAGTGCGAATAGACTCAAATAAACTTTTCTCCAGTAGTTTTGTAAATATATCTACCAACTAATTCTTCAAGTCAATGAACCGAATTATAATTTCTCTATTCTGAACATGATCTCTTATAAAATGATGTCGAATCTCTATATGTTTTGCCCTTGAATGAAGAATTGGATTCTTTGTGAGATTAATGGCACTGGTGTTGTCGCATTTGATCTCTGTGCATGATTTTCAATTCCAAAGTCTCTTAGCTGTTGCCTTATTCACAAAATTTGAGAACAATAGCTTCCAAGAACCACATACTCTACTTTTGCTGTTGAAAGAGCTACAGTATTCTACTTTCTTGAGAACCAAGACACCAGCTTGTTGCCCAAAAGTTGACAAATGCCAGAAATACTATTTCTATCAACTTTACAACCCGCTAAATCTATGTCCGAATATTCAAGGAAAGTAAAGTCTCATTCTTTAGGATACCACAAACCTAGCTTTGGAGTAGTTGCAACATATTTGATGATGCGTTTTGCAACACTTAAGTTAGATTCTTTGGGACCTAATTGGAATCTAGCACAAATACAAACACTAAACAAAATGTCAGGTCTATAAGCAATAACGTAAAAAAGCGAATCAATAATACTCCCGTAGAGCTTTTGGTCAATTTCTTTCCTCCTTTATCTTTGTCCAGCTTCGAAGAACTTGACATTGGTATCTCAGATTTTTGCAATTCTCCAAACTAAATTTCTTGATAAGATCTTTTGTATATTTTTCTTGATGAATGAAAATTCATTTCTTCAATTGTTTGACTTGTAATCTGAGAAAGAAAGTTAATTCATCCATCATGCTCATCTCGAATTCATCCTGCATATACTTAGAAAACTTCTTGCATAAATTTTCATTAGAAAATCCAAAAATAATATCATCGACATAAATTTGAACTAATAAAAAGTTTTTTACTTCTTTCTTTATGAATAAAGTAATATCTACCTTTCCCTTTCCAAAACCATTTTGGATTAGAAATTTACTTAACCTTTCATACCAGGCTCGAGGTGCTTGCTTTAGTCCATATAAGGCCTTCTTCAATTTATAGACTGAGTTTGGCTTTCTTGGATCTTCAAAACCATATGGTTATTCCACATAGACTTCTTCTTGGATAAATTCATTTAGGAATGCACTTTTGATGTCCATTTGGAATAACATGAAATTTCTATAATAAGCAAAAGCAAGTAATAATCTAATTGCTTCTAACATTACTACTAGTGCATAGGTCTCATCATAGTCTATCCCTTCTTCTTGCGTATATCATTTGGCCACAAGTCTTGCTTTGTTTCTTACCACTTTTTATTTCACGTCCACTTTGTTCTTGAAAACTCATTTAGTTCTAATAATAGATTTACCTTTTGGTTTAGGAATTAGCTCCCAAACATCGTTGATGCTGAACTGTTTGAGCTCTTCTTGCATAGCTTCAATCCAGCTTTCATCAGACAGGGCTTCTTCTATACTTTTGGGTTCTATCTCAAAAATAAGTGCTAATGCGCTAGACTCTTCTCGTCTTTTGGATCTGGTATGAATTCATTCATCAATGTTGCCAATGATGAGTTCCTTGGGATGACTAAATTTATACTTCCAGTTACTGGTTGATTTGAAAGTTTGTTGATCTTCTGCTTCAATTGAATCTTCTAGTTCTGCTCGTTACTAATCTTTAGAAGTCTGAACCGCGTCGGGGGAAGTAGACTTTGTAAAGTCTGGAGCAGGTTCAGATTTTTCAAGTTGAGTTTGATCTAGTTGATTTTGCATAGAGTCTTAAAACTTAACGTTCATAGATTCTTCCACAGATTAAGTCTTATTATTGAAAACTCTGTATGATTTGCTTGAGGTAAAGTAGCCAAGGAAAATTCATTCATCTGACTTTTCTTTCAAACTTCCCAGTTTAATCATTTGCACTTTTCAAAACAAAACACTTACAACCAAATACATGAAAATAAGAAACATTTGGTTTTTTCCCTTTATACACTTTATAAGGAGTTTTCTCAAATATATGCCTCAAGAACACTCTATTGATAATATAACAGGCTGTTGAAACTACTTTAGCCCAAAATCGAGAGGAAATTTTACTCTCAATTAATAGGGTTCTTGCCATTTCCTACAAAGATTTATTCTTTCTTTCTACAACCACATTTTGTTCTGGAGTGTATGGAGAAGAGAAAACATGCTGAAAACCATAATCATCACAGAATTTTGCAAAGTCTTGATTTTCCGAACTCACATCCATGGTATGTACATATACTTGAAATAACATATCATTTTTCATTCTGAACTTTCTTAGCAAATTTTGAGAAGTGAGAGAAAGCTTCAAACTTATTTGCTAGAAAATAAACCCAAGTAAAACGAGTGTAATCATTCCACGATTACTAGGCAGTATCTCTTTCCACCAATGTTTGAGTCATGGTTAGTCTAAAGAGGTCCATATGCAGAAGCTGCAAAGCTCGATTAGTAGAAATTTGATTTATAGGTTTAAAGAAACTTCTAACATATTTTCCCAAAACACAAGGAGTGCATAATTCAAACTTTTAATAAGTTAGGTTGGGAAGACCTCGAACAAGCTTCTTGGATGAAATCTTGGCAATCTACTTCATATTAACATGACCAAGCTTTCGATGCCAAAGATTTGCTTCATCTTGAATGGATATAAGACACTGAGAGCTTTCTAGTTTTATATCCATGAGGTAAATGTTCTCATGCCTTCGTCTAATAAAAGATTAAGAGAAATCTTTACTTGTTCTCGAACAGATGCCTTCTTGGAAGTTAATTTTGAATCAATGTCACAAAGATGACTAATGCTGAATAGATTGTAATTTAGTCCTTCCACCAAGGAAACATTATTGATAGTCAGGCTTCCAATCTTCACGGTTCCACAACCAACGATTCTTCCCTTACTGTTTCCACCAAAAGAAACTTTTCCACCATTTTTTTTTTAACAAGCTTTATAAAGCAGCTAAAGTCTCCTATCATGTGCCTCGAACAGCCACTATTCAAATACCATTTGATTTTTCTTTTGATAGTGACATGTGATCAAGAAAAGAACTCAAGACTTTCTTTGGTACCCATATTTTATTGGGTTCAAGGGAGTTAGTATTAAACATTGTCTTTGTCCAATCCCTCTTAACAGGTCTCCAGACCTTGGGACATTCCCTATCAAAATGTTTTGAGCTGTTACACTTCGAACATTTGAGAGCACTTCGGCTAACAGGTTTTATAAAAACCTTTTGAAAATGATTTTTGTAAAATACTCTTATAGGTCTTTATTTGATTCTTTCTTTAACTTTGGGAAAATTAATTAAAGGAATCATTTCTGAAGTCATTCCCAAACCAGATTTGTTAAAATAAGGTTTTTGTACATAAAGAATTTTTTCCAACTTCTCAGATCATTTTGAAAATCTTTTTTTGATGTTTGAAATATCTTCATTCAAGAAGACATTTTCTTTAGAAAGAGAATCTGAATTTTCTTTCAAATCAACAAATTTTTTGTTCAGACTTTCAAATTTCTCTTTCCAAGAAGATTCCTATTGCCTTAGTTTGGAATTCTCCCTCTTTAGTTCAGAAATCTTTTTAAGAGATGTTTTGAGACTAAGATAGAGTTCGTCTACATACGAGACTTTAACAGGAATTTTTAAATTACTAATCTTAATTTCTTTGTGTGAGTCTAAATCAGAGTTTGTTTCAAGGTCCGAGTCTGACTTAGATTTGGCCATTAGACATATATCGGCATATTCTTCACCACTTTCCTCTCATTCAGTATCGCTCAATGTTTCTGCTTTGAGAGCATTTTTGTATTTTTCAGTTCTTCCTTTCTTTTTCTTCAACAAATGGCGGTTGAGTCTAATGTGCCCATTTTTCTCATTCAAAGCAAATCATGTCTTTGTTAACTCCATCATCCTCAGTTGATTTGTTTTGGAAATTTTAAATGCCTTGCTTCTTCCAGTTGAATCTTCTTCCATTTCTATTCAACTTCCTGAATTTCCTAATCATGAGTGCTAGTTCTTCATCATCCATGTCTTCTTATGAATCTGTATCATCAAAATCATCTTTAGATTTTAAAGCAATTGACTTCTTACTTTTGGGATCTTCTTCCTCATCGATTTGCTCAACTTCATCTAATTGAAATGTGCCTACTAGTTCGTCTACTGAAAGAGGCATGATCCTCTAGGTTTCTCTAATTGATGTTTTCACATGATTCCAATTTTGGAGAGTCTACGCAGCAGTTTATTGACTTTCATTAGTCCTGATATTGATTTTCCTTGATATGCTAATCCATTTATAATTTCAGTGAAACGACTGACATATCAGTGATGGCTTCTCTAGGCTTCATTTTGAAGGCTTCATATTGTCCGAGTAAAATATTGATTTTTGTTTCCTTTATTCGATCAGTTCCTTCATAGGTAACATGCAATCTGTCCCAAACATCCTTCGCTGTTTTACAGGAAGAAATTCAATTATACTCAGTAGGAGATGAAGCACAGTATAAAGAGTAGATAGCTTTAGCATCAAGAGCTTATCTCTTGGTTAATTCTTCTTGTGTCATTATGTCAGCGTCTGTAACTTCTTTTCCTCTTTCTAAGATTGATGTAGCTTTGGGATTGATCCATTTTTCTACCACATCCCATTCTAGGAGATCTTTCGATCTTAGAATGCATTCATCTTGTTTTTCCACACATTGTATTCTTTTCCATCAAAGTAAGGAGGTCTAGTGTTGCTTTGGCCTTCAACCAAACTTGGAGCCAAAATACTAGCCATAGATCTTTAGCTCAGAAGTAAAAACACTTCAATAAAATAAGCACACATGCTTTGATACCAATTGAAAAGGCTATTACGGACACCTAGAGGGAGGTGAATAGGTGTTAAAAAAAAATTGCAAGAAGGTTTATAAAAAACTTTACTTTTAGAATAGAGTTTGAAAGTCAATGAACTTGGATGATTCTTTGAATCTCTAACAATTGAACAAAATTACGAATAAGTAAAGGAGTTTAGGAAAGAGAATAAAAACACAAGGTTTATAGTGGTTCGGCTTAGATCAAACCTACATCCATTCTTTAGCACTGACAGCCTACTGGCTGAATTCCACTATGAATCAAAGGAGATTTTACAGTCACGCAATTTCGACTTCATAGTGTAGAGACTCTACTATACTCTTCCAAAGTCTCACAAATATTTGCTCTCTCTCTTGAGTACAATTTGAACTTCAACAAATGAAATAGCAAAGAACTAGAAAGTTCTAGATTTTGAAATTTTTCTTTTTCACATTTTTCGAACAACTAGAGAATCCGCCTTAAATACTCCTCCATGCCTTCACAATCATTAACACTTTCCAAATGAGTTCTTCCAATCTATCCATTGGACAAAATCAATCAATGAGATCTCGAGTCATTTTAAGAATGTGATAAAGCCCATCAATCGTGTTCACCCATACAATCAAGATTTTGGTTTTCATAAGTAGAACCTTCCAAGTTTGTTTGCCTTCCAAAAGATTTGATTATTGGAATTAATTCTAATAAAGATAATCAATCACATAAGTGCTATATCCAACCATAAAGTCATCCATAAGCCATACGAATCGAATTATTGAAGGAACAAAGATAATCTTGCATCTGAATAAGTCTTCATTCTTCAGTGTCGTTCAGTCTAGAATCTGTCAGCGTGAGTAGACTTTGATCTTAAAGTCTATCAGTCTTCAGACTTTGACCTTAAAGTCTTGGAGTTTTCAGACTAGACTATGAAAAGGTTTTGTCAACTTCAAAACAATAAGGGAGTTTTCTCCAACAATATGTTGCTAGACTGAAAGAGTAAGTTCTTTTCATTTATACACTGGTTAAAGTAAGATAAGTAGTAGAGTCTGCACTCAATATCATCTAAAGCTCTTCGAACCAGGCAAAAAAAAAAACGCTCGAAGACATTCTCAGAGTACATGCAGGATGTGTAGAGAGGCATATATATATATATATATAAACAACTAGTTGAAAAACTTCCTTGATATTAATTTGTTGCAGCTTTCTTTTGACATTAAGTTCAAAACTAATGGAGAAACTATTTTTACATTATCTGGTTCCCAAATTGCCTCGGGAAGTTTACATGGCTTCTCTTCCGATGATCAAATAATGCTGACAGCTTCTCCTTCAAATCCTCGCACTCCACACCCCTGCTTCTCTCAACCTTCAAAATTCAAGTTATCACCATGCATGTCATTAATACATCCATACGCTATACCATGTCATGGAGAATTCTGTAAGTTTAAATCAAATAAAATAAATAAATGGGTCATTAACGATGGTAAAGCACCTGAACGTGTAGATTGTAGAAGGTTGTTTTCATTTCTCCGCATGACTCGAAGGTGGAAGAGCTTATTACAGGAAATCCCAGATAATCCAAGGCGAGCAAGACCTCGGAGAAATCGACAGTCTTATGAGTCATGACCTTTCTGGTGCTTATTTGAATTGCAACCTCACTCTCACTCAAACGAGTCGTGGAGATGGATGGCACCAAAATTTGAAGTGAACCTTTCCCTCTGCTAATTTCTTGGTGACTAGTGTAAGAATCTCCATCTCGGGAAGCATTAATTCTTGATAACTGTTTTCCTTCTCTTGAGTGAGTTTCTCCACACGCTGTTGCAGTTCCGGTATGTATTTCAGCGCTCGGGACACCGTTGTCGGGACACTTAACTTTTTCTGAAGGAAAAGAAATGAGATCAAACTCTGTTAAAACCAAATTTACGGGGCAATTTTCTCTAATTTTTCTAGTACCTAAATGTTGAGATAAATTGAGTATGTGGTGACTTGAAGTTGAATGAGCTATCGACAAAAATGGAAAAAGAATATTAGAAGTGTAGTTACTTTCGTACGATGTTTATTATATCAAAATAATTACTTTAGTACTACATAAGTGGAAAAACAATCACTTAAGTGTCTCTAGTGACAAATTTTGACAATTTGTTTAATGTGGCTTTTTTTTATATATAAATTTTAATGTTTACTTGGCTTTCTTATAGAAAAGAAAATCCAAGTGGACAATAATCTGGCACTTAAAACTCATTCTCTCATTCTCTCTTCTTTCTCTAATCCTACAGTAGACCAATCTCAGAGAGAGGAGGGGGAGGGAGGGATTGTTTGTCAAGCTTAAGCTCTCATGATGTCACGATTCATTTCTAATGGTGGCTCACCCACCCCAAATCGACCTCATAAACGATTTATCCAGCTCCAACTCCCCCTTCTAACAGCAAGCGCAAGCCCATTCCCATCCCCACCCCCCCCAACCCCTCCCTCAACGTCACCACCTTCATCTCCTCCCATTCCCACCGCCGCTCTATGGCCTTCATTTTGACGCCTCCTCTAGCCTCCTCGTCCCCTTTACCAACCTTTGGCGCTTCGTCAACTCCCTCGCCTCCCACCTCTCCACCATGGGCATCCGGAAGGGCAACGTCGCCGTCCTCCTGTCCCCCAACTTTATCTCCTTTCCCATCATTTGCCTCGCGGTCATGTCCCTCACCACTGTCATCACCACCACCGATTAGTTGTCCCTTGTTCTCTTAATTTGAACGTGTTCTTCACTGTAATTCTTTTTCCCAAAATCCAAAACCTTCATCGGGGCTCCTGGTTTACTCTCAACGCTGGCGTTTGTTACTATCCATCCTCAAAATTCTAGTGTTTAAATTTCAATACCAATGAAACAAAATCACACATATGAAGTAGCAAACCTCCATTGCATGTTTCAGCTGCTAATTCTGCCCCAAATTCTTGGTTGTGAGGTTAGGGTTCGAAGAAAAGGTCGAATTCAGGGCAGTCATGTGCTGCTGACTCACTGTACCGGTGAGCCACGTTGGTCATAAAAAATGTTTAGAATATTGCCATGTCAAATTTCTGGCATCCCAAATCAGCAATAACACTTATGTGATTATTGTTTTACCAAAGTGGCATTGGAATGACCGCTCAAAAAATTCTAAAATTTGAGAGTCGTATGAAAAGTTGGGGTACTTCTAGTATTCTTTTCTAGATAAAAGAGATAATGAAGTCAAACAATAGGCTGGTATTAGGTTAAAGAATCCGTTTGAAGCCTTAAAAGATCCGAATTGTCAGGAAAGAAGATCAATAACATGAATTTATACAAACATAAAAAAGGATTTGAAGAAAAGAAACTAGGTTTATATATGATTACACAACGTCCACTAGCTACTAATGTTTTACTATTCTCTCCATCGCTCTTTTTAACTTTGGCAAAGTGTATCCAAAGAACGGCAATAAAACAAAAGCTTTTAAAAATTCCCTCAAAGATATAGGATAATAGCATTAGTATAATTACCATTTGATCAGCAGCCGGAAGTAGTGAGCGGAGCGTGGAGTACAAACTGTTCATCTTCTTCCGCCGATCACGCTCACTGGCGTTGTGGTTCAGCTTCTTGACCATCGTTGCTTCTTCGCCTTTCACCACTCCAAATGGGATACCGAGAGGATCGAACGCTTCCTCCGCCAGAGGAGACGGTGTAGGAGGTGATAAGAAGGGAAAATGGACAAGAGGTGGTGAATAGCAAGTGTAGGCATCTCTGTGTATGTAATTCTCTTGTTCTTGGCTTTGTGGAATCCTCTAAGGGCCAACCACTGGAGAAAAAGACAACATCAGTATGTATTGCTCTTTCTAAGGTTGTTGAAAAAACTTAGTTCTATAAGAAGGTGAGATGACCATGACTATATAAAACTCCCCTGACGACCTCAGCTAAAGATTGATCGCATAATATATCGGAGCAAGATGACTGATTTCTTTATCTTCTCTAGAATAATAGGGTTGATTAAGGCCCGTGACATCAACAAGTTCATCTCTTTTGGATAAAATTTAATTATGGATGTCTTGTCTAAAGCTTCACCTGGCGTGCACGTGTATCTCTAGCGTGTGCAGGACTCGTGGGTTTTGTGTGGCTAAGCTTCTTGTGCTCACTTCTGTTGCCGACCATGCACGAGCGCCCAATACATTTTTCTACTATTTGTACATTATTGAGAGATGAAAGAACCCCTTTTTTCTTGATTTATTTGGTTAAACGTATGTCATATGAACTGTCAGAATATTTAGATATAAAATCACACCTCCATTTATCACCTTAATATTTTGGGTTGGACTTTTTTCAAATTATTTTAGAGTTAGGTTCTGTCATTTTTTACTGTGCATAAACCCTCGTTATTTAAATTTCACATGCCACTCCTAATCCAACTTGCAAGTGAGAAAAGGTTTTAAAAATATCCTACATTATTTGATAATGAGGTTTATATGCTCTTTTTATATATATGATCTTTTTTTCACTTATCAATTTATGCTTCTAGATTGGACTTTATAACATGAACCACATACTAGCATAGGCATATGCATGTTTTTACTCTGTTAGTGAGCTGTCATTCCATTATTTTGGTAAATTATTTCTTGTACTCTCTCTCCCTATCTGACTTGATGGATGTTTTATTTTCTGTCTTGATTGAGTGCAATTAATCGTTTTTGTTTAATGGGTCATATATGTATATATGTGTGTGTGTATAATCCTCAATGCACGCGGTTCAATTATTTTATAATAAGATACCTGACTTGGACTAAACTATTGGGACGGTCATTTATATAATGCCTAATTAGATGTAATCGTGCATTGTATATTTCAGCTTTCCTTTTTTCTTCTTTTGGTAAAAGAAAAGGGAAAAAAAAAACAGTGACTTGTAAAGTGCACACGCCCTGCACACCAAAACACGTGCCCAAAACGAGGTTATCACCATAAGTCACGCGCATCACTTGCCACACCACGCATCTCCGAGGAATTATTTTATGAGCATAGCATCTATTATATCTATATTTAAGTCAACATTGGATTTTTTTTCTCCATTTATTTAGCATTCCAAGAGTATCTTTACATTAAATAATATGATGACAACGTAAGAACATAATGAATCTATATCCTGTAATTTCTCACTACCCTCAATAGTCCAAATTTAATTTAGTATATATACTATGTTCATCATGAAAATGACAAGTATTATTCATACCCACGATGGACTAACCTTTACATGTCAGGACTTCAGAGAAAGTGCACTTTAGTGTTACCATAAAACAAAAATTGCATTTGAGCGTAACCAAAAACGAATGCATTTGAGAAATTTAAGTTCTCTTGGAGCCAGCCACTACACTCTCACATGAAATTGTATTGCCTTACAACGCCCCCAAACAGGAGAAGATATAACTCCCAGAGCATCCAGATCTAGAGTAATCCCCTATCCAATGAGTCAAAAAGAATAGGCACTGCCATTTCAATAACCAGTCATCGTGTATGCCTCATCAACTAATTTAGAATGCTACATAATAAAAAGAAAAAACAAAAAAGGGATACAAAGAGAGACCACTGTATCAGTTACCGGCGACCTCTTCTTCCTCTCCCACGGTTTCCTCTCCCTCTGCCAGGGAAGCCTCGTTTATCCGACTTTAACCCCAGTGATTGAATTCCCCTCCTCTTTTCACCCCAGGGATCTCTGTCTTCCTCGTCTTCGACATACTTGGCTGAGCTTCTGGAAATGAAGGATATTTCTCTGGACCCTCCTGGTCCCAATTTGACATCATTTGGAGCACCAGGAGTGCGCTGGTCATGTTGGAGAGCCGCCACCCTCTCTCCCAATGGAAGAGAGTCCTCCTTTGCTAGTGACACACGGTTGAAGAACGCCTCTGCATGACGCTCGTCCTTAACTTCATATAATCTACAATTTATCAAAGGAAAATATTAGCCATTAAAAAAAAAAACTCATGTATCCCCAACAGTCAATTTAATGAGTCTACCCAGTTCACTTCCAGTGTTTTCTTTAGCCTGCAGATTTAAGAACATACTTGCATGCCACAAAAATCCAGAGGATACCCGCACCGGGTAAAGAGGAAACATTAATTCCTCCCAATTTTCTGCAACGTAATCGGCACCGTCCACCGCATCAGCCACAATTGGCTATGGAGAAAATTTACCTTGGAACATGAGACTTCTTTTTGGTTCTATCCTTATCAAAAGCAGGCTCTTCCTCTGATGTCTGAGACTCAGCAGAGGCATCAGAATAATCTGAACCATCATCATCCTCCACATCAACGGGCTCAAAATGCTCCTCAACTAATGATGGTTGCTTCTTGGAAGACATTGGATGTAAGGAAATGTACACTTGTGATTGTTCATCAATTTGATAGTCCTGTGGACAACAATCAAAAGTATATCAAAATTCAATAAGCAGTTTTGAAACCTAACCAGAAGTTTTAAAACCTAAAATCCTACGATTTTGCACCTTTAAGACGACAACACTACACCAAGCCATTGGCAACTTCCAAAACTATATATGTATATCCACACACATGTTGAAATAAGTACAAGTGCATATGTACACTACTTTTTCTCCAAAGAGTAATCGGCTCATCATCAGCATCAGACCATGCAAAATCTACCAAAGCAAATTGGGTGCCAGAGTGGGAAAATAGAGCAAGAGCCTCAGGACCAGCAAAACATTTTAGCACACCATAGCATGTGAGGTTTTTCTTTACCTTATTTTCAAACATAGCTGCAAATCTTTCATCTTTAAGAACTTCACTGTCGAGTCCTTTCTTCTTCTTTGATTTTTTCTTGGGCTCATTGTCATCACTTTCTTTATTCTCGTTTTCAGCTTCATCATTCTCAAGGAGACGAGCAGCTAGAACCCTGTTAACTTTAGGTAATTTTCTTTTAATCTGCAGGAGAAAACAATAATCAATTAGATTAAATGATTACTACTCAAAGGTAATGGCCGACTAGGAAGCATCTGCCCATGTCAAACCAATTACACTTCAAAAGCTACCAACAACTCCTGGAGCCAAATCTGCTGTGTAATCCCCATTTATGCAAAGCTAAGATGAGGCTATATAGCTACAAAAATCATATGCAAACAAGCAAGGAAATCTTGCATTTACTAACCGTGATCCGAGAGGCACGTTCAGCTTCCAACTTCTCTTTCTTTCTCTCCTCTATATATGTATCATATGCAAAAGGATCCGCTAATGCCTTTGCCTGCAGTTTCGAAAATATATTGAGAAAAGAGTTGCATTGATAGTTCTCTAAAAGATCTCTATCAATAATGACTTGCTCATTACTCAAAAAGTCTAGATATACTCAATCACATGCAAGGAAATTTAAAATCTTAAGAAGTAGGGTTTTTTTCCTCCCATAATGCGTAACTGGAGGCAATACAGACTGCAATATTACATGCATAAAGTAAAACATCCTGACATCACATCATTAACAATAAAAAGGGGAGCATCCTCTACACCAGATACAAGAACACAATTGTTTAACGAGAATAAAATTCTAAAAGCAGCATAATCAATATTTCATTTCCTTTCCCAACCAAATTCACTAAAATATAACACCATCTGATTATAAATAAAGCCGAATTCTTCAGAATAATTTTTTGTGCATATACAAACTCGAAAGGGAGTAATTTTGCAAAAATTTCTGGATAAACCTTAAATGACTACGCATACACATAAGTGGACGAGTGCCTATATATGCACGTTCCCGTGCAAACAGAGAGCCACATGATTGTGTCAAGCTAAAATGGCACGGGAAGCAGAACTTCACTCAAACAAATGTTGAGAACTTTTCCCCCTTTATGCAAGATCTATGGAAAATGACCAAAAGAAAAGCTGCAGCATAATAAAGCATTTTCAAGCATGAAATCAGAGTAACAATGCATCAGATCTATTCAATTGATGTAAAGAGGAGATGAACTCACTTTCTTGTAAAGACGGTGATCAATAAAGAACCCATGCATATAAGCTCTTAGAAGGTTTGTGCCAATCAAATTTGTCAAATTCAACTTTTCAAGGTCCTCTTTTGTTACAAATTTGAAGTCGTCATATATGGTTGTTTGGCCTCCCTCCTCAAGCTCCTCCTATAAAAGGAAAATCTTCAATGAGACCATAGTACTCACCAAGGATAGAATAAAATAGAAGCAAATAACACTTTAGAACCAGACCGTCAAGCTTTCAAGATAAGCACACCACTTAGGAGCAGGTCCAAGAGCAGGAACGAAATAAGAGGGTATTTGGCTGCAATCCAAGGCCAGTAACATCAGTCCACTGTCCCTAAACACACAAATGTCATTTATTGCTCCCGCAGTCGGTTCAATGCTGGTCATGCCATCACCCTGAAATCCAGCAGAAACCAGTTAAAAATCAAAATGAACTTGCAACAGGGAGTATTGACAAATAACAAATTCTGAAAATTCTTTCTACAACAGCGACAAGACTCAAGAATTGACATTTTAAACAAAATGATCTAAAGAACCAGGTAAAAGTTAACATGCTAAATTTTGGATTGCTGTTGGAAAGATACCAAAAATACCGCTTGAACATAGAAATAGTGACGACAAAGGATAAGAACATGTAGCATTCATTTTGTATAAGAAACTCTAATTATAAAATTTCAGTCTTACTAGACTAGGAAAGGCGAAAATAGAGAAAACATGTACTCATTGGTCAATCTAGGCATCTTCCTCCTATAGGGCTTAAGTTAACCAGGCTGAATACAAAACAGCAACAGCATTGAAATAATAGCACCAATTTTTACCCTAAATGATTTGCACCATATACAAAGAAAGTATGGAAAGGAAAAAATAAGAAGCATAGCTTCTCATTGATACAACTCATACCGTCTCTGGGTCCCAAATCCTGACAATATGGTTATCAGTGGAAATCAGCTTTGGGTTTTCAGAATTCAGACTACGATGCCATTTAATATCCAATATTGCACTACCATACCTGCATAAGAACATAACCTTTTGTTTTTGTTATCAAGAAAATTCAAAAAACATGATCATTTCAAACTGAGGCAAAACCAAAAAAGGGACACAACTTGATAATTTTAATAACCAAGAGAAATCTCACATGTGATCCTTTACTCGTATGGGAAGTGAGGAACGCAAATCATATATCATAACCTGCATCACAAGTAAGATATTAGATTGCTATTTCAGTAGATAAAAGTTTTGGCCTCTCAATATAATCGAAGTATGGCCCACAATAAGGTGGATGTTGCCAACTCAGGAATTCACAAAATGTCCATCACTAACAAATCTCCATACCAAAATTCTCTAGCAGAAAGTGAACATTAGTGTGATCATAGACCTTTACTGAACATGATCTGATAATCAGACAGGATCGACCCTTTTTACTTTTTTTCAGTACACCATTATATATATTTGGTGCCTATATGCTGTAAACACCAGCAACATAACCCTCACTATGACTCTCTCATCCAACCCCTTGGAGTCTTTCATAAGGCCAAACAATCATTGGTCCGTTCTTATAAGATTTTCCACTATCAAGTAAGCAAGATCAGCTCTACTTGTTTGAAATGTGTATCTGGTAAGCCCGTTTAATTTAGTAACTCAACCATCTACAGGATAAAAGGCCTCTGAAAAGAAATCTACAATCACCCTTCAAACCATCCGAAGCTGTCTCAATCTCATTAACTACACTCGAGAACAATCCTGTTTCTTGACAATGACCAAATACACAAACTTTATGAAAAGTACAGTGTGCAATACAAGCATGTTCTTTGCGGTGCTTAATGTCTAAATTTAATAACAGAAGTTCCTCGAGAAAAATATGTATGAGCTTGAGCACCGCAAATGACTTCAAAAATACGGTAGCAAGTGCTTCGAAAAGGGGAATTGAGGAAAGGCCTGCTTGGCCACATATTGTAAGAATGGCATCATACCTTGCCTGCGCTACTTCCAACAGCCATCAAATAGCCGCCATCTCCATCAAATTCCACGGCAGTGACCTCCTATAAGTCAGGCAAGTACATGAGAAAACTTCCCCTCTCCATGAGAAGAAAACACAATGATGAAAGTGCTTATGCATACTGTTGAGAAATATTGTGAGTAATAAGGGTACAATAGTAACTTAGTTATGAGTAGGGTTAAGCACGTATATATTTGTAACCCTTTTCATTTTGATTATTAGAAAACAATTATCTCTTCACATGGTGTCAGAGCCACACTTAAAAAAAAAAAAAAACCCTAGCAGCCAGATTACCGGAGACCACTGTTCCGTCACCGGAAAGGCCGTGCCTCCGGCCGGCAACATTGTTCCGTCATCGGAAAAGGCCGTGCAACCCATGACATTTCACATTCTCCTCGGTTGATCGTATCCTCTTCTCCACTTTCTCGTCGTTCATCGGCCTCTACATTCTCCACAACGACTACAAGGTCACTCAAGAATCCATCTCCCACTAGATTAAAGGGCTTCACGCCTTGCTGGATAGATGAATATCCGATCTGGAGAAGTTGAAGCAAGCCAATGTGTCCGATCATGCGGAAGCATCTTTCTGATTGAGTGCAGATTATCTGACGAGATGGGTCAAATTTTGCGACGCAAAGAGTGCTGAAATTTCAGCCTCTCTTGTTTGCTTTCTGAACCCCGCATCCTTCCTCTTTTTCTGTGCGTGTATTGCACCGATTTGGACTAGAATTTGCCTTATTACGGGGAAAAGTAGATTGTGACGAGGGCACTAAAGCCCTCAACAGTGATGGTTGCAAAATTTCCTGGGACCAAAGTAGTCTTGCACGCAGTTCGACTCGTGGAATAAGTTGCCGTGACTATTCTTACTGGATTGTGTTCCAATTTGCTTGTGAACCTTTTTATTTTATTTTATTTGCTCTTGCCTTGGGATGCTTACTAATGACTTTGGTGTGGCTGCTGGGATTGACACGAGTTGCTGATTTTTTGGTGTCTTGCATCGTAATGAGGCCAGTGGTGCTTTTACTGGATTGACACGAGTTGATGACTTTGGTGCTGACTATGGGGTGCTGGAAAGGCTTCTAAAAACGGTGAATGATGGGATATTTTCTGGTGGTGGACGGTAACCTACTTTATTATTTCTACTGCACAAAATTTTAGAAGTGGTTATTACGGAGGATAGAGTTGTTGTTCCGCACTTGAAAGTGATTTGCATTGAATCAATAGGGATATTGAGAATAAGTATACTGGTGCTTTGGTGATTCGTATGGTGATTCGATTGAAGCCTTTCTATTTGGAATTTTTGTGTATTTGATTGAATTATTGGAATTAAGTATTGGCAATTGTGAAGTTCATTTCTTGGGCTCAATCATTCTTTATTCACTAATGGCGACCAATGGATCGACTTCTGGATCTCCTTTTGGTCATTTTCAATTAACATCTGTCAAGTTAGATGGAACTAATTATCCATCTTGGTCTAAAGCGGTCAAGGTCTATCTTACTGCCACCAGACAACTAGACTATCTCACGTCTACAATACTGTTTGACACGAGTAAAGCTGCCGATTGGATTGCAATAGATGCGATGATTCGAACTCTATTGTGGAATAGCATGGACCCTAAGGTCAATCATCACTTTATTCAATGTGACTCCGCTAAAGCAATTTGGGATAAGTGTGCATTACTCTATTCGGGGCAAAATAATATGATGCGAGTATGTGACGCATGGGAAAAGTTATTTGATATTCAACGTGGAGATCAATCCTTGTCAGATCATTATGCTCGGTTCACCACTCTCTGTCAACGATTGGATACTTATCTTCCTGCCTCGAACGATCCAAATGTTTTGGCTAAACGCCAAGAAGATTTGAGGGTAATATTATATCTCAAGTCATTGGGGCCTGAGTATTCATCTCTTCGTCAGCATATTACATCTCAGAGTTCTCTTCCCACAATAGATGAAGTCTTCTCCCAGGCTCTCCGTTCTACAATTCCTGAGAACAGTTCTTCGACACCGGCAGTGGAGATTAGTGCTATGCTTTCTCGTGGTTCTAGTGGACGTGGAGCTCGAGGTCGTGGTTATTGAGGTCGTGAACACAGTGTTGTTCATGGTGGAAGTCGTGGAGGCCGTGAAGGGGGAGTTGGGACTCGTGGTACCATCAATTCTGGGAATAGTCCTAGTTCCCGCTATTGCCATCATTGTTAAAGAGCTAGACATACAGAAGCTTATTGCTATAGACTTCATCCAGAGCTCAAACCACCTATTGCTACATATGCAGAAGTTGAGGATTCTCTTGTTCCTCCCTCAATGGCTCCACCAAGTTCAACTCAAGTTCTTAAGACAGGCGATTCGGTTACATTAACACATGCTGAGTATGATACATTGGTTCACTCCCAACAAGTGACAGGATCTTCAGCTCCTACTGCTACTCTGGCACAAACCTGTAAAGGTAGTTCATCATGTTTGTTGTTTGCATCGTCTGATTCTTGGGTTATAGACTCTGGAGCTACCAATCACATGACTGGTAACTCTAACTTACTGTCTTCTTTTCACTCTACATCTCCTTCATTATTGAATTCGGTTACATTAGCAAATGGTTCACAATCTCAAGTTACTGGTATGGGAGTTGCTCATTTGAGTCCCTCTCTTTCTTTATCATCTATCCTTCACCTATCAAAATCTCCTTATAATTTGATTTATGTTAGCTCGTTGACCAAAGAACTAAATTGTTCTATGACCTTTTACGCTTCTTGTTGTGTTTTTCAGGATCTGAGGGCTAGACAAATGATTGGTGGGGGACATGAATCCAATGGCCTATACTACCTTGATAAGAAGGTGTTAGCTGCCGCAGCTGTGAAACAGACATCCACTAATGTATATCGGATGCATTGTCGTGCTAGTCATCCACCACCAAACCTACTTCAACGTCTATTTCCTAAGTCTAAGTTTGTGAGTTCCTTTCAGTGTGAAGCTTGTCAATTTGGTAAACATCATAGAGCTTCTTTTCCTTCCCGTATTCAGAATCGTGTGTCTAGTCCATTTGAGTTGGTTCGCTCAGATGTATGGGGTCCATGTCGTGTGTCTAATGACTCTAGATTCAGATATTTTGTTACATTCATGGATGATTTTTCCCGAATGACTTGATTATTCTTAATAGAAGATCGTACATATATTTTTCATTGTTTTCAATTGTTCTATTTCGAAGTGTTGAATCAATATAATATCTCTGTCAAACATTTACGGTCAGATAATGCAAGAGAATACCTTGCTACAACTTCTAATTTCCAGCCCTTTCTAGAATCTTATGGTATTATTCATCAGATGTCCTGCTCATACACTCCACAACAAAATGGCATAGCTTAACATAAAAATCGCCATCTTCTTGATGTCGCCCGCTGCCTCATGTTTCATATGCATCTACCTAAACATTTTTGGGGCCATGCTGTTCTTACGGCATGTTATTTAATTAATAGGCTTCCAACTTCTGTCCTTCAAGGGAAGACACCATTCTCAATTTTACATCCAAATCGTCCTCTCTTTTCCTTACCTCTTCAAGTCTTTGGGTGTATTTGTTTTGTACATAATCTTACTCCAGGTCTTGATAAACTGGATCCTCATGCTGAAAAGTGTCTTTGTAGGATACTCTCGAACTCAGAAGGGATACAAATGTTACAGTCCTACTCGTCGTCATATGTTCGTGTCTACAGATGTGACGTTCTTTGAAGATCAGTCATATTTTTCCTCTCAGAATGTTCCACAGACACCTGGTGCTAGTGATGATTGTGTACTACCAATGCTTTCACTACCTACCATCTCTCTAGCTACCTCTAAAAAATTTCAGTTTGCTGACCGCACCTATCATCGACGTAGTACAGTTCCAACTATGGCAGTACAGCCTTCATCAGCACCCGATTCATCTGTTCCCCCATCAGTTGCAGTGCCAGGCTCTGATCCTGATCCACCCATTGCTTCTCGAAAAGGTACACGTTCTTGTGTTGGTCGTCCTATTGATCGTTATTCTGGTCTTTTTGATTGTGTTAGTATGCATCATCCTATTTCAAATTTTTTGTCCTGTGATCGTTTATCTCCTACCGTCTCTACCTTTGTCTCGCCGTTGTCTTCTATTTCTGTGCCTAGTAGTGTTGCTGAAGCTCTTGCTCATCCAGGTTGGCATCGTGCCATGGAAGATGAAATGCAAGCACTCATCCAGAACAAAACTTGGCAGCTTACTTCCTTACCTACTGATAAGCAACTTGTTGGTTGTCATTGGGTTTTCACTGTTAAAGTTCACCCGGATGATACTCTTGATCGATTGAAGGCACGATTAGTTGCAAAGGGATATACTCAAACTTATGGTGTCGACTATAATGACACATTCTCTCCCGTGGCCAAAATTCCCTCTGTCCGTGTCTTCATTTCATTGGCTGTGCAATTTAGCTGGATCCTTCATCAATTGGATGTCAAAAATGCATTTTTACATGGTGATCTGGCTGAGGAGGTCTACATGGAGCAACCACCTGGGTTTATTGCTCAGGGGGAGAATGTGGTATGTTGTTTACACAAAACTTTGTATGGACTTAAACAATCTCCTTGTGCTTGGTTTGGTAGATTTAGTGATGCGGTTATCAAATTTGGATTAAAGCGACGTCAGGTAAATCATTCAATTTTCAGCTCTGTGTCTTCGACTGGTTGTATCCTTCTAGTTGTATATGTGGATGATATTATCATTACTGGCAATGATTCAGGTGGTATTCAAAAACTTAAGCAATTTCTACATAAAAAATTCAATACTAAAGATCCGGGACGTCTTCAATACTTTCTTGGTATTGAAGTATCCTATTCACATGCTGGTATCAATTTATCGCAACAAAAGTATGTACTGGACATCCTTGGCGAGGTTGGATTTCTTGGAGTAAAGCCAGTCGATACCCCTATGGATCCCAATATGAAACTTGATGCAAAACATGGAGAATTACTACATGATCTAGCAAAGTATCGAAGATTAGTTGGTAAGTTAAACTATCTTACTATTACAAGACCTGATATATCCTTCGCGGTTAGTGTAGTGAGTCAGTTCATGAGTTCTCCTCGTACCACTCATTGGGATGCTGTACTTCGGATCGTCAAATATTTGAAGGGAGCGCCAGCTAAAAGACTACAGTTCAAGAATTATGGCCATCTAAACACTACAAGCTTTTCTGATGCCGATTAGGTTGGATGTCCTGTGGATAGGAAATCTACTTCAGGCTATTGTGTGTTTCTTCGGGGTAATTTAGTTGCATGGAAAAGCAAGAAATAGCATGTAGTTTCCCGATCAAGCGCTGAAGCTGAATATCATGCTATGGCACATGTGACAAGTGAATTACTATGGTTGAGAATGTTACTATCAGAGATTGGAATGTCACCATCAAATCCATCAATATTGTATTGTGATAATCAGTCCGCTATTCATATTGCATCTCATCCAGTCTTCCACGAGCGAACTAAGCACATTGAGGTTGATTGTCATTTTGTGCGAGAAAAAGTTCAGAAAGGTGACGTTATTCTTCAACGCACAAAGTCGGAGGATCAACTCATAGACATTTTTCCAAAATCTCTACGGGGGAATAGAGTGAGCGTCTTATGTAACAAGTTGGGATTATTTGATATCTATATCCCAACTTGAGGGGGAGTGTTGAGAAATATTGTGAGTAATAAGGGTAAAAAAGTAACTTAGTTATGAGTAAGGTTAAGCGCGCGCGCGCGCGCGCGCACACACACACACACACACACACACACACACACATATATATATATATATATATATATATATTTGTAACCCTTTTCATTTTGATTATTATAAATTATTATACAGGAAAAATATTGCCCCCACGAGAATAATATTTCCCATCTATTCATCAAAGTACAAGAAAAAACAGTTGCCAGGAAAAGGAAAGATTAAATCAATTATCCTATTCTTCTCCCTCTCTCTTTCTTTTTTTCATTTTTTTTTTTTTTTTTGTGTTTTCCGCACCCCCCTTTGGTTTTGTTCATCGTGCATGAGCTCCTCAGAAGTAAGAAGAGTCCCTGAAGATTTATCATTGCAAGGACAAAATGGATCCCTCTCACTGAGCACCAATGAATATGGCAAATAAAATAAGATATCATGACTTGCGACTAGAAGACAATTTTCCAAGTTTTAATAGAACTCTGAAAAGCTGAAAAATGCATCGAATTCCCTTTCTTCCACACGAAGGTCCCACACACAGAAGCACGAAACTCATGCACGCTCAAAGTTACATCATTAAAGCGTAGAATTGGCCAAGATCTGGAGTTGAAGAATAAAAACTTCCCGCCTCTCAAACTACAGTTGGACAACAAGCAACTGTAAACAATACACAGAAAAAGAACTCAATAACTCATCACAGTGTAAGAAGAAATACACAAGAACCTGTTCTAAATTTATTCTGTACAAATCAGGAGAAGATGCAGCGCATAGCAAGTCACACGACCAGCAATCATATGCCATATCCCTTCCCATCCTGCAAATAACACACGCAGAAAAATGACTTTAATCAAAATGGTTCACGAAGAACAGAACGTCAATGCATCAACAGTAAAGCCTAAATGGTATAGATATTCTCCAAACTCCAAAAATGCAACTCATCTCAAAAAACTCTCCTACATGGAACATACAAGGGAAACAACTTGTGATAGGAAATTCTCCAGATGTGGCACAGATCAAACGTTATCTGTTTTTTACATGGAGGAAGGTACAATTTCCATAAAGGCAAAGTGTTCGAGTCAGGATGAAATTAAAAAAAAAAAAAAAAAAAAATAGGGGGCTTTCTGGTGTGATATCTTCAGAAAGTAAGTAGTTCCAATCAATTACATCAATAAGTACTTTGCAAAAATGCTACATACAGAAGATGACATATCTCATGGAAACGGCAAGACATCAAAAGCGGCAAGATAGATTATGATGTCCCCTTCCAAACCAAAGGGACATCAGCATTCTAAAGTTAAAAAATTAGAGAAGGAAAACATTGAAAATGTTGAAACAAGACTCAGGGGAAAAGTCTGTTTGATCCAAGTCCGTCCAAGTTAAGGGAGGAGCCTAGCAAAATGTAAATAACATCCAGTTTGCAATGACATTCTGTACTAATTGTAAAAACTAAAGGCATAAGACTTAAAACATGAAATCATAATGTATGCTACAAAAATAACAATTGGACCATGTAATCTAGGGGTGAGCATCGGTCTAGGGTCAACCTTGGACCAACCCTGGACTAGCCCAACCTTGACAGTCCTGGTCCGGTTCCCAAGGAGATCGGATTGGTCCTTGGTCCTGGGATTTCTTGACTAGCATTGTGCGGGTTGGTCCTCAATCCTGGGAGTTTAGGGTCGGTCCAACCCGGACCAACCATGATTCTATATATATTATATATCTAATATATTATTTATAATGTTTTTATACAGAGAAAACCCTAAAATAAATGGCGTTAACAACATTAAATAACTTTTTGGTGATGAGTTCAAGTAATTTTACATTATTTTTTAAATAACTTAGATATTTTAATGTCTTTTACGACGTCAACAACCATAATTTACAAATGAGGAAAATGTTTTTATGAGGAGTTCTCACGGCGTTCAAAAGGGCATAAATAGCTCCTCACGACATCCTCTTTTAGTACTCGTTCGCTTCTGTCTTATTTTTTCTCTTAATCTTCAATTTGTCAAAATCGAAAGAAACAACTTCTCTGTTCGCCACTTGACACTCACCTCACTCGCTTTGGGTCACTCGTGTCGCTCGTCGCTCGATGCTTGCTTGGCTTGTTGCTCCTTACTTGATGCTTGACGTTCACCCCGCTCAATGCTCGTAGCTCGCCTCTCTAAGCAGACCTCGCTCATCACTAAACCTATTGGGTTGGTCCTGTGACATCCTGAATTTCAGGTTCTGATTTCGATTGGATGAATTGGGCTTTTCATCACCGCGCCTATAGCCTTTTTCTCTGAGTTGGCCATTCACGAGTTAACTGATTTATCAAGTGAAGCCATTAAGGAATTTTAACGCTACAAACACGAGAATTCGACCAGGAACTAACTACTCGACCGTGCTAATCTGCAAGAGTCAATACGGCACTATCAAAATCGATCAGAATTCAGAGATAGATCGATTCGATTGAAATATGTGATCAGTGAATGGGCGATTCCACCTAATTGTAAAATTCTCATTGAACGACGTTGGACTGATTATTTTATCTTTTCTGTACCTTGTGTCCGCATTTGAAATCTTGAGATTTTCACGACAACCGAGAGTCACTAATGTGTCGAAGATGTACATTGTGGCTTACAAATAATCAACCACGGGTCAAATGCGTCAAAAATTCCTAAAAGCTACCCGGTAGATTAAGACGCGCTAAAATCGCGCCAGATTGAAATTAACCACAAATTTAAACCCGATTTCAGAAATTGAAAGTTCTATCATATCACGAGTCATTTTAAGACCGTTGACTCATCTTCCGAAGATTTTTCGGCAAATCGGGATTTTTGGCGAAAAATCAAAGTTAAGCTGTTTTGGACTCGAAAATTCGAGGGACCGTCTTTGGGTGGATTTTTGGGACTCAAGTTGGTTCAATTGATCAAGTGTAGAAACCTTGGCTAATTTGTTTGGACTTCAATTGGATTGATTTGAGTAAGAATTGAATGAAATTGAAAGGGAAATGTCCAAAATTCGTAGTCTTGGAGGGGTGCAACATTTCAGCCACCTTAGGAGGCTTCTTGGAAAAGTTTTGGAGTGGATAAGGGGTAGAGGATAGGGCTGAAGGCTGGTGGGGCAGCCACTCAAGTGTTCTTGACCATTTGGAGAGCTTTGAAGGCCCTTGTCCCCTTGACCAACCGCTGCCCTCCCTTCTTCTCCTTCCTTTGCCCACCTTTCTCCATTATTGGAGCTTGAGAGAAGCTTGAGAAACCAGAGAACACAGAGCAGCAGCCCCCTTGCCGGTCACACACCCGCCCAAGCCACCGGACCTCTTTCCTCCTCTATTTTCTCCTCGTTCCAGTTTCTGCTCCAGCTGACCTTTCACCAAAGATTTGAGTTAAAAGTGGTCTTTCCGGACGAATTAGCCTTCGTGTCACCCACCGTTGTGCTCAGCACATCCAAACCGTTCAAAGGAGCCCGACCTCGCACCAAACGGAGCCGCCGGCCGTCCTATATGCCGGCGAGATGGAACCGGTTGCCAGTACGTCGGTCCGCCCGGCAGCCTGCACTGCTTTGCCTTTTTCGCTCGTTTCAGCCGTTTTTCTTCCATTCCAACCCTACCTCCACCCATACCAACCACCAGCAAGTCCACATTGACCCCCGGGTGCTGCCGGTTGCCGACCACCCGCTCGCCGGAGCTCCGATTAGCCCCTTCCTTCGCTGTTTCAGCCACCGGTTCAGCCACTACAGTCCAAGAACAGAAGCTAAAGTTCCAGCAAGTTGTGAGGTCTTCATGGCCCGTTTCTGAGTCCTTCCCAATCTTGGTTGGTGTCACCGCTAGGAGGTTTGTCACCCGCCTTGGCGTCGCCGTCGCCGTGGACTCACCGGAACGCTAAACCGGTGAGTTTACTCACTAACCTTGCTTAGAAGATTAATTATGCTTAAGGGTTGTTTAGATTAGTTTAAGTATGGATTAGTGATAATCTAGAATGGTTAGATTAGCCTTAGAATTGATTATTGTTAATCTAATTAGTGAGATTAGCACCTTTGAGTATGGTTTAGTCGAATTCGGTGGTTTTTTCCTCAGAACTGATTCCTGGACCCTTTCCCTTTGCCATTTTTGTAGATCGAAATGGGTTGCGAATTTGAGGTCAATTCCTTCTTGATAAATGTTTTAGACATCCTTAGTTATAACATATATTTTTCTCAATATTTTTAGGGATATAAAAGAAGGAAATACTAGCTCCGTCATTTGCAAATAGAACCTCAATTTTTGCTGGAACTGGTGACCTTTTGGGATTCTAGGGGTTTTTATCCACTCTTAGGGTTCGAATTTCAAAATAGTTTCTTCATAAAAGTTATTTTTCACATCTTCTATTTTAACATACTCAAATTTCGGATCAAACAGACATATTTTGGATCTCAAACCAAACTGATTTCAGAAAACAGACTTTCTGGAAAACAGATCCAGTTTTGATACTGGATTGAGAGATTTACTGGGCCGAATATGGAAGGATCTGGGTTAAGTTTTCTTCATAAAAAATGTTCTTTTATGTTTCCTTTACAACATATTCAAATTTGGGAATTTTTCGAGTTTATTTGATTAGGTTTCTGGATTTAAACTTGGAGACGCACAAGTGGCCCGATTTCCGCCAATTAGGATCGATTTTAGTTGGGTGATGGTTCTTAATGCTTTGTTTGCTTTAATTAGTGTTTTTAATGACTTGTGAATTTAATTTATTAGTTATTTAATTCTGGAAAATTTTTGTTCATGCGAACTCTGTTCACAAACATTGTTCACAAAACACTGTTCACACGCATTGTTCACGTACACTGTTCACCCAAGAAGGAAAAGTTGTCTAATTCCATGTGTTTTGATCTTATGAGGTGATTTGAATGTATAAATGCATGGGCATCCGCATGAATTGAGGTGATATGTGTTGTGTAGAGGGAACCTGATAGGTTGTAAGCAGGTAAAGGGTTAAGTGCTACACGATAGCGAGACTACATGTGAGTGACCTCTAGTGCCTTATACTATTGCTTATTGTAACCAAGGGTTAAGTGTTACATGACGACTTGAGTCACATGGGAATTACCTCTAAAGTCTTGTAGTATTGTCATGCATAGTGAAGCGCTAAGTACTACACGATATTGGAACTCGTGTGAGTCACCTCTAGAGCCTTGTACTATTGTTATTTGTGGTCAAGGGCTAAGTACTACACGATATTGAAACTTGTGTGAGTCACCTCTAAAGCCTTGCACTATTGCTATATGTGGTCAAAGACTAAGTACTTCATGATGGCGAGACTTCGTGTGGGTCCCCTCTAGGGCCTTAGATTATCGCTTATTGTAATCAAGGGCTAAGTGTTACATGGCGACTTAAGTCGAATGGAAACTACCTCTAGAGCCTTGAGTTAGTTTATTGAGTGGGGATGTTGAGTGGAATTGGAAATTGGATCATTGAGAGTGAATATCGGGGGTGGATTGAACCACTGATATGATTTACCCGCGCCTGATTATGGGACGAAATTGTATGACACGGAATGGGATGTATCATAACGATTTAGCCTTATAATCGGGACTTCTGTGTTTGATTGGTTTGATAGTGAGATGTTCCAATTGATGAGTGCATTAATTATATGCATTTGTGATACGAACTGTGCTGACGTGCATGAATGAACTGTGGCGAGATAACTCATCTATTCTCATTGTGTGGTTGTGTGGCTAGAGCGCCCTGAGGCGTCTTGCCTTCCTAATAAGAGTTTAGGGGGTGGACTTGCTGACATATTATCTCACTAGTTATTGTATAACCATTTTCAGGTCCTTAGATGGTGGTCGTGGAAGACCGAAGCCCCGGAGTCTAGGAAGGTGGAGTCTAAGGGATCGACATATGTGACCTACTAGTATGTTGTAGGACAGCTTCTTTGAGAATCGATCTTTTGTAGGCTTTTGACCAGACTTGTTTGTACCTAAGCCCCGTTGTTTATAAAAGTGTGTTTTTGTGAAATGTGCCATGTTTTCCTATCCCATGTTGTTTGTTGTCAGAGGTTTCATGTTTCGCTTTCGCATGTGCATTAAAACAAATTGGGTCGGTGACGAGAACGTCGCATTTCTATCGACCATTAAGGGATGGGCACACGCTCAAGGATCGAGGCGTGACAAATCCGGTCTTCAATTGCATTTTCAGGGAGTACAAAAAATGAAATAAAAAATTATCAATTGATCCTGGGTTGACCTTGCAACCGGACCAAACCCATTGAATCGATTCGGTCCTCAATTGCCTTTTCAGATAGTACAAAAAATGAAATAAATAAATTATCGATTAGTTCCAGGTTGACCCTGAAATCAGACGAAACCCACTGGGTCAGTCCGATCCTCGGTCCCAAGCTCAATAAGGTCGGTCCTCGGTCCCAAAAATTGAGGATCAATATTGTGCTGGTTAGTCTTAGGGTAAGGGGGTGGACCGGCCCAACCCGAACTATACTCACTCCTAATGTAAGCAAAATCATCCAATAAGAATTTTCAAAAACTATAAACCATATGTACTAGTAAAGAACTAAAGAAGTACCTAGGAATTCGCAGGGTGTAATGTTTTCCATACTTAGCATGTAAAATGATAGAACGATCCGCACATAGGAAGGCAAGCTTAGAGTAGTCATCACTAGGAATGAGCGTGATTCTCGGTTCTAAAGGGACCGGTTCCGGTTCCTAGTTCCCTTTTCTCGGGAACCGGGCGGCATTAGGAATCGGAACCGGTCCGCTTAGGGCTCAAAAAAAGCCGCTATTTGATTTCACGACACTTTCGGTCTCAAATACCTGTGTTCTCTCTTCGCCATATGCTACCTATGTTCTCTCTTCGCCCTCTGCTGAGTCTGCTCGACGCCACCTAAGGATCCCTCAGCGCATCCCTGCTATGCACTTCTGCCGGCCGCCGTGTCTCCGAGTGACCCCGCTCGCTCGCACCGACACCGAAGCCCTCTACAGATCCCAAGCCCCGCCGTGCCTCGCCCGGAGCCCGCACCGACCCGCGACGACCCAACGTCGCTCCCGCTCCGCCCGCCGCCGCTCACCCCCGCCACTGTGATCCCACGACGCCACTGCTCTGCCTTCGCCGTGCCCTGAAGCCCGCGACACGGCTGCTCTGCCTTCACCATGCCCCAAAGCCCGCAACGCCGCTGCTCTGCCTTCGCCGTGCCCCGAAGCCCAGGACGCCGCTACTCTGCCTACGTCAAGCCCTGAAGCCCGCGACCCGCAGCGCCCTCGCCCAGCTCTGAGCTTTCCCCGAGTGATGCTGCTGCAGCTCGCCGCTCACTCTCGACGCCACCATCACTCACCCTCAACGCCACCATCGCTCGCCCTCGACGCCATCGCTGACCTCTGCTCAACGAGCCACCGTTGACCTCTGCTTGACGCCACCGCTGACCTCTTCTTGTGAGTGTTCTCTCTCTGTCTTTCCTTCCGATTCAGCTAGTCGAATGCCCTTAGTCTTTCCCCCCGTTGGCCAGGGCAGTGCTCGTGCTCACTATAATGCGGCCTTGCGACGGGTGTTTGTGTGTATGCAGTTTCGTTCTGGTTCTTGCATTAGCTCCGTTCAGCAAGTCGAATGCTATTGTGTAGGATGATCACTTGCGGTGATTCTGCTTTCTTAGAGTTCATGCATTTAAAGTTCGCGAGATGAAATCGAAAAGATGAATTGCGTGCTGAATGTTGCTTATCGAGCTCGTTTAAAGTTAAGATCTCTCATTTTAGGTGTGAAGAACTCTGATTCCTCTTGTCCGAAGAATTTTTCATTTAAGCTCCTGCAGAGCTATGTTAGTGAGGTGCGATGGATGTTCGGATTGGCCAGAATCTCTCATCTTAGAGTATATTGAATGCCTGTTGGGTTCAATTAAGTGAAGTTAATCGTTTCTTTTGGCAGTTATGCGAAATTGGCTTTATAAATAAGGAATTATATGATGCATACTGAACTTGTGCATGTAAAACACACTTTACCAAGGTGTGGTGAGCTTGATGATAATTTTTCACATTTGTAAGTATGTGACCATCTTCCGTTCTTTCTTTTGGTTTTGTTGAGATAAAACTGGTGCTTCTTACGGTATTTCCATTTGGTTCGGTTCCTTTAAAGACTTATCTTCCTTATGGAGATATTGATTTGACTGCCTTTGGGGTTCTTAATGTTGAAGATTCGTTTGCTGAGAAATACTTGGTGTTTTCTTGAAACATTTTCTTGTGAAAATAGTAGCACATAAGCTAAGTCTATTATGTTGGATGTATTTCAACATAATAGACTTAGTTTATGTATAAAAGTGTTGTATTATGTTTATATACAGCATTGGTATGCTGTATTATACTGTGTTAACATTGTTATCAACTAAATTTTGAATCTAGTATAATTGGAATATAAATTATGATGAGCAAAATGGTGTGCGGGTCATCCTTGGGTTCAGGTTGATGGCGTTGCTCCTGACAAACCCCTCAACTCTGCAGTTTTGACTCGTTTGAAACAGTTCTCTGCCATGGACAAGCTCAAGAAGATAGCAATCAGAGTACACAATTTTAGTCCAATTCTGATAGAAATAAGGCTTTATGTTAGAAACTGATCATTAGTCTACAGTTTTATGTATCATCCACAATGTCTCTCTATACTGTCACCACTTGAAATTATTAAAAAGTAGACTTCTCTAAATTACTTGGAATTTTTACACTGGAAAAACTTGCATCTGCAATGCATTTCTCTTTGGCTTTTCACATTTTCCAGAGTGTTCCACTAATGAATGTATCTTATACAGGTCATGGCTGAGATCCTTTCAGAAGAAGAAATTGCCGATCTGAAAGAAATGTTCAAGATGATTGACACAGATAATAGTGGGAACATAACTGTGGAGGAACTGAAGGTTGGTTTGGAAAAAGTTGGTGCAAATTTGAAGGATTCAGAAATTCATGGTCTAATGCAAGCAATAAGTTCTAGTCCAGACTCAACATGGAAGCTATGTTTCATATTTTTAATCTATTTTATCATGTAGAGAAACATCAATTCAAAATATACAGCCTCTATCATGAAACTGATCCTCTTTTGGTACTTGCGAAATATGGGAGATTGAAGCTATTTTCCCAGACATTTCTCTTTGGTGACTTCCAATAAATCCGTCTTCTCCTCATGAACTTAGGTGGACACAACCATGTAGTAGGACTTGAAATGAAATGTCTTATTTCGTTTACTACCTTTCAAGCAGTCATCATCTATTGGCACTTCTTTGTTGAAGTACTTGTTTTAGACATTAGAATTTATAAATGTAAGTTGATATTTGACTCTTTGGACCAAAGCTTGCAAAGCCACCCATGAGAAAAATCTTGTAAGAGCAATAGAAGTAGTCAGTACTTCTATTCTGAGTTTAATTTTGAAAATTTTGATTTGATAGACTTTGGGCATTTATATGACATGCGGTTAAGATTACAAAGTAAACCTTTTGGCAAAGACTATTAATGCTTCATCCTGTCTTTCCAAACCTTAATGCCTTTGCATGACTCGTGATGCAGGCTGACATTGATAACAGCGGTACCATAGACTATGGCGAGTTCATAGCAGCAATGCTCCATTTAAACAAGATCCAGCGGTACCATAGACTATGGTGCCTGCATAAAGGTGAACTTACCTTTATGATTTTATGAACTCTGTGTTCATTATAAGTAGATGAAGTTAAGTCTAGCTCTTATGCCTGCAGTGCAATTATGGTCACTGTCAGAGCACATTTCATCCATCATGTGCTCGAACTACTGGATTGTTCATGAGTGTAAAAACAGTTTGTTTATTATTGCTTCTAAAATGCTGTTTGCTGTTTGTGTTATATTTTCTTTGATGAATGACAAGTTTGATTATTATTACTGCATTCATTTCCATTTTTTTTAAACTAAAAATGAAAAGAAAAAAAAAAACCTGTTGGAACCTGGAATCGTCCCCGAAACCTGTGATAGGGTAAGTTCCAGGTTCTTGGTTCTAACGGGTTGGTTCCAAGTTCCAAAAAATGAGGAACATGTACCCAATGATAGGTTCTAGGTTCTAAGCGGAACCTGTAAGAAACCGGGAACCGCTTACCCCTTGTCATCACCCAAAACCTAGCCAATATAGCACAATATTTGCACAACATGAGAACTGGTTCAGACAATACATCCCACCACTTAGGGCATGTTTGTTAATGTTCTTTGTTTCTGTTTATGAACAAAATTTCTGTTTTTTTGTTCTAGGGAACAAAAAGAACAAAAACGCGTTTGTTTGCGTTTTTGTTCCAAATCTATTTTTTTGTTCCCGGAACACATTTAGAATAGAAACAAGAAATAAGAAAAACGTGTTTCTTGTTTCGGAACAATTTTTAAGAACAAATTTTCTCTCTCCTCTCTTTTTCTTCTTTTTTTCTTCTTTTGTTTTTTCTTTTTTTCTTTGGCCGGTCGCAAGCCTCGACCATGGCCGGCGACCGGCTGTTGAGGGCCGGCGACCTTGCCGGCGTCGCCGCCCCGGCGAGGCCAAGCGTCGCCGACCCCGGCGAGGGTCAAGGCGAGCTCGAGCTCGCCTAGATCCGGCAAGCCCGAGCTCGCCCGGCCAAGGCGAGGCCTACCACAACAGTTTAACAAACGTGTTTTTGTTCATTTTTTATTCCTGGAACAAGTTTACCAAACGCATTTTTTTATTCAAAAATTGTTCCCCGGAACAGAAACACTTTTTTCTATTTCTGTTCCCTGGAACAATTTTTAAACAGAAATGTTACCAAACGCGCCCTTAACATCCCAAAAAACTTTGAACATTAAATTCCACAGAGCAAAGTGGAAATAATTTCAACTTTACAAACTATTGCCGCGCAGATGGCTAAGATGCTATCATCCTTCTTATCCTTCTAGTCATGCAAATATATAACCAATAAACCCTTACAACTCAGAGAACTAAATCACGTTTCAGCAGAGAATTTAACCATACATTAGTTTTCTTGAATTTATAGATAAATATTATATATTACTCAAGAAGTCATCCTGCCCGTATGGATATCATTGTTTGTCTGGATCTTTTTTTTCATTTATTGCAATAAAGGGTCGCTATGTGTCTGAAGTACCATTAAAAAGAAGATACTCTACGAATGTCCAACATCTTCTTGTAGATTTGCGCAATAGTTCTACGAATATATAAACACAAGTTAACAATAAATATTTGGATTTATTCCTTCATAGGGTAAAGGAAATCTAGATGCCTGGAGAATATCTTTGCTTCTTTCAAACACCTGTTTGTAGTTACCTTCATCATCCTAAACACTAAGCATTACTAGATATTTATGAAATGTAATTACATATCGTGCAATTAGGCCCTCGTTTGTCTTTTTTTTTTTTTTTTCTTTTTTTTTTTGGGAGGGGGATGGTAAATCTCACCATCACCATGTTTTAAATGCGCTCAATTAGCTTTGACATATGTTGCTAGGACTGAAAGAGTAAGTTCTTTTCATTTATACACTGGTTAAAGTAAGATAAGTAGTACAGCATGAACTCAATATCATCTAAAGCTCTTCGAACCGGGCAAAAAGAAAATGCTCGAAGACATTCTCGGAGTACATGCAGGATCTGTAGAGGGGCATGATATTAAAAATAATTAATTAATTAATTAAAAAAAAAAACTAGTTGAAAGACTTCATTGATATTAATTTGTTGCAGCTTTCTTTTGACATCAAGTTCAAAACTAATGGAGAAACTATTTTTACATTATCTGGTTCCCAAGTTGCCTAGGAAGTTTACGTGGCTTCTCTTCCGATGATCAAATAATGCTGACAGCTTCTCCTTCAAATCCCCGCACTCCACACCCCTGCTTCTCTCAACCTTCAAAATTCAAGTTATCACCATGCATGTCATTAAAACATCTATACGCTATACCATATCATGGAGAATTCTGTAAGTTTAAATCAAATCAAAGAAAATAAATGGGTCATTAACGATGGTAAAGCACCTGAACGTGTAGATTGTAGAAGGTTGTTTTCATTCCTCCGCATGACTCGAAGGTGGAAGAGCTTATTACAGGAAATCCCAGATAATCCAAGGCGTGCAAGACCTCAGAGAAATCGACAGTCTTATGAGTCATGACCTTTCTGGTGCTTATTTGAATTGCAACCTCACTCTCATTCAAACGAGTCGTGGAGATGGATGGCACCAAAATTTGAAGTGAACCTTTCCCTCTGCTAATTTCTTGGTGACTAGTGTAATAATCTCCATCTCGGGAAGCATTAATTCTTGATAATAGCTTTTCCTTCTCTTGAGTGAGTTTCTCCACTTGCTGTTGCAGTTCCGGCATGTATTTCAGCGCTCGAGACACCGTTGTCGGGACACTCAACTTTTTCTGAAGGAAAAGGAATGAGATCAAACTCTGTTAAAACAAAATTTTCTGGGCGATTTTCTCTAATTTTTCTAGTACCTAAATGTTGAGATAAATTGAGTATGCGGTGACTTGAAGTTGAATCAGCTATTGACAAAAATGGATAAAGGATATTAGAAGTGTAGTTACTTTTGTACTTTTCGAGCAATCACTTTAATACCATATCAAATTGAAAACCAATCCCTTAAACATCTCTTGTGATAAATTTCGACAAAACGTGAAATTTTAATGTTTACTTGGCTTTATTATAAAAAGGAAAATCCAAGTGGACAATAATCTGGCACTTAAAACTCATTCTCTCTCATTCTCTCTTCTTTCTCTAATCCTACAGTAGACTAATCTCAGAGAGAGAGAGGGGGGTGGGGAGGGAGGGATTGTGTGTCAAGCTTAAGCTCTCATCATGTCACGGTTCATTTCCAATGGTGGCCCACCCACCCCAAATCGACCTCATAAACGATTTATCCAGCTCCAACTTCCCCGTCTAACAGCAAGCGAAAGCCCATTCTACTCCCCCCCAAACCCCTCCCTCAACGTCACCACCTTCATCTCCTCCCCTTCCCACCGCGGCTCTATGGCCTTCATTTTGACGCCTCCTCTAGCCTCCTCGTCCCCTTTACCAACCTTTGGCGCTTCGTCAACTCCCTCGCCTCCCACCTCTCCACCATGGGCATCCGGAAGGGCAACGTCGCCGTCCTCTTCTCCCCCAACTTTATCTCCTTTCCCATCATTTGCCTCTTGGTCATGTCCCTCACCACTGTCATCACCACCACCAATTAGTTGTCCCTTGTCCTCTTAATTTGAACATGTTCTTCACTGTAATTCTTTTTCCCAAAATCCAGACCCTTCATCAGGGCTCCTGGTTTATTCTCAACGCTGGCTTTTTTAACTATCCATCATCAAATTTCTAGTGTTTAAATTTCGATACTGGTGAAACAAAATCCCACAAATGAAGTAGCAAACCTCCATTGCATGTTTCAGCTACTAATTTTGCCCCAAATTCTGGGTTGCGAGGTTAGGGTTTGAAGAAAAGGTTGAATTCAGGGCAGTCATGTGCTGCTGACTCGCTGTACCGGCGAGCCACGTTGATCATATAAAATGTTAGAATATTATCACGTCGAATTTCTGATATACCAAATCAGCAATAACACTTATGTGATCATTGTTTTATAAAAGTGGCACTGGAATGACCACTCAAAAATTTATAAAATTTGAGAGTCGTATGAAAGTTGGGGCACTTCTAGTGTTCTTTTCTAGATAAAAGAGATAATAAAGTCGAAAAATAGGCTGGTATTAGGTCAAAGAATCCGCTTGAAGCCTTAAAAGATCCGAATTGTCAGGAAAGAAGATCAAAGACATGAATTTATACAACAACAAAAAAATGGATTTAGAGAAAAGAAACTAGGGTTATATATGATTACACAATGTCCACTAGCTACTAATGTTTTACTATTCTCTCCATCACTCTTTTTAATTTTGGCAAAGTGTATCCAAAGAAAGGAATAAAACAAAAGCTTTTAAAAACTCCCTCGTAGATATGGGACTAATAGCATTAGTATAATTACCATTCGATCAGCGGCTGGAAGCAGCGAACGGAGCGTGGAGTACAAACCATTCATCTTCTTCCGCCGATCACGCTCGCTGGCGTTGTGGTTCAGCTTCTTGACCATCGTTGCTTCTTCGCCTTCGGCCCCTCCAAATGGGATATCGAGAGGATCAAGCGCTAGCTCCGCCGGAGGAGACAGCGTAGGTGGTGATGAGAAGGGAAAACGAAGGAGAGGTGGTGAATAGCAAGTGTAGGCATCTCTGTGTATGTGGCTCCACTGTTCATGGCTTGTGGAATCCTCTAAGGGCCAACCACTAGGAGAAAAAGACAACATCGGTATGTATTACTGTTTCTAAGGTTTTTGAAAATTTAGATCTATATGAAGGTGGGATGACCATGACTTGTATATATATAAACTCCCATTACTGAACTCAGCTAAAGATTGGTCACATAATATATTGGAGCATGACTGATTTCTTTATCTTCTCCGGGAATAATAGGGTTGATTAAGGCACCGTGACATCAACAAGTTCATCTCTTTTGGACAAAATTTAATATATGGATGTATTGTCTAAAGCTTCACCTGCCGTGCACGCGTGCATCTCTAGTGTGTGCAGGACTCGTGGGTTTTGTGTGGCTAAGCTTCTTGTGCTCACTTCTGTTGCTGACCATGCACGAGCACTCCAATACATTTTTCTATGCCTTTTTTCTGATTTATTTGGTTAAACGTATGCCATATAAACTGTTAGAATATTTAGATATGACACCACGCCTCTATTTACCACCTTAACATTTTGGTTGAACTTTTTTTTACATGATTTTAGAGCCAAATTTTGTCATTTTCGCTTGTGCATACACCATCAATATTTAAGTTTCACGTGCCACTCGTAGCCTAGCTTGCACATGAGAGGAGGTTTTAAAAACATCCTACATTATTTGATTATGAGGTTTATACGCTTTTTATATATATGTGATCTTTTTTTCACTTATCAGCTTATGCTTCTAGACTGGACTTTATAACACGAACCACATATTAGAATAGGCATATGCATGTTTAGTGGGCTTTCATTCCATTATTTTGGTAAACTGTTTCTCGTACTCCCCCCCTCCCCTTTTTCCCTGACTTGATGGATTTTTTTTTCTTATTTTCGGTCTTAATTGAGTGCAATTAATTGTTTTCGTTTAATGGGTCATTCAATTCAATTCAAATATGAGGAAAAAGAAAAGGAAAAAGAAAAGGAAAAAGAAAAACAGTGACTTGTCAAGTGCGCACGCCCCGCACACCCAAACACGAGCCCAGAACGAGGTTATCACCATAATTCACGCGCATCAATCACCATACCACGAATAGGCTCGGAGGAATTATTTTATGAGAATAGTATCTACCTATATCTATATTTAAGTCAACATTGGATTTTGTCTCACTTTATTTAACATTCCAAGACTACCTGTACATTAAATAATACGATGACAACGTAAGAACAAAATGAATCCATATCCTGTAATTTCTTACTACCCTCAATATTCCAAATTCAATTTAGTATATATACTATGTTCATCACGAATATGACAAGTATTATCCATATCCATGATGGAATAACCTTTTACATGCCTGGACTTCACAGAAATTGCACTTTAGTGTTACCATATAACAAAAATTGCATTCGAGTGGAGGCTTTGTGGTGTAGATGGATTCATTCCACATTCTTAAAGAATAGAAATTTTTGGGTCACCAAGAAGCCTACTTCTTGCTCCCGGGCTTAGAAGAAACTAGTAAGTCTCAGGAGTGAATTTTGGAATGCTTTCTTATGGAGAATTGGCGATGGCCACTCGGTCTTGCTTTGGTTTGATAACTGGCACCTTAGGGGACCATTGAACTTGATTTCTCAGATTCACTTATCTACAGTTCTGAGCTTTCTAGGCATGCTTCAATATCAAACCTTTTTTCTGACACCGGGCAGGATTTCAAGGCAGTCCTGGAGACGTGGGATCACCCCCTTCCAATCCTCTCCCAAGAAGCAGACCATTTTTGTTGGAGGGAAGACCCGTCGGGCCGTTTCACGGTTGCGACCGCCTGGGAAACCATCAGGCGGAGGCAAACTATAGTCTACTGGCATGATTTTATCCCGAACAATACGATTATGCCAAGGTATCAGCTTAACCTTTGGCTTATTGCTAGACGCAAACTACCCACCCAAGCTCTACTTCTGGCCCATGGTAAAATTAATAGGGGGTCCTGCGCTTTTTGCAATATTATGCCCGATTCAATAAATCATCTATTTTTTGATTGTCCTGTCACTATGGTATTGCTTTCTTTTGGGCAGCTAGATGCAATTTGCCTTGGCACAATAGATCTTGGGGAGAAAATCTCCGGTGGGCGACTTCCTACTTGATGGGCAAGGACTTCTATAAATGTATTGCTCAATTCTCCTTTGGAGCACTATGCCATATTGTTTGGAAGAATAGGAATAGCATCCTATTCAGGGACCAACCTCTCACCGTCCCGGCGATAAAGAACCATATGTTTAAGGTGGTAAGAGATAGTGCTAGTACCTTCAGGAATGTGGAAGATAACTTCAGGAACAAAAGGTTGCAAAGGAGCTGGGGCATTGATCCCATTATCTTCACTGGGGTCTGTGAAAGATTTTGATGGAAGTCGAAGGGTTTTTTCTCCCTTGCCAAGGTGTTTGTGCTAAGCCGGTTGTTTATTCTTGCCGTGCTTGTTGTTATTGTTTGGTTCGTCCCTGTGTTGGGACACTGCGGTTGCGGTTTTTATATCATGACATCCTTTCACTCATAATGAATTCTCATTTTGAGTGCAAGTTTTGGTGCCTTGATCTTTTGTACATTTGGCCTTTCCTCTATTTATATATTACCTTTACAAAAAAAAAAAATTGCATTCGAGTGTAACGGAAAACGAAATTGCATTTGACAAATTTAAGTTCTCTTGGAACCAGCCAATACCCTTACATGAAAATCGTATTTCCTTACAATGCTCCTAAACTGGGGAAGAAGATTGAACTCCCGGACTACCCAGATCTAGAGTAATCCTCTATCCATTGAGTCAAAAAGAATAGGCACCGCAATTTCAATAACCAGTCTTCGCGTGCGCCTCGTCAACTAATTTAGAATGCTACATAATACAAAAACAAAAAACGAAAAAAGGGATACAAAGAGAGACTGCTGTATCAGTTACCGGCGACCTCTTCTTCCTCTCCCACGGTTTCCTCTCCCAGGGTTTCCTCTCCCTCTGCCGGGGAAGCCTTGGTTTCCTCTCCCAGGGTTTCCTCTCCCTCTGCCGGGGAAGCCTCGTTGATCCGACTTCAACCCCAGTGATTGAATTCCCCTCCTCTTTTCACGCCGGGGATCTCTGTCTTCCTCGTCTTCGACATACTTGGCTGAGCTTCTGGAAATGAAGGATATTTCTCTGGACCCTCCTGGTCCCAATTTGACATCATTTGGAGCACCAGGAGTGCGCTGATTGCGTTGGAGAGCCGCCCCCCTCTCTCCCAAAGGAAGAGAGTCCTCCTTTGCTAGCGACACGCGGTTGAAGAACGCCTCTGCATGACGCTCATCCTTAACTTCATATAATCTACAGTTCATCAAAGGAAAATATTAGCCATAAAAAGAAAGAAAATCTCATGTATCCCAACACCCAATCCAATGAGTCCACCCCGTTCACTTCCAGTGTTTTTTTTTAGCCTGCCGATTTAAGAAAATACATGCATGCCACAAATATCCATAGGACATCCACACCGGGTAAAAAGGAAACATTGATTCCTCCCATTTTCTGCAACGTAATATGCACCGTCCACCACATCAAACTATAATTGGCTATGGACAAAATTTACCTTGGAACATGAGACTTCTTTTTGCTTCTATCCTTATCAAAATCAGGCTCTTCCTCTGATGTCTGAGACTCAGCAGAGGCATCAGAATAATCTGAACCATCGTCATCCTCCACATCGACAGGCTCAAAATGCTCCTCAACCAATGATGGTTGCTTCGTAGAAGACATTGGATGTAAGGAAATGTACTCTTGTGATTGTTCATCAATTTGATAGTCCTGTGGACAACAATCAAAAGTATATCGAATTTCAATAAGCAGTTTTGAAACCTAACCAGAAGTTTTAAAACCTAAAATCCTACAATTTTGCACCTTTAAGACGACAACACTACAAGACGACAACACTACACCAAGCCATTGGCAACTTCCAAAACTATATATGTATATCTACACACATGTTGAAATAAGTACAAGTGCATATGTACACTACTTATTCTCTGAAGAGTAATTGGTTCATCATCAGCATCAGACCATGCAAAATCTACCCAAGCAAATTGGGTGCCGGAGTGGGAAAATACAGCAAGAACCTCAGGACCAGCAAAACATTTTAGCACACTATGGCATGTGAGGGTTTTCTTTACCTTATTTTCAAACATAGCTGCAAATCTTTCATCTTTAAGAACTTCACCGTCGAGTCCTTTCTTCTTCTTTGATTTTTTCTTGGGCTCATTGTCATCACTTTCTTTATTCTCGTTTTCAGCTTCATCATTCTCAAGGAGACGAGCAGCAAGAACCCTGTTAACTTTAGGTAATTTTCTTTTAATCTGCAAGAGAAAACAATAATCAATTAGATTAAATGATTACTACTCAAAGGTAATAGCCAACTAGGAAGCATTTGTCCATGTCAAACCAATTACACTTCAAAAGCTACCAACAACTCCTGGAGCCAAATCTGCTTTGTAATCCCCATTTATGCAAAAGCTAAGATGGGGCTATTTAGCTACAGAGATCATATGCAAAGAAGCAAGGAAATCTTGCATTTACTAACCGTGATCCGAGAGGCACGTTCAGCTTCCAACTTCTCTTTCTTTCTCTGCTCTATATATGTATCATATGCAAAAGGATCCGCTAATGCCTTTGCCTGCATTTTCAAAATTATATTGAGAAAAGAGTTGCATTGATATTTCTCTAAAAGATCTCTATCAATAATGACTTGCTCATTACTCAAAAAGTCTAGATATACGCAATCACATGCAAGGAAATTTAGAATCTTAAGAAGTAGGGTTTTTTCCCTCCCATAATGTAACTGCCAACTGGAGGCAATACAGACTGCAATATTACATGCATAAAGTAAAATATCCTGACATCACATCATTAACAATAAAAACGCGAGCATCCTCTACACCAGATACAAGAACACAATTGTTTAACGAGAATAAAATTCTTAAAGTAGCACAATCAATATTTCATTTCCTTTCCCAACCAAATCCTCTAAAATATAAAACCATCTGATTATAAATAAGGCTGAATTCTTCAGAATAATTTTTTGTGCATATATAAACTCAAAGGGAGTAATTTTGCAAAAATTTCTGGATAAACCTTAAATGACTACGCATACACATAAGTGGACGAGTGCCTATATATGCACGTTCCCGTGCAAACAGAGAGCCACATGATTGTGTCAAGCTAAAATGGCACGGGAAGCAGAACTTCACTCAAACAAATGTTGAGAACATTTCCCCCTTTATGCAAGATCTATGGAAAATGACCAAAAGAAAAGTTGCAGCATAATAAAGCATTTTCAAGCATGAAATCAGAGTAACAATGCATCAGATCTATTCAATTGATGTAAAGAGGAGATGAACTCACTCTCTTGTGAAGACGGTGATCAATAAAGAACCCATGCATATAAGCTCTTAGAAGGTTTGTACCAATCAAATTTGTCAAATTCAACTTTTCAAGGTCCTCTTTTGTTACAAATTTGAAGTCGTCATATATGGTTGTTTGGCCTCCCTCCTCAAGCTCCTCCTATAAAAGGAAAATCTTCAATGAAACCATAGTACTAACCAAGGATAGAATAAAATAGAAGCAAATAACACTTTAGAACCAGACCGTCAAGCTTTCAAGATAAGCACACCACTTAGGAGCAGGTCCAAGAGCAGGTACGAAATAAGAGGGTATTTGGCTGCAATCCAAGGCCAGTAACATCAGTCCACTGTCCCTGAACACACAAATGTCATTTATTGCTCCGGCAGTCGGTTCAATGCTGGTCATGCCATCACCCTGAAATCCAGCAGAAACCAGTTAAAAATCAAAATGAACTTGCAACAGGGAGTATTGACAAATAACAAATTCTGAAAATTCTTTCTCTAACAGCGACAAGACTTAAGTCAAGAATTGACATTTTAAACAAAATGATCTAAAGAACCAGGTAAAAGTTAACATGCTAAATTTTGCATTGCTGTTGGAAAGATACCAAAGAAACCACTTGAACACAGAAATAGTGACGACAAAGGATAAGAACAAGTAGCATTCATTTTGTATAAGAAACTCTAATTATAAAATTTCAGTCTTACTAGACTAGGAAAGGCAAAATTAGAGAAAACATGTACTCATTGGTCAATCTAGGCATCTTCCTCCTATAGGGCTTAAGTTAACCAGGCTGAATACAAAACAGCAACAGCATTGAAATAATAGCACCAATTTTTACCCTAAATGATTTGCACCATATACAAAGAAAGTATGGAAAGGAAAAAATAAGAAGCAGAGCTTCTCATTGATACAACTCATACCGTCTCTGGGTCCCAAATCCTGACAACATGGTTATCAGTGGAAATCAGCTTTGGGTTTTCAGAATTCAGAGTACGATGCCATTTAATATCCAATATTGCACTACCATACCTGCATAAGAACATAACCTTTTGTTTTTGTTATCGAGAAAATTCAAAAAACATGATCATTTCAAACTGAGGCAAAACCAAAAAAGGGACACAACTTGATAATTTGAATAACCAAGAGAAATCTCACATGTGATCCTTTACTCGTATGGGAAGTGAGGAACGCAAATCATATATCATAACCTGCATCACAAGTAAGATATTAGATTGCTATTTCAGTAGATAAAAGTCTTGGCCTCTCAATATAATCGAAGTATGGCCCACAATAAGGTAGATGTTGCCAACTCAGGAATTCACAAAATGTCCATCACTAACAAATCTCCATACCAAAATTCTCTAGCAGAAAGTGAACATTAGTGTGATCATAGACCTTTACTGAACATGATTTGATAATCAGACTGGATCGACCCTTTTTACTTTGATCCTCAGTACACCGTTATATATATTTGATGCCTATATGCTGTAAACACCAGCAAAATAACCCTCACTATGACTCTCATCCAACCCCTTGGAGTCTTTCATAAGGTCAAACATTCATTGGTCCGTTCTTATAAGATTTCCCACTATCAAGTAAGCAAGATCAGCTCTACTTGTTTGAAATGTGTATCAGGTAAGCCCGTGCAATTTAGTAGCTCAACCATCTACAGGATAAAAGGCCTCCGAAAAGAAATCTACAATCACCCTTCAAACCATCCAAAGCTGTCTCAATCTCATTAACTACACTCGAGAACAATCCTGTTTCTTGACAATGACCAAATACACAAACTTTATGAAAAGTACAGTGTGCAATACAAGCATGTTCTTTGCAGTGCTTAATGTCTAATGTAATAACAGAAGTTCCTCGAGAAAAATATGTATGAGCTTGAGCACCGCAAATGACTTCAAAAATACAGTAGCAAGTGCTTCGAAAAGGGGAACTGAGGAAAGGCCTGCTTGACCACATATTGTAAGAATGGCATCATACCTTGCCTGCGCTACTTCCAACAGCCACCAAATAGCCACCATCTCCATCAAATTCCACAGCAGTGACCTCCTACAAGTCAGGCAAGTACATGAGAAAACTTCCCCTCTCCATGAGATGAAAACACAATGATGCAAGTGCTTATGCATAAATTTGGCACTAAGAAAGAACTCCCCCACACACATCCATGTTTCATTTTCAGCTCCATGTTGAAAATTTCTAGATAAGAATTTAAGAACTGAACAGCAGGCTTACTGAGTCAATGTCTCCAGTAGGTGCAACTGCATTTATCCTACCAACGGAAGATCTCATCCTCAAGTCAAAACATTCAAGAGCACCATCTTCACCACCACACGCAACAAGCCCATGAAGCTTGCTGAAAATGAAAACATCCTTGTGAATCCACAGCAAATTGCACCAAGTATAAATTCAATAAGTACATGGAAATATTGAATTTAAGATACATTTTACTATATCAACCTTCGAGAAACTACATTCAGTGCTGGTGATTGAGTGCTAAGAGAGGAGAGAAATCGTCCCTGCAAGGAAAAAACGAGACATTAAAATTATTATACAGGAAAAATATTGCCCCCCATGAGAAGAATATTTCCCATGTATTCATCTAAAGTAAAAGAAAAAACAGTTGCCAGGAAAAGGAAAGGTAAAATTAATTATCCTATTCTTCTCCCTCTCTCTCTTTCTTTTTTTTTTGTGTGCTTTCCGCCCCCGGGGGGGGTGCTTTGTTTTGGTTTTGTTCATCGTGCATGAGCTCCTCAGAAGTATGAATATTCCCTAGAGATTTATCAATGCAAGGACATAATGGATCCCTCTCACTGAGCACCAATGAATATGGCAAATATAATAAGATATCATGACTTGTGCGTAGATGACAATTTTCCAAGTTTTAATAGAACTCTGAAAAGCTGAAAAATGCATCGAATTCCCTTTCTTCCACATGAAGGTCCCACACACAAAAGCACGAAACTCATGCACGCTCAAAGTTACGTCATTTAAGTGTAGAATTGGCCAAGATCTGGAGTTGAAGAATAAAAACTTCCCGTCTCTCAAACCACAGTTGGACAACAAGCAACTGTAAGCAATACAGAGAAAAAGAACTCAATAACTCATCACAGTGTAAGAAGAAATACACAAGAACCTGTTCTAAATTTATTCTGTACAAATCAGGAGAAGATGCAGCGCATAGCAAGTCACACGACCAGCAATCATATGCCATATCCCTTCCCATCCTGCAAATAACACACGCAGAAAAATGACTTTAATCAAAATGGTTCATGAAGAACAGAACGTCAATGCATCAATAGTAAAGCCTAAATGGTATAGATATTCTCCAAACTCCAAAAATGCAACTCATCTCAAAAAACTCTCCTACATGGAACATACATGGGAAACAACTTGTGATAGGAAATTCTCCAGATGTGGCACAGATCAAACGTTATCTGTTTTTTACATGGAGGAAGGTACAATTTCCATAAAGGCAAAGTGTTCAAGTCAGGATGAAATTAAAAAAAAAAATAGGGAGCTTTCTGGTGTGATATCTTCAGAAAGTAAGTAGTTCCAATCAATTACATCAATAAGTACTTTGCAAAAATGCTACATACAGAAGATGACATATCTCGTGGAAACAGCAAGACATCAAAAGCAGCAAGATAGATTATGATGTCCCCTTCCAAACCAAAGGGACATCAGCATTCTAAAGTTAAAAAATTAGAGAAGGAAAACATTGAAAATGTTGAAACAAGACTCAGGGAAAAAGTCTGTGTTTGATCCAAGTCCGTCCAAGTTAAGGGAGGAGCCTAGCAAAATGTAAATATCATCCAGTTTGCAATGACATTCTTTGCACTAATTGTAAAAACTAAAGGCATAAGACTTAAAACATGGAATCATAATGTATGCTACAAAAATAACAATTGGACCATGTAAGCACAATCATCCAATAAGAATTCTCAGAAACTATAAACCATATGTACCAGTAAAAACTGAAGAAGTACCTAGGAATCCGTAGGGTGTGATGCTTTCCATACTTAGCATGTAAAATGACAGAACGATCCGCACATAGGAAGGCAAGCTTAGAGTAGTCATCACCCAAAACCTAGCCAATATAGCACAGTATTTGCACAACATGAGAACTGGTTCAGACAATACATCCCATCACTTAACATCCCAAAAAACTTCGAACATTAAATTCCACAGAGCAAAGTAGAAATAATTTCAACTTTACAAACTATTGCCACGCAGATGGCTAAGATGCTATCATCCTTCTTATCCTTCTACTCATGCAAATATAGAACCAATAAACACTTACAACTCAGAGAACTAAATCACGTTTCACCAGAGAATTTAACCATACATTAGTTTTCTTGGATCCATAATTTCATCATTCTTCTGGGAACTCAAGGTGAAAATCCAAATACCACAAATGAAACTATAAGATAAATTCACAGCTTCAACATGAGAAAGGGAAGTGATAATTGATATTGTTCAAATTTTGCTAATTCAAGCTCGCAGAACAGAATACGCAGTAGCATTTCCTTGACTCTTTGTTGAGTTGAAACAATCAACAGAAAGAGACCAAACAGATTATTGACTATGAACCTGCACAGTTGCAGTCCGATAAAGGATGGCAGACTTCCAAAAAAGTACTTCAGAATGCACAACATGCAGAAATTGAATTTCTGGAACTATTGTCACTCATAAAGTCCGGTTGCAAAGTATCCATAGAGAGAGAGAGGGGGGGGGGGATATCACAAAAAACGCAACAATTCACCAGTTCAAGAGTTAGCATATGATCGGATGGCAAAAAGCACCTCGAAATCAATTATCTCTGAATCCAGGTGTCTTTCAAACTTCAAACCCAATTCCCTTAGCTCATATACTTTCATCTGAGGTGGATATATACCTGTTTGGCAGTAATACATCGGAGAAGTCTCGTACCATTTACAATCTTTCAAATTTCTTCCCTTGCACAAGTAATTAAAGAAAGAAACGGCGAGATAACCTGACGCGATAAGAAACTCCCCGTCGGGGGTCGCTTTAATCCTCGTCGTCGCGGTTTCAAACCTCAAGTCCTGTATCAACTCCACCCTCTGCATATAATCTGACCACACAAACGAAGCCAAGTCACACCACCAAGAATTCAGCCGAGCTGACCACCAGGCCAATCATTCAGCCTATACCATGCTACTCAAATTCCAACAATTCAAGCCTCATTACGATCACCCTCTTGGGTGGCCCGCCGACCCATCACAAGCACGATCGAAGTAACTCGCGCCAACACAAAGCGGGCGAAACCCAAGAAGGGAAAAACCGAGAAAATCAAGAGGGGAGGGAAGGGAAGGCGGGGTGGGGCATCATACCCTTGTCCTTGCGAAGCGCGCGGAGCTTCTTGGGAGCGAGCCAGGTGGCGAGGGAGCGCTGCTGGGAGGACACCGTGTACATCTTCACCCCATTGATGGAGGTCGACTTCAGGTCCCCTCCTTGATACGCCATCTTCTCCTTCTTCTTCTTCCTCCTCCTCCTCCTCCTCCTCCTTCTCCTTCCGCTGCTTCTCCTTCTGATGCTTCTGCTTCTTCTTCTTCTTCTTGCTGCTGCTCGGCGGTGGCGCCCGGTGGTGGAGGCGAAGGGTTTTAGTCTCTCTCTTCCCTCAGACGGCGGGTGAAGCTGGCTAAAAGGTCGGAGGGTGTTTGGTTATCGGGATAGCTTTATTCCTATCAGGGTTTTCTCTCGGTCCGGTCCGGTCCGGTTCCTTCGGCTCTTGTCTTTCGGGGCTTGGGCTTCCAAAATATAGGACCTGAAAGAAAGATGAGAAGTTCGTAAGAGGCTTTGCTGGTGCAATTTCTTGCTTATTCGTGACGACTTATTATTAGATACGTTGTCAGTATAAAAGAAAAAAAAATTGCATATTCCTCATTAGATAGATGCGACACATTCTTAAAAATAGTTATCTGATTAAATTCATTTACATGTGTCGTCCATCCAATAGTAAATTTATGAGACCTTTTACAATGGTAGTTGATTAGATAAATCTCCTAAATTTTTAGGATCGTAAAACTCTTGTGTTGTGTTTGATCATTTGATTTCAAGTCGGAATAAAATATAAAATTCAAGGATTTTGTTATATTTTATCTACCATTTGATGGATCACAATAGTAAAGCTGAATATTTTTATGTCTTTTCCTCCATTATTTGATATTTACAACATATAAGTAATGAAATTGAAAATATACAAACGGAAATTGTAAAAATCTCTCATAATTCACAACCAAATCCGGTAAAAAAAAAAAAAAAATATGTTCATTTTTGTGATTACGAAAAGCCTTGCCACTTTTGTGAAATTCCAACACAAACCATGAAGTTACAGAGGAGAAAGAATTTTGATTTTTTTCATAGATTTTTTACATGAACCAAAGAGTTATGAAGGAGAAGAAGTTTTGATTCTCTCACCTTTTCCATGGAGCTTTGAGGTAAACTAAAAAAAATTACGAACGATTTATGGAACTTCAAGTAAACCAGAGATACAGAGGGTGTGTTCTTTTTCCTTCTTTTTTTTTTACAAATTTCAAGGCCCCTCATTCTTCAAGAACTAAAAGGATCTTTTTCAAGTTTGAATTTGTTTATTTATAATCTAGATTATTCTACTTCATTTTTGATTTATTTATTTATTTTTATATTTATATTATTATCCCATTTTTTTATTATTTTATCATTCCCTTCCATCCTAGACAACAAAAATTATATCAAATAATAAACTATTCTATTATACCTAATAAATGTAATAATATAGATACTACACATACAAAATATATATTATAGAGTAGAAAGAAATTCAAATATATAAACAAAAGTTGGAATAAATAAAAACAAATTTTTTTGTTATTTTGAATTTTATTTTTAATATTAGAATTCTAATACTATTTAATTATATTAATATTTAATTTGTTATTAAAAATAGCTTTTATAATATGAATGTTAAAAATTACATCCACATTTATTCCACATTTCCATAAGATAATTTTATCTAGATTATATCCCATTTATATATATAGTATAAATGTCATCCTATCCTAATTTTTATTCGGGGTACCAACATAACCTCAAGGCTTATTCGTATGGACCCATAGAACATCAATAGCTTCGGCTGAAACCCAAAACATTACTCGAATTTTAAAAGTCTGAATAAAATATATGATAAATCTATGTGTCGGTACTTATATATCATGAAAGTACGAGTGCTTAAAAATAAAAATGAAAAAAAAAAAATGCGTGCCTACATACTCTACCAAACTTAGAAAAAAACAAAGAATCAAAGTAAACTGTGGAAAAACTCTAATAAGTGCTGGTATTTTGATTGTTTGCGAATTTCGTTCTTGTAATAACTCGAAACGCCATTTCACGTAGCTTATAGACATTTATTTGTGTACGTTAGCCGGATTCTAAAATTGTCGACTCTTACATCAATTTACCAACCATTATTTTGATCAATTTACCAACCACCTCGCACAATAGGAGTTCTAAATTCATGATAAAATGTCCGATTTGAGCCATAATTCGAAGCCAAAAACGCTCCCTTCAACTTTCCCGAAGCCTCCTTGTACTTTCTGTTCGTCAAACAGAAACTGAACAGGACGTGGACGACTCCTTCTATGACAAGAGAACAAATACGAAACAAGCTTTTGGAGCCTTCATGCTACATTATTTATTATACGACAGAAAAAGCATCAAAAGAATAAACAACAAAAGTAAGAAGCTACATCACAATTTGACGTCTTTCCTCCTTTTTAAGTGAGACTATCAACAACGACGATGACACCAACCCAAAGCCTCACTACCTTTTCTGATACCAGTACAAGGGAGAAAGCGAATCCCCCTGCCAACACTAATCCCATTTCAGAAATTACAAAGCACATACATTTTTCGATTCTTCTCAAAGTCAGGAATGTTCGCAGATAGCCACATTGTGTTTTTGGAAGAGATTGCCTCACATCTGAATTAGGAAGAAAGGGAATAAGGTACAAGGACTGCACATTCCTGACCTGATTGCTGCTGATGCACGGTTGAACGTCCAGTGAAGTCATTAAATGGGGTCAAATCTCTCAGTTGTCACAACAAACAGCCAAGCAAATATTTGCTGAGCGCATACTAAGCGGTTCCCGATATCTGCTAATCGGGTGAGTCCCTGCCGAAATTACAATCTCCACCAAGCAATAACCTTCGTCACATCTATAATCCAAAGGTTGTGTTCGAGTGACAATGCACCCGATGGAAAACTGAGGCAGAGCTATCTCCCACCATCAAAGCTCCCAATAATGAGAAAAGACTGGTAGCTTGATCCGATAAGAGAACGTCAGGGTCATTGAGTACACTATGTACATACCGTAAGATCGAGATCTTGAGCAATTTCCCCTATGGTCAGTCGAAGAGGCTTCTGTGAATAGAAACTGCAAATTCACCAACCTTATTAGGATGGAGGAGGACAGCACACACTCCAAAACAAATGGCGACACTTGCGACTGCGAATAGAGTAGGACGAGATCTCAAAACAGAGTTGAGGAGGATTCGACTTCGGGGCTTTTCCTTGAGCAGGTTCCCATTCATGACCAACTCCACATCCAAAAGTGGAGCTGCCTCATTTTTATGTGAGTAATTGTAACCTGTCATCAATTCTACCCTGTAGCTCTCCCCCTTCTCCATATCCTGCAAAATCAGACAAGCATCAACGAGGATGTATGGATTGGTTGAAAAATGAGACTCCTCATATTAAAACATGCAATTGACAAGTGCAAAAGATTAAACTGGCAGAAAACGAGGTAATCACTGTGTTTGAATAGGCATTCTCACGTGAAAGTTCACTTTGATGTCCAAAAAAATGATTGAAACCATGGCAAAAATCTTTTATTGGTCCTCTAGAAGTACCTCGATGGTGGGCAGCAAACTAGCAGAACTATGCCACATGACACACTCTCACAAGCTGCTATATGACAGGAATTTACAAGCCCTTGCAATGCCAAACTGCAAGAGACCACACATAATCCTCAAAGAAAAGACTCTGGTTTGTAGAGTGAAAGAACCCTCACCTGATTAGCGTTGGTCACAGCTGAAAGCACATCATTCTGAGAGAAACCTTGATGGGAACATTCCTCTTTTCGCCTTGAGTGTTCTGAATGCAGCACCGCCCTCTTGGATGACTGATGTTTCCTAAGAAATTCTCTTGCTTGATCTATTTGGGTATTAAATGATCTACTATCAGCATCATTATTGCCACTACTAATTTCACTGGTTAATTCGATATTCTCCATAAGAAAGTCCAGTCTCTGCAATATTTTCTCCAAAATGGTGCTTGAATCATGTTGCATCAAAAAGCTCAACAAAGAGCTAAATCTTTGAATCTCCAACACAGAAAAACTGTGGTGAAGATTTTCAGAAGCAGGTTCTTTCAGCAGCCATGCGATATCCAGGATGAACTCAGAAAGTGTGGCTTGTCTCTGTGAGAAAGCCCCACATGAATCTGGGACATTACCGATGTCCGAAATTTGAAGCCCCTCATTTAAGAGAGATTTATCTACTCTCTGCTGTAACATCCTCATCTCAGAACAAACTTCCTTGTTACCGATGAGAACAGGAATGAAGTTCGACAAGCCAGACTGGTTCTCAACCTACAGAAGATATAGACATAACAGAAAGTGGTCAGAGCTAATATTTGTTAGCCACCATCATCATGCTAGAAAGTTGTTATAAGCATCTCTCCAGTTCATCAATTGAGTATTCTCATAAGCTACCACTGTGCATATTAGCAAACAGCATGAAAAGGATATCAATGTATGTGGAGGCCAACCAAAATACCAAAGAAGGTATTGAAATAATTGGAAAGACAAATACTGTTTCCTTGTCGCCCAAAAGGGAAAAGGTGAACCTACATGACAATGTTCTGAACAAAAACAAATTCATAAATAAATGCTGGTACAGACCTCAATAAATGCAGGACCAAACTGATTGAGCTCAGTACAAGGAATATGCATCTTATACAGCTGATGACCAGAATTATAGTTGATGCCCCTTTCACTTCCACAATAGGAAGATGCAGCATCATTATCACATGCCAAATATTTGCCAGCAAAAGATATGAGAAACCTGCAGCACAAGATCTCTCTCATAAACATATATTTCATAGTTATAATTACAGTTATGTTGTTACAGCACTTCTGTTAATAAAACTCATACAGGCTGAGTCTCTCCAATTTGATTGGTAAAAGATACTTAATGGCACACGTTGTAAGTGGATTCTGGGACTCAAGAATTTCGTAGACAATACAAGAATGAGAAGGTGAGAAGAACTAGCGGTACTTCTTCAATTCTCTTGACGCACTTTGTAATGGACTCCGGAACTCAAGAATCTAGTAGTCTATAGAAGGATGAGAAGGTGAGAAAAATTAAGGGTACTCATTTGCTTCTCTCTCTCTCTCTCTCTCTCTCTCTCTCATACAAGAGTACTTAAAAATGGAACAAAGAAAAGTAGATATATGAAGATACTTTGCCATACCGAAAATGGGGTTGCAGCAAATCACTTCCACAAGCAACTAAGTCCATGGGCTTGCCAGCCTCAAAAACCATAGGATGAACATAATGAAGCCTTGGTGTCCGAAACCCCCCCTCAAACTTCGTAACAGAAGTTTCATCTACAGACAACAGGAATAAATCATAAGGATTGAAAAGGAGACACAACTCCAAGACAATTCTAGAGAGTCCACAAGAGATTCTTTAAATCATATAATAAGCCACACAGAGGATAGAAATGAATCTATACATAATCTATTGCAAGAGAAGGCATGGGATCCCTTGAACACGGAGAAAACACATTTTCATCATGGACCACTATGAATACCATATTAATTTTCCAAGATAACAGTAAAGCTGAGAGGCTCCATTCAATATGGAGAGTTCATATAATACAAGAAACAGACACCAGCCACTAATAAAGAACCAACTGATCAAGGTATTTGACTAGCCTGCTCGCTAATCTAAAAGATACATCCCAGAAACTTTATTTTGCTGGGATAATAAGCAGATCCATATGCAGGACACTGTGGTCAAACTATCAAATTACAGTAATGTTCTTGAAGAATATCTCCGTAACAGTGGCATTTATAAGAATCCCCAACATCAAATTCATGCTTAGTAAGAAACTGTTGCACATGAATTTTAGCTCTTTCCAATATATACACAGACCAGTTGGTGCAATTATATGATTTTTGCTGACAACAAAAAACTATCACTCAGCTAAGAGATGATCAATTCTCAGCTTCGTAGGCAAGTAAAGCATCATGCAAAAACAGAATATGACATTTTCTATGTAAGCAGCCCACTTCTTTTTGTGAACTGCACCCACCACTGAATATTCAGACCAGAAAACTAGATGGAAGTACTATGAACGGTAATTCATGCATCCCAGGCTGGACAATTGGATTAACAGTCAAAGTATTGAGAGAATGTTGATGGTGCACAAAGCAGGCTTGACAATGAGGGCTCAAGGGAATCAATTTACCTTCCTTGAGATGGAAAACCATGTCATTTAGAAAGATATACATAGTGCCTCTTCCGGACAGCAATCTTCCAGGTCGAAGGATGAAGTCATTTATATATGATATTGGATCTTCATATAACTGCTTGAAGCCACAAGATGTTTAAGTCAAGAAACCATACACACAAGTCAAGATGAGCAAAAGAAGAAACTAAGAGCAGAAACTGATGTAGCAATCTCACTGCATTCAAGCTTTAGCAACTTCCTGAGATCAGTAAAACCCGTAGCAATCTAACTAATACATAACAAAATGGAAGAACTTGTAATGAAAAAAAAAAAAAAAAAGGAGCCAGATTATATCTACTTCACCATTTCCAGTGCCAGACCAAACAATATTGGTTTGACAAGAAAGAAATGCAACAGAAATGGCAATTGTAATGCTCACTAAAACTTCACAGAAAATCCATATATTTTTGGCCAGGTAATAAACATGAGTATCGACACGAAAAAAGAAATCCCAAACCCACTAGTTATAGGGCTTAAACAAACAACAATTGCTTTAACAGTAAAGCCAAAACTAAGTTAGTTAATACAAATAACAATCAACATGAGTATTAACACCTGAACACATAAAAAGAAATCCCAAACCCACTAGTTACAGGGCTTAAACAAACAACAATTGCTTTAACAGTAAAGCCAAAACTAAATTAGTTAATACAAATAACAATCACCGTACAAAAATTTGTATTTTGCATACGCTACCTTTCCCCACATAAACTTGGGCATGGCGATAAACACTGTCAAAATAACACATCCAGGGCGGATATAACCCTCCAACTCCACCGGCATGCTCGCCAACCATTGGAATATCTGAATATGCATTGAACCAACCGTAAGCCATTCAATTCTACCCGTGCTAAGAAGATGTTCAGATGATTAAGTACAAGTATAAATTACTTGGTGGCGAAGACGTCTAGGAAACTCTGCTGGATTCCAATCATAAAGCTTGAATGAAATTCGACCTGTTGGGCACTAAAGAAAAATTAGATGAATTAGTATAACTCAACCAAGAATCCACACACAAGCACTAGAAAAAAAATCGGGGGAAAACAAAGCAAGTACACCATCCAGCTTAAACCCACCACAGATGAGTATGCACTCCTATTGTCACCACAAGAAGGAGAACGCGCAAATTTCGAATTATCCTTCCTACTTTCCATTTGGGTTTCCCGAGAAACAGCAGACGCAATGCTATCTGTTGGAATTATCTGACACTCAGGAGCAGATCCTAGTGGAGATGCTCCTCCATCTTCAGGCTCTAACGAGGCTTCCTTTTCAACAGACTGGCCACTCAAACATAAGGTATCTGTTACATTACATGAGCAACCGGATTAGCTAGTTAGGAAACATAATCAAGAAAAATACTCTCTGAACTGTTATGGTCTGTACCTTTCCCATCTTCATCATCACAGCCAACGTCTTCAGAATGAATATCTTGTTGAGATTCTTTTACTAGTCCACCGCCAGAATCAGCAGGCTTTCTTCGCCTTCTGTTGTTGTGGCGCTCTAGTTTTCTTCGACAACTTCTTTTACCTTCATCAAAGTCTGACAAGAAGTGAAACCTGCAAAAGGAAACCACATTATGAGGCAATTAGCAATAATATAATCCCATAATACCATATACCGTTCCTCATTCAGACAATTATGCAACCAGACGAAAGTCCAGTGGTCAAATAAATTCCAAACTAGAAACTAAAAACTTCCTCTAAGTTTCATGCTTAATATCTTCAGTAATTTATACCAGAGAACAGCAGAAGGTGGCAATTTAAATCCAAAACCCATATTAAAAAAAAAAAAAAAAAAAAATGCATATCATGTCAACAAGGAAGGATACAATATCTCTGCTAGTATATCAATTCATTCTTTGCATATAAGGATGTAATTGCTTGTGGAAAATATAAACACTAGTTGTATACTTTCTTATTGCTGCATAATATCATCTGCCCCCTCGAAGAGAGGTTAAAAAAGGTGCCTTTCAGCTATGTCGATTGAGCTCATAAGACAACACTTGGCCATGTGATACTTTAGCCATTTTCCTTAAGTTATTCAGTTATCAGATACTTCCACAATGAGTTTATGCAAGTTAAACTGCATACATAGTCATGTAAAGGAAAGGAGTGCCTTCTAATAAGAAATTGGCTTAAGTAAATGAAAGGCAACAGAAAACTCGACCTAACTTTAATATCCATAACACATAATACCGTAGGAACATTCATCAACTGACCAAATTAGGACGATGAGAAGAAAATAGACAAAAAGCAGATTGGAAGAAGAAGCTGTTGCAACAAGATTACCAAAATTTCAGCGATATGGCAACTGACCGAACAAGATTAACTCCAAAAGAACCTAGAAATGGGGTTTGGCGATCAGGAAACTAGGATCTAAGCAGTATTCAAAGATGCCTGATATATTACAAATGCCATTAAACCTATCAGAAAACAAGCTTGTGCGGCAGACAAATGCAGTAAAAACCATCAAGCATTCTTTCTGGAGCAAGAGGTCCACTTCAAAACGGCTACCGTTACTATAACCGAACACTTAGCCACTGGATGCATCCACCTAGCTTCTCAAACTTTATATTATTTCAAAGTTTCACGACCTCAATATCTCATTTATACAGAATTTTACGCAGAATCCTCTCATAAAAGTAACACACTAATTATCCTTAATAGCACAAGTAAACTGCACATCAATGATTTAGAGAACCCACGGTATCCGGCAACACCAACTTGGAAGCACACCAAGCAAGAGCTTTTAACCATTATAGCAATCCCAGAATATGGAATAGCAGTACCCTTTAGCCAGCGCAAGGTATATCACCACGCCACATGACAAAACCCAAGAGCACCAGAACAATGCCACCCCAACTCTGGCGACAGCATCCTCATTGCCTATTGGCTAATACGCAACGTGGATGACATTCATTTGTTTAAATTCGCATCACTTACATCTTGAATGGATCTCGATTAGAATTTAAATAGCCGAGTTACTAGCTACCGAGAATTCAACCAGTCTCCAATTGAGCACAACCAGCTTACTACTTAACTTCACTTCAACCCTGACCGACTCGATAATCATCGCGAATTCAAAACCAAACCAATTATAGAAACCTAACAATACAAGAGCCTCAAATCATCATTCGAAAATCTAAAACCCGAACCCCCGCACCAACTGCCAATTAAAGCATGCTTACTTGCCACACTGCTGGCAATATCTCTTCCTATCCCCGTCCAAGAGCACAGCCGACGCGTTGGCGCACCGGAGGCAAACCCGGTGACGCCGGTGGTACCCCTTGAGCTCCTGGATGTCGGCCTTGCAGCTCGGGACCTGGCACCGGGCGATCCCCTGGCCCGTGCCGGCCCTCCTCGGCGCCCGGGCCCGCTTCTTCGTGTGCAGCCCCTCCGCCGCCGCCTCCTCCTCCTCCGCCTCCGCCATCTTCGCGTCGAGCTCGGGGCACGCGCACGGCACGCGCCCCGCCAGGAAGTTGGAGCAGACCAGCCGGGGGTCCCGCTTCCGGACCCGGGTCGCCGCCGCCGGGGCGGCGCCGGCGGCGTGGGGGTCCTCGGGAGCAGGGTCGGGATCCGGGTCGGAGGGGACGGAGGCCGGGTTGTCGAGCGCGGGGGTCGTCCCAGGGGCTGATCAGGGCGTCGTCGGCGGTGAAATCGAGGAGGTCACCGAAGTCCCAGACGCAGTCGGCGGCGGCGGCGGCGGCGGCGCCGTCGTCGAGGAACGGCGGCGCGTGGAGGTCCATGGTGGGGAGGGGGTGGGGGAGGAGGGAGGCGGCGGCGGCTCCATGGATTTCGGGGGACTTGTCCGATGACCGAATGGTGCTCGCCAGCACGCAATAGACTTTGAGGTGATGGTTGGTGGTTGGATCCGGTCAGTCTTTTTCCTTTTTTTCTTTTTTTTTTTTTTTTTTTTTATTTTTCTACTTCTTTTTTTATTATTTATTGAAAAAATTAGGCAAGGGAAATGAAAAGTTTTGTCCTTTCTTTTTATTGTATCTGTTGCCCTGCTGAAAAGTGAAAAAGGGTAGTGATTATTTTTTTTGCCTTTTAATCTAGTGGGTATAATGGGTCAAAAGTGAATACTTTTTTAATTTTTCAAGTGGGCATCGACCTAAATGCCCACGTGGAAAATACTTATTTGCAGGGCTATTTCTAGGGCCGCATGATTGGTTGATGAAACCAGTCCACGTGGGGGGCAGACATGGCACCATGATTGACTTGCAGGTGGAACTCTCTCTTTTACCTTGTTGGCGAAAAAAGAAATTTGTTAGGGAGGGAAAGTGGGATGCGGTATTCAGGACCTGTTTGGTTGGGCATTTGAAAGGCACTTTGGACTTTGAAGTCCCTTGGCCAAATGTAAATGTGTTTGATTTATTTTTTTGGGCAACTTTGGCAATATATAATTGCATCTCCAAGTAGTTCTAAGAGACTTTAGCCCAATGTAGTTCCGGAAGTACTTTGGGAAGTTACATTTTCGAAATGCAAATCCCAGTATTGTTCACATTCTTTAAAACCACCGCACGAAGAAGTTGACCGGAGGCCGACGACCGTTAACCAAGGGGTCGCGCGCGCCGGCGAGGCGCCAGCGACCAGCGCCTGAAGGTCGCCTGACCTCGACGACCATCTCCAGACCCCGACGACCGTCGCCAGACCTCAAGCGACTGATGGCTTGGGTCGCGCGACCTAGGCGACGGTCGCCTGAGGTTGTGTGACCCCGGCGATCGTCTAGGGGCCAAATCCAGCCATCCGACCGCCGGATCTGGCGGTCCGGTGGCCGAACTTCAAAAAAAAAATACAATTTTTTTTTAATTTAATAAAATTCATTTACAAATATAAATTTTACCAAATGGTATTTTGACCAAAATTGTTTCTTAATGCAAATTTTACCAAGCGTTATTTGCATTTCAGAAAACTCCATTCTCCCAGAGGTATTTGTATTTTTGTAAGTGCATTCCCGAAAGCCAAACCAAACGGGCCCTAATTCTCGATCAATGCCGGTACTTGAAAGTCAAATCTTTTTATTTGTAATTTTTTACTAGTGCTCTAACTTTATTTAAGAACACTTGCAAACATGGATTTTCTAAGAGCGTGTTTAACGTGTTTAACGACAATAATTGAATAAACCTGTTATGTAACAAAGCATAGTAGCTACGTCAAGAGTTTTATTGATGTACCATCAAGAATGCTATCTCAAAGATAAAAAGGGTCACACTGTCTTTCACAAGTCATAAATTCAAATCAAATTTATCACCACTTTCTAGAATGCTATCTCAAAAGATAAAAGGGTTACACTGTCTTTTACAAGTCATAAATTCAAATCATATCTATGAGCGAATTTCTTATCACTTTCCAGATTCGAGCCAGTTCAGTGGTGAATCATGATAAAGGGCTATACGGGCTATAATGAGGATGGGACTCTCACAATAACGATGCGCTGGCGGGCTCCCCTAATCCCTTTTTATTTTTTCCATTTCTTTTTTACCCATCAAAAATTTGTTAAAAAGCTTTGTTGGCTTCAAGAAGAAGCTTTGATCCTTTTGAGTCAATGTCAATTTGGTGGGTGGCTTGCCGTCCAATTTGGTCTAACTTCCTATCAGCAGAAAAAAGGAAAAAGAAAACGAAAATAAAAATTGTCTGGAAAGCAAAATTAACTTTCCGTTGAAGAAAAACCGAAGGTTGGTCGGAGTGGTTGCATTGCATGAGAGACAATTGTACGATGTTCAGTGAATGAATCTCTTCGGGTGTGATTGTTTGCTATAAAAAATTATGTTTCTCTATTTGCTTATTCTCAAACCTCAGGTGGGATTTTTGCTCCAAAAAGAAAGAGATAGAGAAATGGGTAATATTCTATGGCGTTAGGGTTTCGGGTTTTGGAAAAGGATTTGAGTATCAAGCCTTACTAATTGTGAAGCAAACGTTTGAATTTAGCACCAACTTTACAATTACAAAAATATTCTTGATTTTTCCTACTATTTATTGTTTTTGCTGAAATCTATTATTATATATTTACACTTTTGATCACCCGCTAAATATTCATAATGAACCAAACGCGGCTTAACCACTAATTCAAAAAAAAAAAAAAGATGACCATCCATGTTTGTTGGCTTCGCATGTTCACTAATTTACTTTGATTATTTAGGGCGCGCATGATACCTATTTTGTTTTTTTACTTTTTAGCTCCCGAAAATAGGTTTGGAATAAAAATCCATTTAGTGACGCAATTTCATTTTTTTTTTTTTAAAATAAATTTTTACTTCGGGACTAGATTGGGAACAAAAATCAAAAGGTGAAATTTTTTTACTTTTCTATTTCTAGAAAAAATGAGAAATAAAACTTTTATCAATCACCTTGCCACTAGCTAGTCACTTGTTGCCCACCTGTTAGTTGCCTCCAATGGTCGACTTGGAAGGGATAACTTTTGTATTATTATCAAATAAATGAATAGAAATTTTGTATCGTTATTAAACGCATATTTTTATTCATAAACTTATCTAAGGAATAGAAATAGAAACATCGATTCTTTAGCTAGAAAATTGATTTCTTGAGCAAAATGATTATTATTTGCGCCCTTATAATCCACACCCACCACCTTTTGGCACTAACATATTACATTGCCGACTCTCACTTCTTGAATGTCTTTTGTAAGCTTTTTGAACTTCAATTTAATGTGAAATGTTTCCATGATATATATTGCTTAATTTGTTTGTTTGTGGGACCACTACTATTTTGAAATTTCAATTTAACGTGAACAATTTATGTACATAATACATACTGCTCAATTTACTTGTTCATATAAAATTTTGTGAGACCACTGAAGGTATAAAAGATTTAAACTTACAACCTCATTTTTCTGATGTCATAAGAGATTTTACAACACCACACCAACTAATAAATATTAGATAACAGCGTAGCTTAATATATAAATATTTCAGTATTTTTTGGACGTCACGAATTTTTTAAATTACAAGAAATGATGAAAGCGACTACGCAGACGCATGAACCAAGATCTAGTCTTCCTTCATGTAAACTCAGTGATCACTGATTGACTTTAAACTTTAGCTTAATTTTACAAAAATTACATATATATAAATTCACATTTTTCTCTTGAATATTTTCCAAACGTCATTTCGATCCCGTCCGAGCGCGCCCCCAAAAAAAAGAGGAACAAAGCGAAATTATTTGCAGCACACGAAAAATGTGAGGCGGCAGAAAGATAAGAATCGGACCGCGAGGCTGCGCGTGGAGGGACGTGTGGCCACGTGCGGCGGCGACGGGGTTGCTGTCCCCAGAACGCATTTCCATGTAATGACGACATTAGCGGGCGACGCGTGCGCTCCAGGAGCCGGACTCCTCACGCGCCGTCGTCCCCACGCGCCCGCTCTCTTGCGGCCACGTGGCAAGGTCCGGCTCGTGCGCGTGGGGGAGGAGGGGGAAGCTTCGGGACGGTGTCACGAGATGCGCTGTGGATTATGAGAACATTTGACGCGAAATTATTGGAGGCAGGCGGCTGGCAGCTGCCCCTGCCCCCGCACCTTTTGTCCTTTTCACCCGGGAGCCATCAACGAGAGGTGATTCGTCATTATATTCTTACCCACGTAAACAAATATTAAAAAAAAAAAAAAAAAAAACCAGGGGGTTTTCTTTTCTTTGAAAAATCAATGATTAATATTGTAAAAAAATCACCACCCGTGGTGACGGCATAGGTGATTCCTCTCACGAAAGGTCCAGTGTTCGATCCACGGCGTCGTCTGTCTTGAAGGAAAGGAACTCACAACTTACCCTAAGGGTGGTGGTGACTCTACCTGTCGTCTAGGGTTTACCCACCGGCTGCCGGCTGTACGGGGTTCCCTGAGTAACGAAAAAAAAAATACTATAAAAAATCCCAAATTATGCATATTGTGACGCAAATATCTCGATTATTGTTTGCGTAGTTAAGACTTCATTTGTTTCTTTGAAATTGAATTATTTGAAAAATATTTGTTAAAAGATAAGAGCCTCTATCGCTCGATGTAATGAAAAATATTTTCATTATCGACAATAATTTATATATAGATTTTTTTGTGGATGATGAAAATATTTTTCATTTATTGATTTTTATAAGATATACAAGTAATTATTTATTCACGATATTTTTCAAATCATTTATTTTCGGTGAAATTAAAATGTCATAAGAATTTCAAACTTACCCATTGTGACACAAATAAAAAATATATATAGTAAAAAATCCAGAATTTATATCAGTGTGATAAATACATCTTAAATGGAATTGTGATAAAGATATACATGCCACATATGTACAATATTGGGTTTTTTCATGACACAAAAAAAGGTTGGTGATTTTCATGTTATGGTAGGTAAGTTTAAGATTTTTAGTGACACAAAAAAAAAAAAATTAAGAGCATTTTTATTGCAATTGACATAATTTTGGATTTTTGGTGATATTTGCCCATTAATCAAACCCCAAAGAAATTTTTTTTCAAATTTTCGTTTGAAATTTTGTGAAATACTAGTAAATGAAAATAAATAAATAAATAAATAAATAACTATTATTAGTAATAAGGTACTAACAATTCGAATAAATTTCTTCTATTTAAGTTTTGAATTTAACCTATCTACCTTATCCAACGGTCGCCTAAATTTATTTCATGACTCACATCACGTTTTACTTTCCTCCATTGCAACCTTTTTCATATTTTGCACACATAAAGGTCACTATGTTTGAAAGATCATGATAATAAGTGTCCCTAGGCACTTGGAAAATATTCAAATAATGAAAGTTACCGATTCTTAAAATTTCGCCTCTTTCTCGTCTTGCATAATTAGTGCATTAAAATTAACGACAAATATGTGATTTTAACGACACAAACACAGTTAAAATTAACGACACATATGTGATTTTAATTATCTAAATGAATCGGATGTAATTGTCCAGTACTAATTTATTTCGGTATAAAGTTTTTTTGCATGTCAATAATAAAGAACGATCTTTTTATTAAAAATTCTACAATCTTTTAGCTCGAAAATGTTTATTCTCTTTTTCATCTCGCATACTATATTAAAAAGTTTGACGACGCCTAACGTGTCTCGATGGTTTATACCTCAATCGAATACTCTTGGGGTTTTTTTTACGAATCTTGTCGTATATGGAAAAGGGTGACCCTCATAGATCGATGGAATGGCAACACTTTGACGTGTCATGGTTATATTTTATATTTCTTAATTACACACCTTATCCATGATTTGAAATTGGACTATCCGCTGAATTAAATTAATGCTTTAATTAAATAATATTCTAACCACGTAATGATGCCGGCGGGACAAGACAATGATGCTTAATAGGGAAAAAAAAAAGGACTAATTAGGGTTGGTGGGGACAATACGCAGAATTGTAAAGCAAGGAAAATGTCAAAAAAATAATAATATTATTAGAAAAGTAAGTCATGATTCAAATTATTTGAGGCAGGCAATTTAAGTGGCGTGGTCATGATTCCGGGCATGACTTTTCCATTAGGAGTATTCAATGATATATGAACCCACGTAACAAGTTTCCAATCACAAATGAATGGACTTTATAAGAGACGAGCTGTTGACATTCTCGATAGGTAAACATGATATGATCGCCAGACCCGATCAAGTGTCGCGATTTTAATCCTTTTCCAATTCGTACGGGCTTAAGAGCGAGGCTTTTGGAGATCAGGCAAAGATTCAGGGGGCATAAAAGAGAATACACAATCGGCCAGCCTTAGAATGTAACGATTAGCTCATCCAAGGGCAATTCCCAAGAGTGACACAGATTTTCTAGTTGTTGGGTAATTTTCAAATTGATTGGAAAGTATTTACGAGGCTTTTGGATAGTCAAGTCTCCGTACTCGCACTCCCCTTAAAAGAAAAAGACTTATTTGAAGGCAAGATCAACCAATTACGCATATGCATCACAAGCCCCAAAACGTTGGCCGTCTTTTAATTTCTGTTGCACTTATTTCTTCTTTTAGCTGAGTAATGGAATTTTGCCCCAGTTTTTTTGCTTCCAATCATTTGACAATCAGGAATTATTTAACACAATAAATTTTGGACCGTCGAAAGTGTCCCATCCCAATAATGCTTGTCGGTCATTTTCCAACGTTTGGCCAACCAAAATGATCTGACTTCATGGAGCAGATGAAGCCAAAAAATCAGATGTGAACTGCCCTAGTTCGATGGTGATTTTTTTTGGGGGGGCATTATGCGAATCAACCGGTCTTTTGTTCCCACCCACGATCCTCCGCAGGTTCACGTCAGTGGTCGGAATCGGTTTTCTTCTTTCCATGGGACAAAGCAATGCATTTCAAGTGCCACAGCTGGAACTCGAATCAATTTGAGCCAGTCCAACGTATAGCTCTGCACTTGACTCAACTCGAATATTCAAGGTCGGAATAAAATCCGAACTCAAGAACTCCTAATGTCGACATCGTGTGAAATTTTGAGAACCTCCCAACTCTGATATCATATGACCATCGTCGATTGTTCTAACATGTGAGATTTTATGAGACTATTACCGACTTTCTAAAACGTGATATTTTATAAAATCACTATCATTTAATCTAAAAACTTAAATTATTATATGAATGCGTAATTTATTATTTAAATATTCTAAAATTTTATTATTTTGGAGTTCATCTATGTAGGATGAGTTTTTTGTTGTATAAAAATGCATTTGACTACGTACGATGCGCACACGATTATCCCTTAATTGAAGCTTGCTGATAAAAGGTATATGGATCGGGCCCAATGCCTTTGAAAAAACCCACAATAAACATGGGCCCTAAAAAAAGCCCATATGAGCAGCCTAAACTAGTGGCCCGTCTATTTCCCCTAAAACTCTGCACCACTACACTCTTTCTCTAGCTTCATACCAACTTAGGTCTTAATAAGCATCGGAGGGTCTTCAAACCGTCCGAGATGCTCGATGTCCGCTGCCGGCTAAACCAAGGGGCCGCCGGATTCGCGCCTCAATGCCGGCGCTGTCCGTGGATGTACATTGGTGCCTAAGCCCATGGAGTTCCTTTGATCATGATTGATTGGGCCCTTTGGGATTTCTCAGACCCAATATCGAGAAAAATTCTAGGAGAGCATTTGTACTGCAGAAGTTCTTGCCTTTTGCATTTAATTTGATGTGGTTTAGACGTTTGGGATTTTGAGGACAATTCTCAATGTTCTATAGTAGTCACTAATTGCGTTTTGTATGTTGATGGGAAAACGAACCTGCTTTATCATTCTAAGAGATAATTAGCTTGGACAAGGGCAAGCCTTCAAGATGGACCTTGTTCCGAAACATGGGAGTGACTCCCTACCGTCATACAAATCGTGGAGGATTTGATCCTCAAAGACTACCGAATGTTAGATCATAGAAAATTAAATATCGATTGTTCATTGGAAAACTTTTGAAATGTTTGTGTTGGATGATGTATTTATACAAAAAGTGAGGAAAAAATGCATCAGGGTATATGACGGAGGGTAAAACCCTAAATTGATATACCTATCAACCGTCACATATTATTCAATTCAGTAATTTGAAGGTAAAATTTAAAGGAAACAAATAAAATATATTTATCACAAGTGTACAGTTTGGAGTTTTTAGTTTTAATTAAATTTGTCGCCAATATATACTAGGTTTAGGTTTTTCGTGGTATTTCTCACAAGTATACTGATTTATGTGTATGTCTAAGTTTGGAAGTTTTTCTCTCTCGATCTAAATTTGGATATGTGAGTTTCTTAGAAGCGTTCAATCTTTGGTGGTTCAAGTTATTGTTGTTTTTTTTTTTTTTTGGTAAAAGGTAAGAATTAAGTTATTGTTGTTGTCCTCTTTGTATGGTGATGGTATTGAGGACGCAGAACCTAAACACACATTGCAAGTCATAATTTCTAAAGGGAAAGATCTCAGCATGTGCCCATCATTGAAGGCTCTAGTGATTGGGCGTCGATTGTTTTTTATGTTGTAGCAAATCTGATTTTTGGGAATGAGAGTGTGCTTAGAGCTGTAAGTCAAACTTCGTTGTCTTTGATGTTCCGCTCATGTTTGATTATGATAAATGAATGACATTTTCTTTGGACAAAAAAAAGAAAAAGAAAAAAAACTCTTTCCTCAATCTACCCTTTGTTTTGTAATAAACCTCTAACTTCAAGTTCGTGTGCAATTTCACTCTAAACTTGTTTTTTTAATGAATAAAAAACCTCCAACTTTAGGTTTATGTCCGCCTCTATCCTAAAATTTTATTTGTCCAATACTAATTTTTCCCTAAAAATTTTTTTGTCTAATAAAAAAATCCCAATTCTAGATTTGGTTTCAATTTTACTCCAGTTTTTTTTTATTTTATTTTCTCATGATAACTTATCAACTTTTAGTTGAGTCTCAAATCTACTTACATAAACTCTTCGTCCGCTTGGTCTTTGATCCCTTGTGCTTAGAAATATTCCATCTCTCGTGGTCGAAGAGCTCACACTCGAGATGCTCAAACATCTTGTGCTCAAGTAAAATTTTGTGGTTTTTTATGAGATTGCAAAAGTTTTAAGATAAAATTGGGACTTAACAGTAAAAATGGGATAAGACCTAAAGTCAAAATTTTTTATGGGATAAAAAAAGTTGACAATAGAATTGAAATTAAACTTAAAATTAGAGGTTTTTTATGAGATGAAAAGATAAATTTGAAACAAGACTTAAAATTGACGGTTTTGGAGGATATTAGGCCAATACAGTACATTGCATCTCCTGTCACACATCTTAGATTGACTTTAAAACTTTTGCTCGATTTCACAAAACTTAAATATATATATATATATATATATATATATATATTTTTTTTTTTTTTCTTGAATATTTTCCAAATGTGATATCCTATCCCAAAAAAGAAAAAAACAAAACAAAACAAAAAGAAAGGGAGGAGAGAATGGCGACGCCAAGCGGCGACGAGGTCAAGTTGTTGTCCCCAGAAGTATAACAGAATAATGACGACATCAGCGGGTGATGCGTGCGCTCTAGCAGCGAGATCCCTCACGCGCCAACGTCCCACGCGCCCGCTCCCTCGCCGCCACGTGGCAGACGCTAGGCCCTGCGCGCGTGGGGGAGGCGGGGGATGCTTGGGACCGTGTCGGGAGATGCTCTGTGCGGTATGATGACATTTGATGCGAAATCATTGGAGGCGGCAGCTGGCCCTCTTTTGTTTTCACCAAGAGGCGATTCGTCATTATCTCCTTGCCCTCGTAAATTAATATCTTTAATTAAGCATTTCCCGGATAAATATTTTAATTTCAGATAAATATTTTTTTTTTCCATTTTTTTTGCGTGCGTTTGATAATATTTACATTCTTTTTCTGCATTCCAGGAAAAAAAAAAAAAAAAATGTTTCGTTTTAGGGAACAATTTTTGAATAAAAAAATGCGTTTGTAAACTTTTAGGAATAAAAAATGAACGAAACACGTTTGGTAAATTTGTGTTCTTTTTTTATTTCTTTTTATTTTTTAATATTTTTCTTTTTCTTTTTATTTTCTTTTTTTCTTCTTTTGGCCGGCGGCCTCGCCCGCCCATGGCGAGGCTCGCCTCGCCGGGGCCGACGACGCTCCGGCAAGGTCGCGGCCCTCGACGGCCGGTCACCGGCCATGGCCGAGACTGGTGACCGGCCAAAGAAAAAAAAAAAAAAAAAAAGAAGAAAAAAAGAGAAGAAAGAGAGAGGAGAGAGAAAATTTGTTCTTAAAAATTGTTTTAAACAAGAAACACGTTTTTCTTGTTTCTTTTTTACTGCTCCAAATGTGTTCTTTAAAAAAATAGATTTAAACAAAAATACAAACAAACGCGTTTACATTCTTTTTTTTGTTCCCTGGAACAAAAAACAGAAATTTTGTTTAAAAACAGAAAAAAAGAACATTAACAAACGCAACCTTAGCAGCCAAAAAGGAGAATTTTTTAATGAGTGTCGCGAGGCACTTATCAAAAAGAATTTCAAATAATCGAAGTTCATCATTCTTACGATAGATATTTCTCGAAATTAACATATCATTTCATTAAGTATGATCAGAGATGATGATACAAACGATTTTTATACTTTAACTTAATATGTAATGTGGTCTCTAAGTTTTAAATTGATTTAATGTAGTCATGTTAATGAAAATAGTCAATGTTGTTCAACATTAAATATTGACCACATTGAACGAATTAAAAGTTCAAGAACCATATTACATATTTTATGAAATTTCAAAAATCATTTGTGTTATTTTCCTATATAATTAATGGGTGCTCCAGAAATACTAGTTAAATGAGTGATGCACATGCCATTATCTAAATGAATCACATATAATAGAGTTTTTGTATGTTGATAATAATAAAAAAAAAAAATTATTAAAAATTCTACAACCTTTTTAGCTCGAAAATATGTATTCCTTTTTTCATCTCACATCATATTGAAAAGTATGAGGTCACTTAATGGGTCACGATTCTTTATACCTCAATCGAATATTCTCCTTTGTTTTTTTTTTTTTTGATGAATTTCGTCGTATATGGAAAAGGGTGACCCTCCTGGATCGATGAATAGCAACACTTTGACGTGTCCTGGCATTATAATTTTTAATTCCTTAATTACTCATCTCATCCATGATTTGAATTGGACTATCCGTTGAATTAAATTAATGCTCCCCCGTAATGATGCGGACGGGAATAGAAAAAAAAAAAAAGGGGACTACTAGGGTTGGTGTTGACAATAGGCAAAATCATGGAAAATGTCAAAATACATATAATAAAAAAAAATTAGTAAAATAAGTCATGATTTGAATTATTTGACCCAGGCAATTAAGTGCCGTGGTCATGATTATGAGCATGTCATTCCACACAACTTGGGCATGACTTTGGCTCAACATAATATGAACCCACGTAACAAGTTTCTAATCATAAATGAATGTAAATACTTTATAAGGGACCCAATCAAACGCTGCAATTTTAATCATTTTCCAATTTGTACGGGCTTACGTTGTCTCATAATTTATGTTGCACTTGTCTCTTGATTTAGCTGAGCCATGGAAATTTGCCCTAGCTTTTTTGCTTCCAATCGTTTGATAATTAGGAATTATTTAGCTCAATAAATTTTGGACCACCGAGGGTGTACCTCAACAATTCATATCGGTCACTTTGCCACGTTTGGCCAACCAAAAAGATCTGACTCCACGGTGCCAAGATAAAAGCTAGAAAATCAGATGGGAACTGCCCAAGTTCGATGTTGATCTCTTGGGAGGTATCATGCGAATCAACAGCTTTTTGTTCTCACCCGCGAACCTCCGTATGTTCGCGTCAGTGGTCGGAGTCGGTTTCGTTTTCCATGGCATGAAACGCTAGCGACTCCAATCGATTCGGGGTGGGGGTGACATAATTCTTCGCTCCACTCAGCTTGGCTCGACTCGAATATTTGAGGCTCAGAACTAGTCGGCTTTGCAAGCCCCTTGAGATGACACAAGTATGCATATTTTTGAACTTTAAGTTGTTGTAAACCTTTTAGGGTGAGTTTCGTTCAGTATTTTCAAGAGACTTTCAGCCTCCAAAATCTTTTAGAAAAATGCTGAACTGTTTGGCAACTATTTTAAATAAGCTTTTACTTCAAAGTCAGCATTAGGAAGGCTGAAAGCCCAATACTAGTAAAGACTAGCTTTGGGCTTTCACCATTTAAATGCTGAAACTCTATTTTTTTTTTCCAAAACCACCCTCACTAATTTTTCAAAATTCCAGTTTCGTCCTTCATTAGTTTTTTTTTTAATTTAAAAGGACCAAACCCTTCATCGTACCGGTGAAGGGTTGGTCCTTTTTTTTAAATATATATAATATCCAAAGCCCATTACAAAAGTTTTTTTTGCTAAATACACATTCAACTCAAAATCTATCTACAAAGAGGTTTTAACCAAACACAATTTTTCCCCAAATAGTCTTGACTTTCGGCATTCGCTTTACACTTAAAGCTATTTGCAAAACTGAACCAAATGCCCTTAATCGAAGCTTGCTTCTTAGGGAAAAGCCCACAATCGACATGGGCTCTCAAAAAAAGCCCCTATTGAGCACGCCTTTGCTAGGGTCCATTGTCCATAAGCCTAAGGTCCACAAGTGGCCCGTCTATTTCCTCCTCAACTCCACACGCCTACTCTCTCTCTCTCTCTCTCTCCAGCTTCATACTAACTTGCGTCTTGAGCATCGGAAGGTCTGCCGTCGGGCGAAATTTGGGGACTACCTTTTCTTGGTGACGTGCAAGTCCTAAACGCTTGATGTCCGCCATCGGCTAAACTGAGGGACCGTCGGATTCATGCATCAAAACCGGCGCCGTCGGTGGATGTCCATTGGTGCCTAAGCCCATGGAGTTCTTCTTTATCATGGCTAATTGGGCCCTTTAGGGTTTCTCAGACCCAATATGGAGAGTAATTGTAGGGGAGAGCATTCGTGCGACCGAAGTTCTTGCTGTTCGCATTTAATTTGATGTGGTATAGACAATGGGATCTTGAGGACGATTCTCATTATTCTACAGTAGCAACTAATTTGTGTTGTGTACATGGATGGGAAAAAGGAACTTGCTTTTATCATTAAAATGGCATAATTAGCTTGGACAAAGGCGAGCCTTCAAGGTGGATCTTATTCGGAAAAATTGGGAGTGAATCCCCATGGTCATACATATCGTGAAGGATTTCATCCTTGGAGATTGGCGACCATTAGATCGTAGAAAATTAAATATCGACCCTCTGTTCAAAACCTTTTAAAGTGTTTGCGTTGTACTTTTGATACAAATGTTGGAAAAAAAAAAGGCATTCGGATGTGATGTCTTTTAAGACAGTGAATTAATCATGCAAAGGATTATGGAAACTCCCATTAGCACAAGTGATTTTGGGTATGAAATCACTGTCCGGAGCATTGACAATCACTTTCACATACCAAATGTCATGATGTGTGTCCATGATGACTGGACTCATTGCTAATGTTGAGTAAATTATGCTATAAAAGCAAAATAATAATAATAATAATAATAATAACAAAAAACTCGGAGAAAGGAGATTTGGGTTGCTAGTCTCGTTGATCACTACATAGTGACAAAGATGCCAACCTCGTCGAGCATCAAATACGTGGTTAGAGCTGCGACTTGCGACATCTCTCGAGCTTTGGCCGGGGTGGCAACTCCCATCTGGATTAGGCGAGGTGGTGGTCCTTCCCCTATTCATATCCCCTAATTTTGATTTTTTTTTTTGTTTGTGAAATTTATAGTTTTTTACTTATCATCAAAGATGCAAATGTGGCCTTCAAAACCCAATTAATTGAATTTTGAGAGAAATGTTTGGATATGGCATGGAACAATCTACGGAAGTTCAAGGTTAGTTTGGTTTTCAGAAATATTTTCAATTTCTTTAAAAAAAAAGTTAGTACATGAAAATGAAGAATTTCTTTAAGTTGGAATTCGTGAGCACGTCCTTTTGATTCCATCGAAGTTGTAGAAGAGATGGCATCTTGATCCTTTTTCATCTGTATGAGAAATATTGAAATCACAAAACATTAGCTTTCAAATTTATGGTCAAGAAAAATAATATTGAAGCTGGGCAGTATTTGAATGCATCATACTTGCCTCATTTCAAATTAATTATTATTTAATACCAATTAGGGACAAAATTGAGTCGACTCGAGTTGATTAAGTGCCGAGTTGGAGCTTGATTGGACTCACGTATTGGTGTTTAAAACCCGACTTGAGCTTTGATCGAGTATAAATTTCTGCACTCAAGCTCAACTTGAATAGACAACTAGATTATGAATTCAAGTTTTATTTAATTGGAGCATGAAGTTTGAGATTAATACACCTTGAGTTGTTTTCTTTTATATCGCATTTGGTATTTAGGATAAAATTCATGATAAGATAAAATTTATCTTATTATGCATTTGGTGGTTACTTAAAATAGGATATAGTTTAATATAAGGGAGATATAGATTGGTAAAAATTATTTCATTAAGGAGGTGGAATAAAGGTAAATAAAATTTCGAACATCTATAATAAGAAAGTTATTTTTCTCAAATGACAAACTTCTTAAATTAACAAAATTATAATTATAATTTAATATAAATAATATTTGAATTCTAATATAAGAAATTCAAAATAACAAAGAATATATTCGAATTTAATTCTATTTTATATTATAAATTCAATATATAAGTAAAAATATATTTATTAGATATTTTAGGCATTTTAGTATTTTAAGTATATTAGTATAGTTTACTATGAATGATTGAAGGGGAAGAAATAAAAAAAAAAAAAAAAAAAAAGAAATTGATAACAAAAGAGGAACTAAAGTTAAAAAAAAGAAGTTAAAATAAAGTAAATAAGGGTTGTGAGAGATCTTTATCACTTCTTTTTGTAAAATTTTTTGTTCATTTATACTAACATACCGTTTATACTAAACAATATACGTGATATGATATAAATAAATTTGATTTTATTATTGTAATTACAAAACGTGGATAAAATATAGCAAAATCCTTGAATTTTCTTATTAGAAATTGGAATGACTAAACGTGACATTATTTTATATAAATAGTCTATTTTAATAACCATGACATATTATCAAAAAAAAAAAAGAAGCTTGATCCATCTTGTGAAATTACGAGTGGTGGTGAAAAAAGCTGAGTGGCTTAGGCTTGAGATCAACTAGAAATCATGAGAGTTGATTTCGACTAATTATCAAGTCAAAGTCAACCTACTCTCAAGTGTTGAGTAACTGGATCTCATTTAATTCCTATTGTCAAGTACTGAAATATAACCGACCATAAAAAAAAGTACCAAAAAATATTTTTTTTGGTTTCTTCGAAATTGATAACCATTTGATAGTACACAATGATGTCTAATTTGTTTATACTTTTTAAAATAAGCAAAAAGAAACAATTTGTCGAAATTTCTCGAGCCACTTGATAATTTAAGTGGGTTAACAGGATTGCATTTCTTATTTTAACGTGTCGATGGCCGCATGCCCATTAACTCTATCTCCCCTCCATATAGTTGTTTTCCCTAGGAGGAGGGAATGCCCTCTAGGAGTTTTATATCTTGAAATTTTCAAGATCTAGATTAAATTAGGATGAAGTATTTTTAAGGATTTGCTTAGATTCAAAATCTTATGAGGAGATCCAAGCAATTATATTTTTTGAGGTGTGGGAGATGCCTCTATCCTCCCAATTTAACTCCGTGGAGCACCTCAAATAAAGGCCGATTGGCAATCAGCTGGCTCACTCCCACGATAGGAGTGAGCCTCATCACTTTGCAACAAAGGCATAAGGGGTCACCCTCCCTTGGAGGGTTTTTCCCTTGGTTTTCCCATAGGCCTTTTGAGGACCTACTTAGGTTTGTTATTCTTATGGAAAGGTTCTTAATCACTATATTTTTTGAGTCATGGGAGCTACCTCTTGTTCCTTGAATTTAGCGCCAAGGGACATCTCAAATAGAAGCCGGCGACAATCAGTCAACTCACTCCCCCCATAGGAGAGAGCCCCATCGTTTTGCAATAGGGACATAAGCGGTCACCCTCCCCTGGTGTGTTCCTCTCTCTATTTCTGGCGCTTCAATTATTAAAATGAAATCAAATATGCCTTCTATAAGATTTGAATTAAATATATATAAAAAAAGTCAATCTAGAGAATGCTGAAAATGCCCTCGCCAAGTAGGGCCCAGAAAGACCTCAAGAAAGCAGAAAACTAGGAGGAGGAAAAAGGCGCTCCTTTCCTTTATCCCTCCAGAACTTTGGAAACGCACCACAAAAAGCCACAGCCCCCCTTCCTTTCAGCTAGGGTTAGGGTTTCCCTCTCCAGCTTCATACTAACTTGGTTCTTAAGCATCGGTGGTGAAATTTGGGGACTACTTTTCTCGGCGACGTGCAAGCCCGAGATGCTTGATGGCCACCGCCAGCTAAATCGAGGGGCCGTCGGATTCATGCATCAAAACCGGCGCCGTCGATGGATGTCCATCGGTGCCTAAGCCCATGAAGTTCTTTTTGATAATGGCTAATTGGGCCCTTTAGAATTTCTCAGACCCAATATGGAGAGTAATTCTAGGAGAGAGCATTAATTTGATGTGGTATAGACAATGGGATTTTGAGGACAATTCTCATTATTCTATAGTAGTCACCACTTTGTGTTGTGTACATGGATGGGAAAAGAAACTTGCTTTTATTATTCTATGGCATAATTAGGTCAGACAAGGGCGAGATGGACCTTATTTGGAAACATTGGGAGTGAATCCCCATGATCATACGGATCATGGAGGATTTGATTCTTGGAGATTGGCAACTATTAGATCATAGAAAAGTAAGTCTTGACCATTCATTCAAAAACGTTTTTAGAAGTGTGGAAAAAAGCATTAGGATTTGATGTCTTTAGGACAGTAAATTAATCATTCAAAGGATAATGGAAACTTCCATTAGTACATGTGATTTTGGGTATGAAATCACTATCCAGAGCATCTAACAATCGCTTTCACATACCAAATGTCATGACGTGTGTCCACAGTGACAGGACTCATTGCTAATGTTGAGTAAATTATGCTACAAAAGCAAAATAATAATAATAATAATAATAATAATAATAATAATAATAATAATAATAATAATAATAATAATAATTAGGCAATGTGGTGGCCGTCGTTCACCCTTCTCTCCTTCCCCTATTCACATCCCTTAATTTTGAGCCGGGGAAACCATTTTCTTATGCTAGGTTTCTTCTTTTTGTGAAATTTATGGTTTTTACTCGTCGTCTAAGATGCAAATGGGACCTTCGACACCCAGTTAATTGAATTTTGAGAGAAATGTCTGGAGATGGCATTCGGAAGTTGAAGATTAGTTTGGTTTTCAGAAACATTTTCAATTTATTTATAAAAAAAAATACTTAGTACATGAAAATGAAGAATTTCTTTAAGTTTGAAATTTGTGAGCACGTACTTTTGATTCCATCTTTTTCATCTGTATGAGAAATATTGAAATCGCAAAACATTAACTTTCAAATTTATGGTCAAGAAAAATAATATTGAAGCTGGGCAGTATTTGAATGCATCATACTTGCTTCATTTCAAATTAATTATTAATTTTATATCAACTAGGGACATAATTGAGCCGACTCAAGCCAATTAAGTGCCGAGTTGGAGTTTGATTGGACTCGTGTATTGGTGTTTAAAACACGACTCGAGCTTTGATCGAGTATCAGTTTCTCCACTCAAGCTCAACTTGAATGGACAACCAAATTACGAGTTCAACTTTTATTTAACTGGAGCACTAAGTTCGAGATTAATACAACTTGAGTTGTTTTTTTTTAGGCTGCATTTAGTAGTCAAGATAAAATTTATCTTATTTTGTGTTTACTTGCCTGCTCAAGATATGATCAAGTTTGATATAAGGAAGATATAAATTTGATAAAATTATTTCATAGGGGAGGTGTGATAAAGGCGGATAGAATTTCTAAAATTCATAATAAAAAAATTATTTCTCTCAAATGACAAACTTCTTAAATTAACAAAATTAAAATTATATTTTAATATGAATAATATTTGAATTCTAATATTAGAAAGTCAAAATAACAAAAAATAACATTTTGATTATTTTAATTTAATATTATTTTTATTTATATATTCGAATTTAGTTCTAGTTTATATTATAAATTCAAAATGTGAATGTAAACATATTTATTACAGATTTTAAGTATACTAGTATAGTTCACTATTTAATCAAATTTTAGTAGAGAAGCATGGAAGGGGAAAAAGAAATAAGAAGAGAACTTAATTAAAAAGAGGAACTAAAATAAAAGAGCAAATTAAAATAAAGTAGATAAGAGTGTCACGAAAGATTTTTATCATTTCCATTTGTAGAATTTTTGATTTATTTATACTAATATGCCGTTTATACCAAATAATATATATGATATAATGTGAATATATTTGACTTTATTACTGTAATTACAAAGAGTGGATATGATATAATAAAATCCATAGATTTCATATTTATCACATTCAGTCCTATCATGATTAGAAATTCGAACAATCAAATGGAGCCTTATTTCATATAAATAGTACATTTTAATAATTGTTACATATTATTAAAAAAAGAAGAAGAAGCTCTATCCATCTTGTGAAATTACGAGTGGTGGTGAAACAAGCTCGAGTGGCTTAGGCTTGTGCTCAACTAGAAATCAAGAGAGTTGATTTCGACTAATTATCAAGTTGAAGCAAACTGCTCTCGAGCGTTGAGTAATTGGATCTCATTTAATCCCTATTGTCAAGTGTAGAAAAATAACCGACCAAAAAAAAAAAGTACTAAAAAATATCTTTTTGGTTTCTTTGAAATTGATAAGCTTTCGATAGTACATGATGATGTCTAATTTGCTTATGCTTTTTCAAAATAAGCAAAGAAAATAACTTGTCAAATTTTTTTGAGCCACTTGATAATCCAAGTGAGTTAATAGGATTGCGTTCTTTATTTTAATGTGCCGATACCTGCATGCCCAATAACCTCTATCTCCCTTCTATATATTTGTTTTCCCTATGAGGAGGGAATATTTTCTAGGAGTTTTACATCTTGGAAGTCTCGAGATCTAGATTGAACTAGGGAAAAGTCTTTTTAAGGATTTGCTTAAATTCAAAATCTTATAAGGAGATCCCTAGCCACTTTACTTTTCGGGCGTTGGAGTTGTCTCTATCCCTCGAATTTAACTTCGTGGGATACCTCAAATAAAGGCCGATGGCAATAAGCTAACTCACTCCCACCATAGGATTGGGCCTAATCACTTTGCAAAAAGGGCATAAGGAGTCACCCTCTTCTAGAGGATTTTTTCCTCTGTTTCTATAAGCCTTTTAAGGACTTAGGTTCGTTATTCTTACGAATATGTCCTCAATCACTATATTTTTTTAGGCGTAGGGGCTACCTTTTTCCCCTGAGTTTAATGCTAGGGGTATAAGTGGTCATCCTCCCGTGGCGTGTTCTTCCCTCTATTTCCTGGCACTTCAATTATTAAAATGAAATCAAAATATGCCTAATGTGAGATTTAAATTAAATGCAAAAAAAAAGCCAATCTTCTTTTTTGGTCAGAATGCCAATCTAGAGTATGCCTAAAATGCCCTCGCCGAGTAGGCCCTAGAAAGACCCCAAGAAAGCAGAAGACCAGAAAAGGAAAAAGTCGCTCCTTTTCTTTCTTTTCTCCCTCCAAAAACGCACCACAAAAAAGCCACAGCGTCCCCTTCCTTCCAGCTAGGGTTAGGGTTTCTCTCGCCGGAGATCGTCGACCGGAAGCAGCCACCGATCGGAGTGCCAGCCATGGCGAGGTACCGGAGCAGGAGCCGGAGCTTCAGCCCCCGCCGCCGCAGCCGCTCCCCGCCCCGCGCCCGCAAGCCGCGCCACGGCTACGACGACGACCCCGCGACCCCCGCGACCGCCGCGCTTACCGCGACCGCCGTTCCCCCGCTCCTTCCGGCCTCCTCCTCCGCAATCTTCCCCTCGATACGAGGTCTTCCTTCCTCTCCCCCCCCCGGGTCTTCAGTGTTTGTGGCTTGCGCTGTTGGATGTTGGAGTTGGGTTGTAGATTCTTGCACTTGCTTCGTTTGCTTGGTGGAAGTGACGTTGAAGCGTACGGTGCGCGGGCAACGAGTGTCGTGTCGATGTTTTTGCCCGATTGCCTCTCTTATTTGGGTATCGGAGCTCGACTTGGATTTGCTGTCGGTGGCTCTTGGCAGTGTGGGTTTGGCGTTGTTCGCGTCGTCGCGACTTATTTTTGTCTAATTATGGCTGTTATGGTTGCAGGGCGGAAGATCTCAGGGTGCCATTCGAGCGGTTCGGTCCTGTGAAGGATGTCTACCTTCCTAAGAATTATTACACAGGGTATGTGGGGTTCACATGGTGCGAACTGTTGTCTATTCAGTGAAGGTTTGTGGCTGATGGTGGTCGGTCGGTCAGAAAACTGAGTCTGGCAAGAACTGTGTTTTGGAAGCAGCCAATTGATTGATGAGCAAATTAGCAACTCTTAGCTGTATAGTCGTGGACTTATAATTTCACTGTTCAGGAGTATAAAGTTAGATTATGCATCGATACCATAATAATCTTGGCTTTGTCCCACATTGCTTCTGCAGATTGTGTAAAGTAGCATACATCATCCTTGTTTCACAGTTCTGAAACTTGACTTCTTGTTTTAAAATTTGCATGCCGGACTATTCGTTTTACAGTTACTGTTTTTTCTGTTTGACATATGGTTAGTGAAGAAACCTGTTTTTAGTGTTGGTTTCTGGTCGGAGGAAGAATTGCTGTTTTAATTGATTCTCCTCCTACTCCATCCCTCCCATGGGAATACTAATTTGGAATACATTGAGCTGCCAAGCTGCATATGATTGAAGAAACAGATGAAATAAAGAACTTTTGAGAGAATGATTGGTTCTACAATTCCAGGCTTACATAAAATCATTTTGCTGTTGCCTTTTTTGCCGAAAAAGGATGGTACTTGTCACAAGACATCCGCATTTGTGAGTGTGCCATATTGCCATTGTTTTACAGGTTTCCCTTACCTGTGTTTACAACGTGGGTGCCATTTTTGAGAGGCTTGTTGTTTGGCTGTTTTCTGATACAAACTAATAAACTGTATACTGCTTTCTTTTTTGGTATTAAGCTACTGGGATTTCAGAAATAGGCAAAAATCAAAGAGAGGAGAACCATTACCTGTTGATCTTTTTATATCTCATCTCCGACAATCACGGGGGTTGTAATTTAGTGACTTCAGTGATTGTATATTGCATTAACAGGGAGCCTCGTGGCTTTGGATTTGTGAAGTTCCGATATGCGGAAGATGCAGCTGAGGCTAAGCAGCAAATGAATCATACTGTTATTGGAGGACGTGAGATAAGAATTGTTTTTGCTGAGGAGAACAGAAAAACTCCTCACGAGATGCGTGTGACTGAGCGTGTGAGGTACAATTTGTCACATTCTCCATTTCACTAGGTTGTCTTTATGGCATTTGTTTCCATCGATTCATGACAGGATTTTTTGGTAAACTCTTTTTCCCCCCATTTTAAAATGAAGTGGGCGACACAGGGAAAGAAGGAGAAGTACATCAAGGTCTCCAAGACGCCACAATCATTGTCAGTAATTTTGACTTCATGTCCATTCTGATTTGTGGCTTTCTCTCCCTTTGGGCTGTACAACGAATGGAGCAGTCTGTCATGATGGACATCCTTGTGAGTTTGGAGAATCTTATTCTGTTTTTGTATTTTCTTACAGCTTACTCGAGGACACCAACACCAGATAGGCATGACTCAAGGTTTGGCATTTTTGTCCGAGTGGATTTAATTGCATTGTTACTGGTTTTATACTTTTCTGTTCCTCTTTTAGGATGATAAGTACACTGTAGTTGAGCATATTAGGAACTTACAGTACTATGGGTGCCTTATTGGCCTGGGAAGAATATACAGAACTCTTTGTGGCATTCTTTTACTTTTATGTCAAGTATAACGTGATATTTATACTGTCTATATGTATTTTCAACTAATAATGCTTTGTACAGTGTAGTTTTAATCTTTTTGTAGTAATTGTGGTATGGGATTTTCACTCTAGCTAAATTTTGAACGGAAAGCTATGCATTCTTCATTCATTTCTTGTCAATATAGGTAAACATTTGTTGTTTATTTCCCTTGGACATTTGTGCTTATAGATAGGAAGCTGTTCGTCTATTCTGGATATAGACCATGGCGAACTATTCAAATTTAATTTATTGAAATAGTAGCCTTTTGTTAAAATATCTAGGACTGGCTAAATGAGTGGCAAAGGCGACCGATCGTCCTAGCCAACCATTTTTCTTGGAATAGTTTAGTTGTGGACCAATCACATTATGCTTATGAGTGAAAAAGAGTGGCCATGTACAATTGAAAGGAAAACTTTGCTGACTTTAGCATGGCAGATTGCTGTATATGAGAATTTTATTTTTTTGCTGGCCTTGTTTCTTTTGGTATTAGTAATCTGATGCATCTCTATCCTATTATGTTCATACTACGGTGGTTTTTATCGATTTGGGGTGATTGATGCAGTGCAGCATCATTTCTGTGGTATTGAACAGTATCTGCTTGTGGCCTTGTTTATGCAGATATTAAAGTGAACAGGAAGATTTTAAAGACCTATGGGTAAATAAAGTTAAACGACAAAAGAGAGAGATGGACAACTCCCTTACCATTCTGTCAAAGCTTTTCTAATGTTATTATCCCACCTTCGCCAATTACTGTCAAAGCATGGGCTTTTGCTTACTAGGTCTGGTGGCCTGCAGTTGCAACTGAACTGATTAGTAAAGCACTGTCAGCAGATGATTAAATCACTAAAGTACCTTTTTTTCACTATTTGTTTTCTCTGTGTGATCTAACATAGTTATTAATGAAAAGGTTTTGAAGCTTTATTTTGTTTTGCATATACCATCCAGTTAAGAAAAGAACTAGAGCTTTTTTATGGCCAAAGAAAGAAATCATCCTCAATCAAGGGAAGCAATACCGGTGTAGAGATATGATGACATTGTCAAAGATAGTTTGAGGTTTTAGAAAGTTGGGCCAAAGAGAGCCATGCAGTTGTTGGATGCTGACGTACCGGTACATCGTTAATGAGACTAATTCCAGTATTTGGGCCCAAGTTGGTAATTTGTACGGAACTCTTATTAAGGTGCAGGTAACGGTCATCTTCAATCAGTTAGATAGTGATGCCATCATGTTGATGCTTATATGATTTTGTAAGTTGAGTGTAATTTTTTTACTTGCAAAACAGATTTTCTTGGTACTTTTTATTAGCTTTTGCTGATGGTTTTTTTTTTCTTTTTTCGTAATTCATGCTTCAAGCCGAGTAATGTTTCCTTGTAAGATCTTTTGTTACCCTAGATCGTGTTCTGTTTTATGTAAGGGAATCTTTATGTTCCATTTTTATTATTTCCCATCTCAATGGATATACCGATTCCTTGAACCAGGAGCCGTGGGGCAAAGGATCGATACCAGTCTCCAATGCGATCTGGGTCTGTACCACATTCTCCATATCCTCAGGAGCACAAGATTAAGCGGTCTAGTAAGAGGTCTCCAAGTCCAAGGGAAGATAGTCGAAGTCCCATTCAGGAGAGGGGTTATCCAGCAAGCAGGTCTCAGAGTCCAAGGGGCAATATTCGCAGTCCTTCAAGGTCTCGTTCACAGTCTTACAGGTATATCTGTTGTTTTTCTAGTCTTGGTTGGAAACAACGCATCTCTTCCTTGCGCTTCATCCGATTGTCAAATAATTTCTCCTTTAATCTGTTATTTTTCTAGTCTTGGTCTGGAACAATGCATCTCTTCTATGCGCCGGCTGATTGTCAAATAATTTTTCCTTTCATCAAAGTCAATTTTCTGTTTTTGGAATATGACCTTGGCGATTAGGTTGGCATGAACTCGGTAATTATTTTTATGTTGCAAATTTAGTGGTTGACCATAAATGGCATAGGTTGTTCTGTTGAGATAGATCTGTGAGAATTCCTCCAGGTGCATATGATGCGGTATTTTTTTGATATTTTACTCAAACTTTAGGTGCTGTACCGATAGCAATTGATGTTTATCAGGTGATTGCTTTTGCTGTGACACCCATATGATGTTCCATTGGCAAGAGAATTGATAAAGATGGTAAAGTACTTCAAATTTTCTTACGAGAGAAAGTATTAATACTTTGAATTTGCATGAATGAAGCATGTTCCCTCATTATGTTGTTGAAATTCATCAGTCCCATTTACTACTAACCAATAGCTAGGGGATTTATCTGGTTTATGGTGGCATAGTGCTAGTATCTACAGTTTTAGCATATTTTCTGTTCATTGAAGTAGTTCTTTGTGCATTTCATGTGCAGCCCACGCTGAGAGCCTCCTGAGTAAGAATTACGGGGCTTGCAGTCAAGATGGTGGTATGCCAGTGGTGGTTCTTTGCAAAGTGCACTTCCAAGTATCAAAGTGAACGATAAACAGTGTCCTTTTGGAGATCCTGTTGCTCTCTTCGAATTTTAAATATCATGGATTAGGCTATGCTTTAGAAATGCTTTGTACGTTTTTGTTGGAGTTGGGCTTTGTGAACATCAAGTGCAAGATGGTTGTTGGTTGCTGGTCACTCTTTTAAGTCCTACGTTCGACCTTAATGGATGGCTCTTAACTTTATGTGTCTGGTTTTTCTTTATTGTCGGTTTAATGTGTATTCCCGGGCTTAGGACCAGATAAATGTGTGGGGTTACCCAGTGCTTGGAGTCGGTCCCAGTTCTGTATTAACCGCGGTTGATCTGCAATGAGCTACTCTGTCTCTTCCTTGTTATCGTCTGAACATAGTCGCCTTGAAAGTAAGCCAGTTCTTGCTATTTGATGGTCATCTCCATGTACAGGAACAGATGAGGAACATTGATTTTGAATGCTTGAGGGTCAGTGGACATAAACACTGAATCATTTGAAGCTGGGTGGTCTGGGAGGACTTGGATGGATCATTTGAATTTAACTTGTTTGGTCAAAATATAGCACCGACTTCCTTGGTGTAAGAGACCTGTTTTGGCGCCACAGGCTCTCGCGATTGTCGTCATCTCATCGATGGGGGTATGGAGGAGGGAGGAAGAGAGGGAGAGGCGGGGGCGGCTATAGAGATCGGAACGCGGTGGAGGCCGATATCAGTTGTGTCGTTGCGTTAAGGAGGGGTATCTAGATGAGCTAGGCCCTCTTTAACCCTGCCCAGCGCATAGCCTAACCAGGGCCGAGCTCAATTCCATCCAAAGAACTACATTCGAGTGCACTGAATTAAGCGACTGCTACGACCACCACTCTACGATGTGCCTCTGCTCCCGAATCTAATCCATATGTCTAGAGAAACGCATATCCTGCTTCTTCAATTTTGCTATCTTGCATCAGTATCATTTTTTAATATTTGTTCTATTTTCAAATAAGACGTTTGGATCGGTGTGAGGAGATGTAAAGAAAAAGGCCCAGAGTAACTTTTAGTTTCGTAGAAGCAAAATGGTAGGCACTGCCAAATTGCATTTCAATATTTGTACTGCACTTTCCATGTAAATGAGAAATATTTCTTCGCCTTGCAAATAAAATGAACTTGCCAAGTTGCATGGACAAACTCGAGCGACCTTCTTCCCAAAGTTCTCTTAATAAGAAATTGGAAGAGATGAAACTGACTCATGAATCTCATGTTTACTGAATGAGAAGTCAAACAGCCTTTTATTCAAAAGAAAGGTCGACATGCCAAATTGAATGACTTGAGCTTATGAGGACACTCAAAATTTGGATGAATTACACTGAAACGTCGAAGTAACTGAGAATACAAAGACAAGAAGTCATCCGTGACACTAAAGGCAAATAGGTGAACTCAAATGCCCATAACGGCGAAACTACTCACAAATACAGGATGAAATCAATGTAATGGAGATCACGTCCGAGCTTGGACACCTAATTTTCTCTCCCTTTGGGAAGCCTTATTTTCATGAGGATCTTCTGTCAATGACCTAAATCTGAAGGAAAAGGAGTTCAATAGTATCTCAGCCTGGAGGTCTCCACTGATTTAATTAAAGCAGTTGGCCGTTCTTAGCCAGCAGTTCGAATTTTAGACCTTCAATGCTTGCTTCTCAGCAACAAGAGCTTCAGCCTTAATGGGGGGCTCCCACAAAATTGTAGTTTCAGCAAGTAATGAGGTCACAATGTATGGGTTCTTGTTCGAGGCAGGACACCTGTCTTCCAAGTAACCTGTATATCATTTTAAGCCGTTAACTAACTGAGCAAGGAAGGTGAACTTTGTACGTTTTATCGATATTCAGAAATAGTGAAGCATTTCAGAAAGTTTTTGATGCACTAAAAGAACCAAGATGTCCAAAGTCCTTACTTCAGCTTAGGAAGCAAGACTGTGGGAATGCTTTATGATTGTTAAACAGTCAAAATTCCTTGTGTATAGTTGCAATCATGGAATCGACTGAGACCAGAAAGGATAAAGAATACTTATATGTATTATTTTTTCGTGGTAGTTTTTCTGGAATCATTTGATAAAGTTGAGCATCTCCAAATGATTTTCAGATAGAGCACAGAAGGGAACTGGTATGGTCATTGTTATGGTACCTTTTCCTTGCTTCTCATTGTCACGGCCCACACAGATTGAGCAACCACAATTGGCAACTCCCTGCATAACAATACAAGTAATTCAGGCATCACAATGAAATATGAGTTCATTAGCAGGGCAATCTTTAAATTTGACTAGTAGTTGGTATGTTTCTTCTGAGCATTACCGAAGACAATGTGTCGGTGTTGACTGTTTCATGCTTTCCCATCAATCTTCTCCATAGGCGCTAATGTGCTCCTCATGGCAAAGTGAGAGATTCGGAATTGCCTTCTTTATCGCTTCAAAGCCTCCCTCTTCTCTCATGCTTTTTGTATTGCAGAAAAGTCGAAGAACACACTCTTAAAGGTCCTTCACTGAACAAAAATTCTTAACCAAGTCCATGTTACTTCTATGGTGTGAACCTGTTAGTTAGTATGGTATCCTGCATTGTTGCAGTCGCCCTAAGAAGGAAGAGAATGCTTTTATCAACTTTGGGGTATAATAATGCGTAAATGGTGATAGTGAAGTCAGCTATTTCTATTGGCTTTGGATCTTACGTGAGGACAACACAAACTTGCACTTATTTTGTTTGCTGTTAATGGAATTTCAGTATTTTCTAGAGCAAGTAATTGAAATTTCACCTAAAGAAGGTATCTTGAACACCAGAGATGATCTCCTGCTTCAATTCCCATGCTTCGTCTGACTTGGTGTTCTCACTGCAAGAAAGAAGCTAGTGTTGATAGCAACAGCTTTGTGCTTTTTTTCCGTTTTCCTTTTTGAAATAACAAGCAAGCTGGATCTGGTATTACTTGGCCCAGATCACCACTCCATTGGTGCTATTAATGTTGATACCAGCATATAAGCAAGCCTTGTAACGAGCATTGGATATATCTCAGTCGGATGACTTATCAGCCCCAACACCACAATAATAAGGCCCCTAAATGAAGACAAAACCTCGCATCACAATACAATTTTTTTGTCATCAACCCAAAGCCTATTATTTATCAATATACAGGGAAATTCTTTGGGAAAAAATTTCTCACCTGGGAACCTCGATATCCTCCGATAGGCCAACCGAATGGCCATTGAACATTTATCTGCAATAGGGTGTTTTCTTGCTCAATCCAAAACATAATGTGAACATTTAGCCCAAAAATATGAACTTGTCCATTTCAAAACTTTCTAATTCACGATATATAACTCATTTTTTTGGATCTCCCACCGTGAAATGTCATTGATAACCTTTGGGTTACTGAATTTCAGCAACCCTGACATGCTTGGTCGCTGGGATCGGCTTACCAGCTAATGTATATGAATTGGAAATAACCCGAAGACAAACAATAATACTCCGTAAACCAATTGAAACGCCCTTTCTCGTTTCATCAACCTGTTCAGATGATCTAACTGGTGGTCAGTGAGTTCTTTGTGATCCTCATTTGGCATTGTGTCCTCAGTGCGAAAATTCACACCATTTCTGTCTAGCCTGAAAAATAAAGCAGTGTAAGAAATAGACATATCTACTGAAATAAGAGCCCTATGAGCTTAATCTAATGGAAGATAGTTCAAACAACGAGCTCTATCTGTATGACTTGGCCTTCTGTATGCATGAGAGTTTAGTTTTGCAAAGATAAAAAGAATAGACTGAGTACTTCAAAGAAAGGGGTCTCCTTAGCAAGTGCCATCGCTGAAAAGTTGAAAACCGCTTTTTGGAGACTAGTTTCAAGAAGGACGGCTCACATTTTGAAGCATAAATAGTGAGTCTTATTGATTTCCCTAAGGACACTACCACAAATTTCCTTTAAAAGATAAACTAAAAACAGTGGCATAACTATGCTTCGCATTTCGGAACCATTTCAAGGTTATTCTCAAGCCTCATTCCCAAAAGCGAGCTTGCGAACAAGCAAAAAACCGAGGGCAGTTACAGAGTTGAAGGAAGTAGACTGCAGAGTGCCACAGTTTAAGAGATTAATGAAATTCCACCCCAGCAAGGATCAATCATCAAACATGTTATTATGATATTTCCTCAAATCTAATGGATGATCAACTTGTGAATATTGACAGTGCACCTAATTCTTTCCTCTTGCAATCAAAAGGCAATCACATTGAAGTACTTTCTTCTCTCACAAACTTCGCACAATCGCAAATTGCCCTCGCCAACAGCTTTGGCGAAAATATCCATCAGATATCACCATGGCAAAGCAAGACTACCAAACACAACAATCATCAGTATGGTCAATTGAAGTCACAGAACAAGAAAAATCTAAGATGAGAGTGGATACAAAAGAAATCGATTCCACATGAGGTCCACAACATAAGACTTCACATTGGTAGCGATTGATTTAGTCATCTAGTCATCAAGAGAAACGACAACAATGACTACCGCTTCATTCATTCATTCATTCTGTCTCACACAGCACACATTTCTTTCGCAGATGTTGTCGACAAGAGACGATGAACATATCAATCGTCAACCAAACAAAATGTGCAGGACAACCTTGCTGAGATCAAAATGGAGAAGTCACAAATACGACCTCTTTTAATTTCAAAACATTTACTCGGATTGCTGAACAGCAAATCGAGAGCGTCGATTGTGGTCAAATGCTAAAAAGATCACCTTCGCTGTCCTCCCCTCGAGCAGAAATATACCCTTGGAAATCAATCGCTGGATGAGACGAAGTATGAATTTTTCCTCATTTTTTCTCGCACTCTTCGGAATGAAGCGATGCGCCCAAACCTTTCAGCGATTTTTTTCATGTCCCTCCCCAAATCAAATCGAGTATGGAAACACGATATCCGAAAATTATAAATGCAAAAATCTGGGAAACAAGGTCCCCACATACCTTCAGTGAAGAAAATTAGGGCTCGAACGGCGAATCAAATCGTATGTTCGGGATATGAGCGATCTTGTCCCAGTCATCGCCTGCTCGTCTTTTGCAACTCTCCTCCAATTCTCCACAATCGTGGATCCACAGGTGAGTAAGGGATGTGAGCCTTCGCATTGCTTCAGGGAATGATGTCAACGAGTTGCAACCCACGATGTGGAGAGTTTGAAGTGATTGAAAGGCCTCGATCTGCTTTGGTATATCCTTCAAATTGCAGCACTCCCAAATTACGAGACGCTCGAGATTGCGGGCCTGTAGAAGCCACTGTGGGAGAGATGTTAGTTTGGGAAGGTTATCGATTGTCACGGAGCGGAGATTCTGAAGGCCTCCATGGAAATCCAAGATGTTGCCGCTTTCGTCTTTGGATATATCCAGCTCCTCATCTCCCCTGATAGAGAGATCCACGAGGCTCGATAGATGTCGCATACCTTGCGAGAGAGAAGTCAACTGATAACACCATCCCAGATCATAAGAGATTCAAGGGAAGTGAGACTTTGGAAACCCTCCTCAGGCAAACATTCTGGAAACTTTGTAAACGAGACATCCAGTCTCTTCAACTTATTAAGGCCAAGCATCATCTGATTTATCAACAACGCTCCGTTGGTCCAAGTCAGAACTAACTCCTCAAGATGAGGAGTTCGTGGCATGGCTTTTAATTTTTCACAGCACGCGATCTTCAATTTCAATAGACTAGGAAATGATGCTGTTGAAGGGGATGATTGGTCCGACTCGATACATTCCAATTCAGACAGACCCTCCATATTTAAAGACTTGAGGCGAGGTAGTTGGTCCAGTGGGGGGAGACGTTCACATCTGTGGCAAGCACCGAACGATACGTCGACTAAATGTGGCAAGAAAGATACAAGGCTATGACTATCCATCATCCACTTGGGAAAGCTCTCACCATTATATCCCCAGATATTCAACCTTTGCAGATTTGAGGGCGGCTTCAGTCTATCAAACAGCACTTCATCTATTACTACATCATCAGTATTGAAATTGCCCCAATTAAGTACCAAAGATTCCAGAGAACGCTTCCCCATCAATATCTCATCCTCGCATTTGACTTCCGCATTTGTTACGTATCCCAAATTTTTAATTGAAAGTTCTCCCCGGATGTTATTAAGCCCCTTTAGCTCCCCAAGTCCGCAATAATTCTTAGCACGAGCTTTATCTTTGGGCAAAATGAAGTTCGTTAGCCTATGCAAAGAACTCAATTCCCCTATTCCACGTGGCAAATAACTAAGTTTCGAACAATCATCTATGTCCAGATTCCGAAGGCTGACTAACTTCCTTATATCACTTGGCAATTCTTCAAGGACATAACAAGATTGAAGATTAAGTGTTTGCAAGCTTTGCAATCTCGTAATGGAGTTAGGAAGCCTTCTGAGTCTATCGTTGTTAGAGAGATCGAGATATGTGAGATACTTCAACTCACAAATGGACCTTGGCACCTTCCCGACCTTTGTGGCATGCAGATCCAAGATGCGCAACCTCTTGAAATTTTGAATTAATAGGCGTAGGTCTACTTCACTTGTTAGATTTCTTCCCCAACCTTCAGTAGTACACAAAAACGTTCTCAATACACTTGGTTTCAAGTGTGAGATTGGAAGTTCACCCATCAAATTGAAAGTCGAACCATAGGATATATGACGAGTTCTTTCATTTATTTGATTTGTGTCATCCCTTGCCGCCCAACACTTGTTCCCTACAACCGAGCAGGCTAGATCATGCATCAAATCATGCATCTTGCAAGTTGCCTCATTCGTGTATGGGTCTTTTTTTAAATCTTGGAAGAAGTTACTCCAAAGTAGATCCATGAAATATTCATGAGCAATGTCTTCTAAATGCTTACTTGAATTTGATGGCTGGATAAATCCTTCTGCCATCCAAAGACTGACTAAAGTATGCTTCTTTATCTCATAATCTTTGGGAAACAATGAACAAATGGCGAAACATTGTTTCAAATGTGAAGGAAGATTGTCATAACTTAGCCTGAGAATAGATATTATTTGGTCTTTCCTTTGAGACACTTCTGAGAGCTCATAATCTTTGAAATGTAACCATTCATCTTTAGTTTCCTTATGGAATAGTAAACCCCCAATAGTTCGAATGACCAATGGAACCCCAAAGCACTTTCTAACTATCTCTTCACCAATAGCTGGCATGTCAAGATCTTGTATGCCCCCTTCTTTTGGAATAGCCATTCGCATTAACAAATCAAGAGAATTACTTTCAGATAAGCCCTCAAGAAGAAGAGGCGGAGCAGGGGAGGTGATCTTTGCAACCAAAGGAAGGCGTGTAGTTATAAGGATCTTGCTTCCTCTAGCACCTCCCATCAATAATGATTTCAAGTCGTGCCATGTTTCTGATTTTGCATCCCACAAATCATCCAAAACTAAGAGATATCTCTTTCCATCAATTATTTTCCTCAGTTCAATTTGCAACCTATCCATCACATTGTAGTTTGGTGCTTCTTTCTTCTCCACACAAACTATGATATCTTTCACTATTTTTATCATGTCAAAGTCATTAGAGACACAAACCCACATTTTCAAGTCAAAATGTTTACTGATCATCTCATCATTATACACAAATTTAGCAAGAGCTGTTTTTCCAAGCCCACCAATACCAACTATTGGAAGGATAGAACGTTCTCTTTCACATCCATATCCAATAAGAATTTCATGACATTCTTTTTATCATTACCTCTTCCAATAATGTCTTCCTCACATATAAACGAATGCGTCTCCTCTCTCTTCCTCCGCCCTCTCTTTGCTTGCGAATTCATAGGTCCCTTATCCAAGTGGAAGTTCTTTTCAGCCTCAATGTCTTTCAATCTCTCCCTCACTTCTGTTATTTTTCTACTCATCTTCAGTTCAAAAGCAAGCTGGTTTGAACTTGAGAAAAATGTTCTTACCACCTTGATCATCTGATTGTCGCCCCTCAGTTCTCCTCGCATAGCTTCTATATTAAATTCTTCAAGCACGTCTTGCAAGTCATAGAAAGCCTCTTTTAGTTTCTCCACCCAATCTTTGATTTGGGAACTCTGGTGTTGTTGCTCTTCTGCATCGTCCAGCACAGAATGAAGCATGGTGACGGTGCTCTCGAGCACCTGAAGTTCACGCTTGACGCCTCCTAAATTTCCAACCTTCTCCAGTGCTTGAATAATCAGATTGGCAAGGATCCTTCCACCAATGCTGGTGGCAACTTCTGCCATATTTGTTCTCTTTCTCTATGGGGATGAGAAGATTTTAGTCCTGTCGTTCCAAGGCTAGAGTCTTCTTAGATTATGTATAAAAAGTCTGTCCTTGAGATTAAATAAGTGTACAATAATAGTAGATAATAGAAAATATTTAACTGACAAACAGTAATTCCAAAGCATCCTATGTCATGTAAGATTCCATCCCATCTAATAAGTAAGGCGAGTTCCTATTCATACATTCTTCTAAAAACATTATGTTAGATTATATTAGATTGATTAAGTTTTTTTTTTCTACCATACTGTTAAGTAATATGCCTAATTAACATTAATGAAATTGGGAGGTAATTGAGTGATGATGTGGTTCGACCGTCAAGCTCCATTTTGCTGGACTTTCTTCTTAGTTTGGTTTTAATATATGATGTGTAATAAATTAAAACGAAACAAGGTAATCACAATGATCGGAGGCTTTTTAAAAAATAAAATTAATTTTGTGCTTTCTCATGTAAAATTCAAAATGTTATTTAAATATAAAAAGTCATCATTCAAATTACATATTAATGTTTACGTGTTGTGAAAATTTCATATGTTTAAAGACAAAATAATGTAAAATGTAGACTGAGACAACATTAGAAGAAACAAAAATAAAATGTAAAAATCTATCAAGACAAGCCATGAGCTAAGTTGGTGATGCTCTTGAAATCCGCTAGAGGTGTTGGACCATGTCGTTGTCCTTTGTACTTGTTATTTTTTTTTTTTTTCTTACTTTTTCTCTTTTTGGGCGAACAGAAAGTGTAAGGTGACATGATGTTGAAGCAAAGCCATAATTTTTCACTTTATTGGCCAACAAAATGAGAATCAAAATCCACTTACAAGGGCTACACTACATCCACCACAATCTGCTCAAGCCCGGAAACCATCTCATTATAGCTGTCTCGATAAGGGCAGCAGCATAGGGAATGCCCCGATGGATGCCCACTCTCTAGTGTTCAGTGGACAAGATCAGCTTATGCTCGGTGATAAAATGTTGTATTTTGCAAGACCGTACGTGTCAGAGAACAAGACAAATGAAGATATTGAGTCTTAAGGTCTAGCGTCCCTGTCAATTTGTGCACAATCTCTTTTGAACTCTTTACCAAGCCCCTTTTCTTATTAGTGTTGAACTCAAGTTCTTCTAAATCACATCCAACAAGTAAGATAAATGTGTTCCAATATATGACCTATTCCGCACGAAGAAAAAGTACATAAAATGGCGATCATTTGAAATCAGGTCCAAATTTATGAGTAATAGCACGAGTCTTAACATGATACTAAATATTTCACGAAACATTTGGCAAGATGCTTGAGATCTTTAATAAGGATAGCGGTGTTGCACATTCTATTCACTTATAATCACAATTAGTTGTATTTTGGTCACTCCCCCTTCCATGTTAGTTGCATGTTCATAATTTCTATGGATGCCAATTCAATTATATTTAATTCCATTTCTTTCTAACTGCCCTTGCTCTACCAGGATTTTCAAAAGAAATCATGTGACTCTTAGTATGTACGTAGCGAGTAATTTTTCATGTGACCAGTAACTTTTTACAAGATATTAGACTTCAATATATAAATAAGTACTCACCTATTTACATTATTAATAATTTTTTACATAAAAGGTAACCTATCTACATTGATTCTTATTGTCCCATGTATTTAAAAAAAAAAGGACAAGTTTGAAAAAAAAAATTGATGCTTTTTGCAATGTAACAGTAAATCTTAATTTGTAAGACAAAAATTTACATGAAGTTTGTGACCTATTAATGGGACGAGTAAGTTTTGCTTTAAAAAAGTAATTATCACCGACCCTGTTTAATAAAAGAAAATATAGGAATTGACAAACAATATTTAAGCCGCCCACGGGTCTAGAAAGTGAAAATTAAAGTTTTTTTTTTCTCAGCAGTTGTAAATGAAAATTTCTCCCAGGGGGGCTAAAGAACAAATGAGCCCGGCTTTTTTCTGATGATGCCTATTTTCCTAGTTTCATCACATGCTTTCCTTAGAAAACAGTGCACGTCCACATGCTTTCCTTAGAAAAAAGTGCACGTTCACATGCTTAGAAAATAGTGCATTTCCACATGCTTTCCTTAGAAAACAGTGCACGTTCACATGCTTTCCTTTTAATACAGTGCCGGTTCACATGCATGCCCCCAGTTGTTTTGTAGTAAACACCGGAGTATTAAGATTAATAGAACTTGGATCTTGAGAAGACGGAAAATTATCATAGCTGCGGGGGCAACTTAAAATCTAACTTCACATGGTAAAAAAAAAATTATGTTAATGAATTTCCGCTTTTGTCCGAATAAAAAACTGAAGAAAAGATTATGAAGTATAAATTGTGGATGAAGTAGTATGAAACCTTTGTGTGCAGAAAAGAAATTGCAGATTGGTATAGAAGTACGATGTGCAGTGGGATAACAAAAAAGCAAGCTGATGACGATGCTTTTCAACTTCAAATTTTAATATGCGGAATGGTAGAACAGCTCTTAAAGTTAGCTAATCTTCTCTTGTGAATTTCATTTAGAATTGGAAATGGGACGTGTTACATCTTCTTATGTGCCCAATTTGAAGAAGGCTAAATATCCTAAATATGTAAATCATTACACCATATAAATCATATATTTAAATCCAAATAAAACACGTCGATAGTTTCCCTAAACATTCTTTGTTTCATCAATCTATGCCTTTTCAGAAAAGCTCTAGGGTTAGTCGCTATAAGAAAGAACGAACCTGGCTAATAGTGGGCTGATCGACGGCCGACCAACAGAGGCGAGGCCCCAACCGGCTAGATCAAGAGAGGAGGACAGGAGATGGTGTCGGCAAGATCAAGAGAGAGATGAGATGAGAAGAGACGGCATGGGCAAAGACTCCAGGAATAGAGAGATCAAAGCACTGCTGGGGAAAGTCGAGAGACGAAGAGTCTGAGAGAGAGGCTAGCTATGGGAGTGAGAACTAAAAGAGAGTAGCGAGGGTCTTTAAAGATTTAGCACTGTTTTGAATTGTTCCAAACCAGTTCTTCCAAAGGCTGGTTCCCAAGATGGTTTACATGAGAGCTAACCAAAAGTTGTTGGGGTCAGTGAATTTGAAACGTGGCAGCACATGGCAGAGCGTGATGTGCCGCAGCGAACGGGGCTGAAATTCAGGGCCTATCACTTTTGAGGGTGGCGAGTTTGATGATGGTGTCGATTTTACAAAAGATTCTTAAGACGAAAGCATCCGAACATCATCTCTCTGTTACTTTTATTTTTATTCAACCGTAGTTTTTTCTTTTTTTTTTTAATAAACACTCGAGTGTCAATGATGAAAGGTGACATTCAAAATAAAAAATATGAGAAAATTAGGGAAAAAATTATAATGTTTGCCCTAAAGTTCATCAAACTCTAAGCATTTGAAAAAATGCAATAAAATCCTCAAGGTTCTGTACCTGGTCCAGTTTCCTCCTTCCAGCAATAATTTACCAAGTTTTGTCGGTATTGATATGCTGGAAAGCCAATTTGGCCTTTTAATACGATTTAAGCACATGCCTCGCGATGCGGTGCCCTTGTCCCAGAGTTTAAACCCAGCAGGTCAAGGGCGGCCCTGAGTTTACTCGGTAGTTTCATTACTTGACTGTGTAGACCACGAAACACTTTTACTATTGACATCGCATCACACGTGAAAAAAGTGTCTAACTTCATTTCCGTATTTAAGTCTGTGTCTTTCTTAACATGGAGTTTTTTTTCTTTTTGGGTCAGATTCTTAACATGGATTGATGGACCCTAATTCTACAGAAAAACACCTTTTTTATAAAGTAAGAAATGCGCACTACCAGATGAATTTTGCTATAACTTCATCACGTATCATTGAAGCAATACATTGAATGGTTGCTGTGGTGAGACACCGCTGTAGTGGTCTCTACTCTCATTTCTCTTACCTAACGTGTTGTTTCTTATTTTGCTGTGGTTTTATTATTGTTTGTTTGAAATAAAATTATTTTTGGGAATTTATTTTTTGACTTTTATTGTTTGGATGAGGGAAAACTAATGCGATCTACCGAAAACATTTTTTATGGACTGAAAATAATAAATTTTTATTGGGACAAAATGATTTCTCTTCTAGCAAGAAAGGGAGCCTTAATCTTCTCTAAACATTTTAGTGAAAAATTTTCATCATCCACGAAAATTTTTGGGTATAAATTGTTGTGAAAAATGAAAACATTTTTTTATTGATTAATTATTTCAAGTAATACAACCGATCAATTCACGGAAAATATTTTCCAAATCATTCATCTTTTTTTTTATATTATAAAATAAACAAAGCTTAAGAATAGTTTGTTGCGGATGCTTAGGAGGTGTACTACATGCTAATGGCCTTAAAAACTTTGACATCTTTAGTTAAGAATGTAATTTGCGTACATCGAAGGGAAATTGTCCAATCAATTTAAACTATGCTCTTAAAATCGAGTCTTGAAGGGCATTTACGTAATAGTTGTATGAACGAGCTTTTCAACCCAGGTGCATTCAGCCTCTGTTCAGGGATGGAGGAAATATGAGATGAAGTTATGTGACTTGAATTAGCATTTTATCGAGGTATGTAATTTCCACCACTTCCATATTTTAAAAAAGTGCATGACATGATTTGCCGAGAAGAAGCTACACTGTGACATGGTTTGTTTGTTTGTTTGTTTTTTTAATTTTTTTATAGCATTTTAAGCATATTGGATATTTTTGAGCCTCTCTAATCCGGAAATATTCTAAACTGAAATGCTAATATATATATGTATATAAATAGTGTGTGGGGACTAGCGGAATAAATATTTTTAAAAAATCACTAATTTTGGGTGAAGGCTTGGTCCTTCATTTCTTAAAAAGGATGGCTGGGCAATCCCTTCCTTCTCGCTATGGATGTGAGTTACGGCGACTATAAGGAGAAATGAAAAAGATCAAGAGTACTTGACTCATATAAGTTCGATTTATAATTCTATGTGTGTTCTTAGAACGGCGAGATTGAACTTGGAGATATGCCAAGCGGTCTTTGAATTGGAAAATCGCCCGGTTTGATTAATACCTATGTCCCCATGTGATGTAACTTACCAAATCAAAATGCAAGTTGGCCTTCGAAGCCTGGTGTCGATCGTCTTCTTTCACAGAAGCCTTCGATTCTCCTCGGAGATCAATCAAAACCCAGAGCCGACCAAGTAAACTGGAAAATCCTCTGAGGGAAAGCGGAGATGGTGGGAGGAGTGCAAGGAGCGAGCAAGAGGCGACCGGATGCCGTCCGGACGCAGGCGGTGATCGTGAGCTCTCGCAAGAGAATTGGACGATGTCGTCGCGCAAATGGAGAGAGAGAGAGCCACGCGACCTCAAAACGCACAAGAATTGGAGCCAAAAAAGCCGGTTGGATCCACCAGCTTCGACCGTTGCTGCCAACGCCGTCCAAGACTTCATCTGGTTAATTGAACAACCGATCGTGACCGATGATCGCTCCTCGCTGAGATAAAAGCTCTCTGTTCTGTTTTGAGTATCGCACGTGTGAAATAGAAACCGAGAGCTTTGTTGTTTGCTAGCAATGAAAATTGTTCACGTCCGAGATTATATTACTAACAACTGCGATTCGGTCTTCATGATCTCGTGCTGATTGGGTCGTGATTCTCGCTCTCTCGTTGCTGGACTGTGCCATTTCATCGAATGCACATTAAATTTCTGGTGAAATGCCTGAACTGTATTAGTCTGAATACGGTTTTGAATTTGACTGACATCATCTTTGTCTGCTTGAATGATTCATCGTACCAGTTGGATAGGTTAAGTAGACCTAAACTGATATCCACTTTTGAGTCCATTCCCGAATGTCTCGGTCTTGGTAGGCTTCCGGTACTCTAAGGCAGATAAACTCGACTCTCTGAAATTAGCTAAAAATGATGATATGCTGAATTGTAAGTACTCTGTCGATGGTTGCTGGTGCGCTCATGAAGCATAGGCTGATCATGGAGACTAATACATTGTAGTGTGGATCCCATTTGCGGTACATATCTTTTTCTAATAGTGAATTCCAAATCACGTCTTCTCTGCCATGTTCTTGTTGCAAAATTAAATGACAAAAAAGGTAGAATTGAAAAGAAGTTGGAATTTTTTTCTAAAAAATAAATATGAAACGTTATAAAAAAAAAAAAAAATAGTAGACTCGCGTCCTCACAAATCTCAATGATGCAGATTTATTAGAAAACTCGATACGTCTATAATCACAGGCAATGTATAGCTTTTTATAACTCAAAGGGATGAAAGACTCAAAGCTCATGGAACACCCTATTATAAAATAAATAGTTACAAAAACAGGCCACACTATTTCCACACTCGAAATGGAGGGAAAGGTTGAAAGGGATTAAAAAAATGCAAGAAATGTTCTCATATGAGTGGAGAGCTCCATTTATTTCTAATTCACTTATGATCGGACCATCATCAGAGCCATTACGCCATTTCAAAATAGAGGCAAAATCCCAAGAAAATCATCAGTTTGACAAGTTCTGGAAATTCTCTCCCTAATTTATTAGATAATAATTTCCAATAAATTGGACAAATTGCGTCACCCTAAGTTAAAATAGATGAATAGTGCTAGAGACACTCATATTGACATATTTAATTGGCTCAAACTTTATAATACTCAAACAATAAATAGATTTATAAAATTTAGATAATGTCACCATTTTGCCACATCTAATAGAAACCGAAGGTGGCATTGGTAAAAAATCTTCCAACAAGGAATGCGTTCATCAGTAGTTAAGCGCACAGGAGTAGACTTATTGCTCTCAGACATTTCGAAAAAGAGACTAACTTGAGCTGTTCAAGCGCAACATCTTGATAACTTTCAAGAGGGTTTGAACCACAGCAGCATCTGCTACCTTGGAAGCTGCTCTAAGTTATTGAAGAGTTGAGATTCGAGGTACTAACCCCCTTTTAATTACAACGGGCATGCCTTTTCAAAGGCTTGTTGCTCTTTGCGGCATAAATCGAACTCGTTTGTGTTGTAATACATGCAACCAACATAAGCATCCATCTCTTTTGTGCACCTCTGGTGAAGATCTTTCAGTCTGCATAGCCAAAAATACATGGTTTAGATACTGCAACGGAAAGTGGTAAGTAAAATGCAACAGCTACTTTTATCAGTTGAAAGAGGCGTCACAAATTTTTCCAGCACCTCCATTTAAGTTTCCAAAAATCCATTTGTATCAGACTTCTGTGGGTGAACGTCATGAATCATTGACAGTAAAGCTTATAGCCAGTTTGAATTTGCCAATGTAAGGGTTGTGCAGCTCAAAAATGAAGACATAGTAATGCAACGACTAAGAGGCTCACAAGTATGTCTGCATCTAAAACTATGAAAAGAAGTAGACTGCATTCCTCTCAATTGAAATTGAAAGTGCATAGCCCATAAGTCAGTCACCAAGCCGTGTGCTCTGTATATCAAGATCATCAAGTATCTAGAATGAAATCCCTTTCATCAAATGGTGTAAGCAAAGTCTACTGATCCAAGCAAAAGTCATAGATCCCGCACACATCTTTATGGAGAGAAAACTCAACCATACTGATTCTAAAGCACTAAGTCTTAAATGCTGCACAAAACAGAAGCCCAACCAATATGACTACCTTCAAAGCAGAAATAATTGTTCTACCAAGAGATTTGGAATTAGGATCCAGAACTAAGACCCAAGATACTACTCAACTACATTAGATTTAACCAAAATGATAAAGAGGTTTAAGGAAGGAAGCTCCCAGCCAGATGTGAAAGGAGCTCCTTGTGAAGTAGTATATACGGTGGTGTATGAACGAATGAAATAAGGGATGGTCGGCATTGAGAAAGGAATAGAATCAAAAAAAGAATATTCTTAACGTTTGATTCTGATGGAAAAATGGAATGCCCCTTGCTTGTGTTTTTTTCTCAATTCCCACTTGAATGTTCCTTGCATTAAAGTGGCAAAGCTAAATGAGTCTTTTTCCCCAAATGTACCTTTCCTTCTCCCTCTCTTTTACTTTTACGGAAGAGACAAATTTGAGAAAACAAACAAGCAAGGGGCATTCCCTTGGAATTCTCGTTCCTATCCTAACAAAATTTTGTTCAATTCTTAGTGGAATGTGGATGTAAAGAAGACTAAATTGTCCATCAAAATCCATTCAAAAGATTGCATGCTTAACCGCATATGAACATGGATAACTAAAAACTGGCCAAAAGGGAATTGAGAAGCGACCCCATGTCAGATACCCAACACCATGTTCTGTGTTCTCCAGACCATTAATGACTCCCTTACGAACTCGTATAGGGAAGAGATGAACTTGAGAAAACACACAAGCAAGGGGCATTCTGTTGGAATTCTTGTTCCTATTCTCACAAAATTGTGTTAGAAACTTCGTGGAATGTGGATGTGAAGAAAACTAAATTGTACATCAAAATCCATTCAAAAGATCACATGCTTAACCGCATATGAACAGGCATAGCTAAAAACTGGCCAAACGGGAATTGAGATGCGACTGTACGTCAGATACCCGAAACCATGTTCTGTGCTTTCCAGACCCATTATGACTACATTTCGAACTCGGTATGCAAACTACCTTATACCAAAACCTTTCCCAATACCATCCTCAGTTGCTAATGATTCCAATTGCCCATTTTCAAGACATTCACAAGCAACTAAGAAAATCCCACGCTCTACTCTTTGGGGTTTTCTCAGCAACATTCCCCAAACCATATATGCCAATCAAACGACGCAAAAAATGCCCCCACTTCCTCGCATTTCAGATAAGCGAACAAACGATGCGGCAATAACAACAACAACAACAACAATCATAACGAAGGCGCACGCGACTGAATCGGGAAGCAGCAAGAGAGAAAAAGAATCACGCTCACAGGTGGAGCACGCAGCGGGTGACTTGCTGGCCCTTCTCGAGGCACTTCTCCGGGTTGGGGTCCTTCTGCTTGCACTTGAGGAAGGCCACGTTCTCCGACAGGCAGCTCGCCCCGATATGCTTCGACGATGCCGTCAGCACCGCCGACGTCGGGATCGGGCCCCGGCGGCGTCCAGCGACGTCGCCATCCCGGCCGACATCGAATTCTCCCGGGTTATCTTCTCTTCCTTCTTGTTCTTCCCTGCGGCAGAGAAGATGGGTGAAGCAGATTCTTCTTCAGCGAATGCGTGATCCGGGAATTCAAGACCAAGAGAACTCCAGATCGAAAGGAGAGATCTTTGAATTTCTGGGCAAAGTCGTCATCTTTACCTGATTGACTGCTCGCAGTTGCAGCAGAGAGAGAGAGAGAGAGAGAGAGTGGATTCTGCAGTGATAGATGATGATATTCTCAACATCCGCAGTCAAAGTAATTCTTCTAGAATACTTTCTTTTCTACAAATGAAATGCTTGTTAATGAGAATTTTAGAATGGCCAATTGATAAAATCCATCTCATGTTGAGGTGTTTTTATGTTTCCAAGAAATATTTGTACATGGAGAAAAAATCATTAATAATCTTAAATTATACTTCACGTGATACACTTATTTTTATTTTTTTTGATGATATGAAAAATTTAAATTTATATCCATGCGATAAATTTATTCTAAAACCTTTTTTTTTGATACTAAAAAACCCGAACTTTTATTCTCATGACACATTATATATAGAGTTTTTTTATGTCATTAAAATAATTATAAGTTTGGGATTTTTTTTTTGTATAAGTTTGGGATTTTTCGTGTCACAAAAAAGTTTAGTGTAAATATGTCCTATCCTTATTGCTTTTTCCCTTACATATATATTGAAGTTTCACAAATTAGATTTCAAATTTACTTTCTCGAGAAATTTATAATTAATGAAATTGGGGATAATATTAAGGGTTAAAACTACCAAAAAAAAAAAAAAAAATCATAAATTAATATACTTGTGCCACATCCAAATTAATTTTAGCGCCACAAAAAATTTCAAATTAGTATTCTCATGATATATTTATCCTAAATCAATTTTCATGACACAAAATCATAAATCGATACATTCAGGTTGCATTTATCCCATTTTCCTGAGATTCTAATAAAATTTATTATGGATGTATTACTTTGAAATTATGTATTAGGCTGAAATTTTTTGTAGTATCATTCCTAAAATTAATTTTTTTCTTTCGGCCCTATGTTTTTTCATCAACCCGAGTCCCGATTTGTCCCAAGAAAAGCCAAAGTCAGGTTTTAAAGGGGGCACTCTCGTAATTTTGCGGACACAAGCATTTCCATTTACGAGAGAGAAATTCTGAGGTATTGTGTTAATTTTTTATCTCTGATTAGTGTTTATAATCAATTCTTTACTTGTGTTCTCATGTTTTTGTAAAATGAAGTTCAACTATATGTGTTTGTACTGAAATTACAAGAGCTAGGCTCAGTGGTTGATTGTCATTTGAGTTCAACGAAGTGGAAATGTTGGTAGAACTGCATTTCTTGTGCCTTAGACAGACACAGGCGATTAAGAAAGGAACACAAACTTGATCTTGATCCTTGGATTTTGAAGTCCAGGTTTAGGATGATTCGGACACCCGATTGTAGGCTCTTGAAATTGATGGCGGGATATCTCGAGCTAAAATTCTAGATTATATTAGATCAATACATTGTTGGGAAGTGAAGGCACAGGAGATTGAAGAATAGGAAAATTGGAAGTCAAAGTAAATTATAAGTCTCTAAGAATACTGATAATCATAAGCCTATTCGTCGTGGCTCTAGCCATTTCGGCCATGGCAATAGAATCAGCTTTTATCTCATCAAATTTAAGGTTCCTTTGTTTTAAGGAAGATAAATAATTGAACCTTAAGGGATGAGATAAGCTGTGAATTCGAAAGAACCATATTAAAATTTGAAAATAGCGTAACGAACACTGTTCTTGCACTGAGAATAGTTTGGATGGTTACAATGCCCTAAAAATAATGACTTATATTGTTTAAAATAATTAGTAAATGGAAAAAAAATACTTTCATCATCTTCAATCATTTATGTCCAAATATTTGCTGGGATTATGAAAATATTTGTCATTTATCTATTATTGTAAGAAAGTTAAGGGATCATTTTTAAGAAGATATTTTGTAAATTATTCATTTTTCGCAAAATATTTTGTGAGCCTTACATAGAACTGATTCCAAATGATTCTCTCATTTTGTCAGTTTCGATCTCCTTTCAAAGATATATATATTTTTTTCCTTTAACTTGCGAACGTAGTCTAACATTTGTTTTGGCGTTTTGTCTACTATCCAAGTTAAACGAGAACAAAGAGAAAGATAGAACCGACGCGTTTAGAGTGGAATGCTATTACTTTTGGAATGATAATGGGTGCCGCGTGTTTGATCTAATGCTATTCGAGTTCATAAAAATCGGAATGGGGATTGATGGATCCCGTGAAGATGGAGAAATCGCTGGCCTTGTTGGAGAAACAGGCGAACCTCTTCATGGAGTCTTACCGGCGGGCCGGGACAGCAAAGAAATAGGCAACAACCGACGGTTAGACTTGGTAGGATTTGGTGGCGATACGTTCAGGGTTTTGATTTTGGTTGGGGAACTTTGGAGGACTTAAATCACTGTATTGTGGATGAACTGCAGTTCTTCATTAGTCACAATCTTATAATGCTTCTCAAATCAACTGCATGACTGTTAAGTAAGCCTTTCATCATCAAAATGTCTGCCATATTGATGCAACGACATATTTAGCTTCCCGAGCATTGGATATTTCAGCTGGAAATGTACTTCGATTTTGAATCACATTTCCTTCTTGCAGTTGTTCTTTTCTCATGCCACAGTGGAGAGTTGTGATCGTTGTAGCTCGCAATTTCTTTTTCCCGCCTGCTTTCTTCCCTTCACATCAATGGAAAAAATCTTGTTCTCTTTCTTCACTTGACAACCGTCAAAATTAAAAAAAGAAAAAGCAGAAAGAGAATGACAATCAAATGAGGGATTGCATCAGGTGCGAGTCTCCGATGTAGTGGGGCGGTGGCGACTGGGCAGATGGGCTGATCCCGGTGCCAGAGAGCAGCAGAGATGCTGGGGTGGCTGTAGACGTGGAGGAGACAGAGGAGCTTATTGAAAGGGCAGGCGGCACCGATTGAGCACTGCGGTGAAGTCGGCAGCTACAAGGAAAGAGGTGAAGTTTAAGGATGACAAAGAGGCAGTTTGAGGAGTTGTTGGGGAAGCCAGACATGAAGGAAAGAGGATCCACTCAATTTCATTTCGCAACAATGGATTTCAGAGCTCTAGAGCTCGTCATCATGCTGCTTCTTCTCGACGTTCCTCAGTACACTCTCATTGGCATCGGTACTCAGGTCGCGTCAAGCTCACTTGTATATTAGTTCGAGCTCATTGCAGGCATTTTGGTTGAGTCTGCCTTTTACATCATCACATAGCTCTTTGGTTTAGAGCTCTTGTCATGGTCTAACGCGGTAGAACTTGTTCAACTGGCTGAAGTTTGTTGGTTTTGTGAATCGGGAATTAGCGCGGCTAATTTTTCATTGGTTGTGTTTGATAATTAGCACTTTTGGGGGGCTTAAGACGATTCCTCCTGGTACTCAATTTGTCTACTGCAGCTCTTCGAGAAGGTTGGTATGTCACTTCACTCCATTATATTGGATCAGTCATGGTGGTACTCTGTTAATTTTACTTTGTTACTTTAGAGAGAGCAATGTTATCCTGTTAGTATTCTATGATGAGTTGCAAAGAACTGATTTAACCGGATATTCCAATTAAGTTACTTTGATGGGTCGAAGTAGAAGGTGATCCCAAATCACTTAGAAGGTGTATCAAAGTGTCATTCTCTGTTTAAAGTCACTGAAATGCGTTGTAGTTTCTTATTTCATCGTGTTCGGTACGCTGTGATCTCTCTCTGCCCTTGTAGTTTGCGGTGCTATCTTTCTTTCTGTTCTAGTTGTTTTGGGTGCCTTTTCTCTTTATGAAGATCATTTGCTGTCAAAAGTTAATGTGGCTTTCTGGAAAGCTGTCATTTCTCCATTAGTTTTACTGGTCTCCAAGTGCCTTCGTCATAGCAGATCGTCAACTGCTTAGTTATCAATCTTCCATTTGAAATTCTTGTGCTCTTGAGGCAGAGAAATGAATTTGCCACTTCTACATTAGTCCCTTTTTCCTACTCCAGTTCTTGCTGTTCTTTTGGTGAGAATTTCTTCATGGTTTGGTGCTCTTGACCTGATCCTGGACGATCAGTTAAAATGAAAAGGCAGTTAAAAACAAAGGATAAGAAAGCCAGTTGGTATTTTAGGGTGCGCATAACAAAATTTCTGGAACAGAAATTGAGAAATTTTAACTTCTGATTTCTTCTTCAAATCTATTTCTAGAATAGAAATCTGTTCCAGAAATAGAAAAATCAAATTGTGTTACCAAACGGATTTCTATTCCAAACTTATTCCGGGGAACAGAGAAACAGAGAAATAGAGAAGGAGAAATTTTATCATGCGCGCCCTTAGCAACCAAGCGCGTGGAAGCAGAAGGTACGGTGAGAATGAGTTTTCATACTTCTGAGAGGACTTGGTGAATCAAATGGAGGTATGCATCATGCATTTTTATGTTACACAAAAAACCCCAAACTTGTACTTTTGTACATGCATGATACATTTATTGTTTATCAAGATTCAGTCAAAAGCACAATTAAAAATATATCTACATGGATTATGAAAGGTAAATGATGTTGACATGGTACCCACACGACTTCAGTGAAATTAAAATGACATTGTTTTGGTTGGAGAATAATTTGATGAATCTTGTTGGAAGATAAATATATCAAACAGTACAAGAAAAAATCTACAATAAATGCATCGCAATGGACATGACTTGGATTTTACCCCAAAAAAAAGGTTAAGTAAAAATGTGTTACAATGGTCATAATTTGTAATTTTTCATGACTCTTTCCTTCTTATTTTTTTGACAGAACCCTAGGAGTAGTAGCAACATATATGCACTCCATAGCCATATCTGACCAGACGATTCAAAAGAAGCGAAAAAGCACGCAAAGGACAGGAGGCAACTACATCCACAAGCATGCACCGCACAAGGCCTACCAAACGAAAGTGAGTGGTTCGATGGGGGTTATGTGGGTAGTTCTCGTTGTGCATGCATGGTAAAGTCGCGACAGCGTCGGACGGAAGTTGCTCTTCACTAAAACTCGCTTGCTTTTGTCAACCGGCCTTGATGCAGAGATGATCGGCCGAAAGTGGTCGCTCGAATTGGAGCCGATGTCCTAATCTTTAACAATGGCCTATGAAGGGTTCACTCACGCATATGGTTGTCAAGTGGTGGGTACGAGCCAGGTTTTCACAATACCCGATCCAAAACCATACAACCACGGATTGACCTAACCTGACCCGCTTGATACTCTTATATTATATAATTTAAGAGAACGGGTAAAATGGTTCCATTGAGGGGCAAAATCGGAGATAAACATTTAAAAATTCCTATGTGAAGAAGACTAAGGCACAGCCCCAAAGTACCCTAAATTTTAGGATCGGGTTGGGTTGGGCCGCCGTGGGCTTTTTTGACACCCTTACTAGTTACTCAGGAATTGCTCGAGCTCGGCTCACTTAATATTGAGTCGAGCCCAAGTTCAATTCCCTCAAGTATTTGATTGAGTTGAGTTCGCACTTTTCAATACTTAGCTTGATACATGATTGAGCTTTCATTATTAAAAGTATTTAATAACTATAACAATATATATGAAGATATAATATTCGAGCTTATAAAATTCGAGCTTGAATTTTGATTGTAAGTTTGACCATAATCAAATTGAGCACGAGTATTATGATACCTTAAGTGCCTCCAATCACCAAGCCTTTGCTCTTCTCGACCATCGGGAGTTTTCCTGGTAGAGAGAGAGAGAGAGCTTAAAAACAGGGTTCTTGTCCTCATGACATATAGTCATTGAATTTTTATTCCCCAAAGGGCATAATTGTCTTTTCAGTGAAATAATATTTTTTGCTAAGACAATCCTTCACTGGAGAAAGGGTACATGGAAAGTGGGAAAACAAGAAAATTTCAGTGATGAATTAATTTATAGTGAAGTGAGATAAGTTTAACTTAGCGAAAAACAAGAAAATTCAATTTTGATGGTGCTATAAATTGAAGTAATCGCTATGGTGAAGTGTTAGAGATTCTATTCAATTAAATATCATGATTTTATTTCTCGATCTATATTATACTATTATAATTTTCACTGATTCTCATTTCATTGATAAGGAAGTAGTCGAAATCATTTTTTATGTTGACTTTTATTATATGAGAAAATAAGAAAATAGTTTGAAATGGCCAATGACCTACTCTACGTTCATGTGCTAGCATGATACCATAGAACTTCGTAGCCGCTATACAATCGTTTTGAGGTTCAATAAATTCTTTTTTAAAGGAGGGTTGATCACAAGATTACCTTTCTTTAATTTAGGGTTAATACAATAAAAATCTCAAATTCGGTATAATAATGATAAATTTACCATAAATTAATTTTTTTACCACAAAAAATCTTATACTAGTACATTCGTGATAAATTTACCCTGAACTATGTCATAAAAAACTTTAAATTGGTATATTAGTAATAAATTTATCTAAAACTAATATTTTGACCACAAAAAACTCCAAACTAATACACTTAAAACAAATTTACTCTCCATTAGCTTCTATTGAATTTTACTATTAAATTTGCTAATGTGGATGACACATGATGACGTGGTGTGATGACATGACAAGTGCAATTCATAGGGTAAGTATTATGAAAAATCCCACACTGATACATTATGACAAATTTAACGCTACTAATATGATAAATTTAACGATACACCTGTGACAAATTTGGGATTTTTTTGTTTTTAACCCTATAAATTTTCACATGGAATTTCCACATCATCAACACATTATAATGTGTCATCCACGTCAATAAAATTTAATAATGAAATTTGGCAGAAGTTAGCAGAGGGTAAATTTGTCACAAGTATATCAGTTTAGAGTTTTTGATAGTCAAAATATTAATTTGGAGATTGTCACAAGTCCACTATTTTAGGATAAATTTGTCATAAGTGTACTGTTTTAGGATTTTTGGTGGTAAAAAAATTAATCTTTGGTAAATTTATCACAAACATTATAGTTTAGAGTTTTTCATAATATTAATCCTTTAATTGATTGGCCAAGGTTACTACATTCATAATTCACAACCTTTATAGAAAAAAGTGACATTATGAGAGTTGAAATGTGGAATGATTAAACCTTACCAAAAAAAATGTGGAATGATTAAAAAAGTCTTAAACTTTTAATATGTACATCAATTCAATCTTAAATTTTTAAAATTTAATCAATTTAATTCTAAATCTTTAATGATTTATCTTGCAATGTAGTCAGTTTGCCCAATTTAATTTTAAACCTTTTTAACAAGTTATCTTGTGATACAATCAACACTAGCTACATGATGCAACACAATCAATGCCAACCTAAACAATTTTTACAATTAAAAAAAAATGTGATTTTTTTACTTTTTCTTTTCATTTCTTTTTCTTTTCATTTCTTCGTACTTTTTTTTCCCTTGTTCCTCTACCAATCGCCAAGCCTTGGCAAAGGTCGCGATGCCCTTGGCAAGGGTTGATCTCATCGTTAACGGCTCCAATTCATTCCCACACCAAGGACATACCACACATAATATACAAAATCAGAGAAACCCAATGCCCTTTTTGTTTGCCCATTAATAAAAAACCATATCAACTCCAAAACAGAAGAAACTTCTCCAAACACTGCATAGATGTACACATATTGAATGTTCATAGTATGTTCTCATATTTGGAGGTTGCACACGCCATGAGATGATCAGCGGGAGCGACATTTCACACAAGGATCGTAACAAGTAGAATCCTATATTATTCATGATTCAAATTGATGTGAGAAATCTACCAATCCCAGTCAGTTTCAGCTGTTAGACAAATTGATCAAGGTATTGATCCACGGTCATGTATTTGACACCAGGGTAGAACTTTGAAGCTTGCACTCCAAACGATGGCTCAATCTCAAAGTTGATTTGGTCTCCTTTCACGAAAATAGAATAAGATAGCGCCAATCACATTGAGTGGAATTGCTGCCTCTACAATACAATCAGATAGGTAGACCGATCGACATCAAAATACTTAAATCTCAGAGAGAAATAGGCAATTTCACGTGCTTTAATCTAATGAAAACGTATCCATAGCCTTGAATGTTCTTCACAACTTGCTTCTCTTGAACATAAACCCTCTCTGAGTCCTTGCCAATCTTTCTCTCCCACAAAGACACGAGATCATTAAACGAGTAGGTGTTGGCAGGAGGTCTAATGTACAGAATATTGTTTAGGGTCCTTGGATCATCCACAGCTTTGATGGTATAGGTGCCATTGTCATCCTCCTTGTTAAACACCGCTGTATATTTAAGAGGAGAGTTTTAGAATTTGGCTAACAAATAGTTCATAGAGCCATCGATCTCCCTAGAGTTACTTTTGAGTTGTATTTAATAAAGAATTCTCTCGGTAAATAGATTCACCAGACACCTGGCATCTATATGTTCTTTTCCCTACCAAATATGATCAAGATAACCTTTTTTATATGCTGAATAGGCGGTACTGTGCCAAGATAACCCACATGACATTCGCATCATCTATTAATCCTTAAACTTGAAGACTAATGTATGCAAAGGGCCCAATATCTCCAGACAAGGAAACTACCTGGAATTCTCAGGCTTCAAGAATTGCCCCTTACTCTGATCACTACCGTAATTAAATGGCGACAAATGTACAAAAAAATCTCAACAGCCTAAAATATGCATTTCAATGAATTGCTTCTTACCTTTTGCATTTCCATCCCCTAAGATGACAACTTTATCTCTAGGGGAAGCTGTAGCCCCAGGCTGCTGTGACAATGTCGGAAGGAAGTAACCCGCAAAGCAGTTACAACATACATAGGTATAAGGGATACCCTTGGCCTCAACAGGACAGCGGATCTTAGCCTTAGTTGCAAGTATAGCTTTCACTTGCTCCACAGCGTGGACATGATCCACATCATTTCCAATTTTTGAAGGCAAGAATCTCTAAAAAGATACATAATCAAATCAGAAGAAACTTCTTTACTACAAAGCAACAAAAATTTGGAGCATCCCCTTAACCAACAAACTTATATCCAAAAAAAAAAAGAAGAAGAAGAAACGGGGTAGCAGCCAGATAACTCTGTCAAGTCTAAAATAGGCAAACATGCTGCTAGCTTGGACATTTTCACAGGAAATAAGATTTCAGGTAAGTCCATTGCCTTTTGTAAGCATGCTGAGTTCCACTCATTATTGACCATCAACCACCCAAAGCAATGACAACTACTAAGTACTATCCCAGCAAGTGGGATTGGGTATTATATTTGCAACAATGATAATACTACTGAAAAGACCATGTTGAGTGCTCGAAACTTTTACATTTTTGGTTGACCTAGAGGAAACCCGACACCACACAGTTTCAGGACAGATAAAGCCTCCCGGAGAATGTGGGCAGCCCAATGCCCATACAAATATCGAGACAGAGGAGGGCATGAGGTTGAGGTCAAAGAACCTTTGTGTGCGTGAAGATATAAATCTCTGAGTAAATTAATATACATATTAATGAGTTCGTGTGGATGGTACATTTTGCATCCATGAAGACTAAATTCCCTACCCAATTAAATTCGTCAAAAAGAAGTAGCGTGGATTCAGAGTAGCCCACTTAGAAGGCCAAACTGTCCTATACTTGGGTTTGAAATAGCTATCCTCGAATTTCACCAATCACTTCTACACAAAGACATGACCATTAAAGAAAAAGAACTTGAAGTCCGCAGATAAATAAGTCAATCCATCCCGTTTTATCAAAGTAAAGCTCACAAGAAGAACATGATGCCCTTATACCAGAAGACAGATGCTAATGCAACCTACGTCGTCAGTCACATGGTAAAGGAAGAATAGTAACAAGGACGAAATTACCAGAAACAGCACCACCTTGACAGTTCCGGCTGCTTTTATGGGAGAACAATCTTGTCTTGGTCCTCTAGTTGTTGGTTCCCAACAGCAGACATTACCACATCAACCCGCTCAATTGCGTTCAGTAGACTCTTCTGATCATATATGTCTCCCTGAGAATTAAATAACTAAGAGCCTGGCTAAGCTATCAATAAAGTCAGCAATCATCAACAAGATTTGTCTACACAGCAAGTTGCAGCTACGTAGCTGTAGCTGTCTCCGAAATAGTTAAAGCATACGGAAGTTTCCACAAAATTTGATCGAGAATGTGCACGTTCGCATCATCATGCGAAGCGGAGATTTCGTCAGGCATTCGAAAAACGAGAGCCACGTGATTTCTGATTTCAACCGTATACAAAGACAAAATATCAGAGGATAGAAAGAGAAACACCAACTCCATGAACTCCATCAAGTGAAAGATTGAGATAAAAATCAACTCCGATTTTACTGCTAAAGATATTTCTCAGAATGGCGAACGAGATTAACGGCAAGTGACTAGATTGATGCCTAAGCTCTTGAAACCTTCGAAGATGTCGGCCTTGGCGGGATCGGAGAGGGCAGACTCCCTCATGAGAGCGAAGGTAGGGTGACCGGACTTATCACTCGCTTCCACGATGAACTTTCCGATGTATCTAGCAGGACTTTGCTCTTCTCCGCCATCTCAGAGGGTTTTTTCACGGCGGAGGCATGGTCTTTCCCGGCGAGCTTGCTCTGTCTCATGCTGCAACTGTTGGCACGCATCAAGATGAGTCGTCCTTTTATTTTGATTCCGAAAGGGCATATTCGGTGTGAATTTGACTTTCCGCCCCCATCATCCTTTACTTGGAAAATTAGTGCTTACAAAGTGGATCAAGAAAGAGAGAAGCAAATTAGATACAAAGTACTAACCTATCGATTTTGTCTAATTTGACCGATGATGTGAATTTTTTCTGAAATAAGAATAGCTTGACTTACTAAGCATGAGAAATTCTAAATTCAAGTTTTTAATATAAAATCGGTTGTTGTGTTGACAAACCTCCGCAAAGTTTAAAAAGAAATCAATTACGAAATTAAAGAATGAAAATCTCTTTGCTAAAGACAGAAGTTAGCAGTTACTTTGTGACAAAAAAAGAAGAAGTTATTTTATCTTTCTTCATTAGATATTGTTGACATTGTGCCTAGTTCGTGTACTTTCGACCTTTATAAAAGGGTATGAGAAGAGGGTTGAAGTAGGAAACCAAAGAAATAGCATTCTCAATGAGAAAGTTCATAATATTATTATTCTTTGGAATCCATTTAGGATAATGTTATCCATCAATTTCATCCAATTACAACTTTCAAAGTTAAACAAAAAATTCAATAATCGGTCTGGCTAGATGAAAGTTGTTTTAAAATCGCAAAATTCACGGAATCTAGTGGAGAATGACTACACCCAAGTGGCCGATGCTGAGTATCGTATGCCATCTTTCAAGCCGGGGAGGAAAGGATATATTAAAAAATATCAAGCACAAACACTACGAAAGCAACATGTGATATTTTTCAAAAATCCTACAAAGACTATTATCGTGTCAGACAGATGCGGCTTCAAACATTTCAAGATAATTTTGAGTCTCCACGCATGAATGATTCCGAATCAATCTCGACATGCTTTGATTGTGTACAAACTATCATTAACCAATTGTGGGTTAACAGGGAAAAACTTCAAGAAGTACGAGTGGTTGGAGTCTTAACTGAAAGATTTGACTACTTGTCGTAACAGTCGAAGAAGAGCAAGATGTGACAAACAAGACATTGGTGTGATTGAGGCGTTCATTATATTTGCATGAGCAAAGAATGAATTAAAAGTCCATCGGTTCAAATTCCGAGCAAGCTTTGTAGAGTCAAGTTAATCAACCAAGCTGCGAAGGGAAGAGGTGGCAGAGGTACCTGAGATAGAGGTGGAGATTCAAATTCCACCGAAAAATATATAACACACGACAAATCAAAACTCAAGTATTCTAAATGCAACAAATTCGAACATTACAAATCCAAATGCCAAGTAAAGATGCGGTACAAATATGCAGAACAAGCGCACACCATCGATGCTGACGAAAACATAATGTTAGCGTGCAAGAAGGATGACTCGAGCACGTTGGCAGCAACATCTATTATTGACATTTGTGCTTAGCATGTCCTCAGACTAGGAGGTTGTCCATGCCATGAGATGATCAGCGGGAGCCGCATTTCACACTTGGATCCTGAGAAGCAGCATCCCATATTTTTTACTATTCAAGCTGATGTGAGAAATTTACAGTCGGTTTCGAAATCAAACAAACTGATCAAGGTACTGATTTGCGGTTGTGCATTTGACATCGGGGTAGAGCTCTGAAGCTTCCACTCCAAACGATGGCTCAATCTCAAAGTTGGTTTGATCTCCTTTCATGAAAATTGAATGAAATATGGCCAACATGACATTGAGTGGAAATGCCACCTCTGCAATATGACCAGGACAAGTAGACCAATCGAAGCTTGAGAACACAGAGGATTTCATGTACTTAAATCTAATACATAAGCATCCCTAACCTTGAATGTTATTCAGAACTTGCTCCTCTGGAACATACACCCTCTCCAGGGTCTTGCCGATCTTCCTCTCCCACAAAGACACCGGCTCATTAAAAGAGAAGATGTTGGCAGGTAGTCTGATGTAGAGAGTTTTGTTCAAGGTCAGGGATCATCCACGGCTTTGATGGTATAGGTGCTGATGTCATCCTCCTTATTAATCACTGCTGTATATCAACGGGAGAGAGTTTTAGAATTCGGCTAATAAATAAATCACAGAGCAATCAATCTACCTAGAGTTACTTTCAGCTCGCATCTTGTAAAGAATTATCTCGATGAGCAGATTCATCAAACAACTGGCATCATATGTTCTTTTCTCAACCACATACATCAAGATAACCTTCTTTACATGTTGAACAGGTGGTATTGTGCCAAGGTAACCCACATGACATTCATATCATCTATTAGTCCCTAAATTGAAGACTAATGGATGCAAAAGGCCCAAAATCTCCAGACAGGAAGTTGCCTGGAATTCTCAAGCTCCAAGAACTGCTCCTCACTCTGATTGCTATCATAATTGAATCGTGAAAGATGTACAGAAATCTCAACGGCTTAAAATGCAAAGCATTTTGACGGATTGCTTCTTACCTTTTACATTTCCATCTTCTGAGATGACTACTTTATCTCTAGGGGGAACTATAGCCCCAAGCTGTGCCAATGTCGGAAGGATGTAACCTGCAAAACTGTTACAACATACATAGATATCAGGGATTCCCTCGGCCTCAACAATGCCGTGGATCTTACCTTTGATGGCAAGAGTAGCTTTTGCTGGTCCACAGCATGGACGCAATCCACATCATTTCCAAACTCTGAAGGCAAGAATCTCCAAAAATAAACACAATGAAATCAGAAGAAATATCTTTGTTAGAAAGCAGAAAAAATTTAGAGCATATTCCCCTTAACCAAAAAACATGTATGAGTTCCAACAAAAAAAGGAAGACAAACTTATATGAGAAGGAATTTCGAGTTGTTTCCATATGTTACTATAACATAGTAGAAAGTGATCACAAGTGAATTAATAAATTCAGCAATTCAGCAAAGTCGACTCCAAGTGCTATAAGAAAAATAGAAGAAACAGAGCAGCAGCCAGATAACCCTGTCAAATATAGAATAGGCAGACATTCTGCTTGCGTGGACACCTTCACAAGTAACAAGATATCAGGTAAGACCAATGCCTTTTGTGAGCATGCCGAGTTCCACTCGCTATTGACTGTCAACCGCTCAAAGCAGCGACAAGTACTAAGTACCACTTCAAGGATTAACTAGTTCATGTTTCCCACACTGTCCTATAGTTGAATTCAAAATAGTTACTCTTGAATTTCACTGATGACTTCTACACAAGGTTATGACCATTTAAAAAAGAAAGATGTTGAAGTCTACAGATAGATAAATCCATCTATCCCATTTCATCAAAGCAAAGCTCGCAAGGAGATCGCACTGCACCTAAACTAGTAAGACAAGAATCAAGCTAACACCCATTAGTCAAATGCTAAACCAACAATAGGAACTTGAAATGAAATTACTAGGCACAGCACCACCTTGATATTCCCAGCTGCTTTAATGGCAGTAACAATTCTGTCTTGGTCCTTTACTTGTGCTTGCCCCTCAGCATAGATTACCACATCTACTTGTGTAATCACAACAGACTCTCTTGATCGTATATGTCTCCCTGAGAATCAAATAACCAAGAGCATGGACAAACGATCAATGAAGTCGGCAATCATCCACAAGATTTGTCTACACAGCAATGCGCAGCTACGTAGCTATAGCTGTCTCAGAAACAGCTAAAGCATATCGAAGTTCCCACAAGATTTTGTCTGAAAATGTGCACGTTCACATCATCATGCAAAGCTGAAATTTCTTCAGGCATTTGAAAAAGGAGAGGGACGTGATTTCTGATTTCAACCACGCACAAAGACAAAATATCAGAGAAGAGAAAGCGCAACGCCATATCGTAACGTGACTCCATCAACTCCATAAAGTGAGAGATAAAAAATCAACTCTGATCCTACTGATAAAAACATTTCTCAAAACAGCGAATGCAACCGCACGGAAATAACTACTCACCTGGAATATATTGATGCTTGAGCTCTTGAAACCTTCGACGATGCCAGCCTTGGCAGGGGTCGGAGAGAGCGGACTTGTCACGCTCTGGAGCTCCGAGCGTGCGCACATCCCTTGGTGGTCGATGAAATTGCAACGTCCCAGGACGCATAGCTGACACATTCATTTTATTGCACATACGGAAGCGAATAAAACAAATCCCTAACAGCAAACAACATGTGATAGAAAAATAGGATAACAAATTCACAATCAAAACACACTTTTATACACAAACTAAGTTTATATACAAAACTAGCCTGTCTACCAAAAAGATCAGCCCTAAAAAAGGAAATTGTCCTACGGTCCACTAGTTGGACGCGTTCACCGATCCTTTGGACTCCACAGGCTTCGAGGGCATCGGGTCCACCACAACACCATTAGGAGGGTCAGTTGTCGACTACCACAGCGGGGACCTTAAAACCCTGGAGGGGACCAACTTTGTATCCATTAAACCTGCGGCAAAACCACGCCCTAAATTGATGAGGTACCCTCTGAGGTATGCCCTCATCTATCCAGACGGTGGTCACTACGAGCTCATAGACCCAAACCCTATGGCCTCTGGGAACAGGGTAGTTAGTAATCAGCTCAATAACCCTCCAAGGCTGACCATAACGTACCGGTGGGGCCGCCATCTAAGGACCTGAAAATAATTGAGCCCACGATGGGATGAGACAATGCCTCAACAAGTTCACCCCCTAAACTCCGACTACGAAGGAAATACGCCAAGCCATACAATCACACAACCACAGAGACTCACCTTGTCTTAGATCCTCCCCATAGGTCAACACAGTTCAAATACACAACCATATGTAGTAATCAAACTCAATCACTTGGAACGCCACCACTTTCATCTCAATAAACACAAGGGTCCCGATTATAAGGCCAAATCGTTATGATATGTCCTATATTGTGCCACATAATTTTTTCCCATAATAAGGCGCGTCAAATCAATCATTTATGCGTCCCAATTGATTATGACCCAACGGCCACGGCCGACTCAACAGTTAGTGGTCTTCCGATGTAGCCGAGCGTCGTCTTGCACCATCGAGTACGGCAACATCTACATCTAGACGGCATTCCACATAGGAACATCAGTCTAGCCTCCATTGCGACTGGCATCCGTTGACTTGGGGCATTCTCGAAGGAATATCACCCGGCCCCAAAGGCTCGTGACGGGTTCTCATATCATTTATACACCCATTCAATCTCGGCCAAGACATCATGCTTTACACTTAAATGTCCTAATTAAAATAATGTACTTGGCTTATTTTCTTCGTATTAAAAATACACCGTAAAATAATCGTGTGTGGGTACACGGTCAATTTGAACTAGGAAAACTGATACCCTTCTTTTTAAAATCTCACTATTTGATATAGTATTTAAAACTATTTTTGATGTCAAAATCCGACACCCGGAATTTTCTAATTGAATATCGAAATTTCACTATTTTGGAATAAATAACCAAATTTTCAATCACCACTCAATTTGCACAAATTAACACTTAATTGCATAAATTAAGCACACCATTGCAATCAACGTGAAATTCCGGTCACCGGCTATTCCGGTATAATTTTCGAAAAATATTAAATAATTAAATAAATTACAAAATAATTAAATAAAGCAATTTAAATACCATAAATACCAACTTAGGCCGGAAATACTAATCTAACCACCTAAACAGGCCTAGACTATTTCCGAACCTAACTTGATAAATAGTATAATCTATCTAGTCTCTAATTAGTCTATTCTAACCACCTAACATGCACAATTGAATAATTAAATTACTAATCTAAATTAACTAACCACATAATCCCTGATTAGCCTAAAATAATTATCCACTAAGCGTCATTAACTCCATAAGTAGAGTTTAGCAAGTAAACTCACCGGTTTAGCGGGCCGATGAGTCCACGATGTCGGCGACGCAGAGGTGAGCGACACTCGAGCCTACGACGACACCAACGGAAGTTCGGACAAGCCTTAAAACGGGCCACAAGCTCTCAGCTAGGAGCCAGCTTTGGCCACTGCTCGGGGCTGCTGGGCTAGATCGAAAGGGCTGAAACGGCACGAGATGGGAGGCGGTGGCTACAACAACTCCAAGTGGTGGTTCCACTGGCCGGATGGTGGCGAACGACAAGCGGACAAAGTGGCCGGGAGGTCTCGACGGTGGCCAGAACACACGGGGGACGGCGGACGAGCTGGACACGAGCAGGGCAGGCAGACAGCTCGCGGGTAGCGTGCAAGCTCGTGACGGGCAGACGAGTGGTGAGGGGGCTCCGACGGCGGTCGATAGGCTAGGGGGAGGGCTTGCCGGTTTCTCTAGTTTTTCTCAAGCTCTAAAACTCCCAACAATGGATAAAGTGGGCTCAAGGAGGGAGAAGAAGACAGCTGCAACAAGAAGGGGACCCAATGGCCTCAAATATCCACCAAAATGCTCATTGCTTGGCCCTCACTTGATCAGCCCTATCCTTAGCCATTTTTCCTCACTCAAACTTCCCCTAGAAGCTTCCCCAAATGGTCTAAATGTTGCTGTATCCCATTGGCTACGAATTTAGACAATTCCCTCGAAATTTCATTCAATTCCCCTCCAATTGAGTTCAAATTGGAGTCCAAAAATTCAGCCAAGGTGCCATTATCCATCTCATGATTTTTCCTCGTCAATTGAACCAACTTGACGGCCAAAAATGCGACAAAAAATGGCCCTCTAATTTTCCCGGTCCAAAATAGCCTTACTTTGATTTTTTGCTGAAATCTCGGGTTTGCAGAAAAATCTTTGAAGAATGAGTCGATGTTCCTAAAATGAATCGTGATATGACAGAACTTAGGAATTTTTAGTGCAATTGACCCGTGGTCGATTATTTTTGAGCCACATTGTGCATCTTTGACACATTGGCGACTCTCGGTTGTCCTGAAAATTTCGAGATTTCAAATATGGGCATAGGGTACAAAAATAACAGAAAAATTGGTCTAGTGTCGTTCGACGGAAATTTTGCAATTCGGTGGAATCATCCACACACTAATCACATACTTCTGTTGAATCGGCCTAACTCTGATCTCTGATCGATTTTGACAGTGCCATATTGACCCTTGCAGATTAGCACGATTGAATAGTCGATTTCTGATCGAATTCTCAAGTCTATTGCGTCAAAATCCCTTAACTACTTCACCAAATAGACTAGTTATCTTGTGAGTGATCCGCTTAGAGAATAGAACTATAGGGTGTCGATGAAAAACCCAACTTATTTAATTGAAAATAGAGTTGGAAATTCGGGATGTCACAACTTTTCTCCTCTTATAAAAATTTCGTACTTGAAATTTAAATCATTACAAATATTTAAACAAAAAGGTAGGAGGTACAGTCGTCTCATTGAATCTTCACTTTCCCAGGTTGCTCCTTATGTGCTGTGGTGTTGTTAGACTACTTTGACTAACGGGATTGTCTTGGTGCGCAAAACCTGTTCCTTGCGGTCTACAATCTGAACCGGTCTCTCCACGTATGACACCTTGTCGTCCACGTTTAACTCTTCAAAGTTCAGCACATGGGTCGGGTCAAGCTCATACTTCCTCAACATTGACACATGAAAGATGTCATGCACTTACGCCAACCTCGGCGGCAATGCAAAACGATATGCCAGAGTCCCTATCCTTTTCAGAATCTCAAAGGGACCTACATATCTCGGACTCAGCTTTCCCTTTTTGCCGAAGCGCAAAGTACCCCTCATCGTTGACATCTTCAAAAAGACGTGCTCACCAATTTGGAATTCCAAAGGTCTTTAATGCTTATCTGCATAGCTCTTCTGGCGGCTCTGAGTAGTTTTTAATCTGTTCCTGATAACTGGACTGCATCCACTGACTGCTGAACCAACTATGGGCTTGTGATTTTCCATTCTCCAACCTCATCCCAACAAACTGGCGTTTTGCATGCTCTGCCATACAACACTTCGAAAGTTCCATTTGAATACTCTACTGGTAGCTGTTGTTGTAGGTGAACTCGACAAAATGAAGCTATTCCTCCTAGCTTCCTTTGAAATCCAACATGCAAGCTCTCAACATGTCCTCGAGAGTTTAAATCGTTCTTTTAGACTGGTCATCCGTCTGTGGATGGTAAGCCGTACTGAATTGCATCTTCATCCCCAAGGTGATCTGCAAACTTTTTCATAAGACAGCTATAAATCTTAGGTCTCTATCAGATGTGATCGTCACCGCCACTCCATGTAGACGAACAATCTGATGCACGTACAATTTTGCGTATCTATCCAATGCAAGGTCCTTTCTTACGACGATAAAGTGAGCTGACTTCATTAGTCTGTCGACCACAATCCAAATGGAATCATTACCCCTCTGACTCCTCGGTAAGCCCATCACAAAGTCCATTGTGATGTGTTTCTATTTCCACTCGGGAATCTTGAGAGGTTGCAGAAGTCCTCTCGGCTTACAGTGCTATGCCTTTACTTGCTGACACATCAGACATTTGGCGACATGTTTGGCGATATCCGCCTTCATATCGGTCCACCAATAGTGTTGACATAGATTCTGATACATCTTCGTACTACCTGGATGAATGTTGTAACTGCTATGATGAGCTTCTGACAAGATCTCTTCTTTAAGCTCTGTATCATCAAGCACACACAATCGTCCTCGGAACCTTAGTGTTTCATCTTCACAAATCTGAAAATCAGCCTTTCTCTTTTTGGTATCCTCTTGCGGGATTTTCGGAATATCTGGGTCTGCCAACTGAAGTGTCTTGATTCTGATTTGTACTTTTGGCTCAATTCTAAGGGTGGCCATAAAATTTGAAATGTGGCTTACCTCAAATTTGAAAACCAAATCTCGAGCTCTTTAAAGTAAAATCCATTCCTTAACCATCATCTGTGCAACTGAAGACTTTCTACTCAAAGCATTAGCGACCTTGTTAGCCTTTCCATGGTGATACAAGATGTCATAATCATAGTCTTTTAGAAGTTCCATCCAGCGATGCTGTCTCATATTTAACTTCTTCTGAGAGAATAGGTACTTGAGACTTTGATAGTCTATAAAGATTTGGAATCTTTCTCCACATAAATAATGTCTCCCAAGTGACGAGATTAAGGTAATCAAGGGTCCTCCTCGACTCCCAATAAACTCAAAACTTTTACCTGCTAACGGGTTAAATTGAATCGCTTTACGATAGCGGTCCATTTTAGCTCGTTGCTTGGTGAGTATGCCAATTATTACATCGAAATCATACATGGCTAGGACTATCAAATCTATCCTCCTCTCTCGCTCACCAATCACTAACTTGCAATTAGAACAACCCATCATAGACAACACCTTATCCTTTAACGGTGTAGATATGCTAACCACTAACTCCAACAACTCAGGACTCAATCCTACCAGCTTAACAAATTGCTCAACGATAAACGAATGAGTTGTGTCACGCCCCGATCCTCTAACGCGTGCCCATCCCTCACCTGGTCAATTAGTAGTGACGTCCCAAAACGCATCGCCGACCCATTTCTTTTTATACGCATGGGGAAGCATAAGATAATCCCTAGATAATAAAACATTGGGATAGAAAAGTAGGATTAAAAACAAATCTTCGGAGCGAAGATGATTTCTGATTAGTAAACAATCGATCTAGTCAATTACATGTCAATCGGACCATTCACTGGTCATTTCCATCCATACTATGCAATTTATAAGATAGTATACCTAGTCATCGAGCGAAGTCAAGTCATGCGTCGGATAATTCAGCTCATGAGATTTCAACTGACGGGACACGTATGCAATAACCCTGCCATGTTACATTAACACGCAACCCAGTCCTCTAAACGATGCATCACTGTAGATCTCGTACCCTCCAGGACCAGATGGAATTGTCAACACTAGTGCGGTAGTCAGTTTCTGCTTAAGCTCTTGGAAACTACGCTTGCACTTATCTGTCCACACAAACTTATTTTCCTTCTTCAGCAGTTGAGTCAATGGTGAGGCCAAAGTTGAAAATCCTTCCACAAACCTTCTGTAATAACTTGCCAAACCCAAAAAGCTTCTGACCTCTATCACTATCGTCGGTCTAGACGGCATTCCACATAGGAGCATTGGTCCAGCCTCCATTGCGACCGGCATCCGTTGACTTAGGGCATTCCTGAAGGAGCATTGCCCGGCCCCAAAGGCTCGTAACGGGTTCTCATATCATTAATTCACCCATCCAATCCCGGCCAAGACATCGTGTTTTGCACTCAAATATCCTAATTAAAATAATGTACTTAGCTTATTTTCTTGGTATTAAAAACACACCGTAAAATAATCGTGTGTGGTTACACAGTTAATTTAAACTAGAAAAATCGATACCCTTCTTTTTAAAATCCCACTATTTGATATAATATTTAAAACTATTTTCGGTATCAAAATCCGATACTTGGGATTTTCTAATTAAATATCGAAATTTCACAATTTTGGAATAAATAACCAAATTTCCGATCACCACTCAATTTGCACAAATTAACACTCAATTGCATAAACTAAGCACACCATTGCAATTAGCACGAAATTTCGGTCACTAGCTATCCCGGTATAATTTCAAGAAAATATTAAATAATTAAATAAATTGCAAAAATAATTAAATAAAGCAATTTAAATACCATAAATACCAACTTAGGCTGGAAATACTAATTTAACCACTTAAACGGGCCTAGAAAATTTCTGAACCTAGCTAAATAAATAGTACAGTCTATCTAGTCTCTAATTAGTCTATTCTAATCACCTAACATGCACAATTGAACAATTAAATCACTAATTTAAACTAACTAATCATCTAATCCCTAATTAGCCTAAACGAGCGGCGGACGGCTCGCGGGTAGCGTGCGAACTCGTGACGGGCAAATGAGCGGCAAGGGGGCTTTGGCGGCGGGGCTAAAACGACGGGATGGGAGGCGGTGGCTAGGGGAGGGCTTGCGGATGGCTCGCGTTTCTCTAGTTTTTTTCTCTACAATGGATAAAGTGGGCTCAAGGAGGGAGAAAAAGATAACTGTAGCACGTGGGAGACCCAATGGCCTCAAATATCCACCAAAATGCTCATTGCTTGGCCCCCATTTGATCAGCCCTATCCTCAGCCATTTTTCCTCACTCAAACTTCCCCTAGAAGCCTCCCCAAATGGTCCAAATGTTGCTACACCCCCTTGGCTACGAATTTGGACAATTTCCTCCAAATTTTGTTCAATTCCCCTCCAATTGAGCTCAAATTGGAGTCCAAAAATTCAGCCAAGGTGCCATCATCCATCTCATGATTTTCCCTCATCAATTGAACCAACTTGACGGCCAAAAATGCGACAAAAAACGGCTCTCTAATTTTCCTAGTCCAAAATAGCCTTACTTTGATTTTTCACCGAAATCTCGGGTTTGCAGAAAAATCTTCGGAGGATGAGTCGACGTTCCTAAAATGAATCGTGACATGATAGAACTTTCAATTTTTGAAATTGGGTTTAAATTTGCAATTAATTTCAACTAGGCGCGATTTTAGCGTGACCTAACCTACCAGGTAGCTCTTAGGAATTTTTAGTGTAATTGACCTATGGTCAATTATTTTCGAGCCACATCGTGCATCTTCGACACATTGGCGACTCTCGGTTGTCGTGAAAATCTCGATATTTCAAATACGGACACAAGTTACGGAAATGACAGAAAAATCGGTTTAGTGCCGTTCGACAGAAATTTTGTAATCCAGTGGAATCGCCCACACACTAATCACATACCTCTATTGAATCGATCCATCTCCATTCTTTGATCGATTTTGATAGTGCCATATTGACCCTTGCAGATTAGCACGGTCGAGTAGTCGATTTTTAGTTGAATTCTCAAGTCTATTGCGTCAAAATCTCTTAATTGCTTTACCAGATAGATTAGTTATCTCGTGAGTGATCAACTCAGAGAACAGAACTATAGGCACGTCGATGAAAAGCCGAACCTATTCAATTGAAAACAGACTTGGAAATTTGGGATGTCACAGGACTCCCTCACAAGAGCGAAGGTAGGATGACTGGATGTAGCACTCACCTCCACGATGAACTTTCCGATGTATCCAATGCCTCCGATCACTAGCACTTTGCTCTTCTTGACCATCTCGGAGGGTTCTTTTACAGCGGAGGCGCAGTTCTTCCCCGCGAACTTGCTCGGTCTCGTGCTACAACTGTTGTTGCCTGTTGGCACGCATCGAGATGATTCGTCCTTTTATTTTGGTTCCAAAAGGGCATAATTGTCTTTTTGGTGAATTGACTTTCCCACCCCCATCACCCTTCCCCGGAAAATGAGTACACACAAAAGTGGTCTACGAAAGACGGAAGAAATTTACGGTGGAGAATGAGTACGTGACGTGAACTTTTTTGAAATAACAACTTGACTTACTAAAAGTTGTCTAAATTTGATCAAGAAAATTGATTATTGTGTCGACCAAACCTCCGTTGAGATAGAAAAGAAATCAATAGTTCTGATTTACGATTGGCTGCGTATTCTTTACAAAATTCAAAAATGATAACTCTCCTGTTAAAAACAGATGTTGTTGACTGTTACTTTCTGACAAAATAAGCTATTTAATCTTTTTTTCATTAGATATTCCTGACTTATGATGAGTTTAGGAAAACCGAACCAAACCCACGCTTAGTTAGACAATAATCCACAATATATCAAGTTTTGGAATAAGAATTTGGCTCAAGATTTATCCAGATTCATCGCGCATGCTTCTTTTTCTTCCCGTTTGTTCCCTCGCAGCCTCTAAGAATCCCCAAAACATTAACGATAATTCAAAATTGCGACAGGTTTGACAGTCGGTTTACGCCTATTTTAACTTGTTATTCTTTTAGACGAGAAAGATAACTTGACATACAAAAATAGAGAAACCCGTGTCTTTGTGTTAGCTTCGATTGGCCCATGAACCCATATCAAAGTCCAAAACAGAAGCAACTTCTCCAAGCATTGCAGAGACGCGCCACATTGAACATTCATACTTTATAGTGTCCTCAGACTTGGGGGTTGTACATGCCATGTGATGATCAGTAGAAGCGACATTTCACACTAGGATCCTGAGAAGCAGCATCCTATATTATTTATTACCGCATGGTGATGTGAGAAATTTACAAGCATGTTTGGTTTCGATAATCAAACAAATTGATCGAGGTACTGATCCACGGTCATGTATTTGACATCGGGGTAGAGCTCCGAAGCTTCCACTCCGAATGATGGCTCAATCTCGAAGTTCGTTTGGTCTCCTTTCACGAAGACAGAATGGGATAATGCCAATATCATGTTGTGTGGAACCGCCGCCTCTGCAATATGATTGGACAAACTTTAAATGTCAGAGAGAACAGAGAGGATTTCAGGCACTTAAATCCAATAGAAATGCATCCCTGACCTTGAATGTTCTTCAGAACCTGTTCCTCTGGAACATACACCCTCTCTAGGGTCTTGCCGATCTTTCTCTCCCACAAAGACACGAGCTCATTCATCGAGTAGGTGTTGGCAGGAGGTTTGACATACAAAATTTTGTCCAAGGTCCTTGGATCATCCACAGCTTTGATGGTATAGGTGCCGATGTCATCCTCCTTGTTAAACACCGCTGCATATTGACAGGGAGAGTTTTACAATTTGGCTAATAAATAAATCACAAAGCCATCGATCTTCCTAGGGCTACTTTCTGCTCACATTGAAGAAGAATTATCTTATCAAATAGATTCATTAGACAACATGCAGACAAATGCATTCATATGTTCTTTTCCCTAACAAATACGTAAAGAGAACCTTTGTGATCTACCCGCTAGGTGGTATTATGCCAAGATAAACCACAACACATTCATATCACATAATAGTCTCTGAAATTGAAGACTAATGGACGTAAGAGTCCCATTATCTCCAGACAAGGACGTTACCCTAAAATTATCAAGCTTCAAGAATTGCCTCTCACTTTGATCACTACTGTAATTAATTCGTTGTTAATGTACAAAAAAAATCTTAACTAATTAAAATCCGCACTTCAATTAATTGCTTCTTACCTTTTGCATTTCCATCCCCTAAGATGACAACTTTATCTCTAGGGGGAGTTGTAGCCTCGGGCTGTGACAATGTCGGAAGGTAGTAACTTCCAAAAGAGTTAGAGGCCACATATGTATAAGGGATTCCTTCAGCCTCAACAAGGCGGCGGATCTTGGCTTTGATAGCATATCCAGTTTTTGCTGGCTCCACAGCATGGACACGATCCACATCAGTTCCAAACTCTGAAGGCAAGAATCTCTAAATAGAAAATTAATTGATTCAGAAGAGGCATTTTTATTAGAAAGCAACAAAAAACTAGAGTGCATTCCCCTCATCCAACAAATTTACATGAGTTCTGTCAAAAAGAGAAACCAAACTTATATGAGACTGAATTTCACTTTTTTCTTCAATATGTGACTAGAACATAGCAACAATAAAAACAAACTTATATGAGACTATATTTCATTTCTTTTTTCAATATGTGACTATAACAGAGTAAAAATTATTATAAATGAATCAAGACTAGTAATTAAGGTGTTGTTAGGTAATGCTCCGAGAAACTTTTTTTTTGGTTTTTTTTTTTGTTCCTAGGCATAGAAATAGAACAGAAACGCATTTGGTAATTTTTTTATTCCTAGGAACAGATTAAAAAAACACAAAATAAATAATAATTATTTTTTTTGTTTATGTCTTTTTTGTTTTTGGGAACAAGTTAAGAAACAAGCATTTTCTCTTTTCTTTTCTTCTTTTTCTCTTCCTCTCTTCTTCTCCTTAGCCGGTAACTGGCCTTGGCAATGGCTAGTGACTGGCCAAACAAGGCCCGACGACCTCGCCGAACCCTCGCCAACCCCCGGTGAGGTCACCCCAAGCTCATCGATTGCCAACGAGGCCCCCCTTAACCTTGCCCAACCACCATGAGGTTGGCAATGCCTAGGTGGGCAACGCCGACCTTGTGGTGGCCGGGCGAGGTTGAGCCTCGCAGGTCGCCTCGTTAGTTGCCGGCCAACCATGGCCAAGGCCAACGATTGACTAGAGGAAGGAAAAGAAAAGGAAAAAAGGAAAATGGTAATAAAATTATTAATAAATTAAAAAAAATTTCAAATCACAAAAATATTTGGGATCGTACCAAATGCATTTTTGTTCCAAGAATAAAAAATTGTGTAGTCATCAAACGCATTTAAATGCTCAAAAACATGTTCAGAATAGAAATAGGAAAAATCATTTCTGAATAGAAATTGTTCCTGAAAACATAAATATTACCATATGTACCCTAAGTGCTATTAGAAAAGTAGAAGAAAAGAAAATTGAAGATTTAATTGTTAGGGCAATAGCCAAATAACTCTGTCAAGTATAAAATATGCAAAGATGCTGCTTGCTTGGACACTTTTCACAAGTAGTAAAATATCAGGTAAGTTCTAACCATCAACCCCCTCAAAGCAACAAGTACTAAACTATCCACTAGCTGGGTTCTGAAAACTTATTTGCTACATTAATAATTCTACCGAAAAAGACCATTTAAAGGATTAAGTAGTTCATGTTACTCATTATTGATCAAAGAGCGGGGTACATGACTGTAATCCATATTGAGTGCTTAAAACCTTTTGACTTTTTCGATGACCTAGAGGAAAAAACATAACCATGGTGAAGCCAGCATTGTCCGGTACTTGAATTTGAAATAGTTAGCCTCAAATTTCACCGACGACTTCTACACAAAGTTATGACCATTTAAAAAGGAAAGAAGTGAAGTCTACAGATAAAAAGTGAATCCATCCCATTTCATCAGAGCAGAGCTCACAATAAGAACGTGATGCACTCATACTAGAAGAAAAGACTTAAGCTAACAACTAACACCAACCTATATCGTCAATCAAATGCTAAACAAACAATAATAACTCGAAATGAAATTACTAGACACGGCACAACCTTGATATTCCCGGCTGCTTTGATGGCTGCAACAATCCTGTCTTGGTCTTCTAGCTGTGCTCGCCCCACAGCAGAGATTACCACATCAACTTGCTTAATCGCACTCAACAGACTCTTTTGATCGTATATGTCTCCCTGAGAATCAAATAACCAAGAGCATGGAAAAACAATCAATAAAGTGAGCAATCGTCAACCGATCCAATTTTGGCCAGTAGGAAGACTACGAAAAAGGAGAAATACGAAATCTGATGCAGATAAGACTTCAATACCTTCACCAGACGAGAAAAAGTGTTACGAGAAATTTTTAAAAAAAAAAACAAGCTGCTATCCACAGAATTCTTGTCCATGCATTACCTACCAATCTTTTGAAAGGTTACAACAAGGTATTTGCAGTGACATCTGAATTACAGATCAGCCACATGTACTTCTGTATAAAAATTCATCTACACAGTACGAAAGATATGGAAATTTTCATAAGATTTGCCTAAAAATGGAAACTTTCACAAGATTTGTCTAAAAATGTACTCGTTCGTTTCAGCATGTGAAGCTAGGGAGATTCGTCAGTCAGTGTGAAAAATGAGAGGGAGATTGTTTCTGGTTTCGCCAACTTACGAGGCCGAAATATCAGAGAAGAGAAAAAGCAACGCCGAATTGTGACGTGACTCCATCAACTCGATCTTGTGAAAGATTAAGATGAAAATCGACTCCGATACTACTGGTTAAAGACATTTCTCAGAATTTCGAGCATGATCAAATGGCAAGGGACGCTTCGATTCCTCGAAAAGGCACCAAATGTGGGAAACGACCAAATCACACGGGAATAACTACTCACATGGACTAGGTTCACGCTTAAGCTCTTGAAACCTTCGATGATTTCGGCCTTGGCGGGGTTGGAGAGAGTGGACTCCCTCACAAGAGCAAAGGTAGGGCGACCGGACTTAGCACTCGCTTTCACGATGAACTTTCCAATTTCTCCGGTGCCTCCGATCACCAGGACTCTACTCTTCTCTGCCATCTTGGAGGGTCTTTTCACAGCGGGCGTGGTGTTTTCCGGCAAACTTGATCGGAGAGAGACAGAGAGAGCTAAAAGGCGGGGGCTCCTGTCTTCGTGACGGGACAGAGTGTCATTGGATGATTCTGGAAGGGCATAATCGTCTTTTCATTGAAATAATTTTTCTTATTGAGGTAATCCTTTACTAGAAAAAGGGTACCTGGAAGGTGGGAATAGATAGAAAATAACCATTTCCGTTTCATTTTAACTTTTTTTAAAAAAAAAAAAAAAGCAAGAAAATTTAATTTTGATGTTGCTATAAATTTAAGTAACCGTAATTGATGAGGAAGTAGTTGAAACTACTTTTTTTACGTTGACTTTTATCATATGAAAAGAAAAAAAAAGATTATAAAATGGGCAATGAGCTACTCTACATCCATATGGTAGCATGATATCATAGAGCTTCATAGCCGCTATGCTATTGTTTTGAGGTTCAATGAATTCTTTTTCTTGGGAGGTTTGGTCACAAGATTACCCTTCTTTAATTAATTGGCCAACACAAGATTACTATATTTGTAATTCATAACCTCTATGTGAGAAAAAAGCAACATTACGAGTGTCCATACATGGAGTGATTAGTAAAAAGTTATTAAACTTTTGACATCTACACCAATTCAATTTTAAATATTTCGATTTAGTCAATTTAGTTCTAAATTTTTTAACATATTTACCTTGCGATACAATCTTAAGTAACATCGATACCGACATGCAATACGATATAATACGCCGACACATCATTTCCGACACATTGGGACATATATATTAAATGTAAAATTAATTAATTTAATTCAAATTCACAAATAAATAAATAATAAAAGATATTATAATGAATTTACACTAAAAATCGTGAGTCCTGGAAAGTGAAAGTCAAAAGAGAAAAGAAAAGAAGACTATATTTTTCTTTTTTCTCATTTTTATTATTTTTATAATTATTCACCCGAAATATTATCGATGCCTAAGTTCTTGAAACCTTCGACGATGCCAGCCTTGGCGAGGTCAGAGAGAGCGGACTCCCTCACAAGAGCAAAGGTAGGGTAACCGGACTTAGCGGTCGCTTCCACGATGAATTTTCCCAGGTATCCAATGTCTCCGATTACCAGGATTTTGCTCTTCTCGGCCACCTCGGAGGGTTCCTTCACAGCGAAGGCGCGATTTTGCCCGGAGAACTTGCTCGGTCTCGTGCTGCGACTATTGCCTGTTGGCGCGCATCGAGATGAATCGTCATTTTATTTTGGTTCCAAAAGGGAATAATTCTCTTTTTCGGTGAATTGACTTTCCCACCCCCATCATACTTCCCTCGGAAAATGAGTAGATGCAAAAGTGGGCCATGAAAGATGGAAGAAATTTACGGTGGAAAATGAGCACGTGTAAAGTACGTATCTATCGATTTTGTGGAATTTGGCCGATGACGTAATTTTTTTTGAAACAACAACTTGACTTACTAAAAGTTGTCTATATTTGATGAAGAAAATTGATTGTTGCGTCAACAAAACATCCATCGAGATAGAAAAGAAATTGACAGCCCTAACTTCGCTTCATACTGATCTACAGTCATTGAATCTTGGCGAAGGCGCTGAAATTCCATCATTTTTAGTTCTTTAGCAATGTCCGAAAAGTACTCCGTTGAAGACTTCGACAAAGGCGTTCCACTCCGGAACCACACCTTCCGAAACACATTCCTTCTAGTGGCTCTCTACCAAGTGCTTGCAATCCCCTATAACCGATATATTGCAAGGACGACCTTCTCCTCCTCAGTGCATCTCAATAGTGCAAAAGCCTTCTCTAAGTCCTGGATTCAAAAGGCTGCAACCTTGGGATCTCCTGCTCCGATGAACCTTGGCGGGTTCAACTTCAAAAACTGCTCAACGAGCTTATGCATCGGTCTCTCTCCATCCACAACCACGTTCCTAGCTGGAACTTTGATAGGTGCGGCGGTAGGTGCGGTAACAGCTGCGGCTGCGGCAGCAACATCAGCAGTGGCATTGGCGATAGTAATGGCGGCTGCGGTAGCGGCGGCTGTAGCGATGACTAAAGCAATAGCAACGGCAGCTTGATTTTGAGCCTACTGCCCGACCACATTCCCGAGAGTCTCTAACACCTGCATGATCCCGGCAAACCTTGGATCATCATGGGCTACTACCCTAGCACCAACTGGAGGCGGTGCTACCCCACTAGCGCTAGCCTGAACCGGCGCTCTACCATGACCCTCTCGGGTACTAACCCTAGTCGACATCCTACCTTGAGTCGCAGGTCCAATGGTTCTTTTCCTATGAGTCATCTGCTCCTGATCACTCATTGCGCAGATTCTTTACAGAAACTTGCTTTCTAATTTCACACAGAATTAGAAACTGAGCGATCCTCACAAAATAATCTATCAACTAGCTATCAATCATATGCACCAGCATGAAATAAAGGTCATTCCTATTAACTATCCCATGAATTATCGCACCTTATCACTCCAACTATCGACCAGCTATGATACCACTCCGGGCAAGGATATCATGCCCCGATCCTCGAGTGCGTGCCCATCCCTTGGTGGTCAATGAAATTTGCGACATCCTAGGACGCGTCACCGACCCATTCATTTTATTGCACATGCGGAAGTGAATTAAATATCCCTGACAACAAATAGCATGTGAATAGAAAAGCAAGAAAACAGATTCACAACCAAAACATGCTTTTATATACACACCGAGTCATCTATAGAAGTCAACAACCAAAAGCCTACAAATGACCAGTTCTCAAAAAGAAACTGTCCTAACTGATCTACACTTCAAATCCTCTCAACTCGACTCCAAGTCCTCCATCCTACAGCTCTGAAAAGTTAAAGCCCATGATGGGGTGAGATATAAATCTCAACGAGTTTACGCTCTAAACCCCGATTAGGAGGGTAATACACATACGGGCATCCTAACCACTCAGCCACACAATCACAGAGACTTAACTCGTCTCAAATCCTTCTTGCATGTGAGCACAGTTCATAACATAGACATAACAATATTCATGTTCAAACAATTGGAACACCAACACTTTCATCTCAACAACACAAGGGGTCCCGATTATAAGGCCAAATCGATATGACACGTCTCATTCCGTACCACACAATTTTATCCTATAATCCGGTGTGTCGATTTCACTTAACATGCGTTCCAATTATTAATCACGGCCACACACGAGCACGGCTTACTCATAGTTCAATGGTCTATTGGAAAAGCCAAGCATCGTCTCGCCCCATCGAATACGGCAACGCCACTACGTCGACAGCATTCCATAAAGAAGCATCGGTCCAGAATCGACTGCGACCGGCATCCATTAGTAGAGCATTCCATATAGAGGCACATCCAGCTCAATAGCACGGGACGGGTTTTCTTAATCCACACACGACCATTCAATCTCGGCCCAGGACACCGTGCATTGTACTCAAATGCCTCAATTAAAATGGTGAATCTGACCTATTTTTTTCATATTAAAAACACACGGTAAAATAGTTATGTATGGGTACACGGTCAATTTGAATCAGAAAAATTGATGCCCTTCCTTTTCAAATCCCACTATTTTATATAGTCATTAAAATCATTTTTGATGTCAAAACCCGACACCTAGTAATTTCTAAACAATTACTAAAATTTCCAAATTTTGAATTAAATACTCAAAACTACAATCACCACTCAATGTGCACAATTTAACTCTCAATTTCAGGAATTAACCACATCATTACAATTAGCATGAAATTCCGATTACCGGCTATCCTAGTATAATTTCTGGAAAAATATTAATTAATTAATTAATTAATTACCCAATTTAATTAAATAATGACAATTAAATACCAAAAATACCAACTTAGGACGAAAATGCTTAATTAACCGCCCAAATGGGTCGGGAAAATTTCCGAACCTATCTAGATAAATAGTACAACTTATCTAGTCTCTAATTAGGTTATTCTAACCACCTAACATACACAAACGAATAATTAAATCACCAATACATTCTAACTATCCACATAAACCTTAATTAGCCTAAACTAATCATCCCTTAATCATAATTAACTCCCTAAGCAGAGTTTTAGCAAGTAAACTCACCGGTTTAGCAATCCGGTGAGTCCACGGCAACGGCAACGCGGAGATGGGCGACAAACCTCCTAGCGGCGAAGCCAAGCAAGGTCCGGAAGAGGCCTAAAATGGGCCACAAGCTCTCAGCCCTTGTTGGAGCCTTGTCTACTGATCTTGAGCTGCAGAGGGCACATGGCTTAGATGGCTAGAACAGGCCAAGTGGGACAACGGCTGCAACGGTGGACCAAGCGGAGCTGGATGGCGACACACGGTGGCTGGACAATGGTGGAAGGGCTCAAACAATGAGCTAGGCTCGCGGGACGGCGAGCACGAGTAGGCGTGAGCGAGAGGCTGGCGTTACTTCGAGCGCGCAACGGGCGTGCTACGATGGTCCAGTGGCTTCGGGCAGCTGTCGACGGTGTAGGGGAGGGTTGCCGATTTTCTCTACAATTCCAAGCTCTCTAAATGTTCTCTAATGGAGAAAGCAAGACTTGGGAGGAAGAAGGGGACAACTGAAGATAGGAAGGTCCCTCCTTGACTTCCATTCTATCTCTTTGTCCCTTGGCAAGGCCCCATCAACCATGGCTGTCTTCCTCAGCCACTTTGCAGACTTCAAACTTCCCTTAGAAGCTTCACCAAGTCGTCCAAAGGTTAAGGGGACTATGGCCTACGAATTTTGGTCACATTTCCCCCAAATTGAGTTCAATTTCTCTCCAATTGGACCTAAATCGATCCCCATAAATTCCACCAAGGTGTTCTTGACCAAATTAACATTTTTCATCACCAATAGAACCAACTTGCATCCCAAAAACGCGATAAAGAACGGTTATTTGAATTTTCCGATTGAAAACGGTCCTATAATGAATTTTCGTCAAAAATCTCGGTTTACAGAAAAAAAATTTCAGAAGGTGAGTTGACGTTCCTAAAATAAATGGTGACATAACAGAACTTTCAATTTCTGAAATCGGGTTCAAATTCGCGGTTAATTTCAATCTAATGCGATTTTAGCGTAACCTAACCTACCGAATAGCTTTTAGAAATTTTTAGTGCAATTGACCCGTAGCCACATTGTACATTTTCGATACATTGGCGACTCTCGGTTGTTGTAAAAATCTCGAGGTTTCGAATACGGATACAGAGTATAGAAATGATAGAAAAATCGATCTAATACCGTATGATAGAAATTTTGCAATTATGGAAAATCACCCACACACTAATCACATACCTCTATCGAATTGACATATCTCTGATCTCTAATCAATTTTGATAGTGCCGTAATGACTCTAGCAGATTAGCACGGTCGAGCGGTCGATTTCTGGTCGAATTCTCAAATCTATTGCATTAAAATTCTTTAACGGCTTCACCAAAAGGACTAGTTATCTCATGAGTGATCAGCTTAGAGAACAAAATTATAGACGCATTGATGAAAAGCCCGATTAATTCAATTGAAAACATAATATGAAATTTAGGATGTCACAACATCATTCTTCCCGGCAAATTTGATCAGTCTCTGAAGTGACTCTACATAGAGAGAGAGAGAGAGAGAGAGAGAGAGAGAGAGAGCGCTAAAAGGAGGGGTTCTTGTCTTTGTGACAGGATAGAGCATCATTGGATGATTTTGGAAGGGTGTAATCATCTCTTCACTGGAAAAAGGGTATATGGAAAGTGGGAAAATAGACAAAAGATAATGATTTTATCTTATTTCAGTGATGAACTGAATTATTGTAAAGTAGGACAGATTTTAACTTGGCAAAAAATAAGAAAATCTAATTTTGATAGTGCTATAAATTTAAGTAATCATAATTGATGAGAAAGTAGTTGAAACACTTTTTTACGTTGACTTTTATCATGTGAAAAAGATAAGAAAATGGTGTGTGTCGCGACCCGATCTCACCGCCCCTCGAAAAGTCCAAGGTGGGAAAGGTCGGGTTTAGGGGTACTTAATCTCAAGATTGCGAGCTCTCCCAAGCTCGTACCCCGCATGACAGTAAGTTTATTTATGCGATCTAGTTGTTTATAACAACTTAAAAATATACAGGAGTCGCCACTAGCCTCATTTTTGGGGGTCGGCTAGAAACCCAATCGAGGGTCGAGAGTGTTCCCTCGATTCCTACGCAACCAGATATCTAGGTTCGGGGACTTGGGTTACGCTAATGTTGCTATTAGCGCCTTTTCAGTACCTAAACAGTATGTTGTGTTTTTCCTAATATGTCCATGCGTTTCTTTTTATATTTTCGGGATCATCCATTCTAGGCTAAGTGATCATGCGCGGTGGATTACTTTCATTCTATTCTATTCCTAAAAAATGAAAGGAAAACAAACAATGAAAATGAAGTTGCAAGACATGAAGTAAACACTCAAGGAAAAACAGTAAACCTAATCATGCAATTCTAAAGAATATAAAAAGAAAACAATCGGGAAAAAAAAGAAACCCACAACTCGTTGGGTTTTATACAATGCATGGAACCCGAGACATATATCGGGAAAACAAATAGTACATGACAATGGTCGGAATGGACATCGACCTCCACCATCTTCACGATTTATCCATGTTCAGGATCCTAATCTAAACCTAATCTAAGACACATGGATTCCTTACCTCATCTTATATGACTAAGATAATGCATACAAATCGTTATTATAACGAGTGAACATAGGCATCAGACATGAACATGAATCCAATAAATTCAAGTCACAAACATTAATTATAACTTGGCGACAGCATATTATGAATATACACAACATTCATAACCAAGAAGATAGCATGTTATACATCATCAAAGTTAGTATGCATGATATTCTAAAAGAAAGTTTTAAGAATGCATGTGCATCCATCAACCAAATCATCCATCACAGAAACTGAGTATTCGATGTAGGCTTGATGAAAGCACAATCAATAGCTATCTTATCCTAGAATTTCTATGATGGGTAATCAGCATATGAGGAATAATTTCATGAAAGAATCATCTCAGGATTTAAACCCGGCATATCGGCATACGACCAAGCAAAAATATCTCGGTATTCTTTCAAAAGCCTAATTAGTCTATTGGCATCCGTTTGAGAGAGACCTGCCCCAATCTTGGTTTCTTTAGGGTTGTCTGAATCTCCCAAATTTACAGTGGCTGGCTGTTCGGTGGTAGGAGGTTTGGACTCTTCATGTCTGAGCCATTCTTTTTCAATACCTCGAGGATCATCTTCATTCTCTAAGTCGGAATAATTGGGTTCGTCAAAATCTTTTGAATGCGAATCCGAGCCATGTAAATGACTATCATGATGTGAAATGTCATGCCTGAGATGCAATTGAAAATTGGTTAGTATATATACATATAAATAAATACGATGTATGTAAATGTCATGAAAATTTTATTTTCAGATTTAAGTTGTTTTTGAAAAATTCATCGGGAACTAGCCCTCATGTCATTGGACGTCTTCGTTCCACTAAAACATTTTGAAACTATAGATCGTGTGGAGGATCGGGCCTCAAAGTATCATCATAGGACTGATTTGGGCTTCACACGTCCATTAACAAAACATGAATTTTATTGAGAGAGCGGGGAAGAGAGCTCACGTGCGATCCCCGACCGTCGGTCTTCGATCGAGCGAGCGAGCGAGCGATAGCTCGAGCCAGAACAGAGAGATCGGAAAAGCAGAACAAGAAGACGATCGGAAGCTGTCACTGCAGCTGAAGTCGCCGATGTCGCCGATCTTCGCCCCAAACCGAGAGAGATCCGCTGAGAAACCTTTAGAACCACCAGAACGGAGAGCGATTGAGAACCCCTTCGCGATACTTGATCATCGCTTTTTTCGATTTCCGAGGGTGATCCGCCGAACCAGATTCGCTGCTGTCGTTGCCGCGGTTTCGTCACCTTTGATCAAGAGAACGATCAAACCTCCGGTGATAATCCTAACTGATCGAGCTCAGATCGATCGAAATCCCTCGAACCAAAGGCGATCAAGAAGGAGAAATCGGTTCGCCAGAGAGAATCCACTTTCAAGAGAGAATGCCAGCCTCGCAAGATCAAGAGAGAGCCCCCAAAGAGAAAGAGAGATCCCCCTCACAGAGAGTCGCGAGAGCGTTTTAAGAGAGAGCTCGTGAGAGAATCCGTGCGCCCCCTCCTTCCTTTTCTATTATTTTTCTTTTCTTTTCTTTTCTTTTTTTTTCTTTTCTCTCCTTTTTCTTTATTTCTCTCTTTTTTTTTTCTTTTTTTTTTTTTCATTTTTTCCGTTTTTCCTTATTTCTAATTTTTTATCTTTTCATTTCAAACAATTTTTTTTTTTACTTTTTTTTTTTTTACTTTTGCAAATTATTGTTTAAAATGTTGACGAAAATTTCAGGTGTCAACAGTGTGAAATGGGCATGATATTATAAAGGTTCATAGCCACTATGCTATTGTTTCGAGATTCAATAAACTCTGTTTCCTAGGAGGGTTGATCACAAGAATACCATTCTTTAATCAATTGGCCGACACAAGATTACTATATTTGTAATTCATAACCTCTACGGGAGAAAAAAACAACATTACAAGTGTCAAAATATGGAATGATTAGTAAAAAGTTGTTAACCTTTGAAGCTTCCACTCCGAATGATGGCTCAATCTCAAAGTTGGTGTGGTCTCCTTTCACGAAAATAGAATGAGATATGGCCAATATCACATTGAGTGGAACTGCCGCTTCTACAATATGGCAATACAAGTAGACCGATTGACTTCAGAATACTTAAATCTCGAAGAGAAATAGACAATCCACGTGCTTAAATCTAATAGAAACACATCCCTGACCTTGAATGTTCTTCAAAACTTGCTCCTCTGGAACATAAACCCTCTCCAAGGTCTTGCCGATCTTCCTCTCCCACAAAGACACGAGATCATTAAACGAGTAGGTGTTGGCAGGAGGTCTGATGTACAGAATTTTGTTCAAGGTCCTTGGATCATCCACGGCTTTGATGGTATAGGTGCCAATGTCATCCTCCTTGTTAAACACCGCTGTGTATTGACAGCAAGAATTTTAGAATTTAATCAATAAATATAAGCCATCAATAATCCCAGAGTTACGTTCAGCTCGCATTCAAAGAACTTTCTCAGTAAACAGAATCACCAGACAACTACATCCATACATTCTTTCCTCTCCCAACTACATTAAAATGACCTTCATGATCTACCGCCTAGGCGGTATTGTGCCAAGATAAACCACAGAACTTCCATATCATCTATCAGTCTCTGAAAGAGAAGACTAATGGCCAACATCTCCAAATACAGAAGATGCTTGGAATTCTCAAGCTTCAAGAAATACCCCACTCTGATTACTACCATAATTAAGTTGTACAAAATTTTCAGAAAAAAATCTCAATGAATTAAAATGCAAATCTCAAGTTGCTTCTTACCTTTTACATTTCCATCCCCTAAGATAACAACTTTATCTCTAGGGGGAGCTGTAGCCCCAGGCTGTGACAATGTTGGGAGGAAGTAACCTGCAAAAAAAGTAGACGACACATAGGTATAAGGGATTCCCTTGCCTCAACAAGGCGGCGAATCTTGGCCTTGATAGCAAATGCACTTTTTGCTGGCTCCACAGCATGGACACGATCCACGTCATTTCCAAACTCTGAAGGCAAGAATTTCTAAGAAGAAAAATTAATTGAATTAGAAGAAACATTTTTATTAGAAAGCAACACAAACTAGAGCATATTCCCCTTATCGAACAAGCTTACATGCGTTCTGGCAAATAAAGAAAACACGAGAATGACTTTCACGTTTTAATATGTTACTATAACAGAGTAAAAAATGATTACAAGTAAATCAATACAAGCAATGAAGCAAATTCGATCCCAATGGCTATTAGAAAAAATAGAAGAAAAGAAAACTGAAGATTTAATTATTAACGCATTTGCCAGATAACTCTGTCCAGTATAAAAATGCAAAGATGCTGCTTGGTTGGACACATTCACAAGTAATAAAATATCAGGTAAGTTTTGTGAGCATGCTGAGCTCCACTCATTATGGACCCTCAACCCCCAAAGCAACAACTACTAAACTATCCACTAATTGGGTCTTGGTAGAGGTGTCAAACGGATGGGTTGGGTCGGGTTTGGGTCGGGTCATTAATGGGTCGACCCAAATGGACCCATAACCCATTTATGACCCATTTAAGCCTAATGTAAATTTTTCGACCCATACTCGACCCAACCCATACCCGACCCGACCCATTTAATATATTTAACCAAATTTAGAAAAACTTATTCCTATGTTTTTTTTTTTTTTAAGATTATACTTCCAAGCTTATTTCTTTTATATATAAATATATATTATTTTTTTAAAATGATATTGCTAAAATATTTTTATACAACACAAATTTAATGGACAATTTTTGTAATTTTTAAAATAATTATTTTTTATTTTTTAAAAATTAAATTTTTAATTATTTTATTTTTATTTTTAAAATATAATTTTTCTTTTTCTTTTTTTCTTTTTTCTTCTTCTTTGGCCGGCGCTGGCCACAATGACGGCCGGCAGCCGGCCACAGGCGAGCCTCGAGCTCGCCCGGTCGCCGACGCCGGCGAGCTCGAGCCTCGCCAGACGTCGGCAAGGCCTCCGCCTCGCCAGATCCGGCGAGCTCGAGGCTCGCCGGCATCAGGCAAGCTTGAGCTTGCCCCTCACCAAATTTGGCGAGGCCTCTGGCGAGCTCGAGTCTCGCCGAGCGTCGGCGAGGCCTCCGCCTCGCCGGATCCGGCGAGGGGGTGAGCTCGAGCTCGCCCGACGCCGGTGAGCTCGAGGCTCGCCTGGCCAGTCGCCAGCCACCGCTGTGCCAGCCACCGGAGGAAGAAGAAAGAAAAAAAAAACATATTTAGACAAATGGATTCATTGTTAATGGGTTGATAAATTAGGAAATAGGCTTGACCCATTAACGATCCATTTAAACATAAATGGGTTAATGACCCATTTTGACACCTCTAGGTTTTGGTAACTTATTTACAACAATAATAATACCACCGAAAAAAGACCATTTGAAGGATTAAGTAGTTCATGATTCGCATTCATGATCTAAGAGCTGGATAGATGACCATTATCCATATTGAGTGCTAGAAACACTTTGTTCTTTTCGGTGACCTAGAAGAAACCCAACCACAGAGGTTCTGAATAAATAAAGCCTCCTGGAGTTTGTGGGCAGCCCAATATCCATACAAGGACCAAGACTGGTGAGAGCACGAGTTTAGGGTCAAAGAACCTTTTTGATTGTATAAAGATGTCGATCTCCGAGTAACACATACGAATATGTATGAATTCATCTAGATGGTACACCATTCATCCATAATGACAGAATTTCCTACCCAATTGAACACGTCAAAAAGCAATAGTGTGGATCTAAAGTAGCCCACTTAGAAGCCCACGCTATGCTATACTTGGATTTGAAATAGCTATCCTCAAATTTCGCTGACGACTTCTACACAAAGTCATAACTATTAAGTCAATCCATCCCATTTCATCAAAGCGAAGCTCACGAGGAGAACGCAATGCACTAATACCAGAAGATAAGAATTAAACCAACGCCAACCTTTATCATCAGTCAAATGCTAAACAAAAGTAGTAACTTGAACGAAATTATCAAAAAACAGCACGACCTTGATATTCCCGGCTGCTTTGATGGCAGCAACAATCCTATCTTGGTCCTCTATTTGTGCTCGCCCCACGGCAGAGATTACCACATCGACCTACTTGATCGCACTCAATAGACTCTCTTGATTGTATATGTCTCCCTGAGAATCAAATAACCAAGAGCATGGACAAACAATCAATAAAGTCAGCAATCATCACAAAATCCTATTTTGACCAGTAGGAAGACTAAGAAAATGAGAAATACATAATCCGATGCAGATAAAACTTCAATACCTTCACCAGACGAGACAAAGTATCATGAGAAATAAAAAGACAAAGCTACTGTCCGTAGTATAACGCTCGTCCACACATTGCCTACCGATCTTCAAATTTCGTAAGATTTGTCTACAAATCTACTCGTTCGTAAGAGAAACGCCAAATCGTAACGTGACTCCATCAACTGCGATCTCATGAAAGATTGTATATGTTTTCACGTTGAAGCGTCGATTTATCAGATTCTTGAAGGGCATAATAGTCTTTTCATTGAAATGATTTTCACCGTTTTCAACGAAAACGGTACATGTAAAGTTTGAAAATAAACAATTCGCCGGAACAAAAAAAAGTTTGAAAATTAAACAGAAGAAATCAAATATGTGTGAAATAAGCCAAAATAAGAAAATTTAGATTTAAGTTTAAATGGTGCTGAAGATTTAAGCAATCATGTAATTTTGGAGTGTGAGATACTCAAATTAATTTCATAGTATGATTTTATTTCTTCGGTTGCATATTAAGTCATCACATTTGACATTGGTTTTTCACGTGTCTAGTAAGGAAGAAGTGATCGTATTTTAGATTTACTTTATGGTATCGAAAGAAATAAGTGAAAATGGTCTGAAGGGTCAATGAGCTATGCAATTAGTTCACAGCTTCTCCGGGAACCAAAAAAAAAAGGAGAGCAACCTTGTTAAATTCATTCAGGGATTAAAGAGCGACCATGACCTAAGTGAATCAGGCGCATAACACAATAATCTCTTTATCATTAAACGGAAAGGACTTTAAGATTGGACTGTTACTTAGGCTTCGTTTGTTTTGCGGAAAATGTAATTTTTCTAGAAAATATTTTTCAAGAAGTCGTTTTCCAAGAAAATGTAATTATTTTCCAATATTCGGATGAAACTTGAAAATAAAATGAAAAATATTTTTCGTTGTTCGGTAAGGAAATAATTTTCCTCCGTATACTATTTTTCATTTATTTTATTTTTTAAAATCTATTATTAATTTTTTTCTTTTTTCTTTGTTTTCCATCTCCTTCTTTCTTGACCAGTCGACGGCCACAGCGATGGCCTACAACCGGCCACTGGCGAGCCTCGAGCTCGCTAACAAGCACGAGGCTCATTACTCCCCAGATTGGCAAGCGCAAGCGTCGAGCTCGAGTCTCGCCAAATCGACGAGCACGAGCTTAAGATTGATGAGCTCAAGGTTCACCTAGCAATGACCAACGACTAGCCAAGAAAGAAGAAAATGGGAAACAAAGAAAAGGAAAAAAAGAGAAAAATAATAGAATTAGAAAAAAAGAAATTAAAAATAATTTGAATTAAAAAAGAAAAAAATTTTAAAAATAATTCGAATTAAGAAAGAAAAGAAGAAGAAGAAGAAATGGGAGGAGGAAGTGAGGATTTGTAGAGGTATAAGATATAAGAGATCAAGTGAGGAAAATGTTTTCCACTTTTCAAAAGTGGAAAACATTTTCTTTAATTTAGAAGACTTTTTTCCTTTCATTGAAAACATTTTCTCCGAGGAATTCATTTTTCTATGAAATGAATGTCAGAAAATCCGGAAAATGTTTTTTTGGAAATTATTTTCCGCGAAATGAACGGAGCCTTAATCTAGATAGACAATTTTTGCACTTTTCTAATTTCGAATTTTACGTAAAATGCCAAAAAAAAAAAAATTGCCTTAGAATAAATTAGTTTCTTTCTCTATGATAGATTGCATGCTTATTAAGAAAAAAAAGTATACTTATGTCATGTAGTTTAGGTCCTGTCATGTAGCTTCATGTTAGATTAGTAGCACGCATGGCATAAAACATAATTCTCATTAAACAAATGAAAATAAAAATTAAGTGATTGTGTGTTAATTAAAAATCACATATACGACTGTTGATGTGAATTTTAATCTAACATTACAGATACTTTCGTTGTTATGAGGTAAGTCTCATAATTTTTTTATTGCTTTATTTGGATGTTAAATTGGTGGTTTCGCACTCACATAATCTCCTTACATATTAGGAACGTAAATTAAAATCAATTCAAGTTGCCCGCAAAACATTTATATGTGTGTGTGTGTGTGTGTGTGTGTGTGTGTGTGTGTGTGTGTGTGTGTGAAAAGATACCAAAAGGCGTTAGAGAAATGTAACATAATTGAGTCTCCAAACTCACAATCTCTGGTTCGTAGGAATAAAGTAAATTTCTTGTTACTTTACTTGGGTTTCTAATCGATTCACTAAAAATAGATTAGTGGCGACTTCTAATTGAAAAATTATTTGCATGTTAAAAACTTGAACTTAAGTCATGAATTAGTATGGGTTTGGGAGAGCCCGAGCTAAGTTTAAGCTTAATAATTCATTAGCCATTAGCCAAACCCTAAGTAATACATATGAGATTAGGTCACAACAGGGGTAAAGATTTGGTTTTGTTTTATTAGGCCTATAAGGAGACGAGTAAAGAAGTGGCAAATGTCAAATGTGAAACTTGTCTTGTTTGAGCTATTATTACTTTTCAGAATTTTGCCTCGGGAAATGTATTGACGGGAGATGTTTCGTCAAAGGGGATATCCCACATGTCAGCTCATCATCGATTTTTATTTTTTCAATCGGCCCAAAATTCCCATATCTAATTCCATATCGAAAAAGAATTTAACAAGGGAGATACAATAGGTTAAAATAAATCTAGAACAGATTATGTGAAATTTATGCAACACCTTTTATTTCTGTAGATTTAGATGTATTTTGGCATTTAAAGATCAGCAAGCATGTAGCGATTGCCATGATGAATTTAAAGGGTCATCACATTAGTCATTACAAACCTTTTAATTCTCATGCCATCTCTCTTCAATCTGTGCTTATGTTTTTTTTTGGTAAGTCTGTGCTTATGCTTTCAGCTTCCAAACATATTTTATGGTCGTTGATTTCAGAACAAAAAGAGTACCGACCTTGGCAAGAATTGAGATCCATGCTAGTGATTGCTCATGGAGTAGGCCGAATTTCAGTCTCATGCTAGGACCGGCTAGGCCCACCAATTCTTTTGTTTTCTATTTTACATTTTGGAATGGGCCTTGACCTTGCGGCATGGCCCCAATCATTGAGCATTTTTGGGGCCTCGACCTTAAAAATTCAGTCAATGACTCAAGCCCATCAAATGGCCGTAGAAAATAGAAAGGATTAATATAACGGAAAACTCCAAACCGATACATTTATAAAAAAATTTACCAAAAACTAATTTTTTGACTATAAAAAATTCAAACTGGTATACATGTGATATAGTTATTCCAAACTAAATTTTTTATGACAAAAAAAAATCTTAAACTAGTATATCTCGTGACAAATTTACCTTATATTAGTTTCCATTCAATTTTACTATCAAAAAAACTAAGTTAAATGACATGCGATAATTTACTAGTGTACTAATTTAATGTTTTACCCTCCATTTGTTATAGTTGTACTAGTTTTGTGATTTTTCGAGGTACTGATTCAATTTAATGGAGGGTGTATTTATTATAAATGTACCAGTTTAAGGTTTTTGGCAGTTAAAAAATTAGTTTAGGATAAATTTGTCATAAGTGTATCGATTTGAGATTTTTCATAGTAAAAAAATTATTATGATATATTTGTTATAAATGTAAAAGTTTAGAGTTTTTCGCAGTATTAACCTGAAAAAAAATAGTGGTTTGTGAACATTGAAGCCCTAGCAATTGGCTCTCACTTCCGAAAGCTTGTACTCTCTAAAACCATTTGTCAATTTCATTTATTAACTTTCTCTTTACAACGAGTTAATCGCATTCAAAATATCCCAAGAGAGAACAACAACAACAACAACAACCATATCTGATCATCCCAATTCAATTAAGACTATACCATGCAATTCATGTGGGGACTCGTTCAGTGAGCTTCGCGACAACAACATGCATATGCTGGCTCGGCCCTTGTGACAAACCGAATATGAGGACGACTCGACGATTGAGAGGAATTGTAGGGGTGAATGCTTGAAGCTTGTCCCCAGCAAAATGCTTCCTTAGACGATACCTTCTATTCTCGAAGAAAACCCTCGAGTAATTGTAGCATTGGCTTCTCGGAGAAGAACTTTCGGTGTTTTGAGGACATTCCGGTGCGAGATCGATGCTAATGGTGTCGAAAGGCCATTTGCACTATATTTGGCAGTGAATTAATCAGTAAAAGAAAGGTGTGTATCTAGATTGATTTTTACTTTTTACTAAATCCGAATCTTGCGACTGGCACACGTAACCCAAAACATGCTTGAAACTTTTGTGGTATGTAAATGTTGATGTTTTGATTTGCTTATAATTTTTTCGTGTATATACATTCTAAATTTTTATTATACTTTAACTTTTGGTGGAAAGATTTGTACTTATCCAGGGAACATCGATTTAAGTTGTTTGTAAAATCGAAAAGATGAGAGATTCATGCGACTCTCGACGAATCACAGTTTGCTTGATAAATAAAAAATATGTATCGTGCATGTATTGACAAAAACATCACTAAAATTATTTATGAAAGGTTCATCAGTTGATGAAAACATAAACTTTCATATTTCAATCTCATCTCTAAAATAACTTCTTCTTTTTCTTTTCTTTTTTTTTTTCCAAAAGACCTTTTTTTCCCCTTTGTTTCTCCTCTTTTTTCCTTGTTTCTTTTATCTTTTCCCTTTTTTAAAATCGATTTTCCTCCTCCTTTTTTCTTATGATGCTTTATATGTTGGACTAAACTTCGTTGGTGGCCACTCGTTTCTCCCCCCATTGATTAGGTCGCATGTAAAAGCAGGAAGAGATGAAAGCAACTTGTCCACTTGTGCTCTCCATCCCCCAATTAGGAAGTATCCACGGGGTGAGATTGAGGAATCTCTGGCTTTCCTCTTCTAAGCTACCGCTTAGAGGAGCGTCGAGGCGGGCTATGTTGACCGAGGCTTAAAGGCGCCGTCCTCGTTGGTAGAATTCCGGCATGTTCGTTTTTCAACTATTGACCCGACTTTATGTAGTATTCTAATAAGTCGTATGATGTTTTGTGTCTGGAGAACTATTACAAATTGAACATTATCTCAAATACGTTACGAACAGTGGATGACTCATTAGTTGGAGCGAACTACGTGTATTACTTGACGAGATAAGACATTTCACGTGTCGCATTATTTACTAGATGATAAATTTGTTCTCTTTTAATTGATCATTACGACATGATTGGTTACGGTAGGCATGCTTTGATGGGCCTATTTAATCGTGAAATAAACCTAACATCACGTGGAGCCATGAACAAGAATTACCTCTAGAGGAGCTTTAGCTTGTTACTTCTCACATAAAAATTTGCATAACATTACATCTATATATTAGACTTACATAAATAACCCAATATAAATCTTGCACAAGCATACCTATTGCCACGGGCAAATGATCCTCCACCTACTTCTTATTAACCATATGCTCTCAAAACATACACGACCCAAAAGGAAACTACAAAGCCTCACACCTAGTTAATCACATTACATTTCTTCCAGATCTCGCCGTCGCTCCCCATAAGCACCTGGACTGCGCCCATCTGCTTCATCGACTGCCTGAACTAGGTGAAGAAGCCATCCTGGTCCGGCAATTTATCGATGATCTTGCTCGACTCCTTGTCGCTCAGAAGCATGGTGTCGGATTGGAAGAGGCCCTAGTTTGGGTTCAAGGCTGTGTAGTAGTGGCTGTTGAAGGAGAGGGGGCTTCCGGGGTCCATCGCGACGGTGGTGAGTCTGGTGACGTTATTGGAGTGCGTCTTGCACTGGACCTTCAATTGAGAGGCGTAGGACCGTAGGTCGGGTCTAGGGAAAGAAAGGTTTTGGTCGCCTTTGCCGGTAAAGTTGTGGAGCCGGTTGCTGAAGAAGTTGCAGTGCCTGACCCCAATTGTGTGCCCACCTGATGACCCAGAAATGTAGTTTATACGTAATTAATTAACTAATTAATTCAACTGCTCTTATTATTTTGATTAGTCGTTAGTTTGTCCTCGTGTAATGGCAAGTGAATGTCCAAGTCTGTGTCTTGTTCAAATCGAGAAAGCTTGGGTGTTTTTGATGGAGTGTTCTTTTTTTTTTTTTTTTTTCACTTGTAATGTCAACATGCTATGTTTCTCTCATTGGGAAACCAAAATCTATATAAATAGGAAATATTGAAATTACGAATACTGTGCTCTGGTTGCCCATCCTATATAATATAAAAAGTGGGGTCCGACTTACACCGTTATTAGTTGACAATGATCGTATCATTAGGATAGTAACTTATTTGTGAAGTAACTAAATAAAAGAATTCTTTGTAATTACACTCCGTTACACCAGATAAAAAAGAATGCGGATGATTTCACCACGGACTTCAATGCTATACTTTGGTTTGTTTGGAAAAAAAAAAGAAAGATATTCCATTATATATTTTTGAGTGAGACAACCTAATACAATTATTGTGAGCAAAAGTACGGCCCAAATGCTAAAACTTAGCATAAATGGACACTTAAGTGCAAAAAGTTAGGAAAATGACACTTTTTTTTTTTTGGTAAGGTGGAAAGTGACACTTAAGTGTAAGTGTCATTTTTTTTTATAAATGGGACACTTAAATATCACCTCCAACGAACCTCGCAGAAAATCTTACGTGGTAATTTTTATTAATCTTGCTCGCTTGTGTGACTCACTAGAAAGCTGACTTATCAAAGAAATGCAAAAACGACGTCATTTTGGCATGTATTTGAATTTTAATATAAAAATTCATTAAATTAAATATAAAATGACTTTTTTTCAAAAAAAAAAAAGAGGAAGCAAGAAGATGAACAGTTTGAGGCAGTTGAGGGCTCGCCCACATCACCACCGACTCCCTGCCGTCATCGGGAAGGGCCGGCGACGGTGGGGGAAGGGTTGGCCCGGCCCTTCCTAGCGATCTCATGGAGGCATCGGTGGCGAGGGTTGAGCTCTCAGCCGCTTTCAACTGTTCATCTTCTTCCTCCCCTTTTTTAATTTCATTTTAAATTTAATTTAATTAAGTTTTATATTAATTATTTATCCACATCATCAGCAAAATGATGTTGTTTTTGCATTTGTCTAATTATTTATCCGGGCTAAATTAGTTAGATGGACTGAATTAGTACTAATGTAGAAATGTTTAAGATTAAATTGGTTCAATTAAAAAGTTTACAATTGAATTTGTACCAATGCAATAGGTTTATGATTTTTTTTTTTTTTGTATTTTTCCCGATAAGTTATGATGCCTATGTAGTTTTTATTGTCTATGGATTGATCACGAATCAAAATATGGTTGACTTTGACGTATTTATGTGGTCGAAAATAGTATCAAAAGAAGACAGATGAATTTTTGCTTGATAGTCTAGTCTCGCCATGGAATGCCCCAAAAAAGCTTTTTTCCACAATAGTTTTGTTCAAGAGCACATGTCGAGGAGTGTCGACGAGGTTACTAAAGTTCTACTAACTCGAGAAGAAAAGCTTTCAAAAGTGTTGAAACACACTCAAAAGAATGCCGATGAATGGTCCAAGAGTTTTCATCGCCTCGAAAAGTCTTACTTGGATAGAGACAGAGTCTCGAGCAGCTAAAATGAGGATGTCAACACAAGAGACGACGAGGGGACATGTTTCCTCTAGCTTCTCCTTGATCTCGTCTATTACATCAAACCCAGTTAGCGACTAGTTCGGAACTACCGCCTTCTCCGCCTTGTTGTTTGCCGTCAAATCTAGCAAAATCGAGCCATTGCAACCCTACATCGTGTGGAGCCATATTGCCTCTAAGAGCTTTAGCTTGTTACTTCTCACATAAAAATTTGTATAACATTACATCTATATATTAGGTTTACATAATTACAAAAATTTGATTGACATAAAGCAAGCAAGTAATGTGTGTTTTACATTTTATTTTTTGGGCGGGGTGAGTTCTTTTATAGGAGCACTATCTATATGAGATATATCTGATTTTTTTTTTTTTTTTTTTTTTTTTTTGGTTTGAAGTAAGTTCTACAGAATTATTTGCACCAAACCTAAGCTAAATTTTTAAGCAGAAAAGATTGGTTGACGTAAAACAGAAAAGATTGGCCAAAATAAGACAAAAAGGACCATAGTTGAACTCTCGTTCAACAAATATTCGATCACACTCTCCAAATATAAATCTTGCAAAAAAAAAAAAAAAAAACTACTGCCATAGGCAAATGATTCTCCACCTATTTCTTATTAACCATATGCTCTCAGAACACATACATAACCCATAAAGAAACTATAAAGCCTCACACCTAATTAATCACATTACATTTCTTCCGGATCTCGCCGTTGCTCCCGGTGAGCACTTGGACCATGCCCATCCGCTTCATCGACTGGCCGAACTCGGTGAAGAAGCTGTCCTGGTCCAGCAACTTGTTCACGATCTTGCTTGACTCCTTGTTGGTCAGGAGCGCGGCGTCGGACTGGAAGAGGCCTTGGTTTTGGTTCAACGCCGTGTAGTAGTGGTTGTCGAAGGAGAGGGGGCTTCCAGGGTCCATCGCGACGGTGGTGGTGGTATCGGAGAGCGTCTTGCATTGGGCCTTCAGTTGAGAGGCATAGGTCGGGTTCAGGGAAGGGTCTTGGTCGCCTTTGCCGGTGAAGTTGTAGAGCCTGTTGCTGAATAAGTTGCAGTGCCCGACCCCAATTGTGTGGCCACCTGATGACCCAGATATGTAGTATACTTAATTGACTAGTAAATTAATTTAACTTCTTTTTCTTATTCTGATTTGTGATTACTTTGTTCAAGTGTGTGTATATATATCACTTATGATATTTCCATTTAATATTAAAAATATATTTTTGTCGTTTCTAAAACTTTAGATAATAAAATGTAAATTATACAAGCCATAGACTTTATAAAAATTCCTATAGGAGATTTGGTAAGGGAAATTTGAGAAGATAAGCCCATTGTTACTCACCATGTGGGATTCCCTTAAAATATAAAAATTGGCCAATGTAAGTTAAAAGGGAGGAAAAAAAAATGAAACCTACAACAATTATTGAATGCAATTCAGATAATCACGAATGCGAAACAATATTCGTTTCATCAACTTAGGCTGCGTTTGGTATATTATTTGTCCTATTCTACGTTTGGTGCTCGCTCGCTCATGAGGAAGTTGGATATAAATGGGATATAGAAATAAAATTATCCCATGGGGGAGGTGGGATAAATATGGATAGATTTCTAATGTTTATAATAGGAAAGTTATTTTTATCGAATAACAAACTTATTAAATTAAAAAAAATTGAAACTATATTTCAGTATAAATAATATTTGAATTCTAATTTAAGAAAATAAAAATAAAAAAAAAAAATTTATTTTTAATTAATATTATTTTAATTTATATATTCAACTTTAATTCTATCTTATAATAAACATTCAATCTATAAATTAAATATTTATATTTATTATATATTTTAGGTATTTTTGTATTTTAGATATGTTAGTACAGTTTACTATTTGATAAAATTTCATTAAAGAATGATGAAAGGGGAAAAAAAGAAATAATAAAGAAAATAATATAAAAAAGAGGAAAAAAATTTTAAAAAAATTAAGCAATAGTGTTACGAGAGATTTTCACCATCTCCATTTATGAACATTTAGGCTCATTTATAATGATATACCATTTATATCAAAAAAATATACATGGTATGATATGAACATATCTGACTTTAATACTGCGATTCACCAAACAATGGACATGATATAAAAAAATCCTAGGATTTCATATCCTATTCTATCCAGTCCTATCTCGATTAGAAATCTGGACGACCAAACGTAGCCTTATGGTTTTCCATTTTAAGTTGAATTTTCTTTTGTTTACGTCCGATATCGATCTTTTACCACATTTGCTTCGACTTTTCTTGTAATAATTTTTTTAATCAATCCAAATATGGTAAAAGGAACTGCATATAAAAAATAAACCAGAAAAAAAAATATTTTGAGCATATTTGTTTCAAGAAATATTGTTATTTTGATAAACAACCACTAAATTCGATGTTCAAGTCCCATTTACTTTCTGACGAAAATAAAAAACAAAACAGTCCCATTTACTTGCATGTGATGACAATAAATATATATATATATATATATATATATATATATATATATATATATATATATATAGATAAAAGAGCTTAGTCGTTTCGTAATCAGAAAATGGTAGGAGAATTGAAAATCCATGATTTATATCCTTCATGACCGGATATTTACTTTTCACGTTTATTAATTCGTAGATATTATCATTCTTTTTTTTTTTTTTCCAATGTCCACCTAAAACTGCTATGGAACTTTCCATGGAGTGTTTTTTTTTTTTTTTTTTTTGCTCGAATAATATCGTCGGGTAGAGGTGTCAAACGGGTGGGTCGGGTCGAGTCATTAATGGGTCAACCCAAATTGATCAATTAACCCATTTATGACCTATTTAAGCCTAATGTAAATTTTCCGACCCATACCCGACCCAACCCATATTAATAAAATATTTTCATATTTAACCAAATTTAGAAAAAAATTATTCCTATGTTTTTTTTTTAAAGATTATATTACTAAAATACTTCCAAGCTTATTTCTTATATATATATATATTATTCTTTTAAAAATGATATTGCTAAAATAGTTTTATACAACAAAAATTTAATGGACAATTTTTACAATTTTTAAAATATTTATTTAAAAAATATAATTTTAATAATTTTTTATTTTTTTAAAATATAATTTTAATTATTTTTATTTTTTAAATATAATTTTTCTTTTTCTTTTTCTGTTTTCTTCTTCTTTGGCCAGCCGCCGGCCACGCGGCCGACGGCCCGCCCACGCTCGAGCTCGCTCGGCTCACCAATGCCCGGCGAGGCTCTAGCCTCGCCCGACGCGTGAGCTCAAGTCTCGCCAGATCGGCGAGGCTCGAGCCTCGCCGGACGTCGGCGAGGCCTCCACCTCGCCAAATCCGACGAGCTCGAGGCTCACCAGCATCGGGCGAGCCCGAGCTCGCCGCTAGCCGGACGTTAGTAAGGCCTCCACCTTGCCGATCTCCGGCGAACTCAAGGCTCGCCTAGCTAGTCATTGGCCATCGGCGTGCCGAACGACCGGGAGGAAGAAGAAAGAAAAAAAAAAGGAAAGAAAAAAAAATTATTATAATTTTGGTTTTTATAAAAAAAAAAAATACTTTTGCAAAGTTAAAGAGAGAAGAGAGAGGTTGTGAGGTTTTGAGTGAAAATAAATTAGTTCATTTTTAATGGGTTGATAAACGGGTTTTAAATGGGTCAGAGAGCTGACCCATTTAAGACCCATATATCTCAATCTCTTTATCTTTAAAACCCATTATGAATGCTTTAAGAAATAAGGCTTGTTCCATTAATGACACATTTAAACATAAATGAGTTTATAAATGGGTCATTGACCCATTTTGACACCTCTATCATCGGGTTATGTTTCTCTCATTGTAAGACCAAAAACTATATAGAATTTACATAAATATGAAATTTCGAATCTACTGCTCGTCCACGTTGTGTTCTGGTTGCCCATCCCGTAGAAAATAGAAAGTGGGGTCCAAGTTGCAACATTTCTTTGTTTTGGGAAATGAGATTCGCTTGAAAGTGCATAAATTCACTGTGTGGGGCCATTTTACCCATCACATTGATCAATTGGTTTCCCTTTTCAGAAACGAGAAAAGGGTATTTCATTAAATATTTTTCAGAGATAATCCGGTACAATGCATGTGCATTCTTACGAAAATATTCACACACGCAAAAATAAATGACCTGAAAAGGAAAATTGACTCACTAGACATTAGGACAACCTACCCAGGAGCACTTGGCTAATTTTGACCATATAAAATGTGAAATTTTTTTATATTTAATTTACCTGATAAGACGACAAGGTCGTGAAGATTGAGGCCCTTGATGGCAAAAGATTGCTTGAGAGACGTGAAGTTGAAGAGTGGGGAAGGGATATTGGAAAGCACCTCCGATTCACGTGAGATTCTCCCATCTCTTCTTCCAGTCAACACCTCCCACAGTGACTTCTTGAACTGCAAATTACAATTAATTGGTGCCATCATGTGAGATCCACTAAAATGTCAAATCAATGTAAATCATGATATGTATCCACTATATAGAAGCTGCCGACCAATATAGGGATCGACTTTGTTTTGGGTGATTTGCACATTATTTGTGAGAGTTTTCAACAGCCAGAAGTAAGAGAAAACTTTTAATTTGAGGAAAAAGATATCCTCTAATTTTGGATAATGATTATGGCCAATGTATATATTTTATTACCTATGGGTTGATCACGAATCAGAATATGATTAGGGTCGGTGTATGTGTGGGGTTGAAAATAATATCAAAAGAAGATAGATAAGTTTTTGGTTGATAGTCTAGTGTCGCCATCAAATAGTCCAACAGGCTTTTTCCACGATAGTTTTTTCAAAAGCACGTGTGAGGATTGTTGCTAAGGATATTAAAGTTCTAACTCATGAAGTTTTCAAAAGTGTTGAAACAAACTCAAAAGAATACCAATGAATTGTTCAAGAGTTTTCATCACCCCGAAAAGTCTTACTTGGAAAGAGACCGAGTCTCTAGCAACTAAAGCCAGGATGTCGGCACAAGAGACGACACCGGGACATGTTTCCTCTAGCTTCTCCTTGATCTTGTCTATCACATCAAACCCAGTTAGCGATTGGTTCGGAACCGCCGCCTTCTCCGCCTTGTTGTTCGCCGTCGAGTCTAGCATAATTGAGCCGTCACAACCCTGCACACGTGAAACGATGCAATCAAACACCGATGAAATATTACCACACGAAACTCTCCTTCTACAATCATGCACGTCAGCATCGATTTTTTACCACACGAAACAATGAAATGATTCTTCTTCTCAGTACAATCGAGACATAGCATGTGTACGCGCAAAAATTGAGTACTTCATGCACAAGACTCACGTATATATATATATATGCTCTAGATGACTTTGTAGGACACTAGATCAAAAGAAGGTAATTCATGCACAACGTTGAGTTCACCGGATCATACTACAGTCTCATATAATTAGTTTTACTCATGCAAGTCAAGTGCGTATAATGCCATCATCATCTTCTTTTTAGATGGAGAGATTGATGATTGCCTAATGAGAGTCCCAGCATAGGCGTGGCGTCGGGTTTGATCTATTCGAATGCACGGATGACATAGTGTATACATACGTACGTACCCTAACAAAGCAGTCATGGAAATGCATTCTCAGGAACTTGGCGGGCAAAGCTGAGTTGCTAGCGACATGCTTCCACGTGACATTCTTCACTATTTCCTCAGCGAGAGGACATGCGCTCTTGTAGAAATTCTTCCTCAAGTCCCCTCCTTCTGAATCCCCTATGTGCCCAAAGAAGACAACTATAGCGATTACCGACATTAAGCTCATATTACTCATCTTTCTCTCTCTCTCTCTCTCCAGTAAGGCATACATGTTCATGCATGTTTTCATCCTTTATATAGGGGCCCGAACTGCTAAAATGCAAGCAAGGTGAGATCACATCACAAAGCAAGCAAAGCCCGGTGACGGTCTGGAGAGTTTTGAGGTTGACTTGTGTTGTTCCGAGTCTTGTGGAGATCCTAGAAGCGTATTGCTTAAAGGGTACCTAACCTGATATGGCTGGATTGAAAAACTGGAGGTGCAAAAATAGGTTCATAATGGCGATAGCGACTCTAGGGCTTCTAGAAATTGACTCCTGGGGATAGTAATTCCACAGGGCAGGTGAAGAAAATTCCATCTTCCTGTTCAAAGACGTACCATTTTACCTTTTAACCTTTTAAAATCTGCAAGTTGCCCATGGAAAGCTCGTGGTAACATCCCACAATTGGGAATTGTCCACGAGCCGAGATTGAGGCATTGAGACGCTGGCTTTATTCTTCTAAGCTGCCGCTTAGAGGAGCGTCGAGGGGGCTTTGTTGACTAAGGCTCGAAGGTGGCTACCCTCGCCGGTCGAATTTCAGCGTTGTGGCGTTGAAGTCGAAGCCACTAATCGCCATCATCTCGACAATGTTTAGGGCTTTGTTGAGGCGGACTGATGACAAAAGCAAGTAATGAGTGCGTCGAACTTGTGGATGAATCCGCGGTCGAGGCCGAGGAGAGCGCATAGGATTGGGATAGAAGAAAAGGGAAAATGAAAATGAGAGAAAAGATAACATAAAAGAAAAGAGAGAAGAAAAGAAAGAAAGTGATTGAGGACGAAAACAAATAGAAAAAAAATTTCAATGAGAATGCTCTTGGTCTTATTAAGATTTAACTGATTAATGAGCTCAAGCCTTTATTTGAGATTAATTTGCCACTTTGAGCTTTTATTTGAAATAAAGTTTATTTTGGGTCGTCTTTTGAAAAAAAAAAAAAAAACACTTTTGCTTAATGTCCTTATTCAAAATTCAATTAAAAATATTAAAAACTAATTTTCTTCTTAGAAATTTCGGAAGAAAACACGCTGAATTTATATGATGCAAGTCTAATGCAAGTAATATCATTGTTCACTTATTGAACTGACTTTACATTGTATTCTTATAAATCATATGATTTTTGTGTTTGGAGAATTTTTACAAATTGAATATTATCTCAAACACGTTACAAATAATGAATGACTCACTAGTTGGAGCGACATTTTGTGTGTATTATTTAATTTACTAGATAATGAATTCTGTGTTCTATTCTAATTGATCATTACAATCTAATTGATCATGGTAGGCATACTTTGATTGGTCCATTTAATTGTGAAATTGGCCTAACAGTGGGTGGAGCCAGGAACAAGAATTGCCACTAGGAGCTTTAGCTCGTTACTTCTCACATAAAAATTTTCATAACATTACATCTATATATTAGATTTTTATAATTACAAAAATTTGATTGACATAAACAAGCAAGTAATGTGTGTTTTGCATTTTATTTTTTGGGCGGGCGGAGTTCTTTTATAGGAGCACTATCTATATGGGATGTGTCTCATTTTTATTTTTTTTTTGGTTTAGAGTAAGTTCTGCAAAATTATTGGCACCAAACCTAAGCTAAATTTTTAGCAGCAAAAGATTGGCTGACATAAGACAGAAAAGACTTGCCAAAATAAGACAAAAAGGATCATAGTTAAACTATTGTTCAACAATTATTAGATCACACTTTCCCAATATAAATCTTGCACAAAGGTACCTATTGCCATAGGCAAATGGTCCTCCACCTACTTCAAATAATTTATATGCTCTCAAAACACATGCATAACCCAAAAAGAAACTATAAAACCTCACACCTAATTAATCACTTCCCAATATAAATCTTGCACAAAAATACCCATTGCCATAGGCAAATGGTCATCCACCTACTTCAAATAATTTATATGCTCTCAAAACACATGCATAACCCAAAAAGAAACTATAAAACCTCACACTCTAATTAATCACGTTACATTTCTTCCGGATCTCGCCGTTGCTCCTCGTGAGCACCTCGACCGCGCCCATCCGTTTCATCGACTGGCCGAACTCGGTGAAGAAGCCATCCTGGTCCAGCAGCTCGTTGACGATCTTCCTCGACTCCTTGTTGGTCAGGAGCGCGGCGTCGGACTGGAAGAGGCCCTGCTTTCGGTTTAAGGCCTTGTAGTAGTGGCTGTCGAAGGAGAGGGGGCTTCCGGGGTCCATCGCGAGGGTGGTGGTGTTATCGGAGAGCGTCTTGCATTGGGCCTTCAGTTGAGAGGCGTAGGTCGGGTCGAGGGACGGGTCTTGGTCGCCTTTTCCGGTGAAGTTGTAGAGCCTGTTGCTGAAGAAGTTGCAGTGCCCGACCCCAATCGTGTGCCCACCTGATGACCCGGACATGTCGTATACTTAATTAATTCATTCAACTTTGCTTATTATAAGATTGAATTTTCCTTTTCTTATAATGTTTGAAAGTTGACCCTTTTTTCCAAGTCGAGTGCTTGAGAACTTTCCAAAAAAATATAAACATTATAATATATATGTATATCGTTTGTGATTTTTTCATTTAATATTAGAAATATATTTTTGTCGTTTTTAAAATTTTAGAAAACTTGTAAAATATACAATTCATAATAATCGGTCCTTCAGATTCTCTCTATATGTACGGTGCTATGAGTTTCCATTTGTTCACCGTCATTAGGGAAAACTGTTTACTTATACTTTTCATATAATTCCTATAGGACATTTGTTAAGGGATATTTGAGAAGATAATAAGCACATTAATCAATTGGTTTCCCTTTTCAGGAACGAGCAATCGGTATTTCATTAAATATTTTTCAGAGAGAGAATCCGGTACAATTCATGTGTATTCTTACGAAAATATTCACACACATACACACACAAAAAGAAAAAGAAATAAATGACCTGAAAAGGGAAATTGACTTACTGGACATTAGGACCTTCCTACGAGCACATGGCTAATTTTGACCCTATAAAATGTGAATTTTTTTTTATATTTGATTTACCTGATAAGACAACAAGGTCGTGAAGAGTGAGGCTCTTGTTGGCAAAAGATTGCTTGAGAGTTGTAAAGTTGAATAATGGAGAAGGGATATTGGAAAGCGCTTCTGATTCACGTGAAATTCTCCCATCTCTTCTTCCAGTCAACACCTCCCACATCGACTTTTTGAACTGCAAATCACAATTAATTGTTGCAATCATGTGAGATCCACTAAAATGTCAAATTAATGTATATCATAATATAAATACACTATATATAGAAGCTGCCGACCAATATCGGGATCAACTTTGTTGTGAGTGATTTGCACATTATTAGTGGGAATTTTCAACAACCAGAAACAAGAGAAAACTTTAATTTTGGAAAAAAAAGAAAAAAAAAGAGGTACGTTTGTTTCTCAAATCGATCGACCTTATTGAACTTTTTCATAGTAAAGTGTTGGGACACTTTTTGTAGAAGCAATAGCATTCAATTGGATAATGATTAGGACCGGTGAATATTTTTTATTATCTATGGATTGATCACAAATCAAAATATAATTAGGGCCGATGTATGTGTAGGGTCGAGAATAGTATCATTAGAAGATGGATGAGCTTTTTCTTGATAATCTAGTGTCGCCATCAAATGGTTAAAAAAGCTTTTTCCACAATAGTTTTTTTCAAGAGCACGTGTAATGGAGCATTGATGAGGTTATTAAAATTCTACTAACTCATAAAGAAAAGTTTTCAAAAGTGTTGAAACAAACCCAAGAGAATGCCAATCAATGGCCCTAGAGTTTTTCATCACCCCGAAAAGTCTTACTTGGAAAGAGACTGAGTCTCTAGCAGCTAAAGCCAAGATGTCGGCACAAGAGACGACCCCAGGGCATGTTTCCTCCAGCTTCTCCTTGATCTCGTCTATTACGTCGAACCCGGTTAGCGACTGGTTCGGAACCGCCTCCTTCTCCGCCTTGTTGTTCGCCGTCGAGTCTAGCAAAACCGAGCCATCGCAACCCTACACACATGAAACGATGCGATCAAGCACCAAAGAAATATTACCACGCAAAACTCTCCTTCTACAACCATGCACGTAAGCATCGATTTTTTACCTTGTGCGACCATATGGAACAATGAAATGATTCTTCTAAAGAATATCAGTTCTCGGTTCAATCTAGACATAGCAAGAGACTCGTGTATGTATATATATGACACGGCCAAACGACGGTACTTTATATATATAGATGACACTGTCAAACGACGGTAGTTCATGCACAAGGCGAGTTCACCGGCCGTTGCACGTGCAAATGCAAGCCTAATGAGAGTTCCGGCATAGGCATAGTGTCGGGATTAATCTACTACAATGCATGGATGATTATAGTGTATATATACGTACGTACCCTAACGAAGCAATCATGGAAATGCATCCTCAGAAACTTGGAGGGTAAAGCTGAGTTACTGGCGGCATGCTTCCACGTGATATCCTTCACTATTTCCTCAGCAAGAGGACATGCGCTCTTGTAGAAATTCTTCCTCAAGTCCCCTCCTTCTGAGTCTCCTATGTGCCCAAAGAAGACAACTATGGTGATTACCAGCACTAAGCTCATATTACTCATCTCTCTCTCTCTCTCTCTCTCTCTCTCTCTCTCTCTTTCTCAAACAACTAGTAAGGCATGCGTGTTCATGCATATTTTCATCCTTTATATAGGGTAGACAAAGGCGAAACAAGACAATTGGGTTTGCATTTTTCGCAGGGGCCAGCAATTATATCATTGTTTTCTGCTAAAAAGCTGGTGCAAGCAAGGTGAGATCATCAAGCAAGCAAAGCCCGATCATAGTCAAAAGAGCTTTGTGTTGACTAGTCGTGTTGCTCCAGGTCCGTTTACATCCCGGTACAGTGTATTGGTTAAAGGGTGACCTAAACTAAGAGATGGCTGGTTTGAAAATTCTGGCGGTGCGGAATCAGCTAAAAATGGAGATAGCGACTTCGGTGGGATTACGCTAGTGCTTCTGGAAAATGACTCCCGGGGGGGGATCGGAATTCCACATGGCAGGTGGAGAAATTTCCATCTTCCTGTTCAAAGAACGCATCATTTCAACTTTCTTAGCCTTTTAAAACCTGCGAGTTGCCCATAAGAGGCTCGTGGTAAAATGCATTGCTTCATATTCTTCGGCGACATATATAACCTAATGGATATCGTTGGTTGGTGCCAACTGTGTACACCAAATCCACTCCTAACAAGGTTGAATATATGTGATCAACCTGGAGATGATCAGGAAAGTACCCCCCATTCTTTTTGTTCGGTCGTCGCAATCATAACATAGATTAGTCGCATCCACCAGGCTTCTCTTGCATGGATAAAGGCAGTGCTGTATCGGGATAAATGACCCACCACCACCCAAAGTTGGCAAGCCAAAGTTGATTTTGTGTGTGATGTCAGACTGCGGTTTCCAGGAGGACAGCTCTCTTCGAGAACACCGAATTTGTTACACAAAACCATATAAGTCTAGGGGTCCCATACGATCGGATCTGTATGCCAAAATGAAGGAAAAATTATCTTTTGTTATTTGTAGTTATATGTGGAGATCATATAGCTCTTTCGATCGTGCACTGTCGTATAGATCGGGTACATTTTCCTCGAAACAAGTAATGTTGGTCAAAGGCAGGGTTTCGCCTTTCGGCGTCGTTGAAAAGCAAAGGAGAAAAGACCAAAAATCTTTGCGCTCCAAGACATCGATTCGGTAAGAAAAGCAAAGGGGAAAAGAACAAAAATCTATGCGCTCCAAGACATCGATTCAAGTCCACCCATAATTGACAACCGATAAGTGAAATGCCTTGTGAAGGAAGTCGATTCGACCTCCTACAGTACAGTGCCAAGATGTGCTATACCTCTCATCTCAATCACGTAATATTTCCGTCGAAGCTGATGATTTTCAATTCATGACCAAATAAGCAGATTGGAAAGGCTGGCACAATAACGTACCTCGACGAGAAGGGTGAAAAATTCATGTCATGCATTTAATATTGCATTGGTTCACATCATGACCGAAGCAGAACCGCAAATTTCATCGCAAACAATCATAAATCGATTCTTTTATTAAAATTCATCAAAAAATGTCAACTCCGCATCAATTTCGAGTTAACCTGTGTTGGTGTCCGGTCAATTTTTGAGTTTCTCTCAATAAATTGGCGTCACGTTCACGTTATTACCGATTGTTGCTTCCCACCACAGCACGCAGAATAACGTCACCCATTTTTACTAGGAAGTCTAAAGTCTAAATAAACCTCAGAAACGGAAGAAAATGGGGGAAATCGAGAAAGAGATAGATGTAGAAATATAAACGGCTTTTAATGAAGAGGACTAAGCAGGCACGAGAGGGATCCACCAAGGAAAATCCTTCTCCTTCCCTTTTTCAAAAGAAAAGAAGGATGGACACAAAATCGATGAAAGGGATGAGATCAGTGAATGAAAAGGAAAAGAACAAGGGATGAATTCAACTTGTGTGATCCACATAACAACATTAAGTTGTCTAACAAAAATAAAAGAATCCAAATGACACCTAAGAGTACCGTCCAATGAGAATGGCTTTCTTATCCGTTGATTGGAATGGATAGGCAGGTTAAACTCTTCCCTGCCAGATGAATTATGGATTGGCACAATCTATTCCACAAAAATTGCGTGGTCTCTGTGGCTGAAGAAATTTGCCAATAAAATCTTCCACAGTTCAATAAACACCATAAGAAATCAACACTTTGAGATCTTTTCATCTTTAGGAATGCCGGAAATTTAACTAAAAGCTGCAGAAAATATAACGTTCTAATTCCAGTAAAAATTGGATCATTCTTCTTCATTTCACTTCATTCTAATAGCAGCTTTAGAATCCATTTCATTGCAAAACAAGAAAGAATCAATTGAATGGTAGTCCTAAACCCCCCCTTGCATAATAAAGTGCTCTAGACAAATAAATAATTTCCTTTGAACAACATGTGAACTCGGTACAGCATACTATGTACAAAACACTGCATAGCTACGTTATCAAGCCAAGGCCAACACGTGCAGGCGTTAGGACAGAAGAGGCTTACCCCTTCTATTTATGTTTGGCCACAGGAACAAAATTGTTACCATCTTTTTTCAGCCAAATCGTCGAGCGAGTTCTTTTAACATGATCTGCAAAGAGACGGTGCCTGCAATCATGTAAAGCAAGTATATTAGGAAAACCAAAGTGAAAACTTGCCAAAGCATTCGGTACTCATTTCAAGCTCTCTAAAATTTGATAATTGATGTACTTGCATAAGAACGAAAACAGATAAAAAACAAGAATAAGTAAGAAGACAGGTAATGGCCCCGAAGAATAATAATGAGAAAGAAATTCTAAGACAGATGAAAAAACCACCCTCCAACTCTCTCACACAAACAATTCATTTCTGTTCACAGTAGTACATTTGAGGAAACTAACCTTTCATATTCCAGCTTTTGAGTAACTATCCCGTTCAGCAGAAGCTCTGAACTATATACGGTTACTCCTGCATGGACAAGAGAACATGATCAAGTCTCTACACGCCGCATTTTAATGGGATTAGGAAAGTCCAAAAAAAATCATCACTCTTGACCTTTCTCAAGGAAAGGAAGGCACATGTCATAGTCGTCCTCACAGGATAAAATCAACAAATCATCTGTTAATTTATCATCTCTCAAAGCAGATCTTCCAATTCTCTCTACCGGCTGAAATCATTCGAAAGTCAGAATAACATAAGAATTTGAACTGACAATACTGTACTGGAAACAATAAATGCTTCAGAGAAGCTATGTACTACATACTTGGCCACCAACTGCTTTGACTAGACTTGATATTATGTCTTTACCAGGCTTTGCATTTGAGGTGATCAAAACTCTTCGACCCTGCAGAGATACCATTTTGAATGTGCCGACAAAATAACAATGATCCTATGATGGCCTAAGTAAGAACAAATCAAACCTTACCAGTAAAAGTGGATGCTGGCATGCGCGTGCCAATGAAACAGGCATACTGAAGCCGAATTGCTTCTCCTTCTTGGCATCTCTTAGTATGTAATTTCTCTCATCGAGAAAGCAGTTTGCTTGTCCACAACTCTCAAGCCATAAATGGGTAACTACCGGCTTTCCAGAAGCAATTGCTTCTAACATATTTCTTGTACGCACGAATTTATCTGTTATGAAATGTGTGGCTTCAGCAATAGAAGACACTGCAGAAGCTCCTAGACGAGCCAAGATCTGCACAAGAGAACCATGAGACACATTTTAAACAAAAATTGATTCCTGGCAAAAAATTCGTAAAATCACAGGTAATACCTTTTTCTGCTGCTTGATAATATCATCATCCAAGTGGTGGCTGTACAAGACACAAATGTCACTCATGTCTCTCCTCTTCCGCATATCCTTATATGCTGAAGAAGGTTGTGGTCCTTTTGCACTTAAGCTCTTAATTTCGTTCCTGAGGTATGATCTTGAAAGGTTCTTCTTGCACGACGGAGACATATAACCATTCCCCACACAAACCGGCGAAGCATCATTGAAGGGCGTCGAACAGTTAATAGGGGTAGTATGAACTGAATTTCCATTACATTTTTCTCCTGAAGTATGATCTAAAATGGCATTTGCTTCTGAATTCTCAGTGGATGATGTGGCGCCCACATCTCCATTTCTCTCAGACTGCCCAATTGTGTCAGTCATGTTTAAACCTTTAGCTAACGGTTCCCTATTCAACTTGAAAGAAGTGGTCTCACTAGCGGCATTCTCTAGTCCAGCTTCAAAATTTTGAGCTGGCAACTGTACTTCCAGATCACCCTTTCTTGTAGCATCAGATTTCATCCGTCTAACAGACCTCTTGCCCCTTTCTACTGCAAAGAGTTGCTCCAGTGAATTTCCTGTAGCCTTGACCATTGAGTCATCGTCACTTTTTTTGCTGCTTCTTCCTTCTTGGGTGCTTCTTTTCCTTTTACGTACCTCAACATTCTCTGCACCATCTGTTGCTTTAATGTGGCTGCTTGATAAACATTCTGTCCTTTGCACTTGATTAACTGCCAAGGAAGATCTGGTTCTCCTAGCAATGGGTGTAAAGAAACCACCTTTGCCTAGTAATTGCTGCTTGCTGGCAAAAGTAACTCCATTCGATGTTCTGGTGGCAATTCGTTTACCAAACTCACCAGCTTGGCATCTTCCAAGAGATTCCCTGTTTCTAAACTGTAAGTTCTCGGAAGGCAATTTATTCGACTTTTCACTCATATTGGTAGTAAGGTCAGTCATATCCAAGTTGTGAGTTTTTTGTCCAGAACTGCGGCACCTCTTCTTATCCTTGGAACGCTTCTGCAGGGAGATAGATGACTTTTTACTTTGTTCATTATCATCTCTCTTTGTGCTTCTCAACTTTCTTGTAGAAATGCTGATATCACAATTATCCTCCCTAGGAAGGGCCTCCCCCTGGCATAATTCTTCCATAGCCTCTGCAGCCAGTTGAGTGTCAAAGCCTACATTGAGCATGTCTGGCACACAAGCATCAACAGCAATTGCCCCCAAGTTGTCTCTTGAAGAATCTATCTTAGACTGTTCATCCAACTGATTTGCAAGATCCATTTTGTGATTCATTTGAGCCGCTTTGGCCAACATCTGACTTTTTCCACCCATTCTCCGAATTGCATTTGAATCAGAATGAAGTACGCCAGTTGTTTTGCAGGGAGCACTTGATGGTTCGTCCCTATCTGCTTGACCGTCTTGAAATCTGTTTCTGTGCTTCCTGGGCAAGGTCAGGGATCTGCCCTTACTGCTCCCACCATCAAAGAAATCTTCCTTCCTCCTGCAAAAAATATCTCCACCACCCTCATCCTCACGTCCATCATCCCAGTCAAAAACCTCTGCTCTTACAGTTATTCTACTTGCACTCTTGGCCAAATTCCTTGGCCCTTCTGCACACGAGATTGATAATGGTTTTCTTCCAATGGTCTTTCCAAAGTCAAGCTCTTCATCAAGTTGCTCAACATTGTCCTTCAGAAACCTGTCAACAAAATCAAGTGCATTTGCCTGAGAAAGATCTCCCGGTTCTTGAGACTCTACATAGCTTAATCCAGCAAGTTTGTCATTTCCAAGAGGAACTTCCTTTGAGTCAGCTGTCTCATCAGGCATGGTGTCAACAACATCCTCTGCAAAGAGTCTCCTAACAGTGCAACTCCCTACTTTGCACTTCTTCCCATGTTCCATCTCCTCTGTATTTTCAATTTTAGTCTCAGCATCGCAGTCCTGATCAAATTCTTCACCAGATTTGATATAAGCACCTCGAAAAGATGTTCCATTATCTTCACCAGCCTGTTCTTCTGAAGACTGCCTCATGCTAGCACTACTAGCACCATTCAGGAACATGCTGCGAGCAGCTAAACCAGATGCTCGGAGGGATGCTGCTCGAATTGAAGTAAATCCCCTTCTGACAGAACCTAAGCAAGAGAAGAACAGGATGAAGACCAAGGAAGCACTGCAACAATTGCAAGGCAGGAGCACTGACATACCATAACATTGACCATCATTAACAAACTAAGACATTAAGTTCCGAAGAAGCAGAACTTCCTAATTTTCCAATCTGTATCACACTGACAACGATGATCAGGATTTGAAAAGGCAGAAAACATTGGTGCACCATAATGGAAGTGAATAATTACTACAGAAAAGGTGCAACAGAACATTCACTGATTCAGTATTGGACCACCTTATAAGGACCTAAGCTGATAATTGGCATTTTAGAGATACAATTCCCTACAGAATAAAGAGGGTTACTCAGTCATCTTTACAGTCTCTGCAATACTATTGGACAATTCAGCAAAAAAGAATAAGAACAATATTTGACATCACAAACCATAACAAGAAGAAATGATGCAGTAATGTGAATAATTCATTCCAAAGCGACAGCCAGAAATCTTAAAAACCTGATCGTCATTCTTGTGAGGGGTTAAATTCATTGTTAGACAGATATTTCAACTATGCAATTTGTTTTAAGAAGGAAAATCGCATGTAAGTTTTCCGCATGAGAGCAAAAACGTACGGTTCACCACCAATGGTCCGGTACCTTCATACCATGGTGGCACAAGAGAAATAAAAGCTAAGCAACAACAGAATGTCAGACTCAAGAGGAAATGATAAACTCAGGAGAACACAAGACAGGGACATTAACTTGCATGCTTTCAAAGAGGGTGAGTACACAAGAAAATATATCTGAATGAGCATCCAATAGAAGATCTCCCTGCTACTAATGTTTCATCAATCTTCACTATGATGATATTTCTTGGGATGATTTCCCAACCTACAAAGAACCCATCTGATGCAATAAACAAAAACAAATCCACCAACCAACTAGGAAGAAAAGATGGCCACAAAAGCATGAAGTCGTTTGTATAGCTTATGAATATGATTAGACATAATGCTCGCATAGAATCTGAACAAGCTCACCTGAACTGCACGGTTCATCAGTCAAAGCAGCGGATTGCTCCTTGGTCTCGCTATCCTTGCTAAAAGGACTGCAGGACATCTTCTTCTCATCCCTAGAACAACCACCTTCCCGGTGCAAGCCGCTGTCCGATACCTCATCATCAGAACCCAGGACTTCAGTTCCATCCGTATCTTCACCATCACTATCAAAAGCGACTTGAGTATCACAGCCATCTAATAAGAGCTGTGTCTCAACATTCCCGATGCCATCTTCGCAATCAATCACTTGAGTTTCGCCCCCGAAATCGACCAATTGGGTCTCTCCACATGTATCCAGGATCTGGGTCTCAAATGCAGCGTCTAATGGGACAGTATCATCGAACCGCATCGTGCTTTCCACATAAAGCTCGTCCAAGGTCTCTCCTTCCATCACGTCACGCGATTCTGTCATCGGCAACACAGCACATCAGAACAGCACGACGACGACACCAACTGTGGACAACATGATCGAAACAAATCACCCCGAAACACGTTCACGCGCAGACGCATCCCCTAATTCACTCTCATAACCACTCAGTTTACAAACTCGATCCTCCGTACGATCGCAAAGACGCAAAAAAAAAAAATGTCTTTTTCCCCCAACATTGCTCACGAAATTTAGAGAAATGCAACCGAAACGCATTGAAAATGCAAAAACTATCCCCAAATTTGGAAGCGAAGCAGTGATACATGCACGCATAGAGTAGCAAAACCACAAAAGTAAGGTTTTTTCCGGCTTACCAGAGGACGAAGAGAGGGAGGATTCGCGATCGGTAGGCAGGGCCCCAGCAGGAACGGAATCGGCATTGGGGATCGGCGCGGCGGGGTCTCCGCCGTCGCCGCCGCCGCCGACCGAGGTCATCTCGTTCGCTTCAACCGCGAGAACTCGCCGGCGTTATCGGATTGGGCTGGCAGCCGAGAACCGGAGGAATCAAACGGTCCGCGTCGATGATCAGTATGGGAGAGAGAGAGTGTGATTAGGGTTTGGAGGGAAAATGGGAGCGGGAGGCGATCTTGGAGGGAATTCTAAGTGCCCCCCTCCTTTGAGAGGTCACGAGTTCGAATTTCGGAATCCCATTACTTTTCCTCTTTTTTATTTCATTTATTGTTTATTTATATTATTCTTTATCATTCGACACTTTCTATTATATAAAATAAAAATCTTGAAATAGAGTTTCGAATCGAGATTGCACCAAAGAGGGTCGTTGCACCCAATTGCTTGGGGTCAGAAAATTCGCCCTTCTTAATTATTGGGTGAAACTGAATCAAGCTACTCACAAGCGGCTTCAGATCGACTAAATGGATACTCGCCATTGACTTTGATTTGGAGTCAAGCTCGAATTTGAAGCTATTAAGATGTTTTGTTGGCCTAAGCTCATCAATTCTCAGCTCAGTAGGTTAGCATGCGTGATCAAGCTTATATTATATTTGTAAATAGATTAGTATCAATTAACAATAAACATTTTGACCTTTATTAAGGTCGAGCTCGAGTGCCTTCATATATTGATCTTAGTTGAGTATCTCCATATTCTAGTTGAGTCAAGCTCAAATGAAATTATAATAATCCATTGAGCTCGTGTTGAGTTTTGAGCTCAATTTGCACCTCGAGCTTAGCACTATATCGACAACCTTCGGTGAGCTCGGCTTCGTCTGATCAAGCGATGTAGAGCCTTGCCCCTAGCCAAGAAGGCTTGAGCTCACCTATGGTTAATCATCGACCACCACCATAGCCGGGGATCGATCGAGGAGGAATAACAAGAAAAAAAATAATTAAAAATCGATTTCAAAATAATAAAATTATAAAAAAGAAAATATTGAAAGGAGTGCATGAAAGGAAAAGATTTTCCCCACCAAACGATAAAAAATATTTTCTAGTTTATTTTCAAATTTTGGCTGAATACCAAAAAATTGTGTGATTTTATTGGAAATAACTTTTTGAAAAACATTTTCCGAAACGCCACATTTTCTTCGAAACAAATGAAGTCTTAGATTTTGAACCTCTAGATTTTTGCAACTCAAATATATTATTATTCTAGTGATGCTTTATATTTGTGGTTGGCTGGATGGACTTTTTATTAACTTTTCGTGGTTCAATCAATGATTGAAGTGCCGGATCGAGGTTATTAATTTTAAATTTATCGTTTAATTTTGCAAAAAATATAACATTTCAAATTCAAGTATATTAATAATCAAGGCATGAACTCAAGAATTCTTGAAACTCACATGTTTAGGGGTTAACTAGGGTCAAATTCAACGATATGAAAATACGGTTTGAAATTGAGGTGCCGAGATTTTACTTGATGATGGGTTAAGTAACCACCTCAATTTACCTTGGAAAAGAGGGAATAAATCTAGATTTGAGTGCTCCTCTCCCGATCTAATTATAGATCTAGGATTTACGAAGGAGACGCCGAATCTAGGCGCACACCTACTTTTGTGAGTTTTGGTGATCGGCCGCTAATTGTGCTTTGAAGTTATGACAAATCTATTTTTGTAGAATGATCGAGTCTTTACAAATTGTACTAAGTTAACTTTTTGGGTTTAGTTTTGTCTTGAAATTATGCATCTCTCTTTTATGTGAATAAAAAAACTGCTTCTAACCCAAAAAAAAAAAAAAAAAAAATCATTTACCTCAAATGAAGGCTCGAGAACTCTCGCATCCGAGATTAGAACCATACCATTAGATCGAAAGTCCGCAATTTGCTCAAATGGGCGGACTTAGTAATTCACTCTAATATAGATTGGTATCGCATCTTCGTGCAACGCTTTTGGCTGGTATGCCAACATCTTATTTTTGACTAATATTTTCTCGACATTTATTATTTGTAAGAAGACAATACGCAAAAGCAATAGAACTTCCCATGCACATGCCACATGCACATGCACGACCCCGCAAAATTTAATTGGTTCTTCACTCGATCAATATTGTCGCTATCCTTGCTTCAAAAGTTGGTGCGAGACATTAATTCATGTGAGAATATAATATTTCGTTTTATATTGACTTGGTTACTTGAGCTAGTCAAGCATATAGTTATGTGAAAACTTTTCACATTTAAGGGGGAAAAGAGCCTGTATCAGCTAGGGTATCGTATAAATCCGAGTCAGGTAGAGTATATGTCGTTAAATCAAATTACATAAAAATAAATCAATTTTAGATAGACCCATTTTCGACTCGTCCAAACTAACACGACACATCTGTTTTATAGATATTCATAGATTTTTTTCTCATATTTGAGAATTTTTATTATCCTGTTACGAGTCTCGGTCCATTCATTTATTAAGTATAATTTCTGAAAATTTTAATTTTCGTGAATAATATATATAATATGAAATTGATTTCTTTGTCTCACTCATTGTCTTTAACTCGTGGGTCGGATTATGTCTGCTCATGGGCCGATTCGGTGGAACCCATGATTCGCGGTGGAACATTTTCTCGGTCGCGCCTTCTTTATTGAAGGCATCCAATGGATTCCCCCATCGTAAATCGATCAGAAAACAAACAGTCAACTTTCTTTACTACATTTACTTTGCCTCGACATTTGCAATCTTTTTGGATTGACTGGTCATTGCTTAAGATTGTTAACTATATGTATGGTGTGTTTAATTTTATATTGTTTGGTTCAATGCCTTTGGTAACAACGTTAGCTTCCCAATCATCGATTGAGTATAAACAAGCATTACGTCGCCAAAAATTATTTATGATATATAAATTAAAGTTTAGAGTAGTATTGAAACATCAAACGGTTGTGTTAACATTGACCATAATTGCATCTATTTATCACAATTGCTTCTTAAGATAATAATATAGTTGATCGATGTGTGCGATCTTCAAGCAGACATTTTCATTTTTAAGTACAATACTTTTGGTAGCAATATCGGCATGATTGGGTCAAATATTGGAGAAGATTGAATGGAGGGAGAGAGCATTGAGATCAAAACTTTCAATTCAAGTGAAACATCTACATCTATTCAGTCTGCATAAACCGGTACAATTGTATCGAGTGAGTAAGATGAGAGAAGAGAGAGTGTGAGAAAGAGGAAGGGGAAGCCATGGCGTCCTTCCTGCTCTTTTATCTCCTTAGGGTAGAAAGCGTGACGTGACGGTTCAAAATTACCATTAGTAGAACAATGAACAATACTAAAACTATTTTCACTCTTGTTTTCGCCCGTGTTCAATTGTATGATTGACTGAAATTTTCACGAAAAAATCTTCACTAGAGTGTTCACTGGAGTCGAGTTTCAAATCTCCATTGGCTTCATGAGATGTAATGCGCTATACTCGGGCCAATCGAGTTGCACGAAATCAGACAATAATTGATAGATCTTATATAACTAGAGCTCCTTGGTCATTCTCTCGAATTAGTTAATCACATTTACTAACAGGATCTGGTGTTGTCACTGGCTACCACTACACTGCTTTCACCTTTACGAAACCCATCATCAATGCATGCTCCCCACACTAAATGCAAGCAACTTGTGTGCCCCTTTTCAAGATGAGATGCTTACCCTCTTTGGGAGATAGGACAATGCAAGAAGAGACAAACCCTCCGACAGCATCCCACGATCCAAACGAAATCATTCGCAACATAATTTGTCCTCGACTCAACGTTCCCATCAAATTCTCTCATCACGGGTCATCTGTTGTAGTTAGAGAGAGAGAGAGAGAGAGAGAGAGAGAGAGAGAATCAATCCCTCCAAATTAGCCCACACCAAACCACAGCAAATGTCCACCCCTCCTCTCCATCCTTTGCCTCTTCCCTCAAAACCTAGCCAACCTGTATCCTCCCATGACAGACCAATGGTCCCCCGCCACGCGTCGCCATGCCCCACATCCCTTTGCTCTTGATCATAATGTCTGAAAGCCCCACCAGCAACACTCAGTAGCCTAAGCTCAAGCAGAAAAAGAAAGGATCGATACTCTCTCCATAGCTGGCGATGTTCAAGAAAAGGCATCATTTCTTGATCATTAGAATGGTGTCTTCTTGGTTTGTGTCATCGGCAATCATTGTGTCCTTCCTGGCTCTGCCTTCGCAATCTCTTGCTTCCGAGGAGCTCAATTCAGCTACGCTGCTGCCCGCCACCGCGATCTCATCATCCCCGCCAGCCCTGTCGTCGGACCCCCTCGTGCCGCCTTTCCAAGGGCTCTCGCCGGACATCGCCCCTCTCCTGCCCTCCCCGGGGGCCGCCGTGCCAGCCTCCGGCGGGTCCTCCTCCATCCCCACCATCCCCTCCACTCCAAGCCCGCCGAACCCGGACGACGCACCTCTCGGCCCGGGCTCTGCAGTCGCGCCGGAGGACCCGTTGATGGCTTCCTCCGCAATTCGCACGAAGCCGATCGTAGCCATGAACGTGGTCGCATTTTCTATTTGGGCAGCATCTTGGGCAATGCAGCTTCTGAAAATGTGAGCTTCTTTTCTTTATTATTTATTTATTTCTCTTTTCGGGTAATTACTAGGAAAATTAGATTAAGATGGGTGTGCTGGGTGCTCACCAGTTCATTGAAAAGCCATCGCATTCGTTACTTTCATAAATGTAATTCAGATTTTATGTACATCTACTCCCTCTTTTGTGCAGTAATTAGCTCCCTCTTTAAGACAAGTTCCACGATATTTGTCGAATCGCATAATTCTTCTCGAGTCTATTTTTGGTCGCGACGAGGTGGTGCCGGGCTAATTTTCGGGTACGAAACAAAGTCCACTCGTGTCCTCAAATCAATTGAATTCGAAATCCCACGGTTCTTGAGGCTGAACATGCAATTTCATGGTAAAATTGCGCTAATATTTCTGGGGCATTTTTTTTGGGGAGCAAGGGGGAAAGCGAGGGTGAATTAGGTGACCGGATAAAGCAAAGGGGAACCAGTCACATGTGGGGATTACCTAATCAAAGTGGTTTTGGTGCAATGATCAGAGTGATAATTCATGGTTTGGGTAAATGGATTTGACCGTGATTCTGTTTAAAATTTATGCTCTAGATTTCAAAAAGGGGGAGTCGGTGGTCATGTGACCCGATAAGGGGTACCATGACCTAGGGCCTAGTTGCATTATTGCACTGGCCTGTGGAAATGTCATGTGAACAGAGCTAGCAGTAGGAACATAATGTGGGACGAATTCATGTGTATATGCACATATGCAGATGTGGGGGTTTGCATGATGCTAGAGGATCACGAGATGACACGAATTTTCTTTTTTCGTTTTTGATAATCCAAAGATACGGATGTGAAAATCCAGTTATCCGAATGCTGATGTTACCCTTACTAACGTAACGAACCAGCTAAGATCAGCTTTTGATCTGTGCAAATGACCCTGTCCTTGAACAGCTTTACATAGTCAATGAGGTTATAAGTATAACTAGTGACTTCTAGTTTCTAAATTCAACGCCTCAACCAACTACACCAACGCCTCAACCAACTACACCAATCCCAAGGGTTGCATGATTTTTTTATTTTTTTGGCCACGTGGAAGATTACGTAAAATTTCACAGGACAAAATTATAGACGAAAAACTCCAAACTAATACATTTATGACAAAATTATTTCAAATTAATTTTTTGATCATAAAAAAATTTAAATTAGTACATTTGTGAAAAATTTATCATTCGTTAGTACCACAGAAGATCACAAATTAATATATCCATCAATTCGTTAATATCACAAAAGATCACAAATTGATATATCCATCAATTGTTACTATCATCCAATTAAGCAAAAGATCACAAATTGATATATCCATCAATTGTTATCAATCGTTACGTATCATCCAATTAAGCAAAAGATCACAAATTAATATATCCATTAATTATTACGTATCATCCAATTAAGCAATTTGAAGGAAAAATTTAACGGAAACTAATTGAGAGAATATTTGTCATAGATTTATCACTTTAAAATTTGTAATAATAAAAAAATCATTTTTTTCAAGTAAATTTGTCATGGGTGTGGAATTTTATTTATTTATTTATTTTTTATGGTATTAACCTAAGAATTTATAATCATCCACTCAAAAGATAAATCATCTCAAATCCAAAGCGATGGTGAGAAGACTCCCCTATCTTCTGTCAAGGCATATGCCTAGTTCAATTATTCAAGACGGATGCTTTTTCATCAACAAATTCATTCAATGTACTTGTGGGGAAGGATTTAGTCCTAAGCAGGACGTTAAAAGGCCTTGACAGCCCGGAAGCAGACGGGCTAGAGGGTGGTTATTCCCTCGAAAAACATAAATAACCCGCAGGCTTGCCCGCCACATCCCCTTCGAGGAGGGAGGGAAGCCACCTTGGATCCAAGCGGGCTTCCCCGGTGAAACATCCGGGCGCGCAGCGCAGGAAATGAAAGGGGTGCCCTGAAAAGGGCACTGTTCCAAAGCGATGGTCCCCATCTTCTGTCAAGGCATATGCCTAGTTCAATTATTCAAGACGGATGCTTTTTTTTCATCAACAAATTCATTCAATGTACTTGTGGGGAAGGAGAAAAACACTCACTCTCTTACCTTACTCCATACCTCACCCTCTTCAACCCTCCAAATTAGCTTTGGATTCGTATCGATACTACTCGTTTCGGAGAGAAAATGTGTGCAATCATAGAAGGTCCAGTTATAGTGAACATGCATATGGTATTTCCATGTCGAAAGAGGAGGAGAGGACAGGGCAACTTCAACATTTCATTGCACGAGGGACGCTCTTGTTAAGCTGACTATCACGCTCAAATGCGAAATCGTGCTTCTAGTATCGTTGGCTTTGGTCGGAGTCTGAACCCGAGCAATTCTACCCACTCGAAACGTGCTGATCATTGTAGGAAACATGCTGATCATTGTAGCATTAAGAGGATGAGAAGGGTACAAATGAGTCCCAAAAACCTAATGGCTCATGACATGCTTGATGAACCCGATGCCAATGGATGCTGATGAAGAAAAAGACAACCCAATGCACAAACAGCAAGTTCCATTTCAGGCCAAAAATAATGTAACTTTAACATAAAATTCCCATCCAAACTAGCAAATTCATCTAGTAAGTAGGGAGTCCTAACTGTGGCAAAGCCACACAAGAGTCACCAACATCCTTCATAAAAAGTACTTGGTTCTTAGAGGAGTCTTAAGAACTAATTTTTCTCAATGATCTTCTCAATCATATCAGCAGCCTCTTGGACGGTGGTGATGCTCTGAGCGCTCTCTTCCTCCACACTGATCCCGAATTCCTCCTCAAGCCCCATCACAATCTCCACCTGAACCGTAAAGAATTTGTCAGCCATGAAAAGCTATCGTGAAAGAGCCCACACATTACATGTACACACGTAAAGGATGGATCTTTTAGCATAACTATGTTATCTGAGAGGAAATGTCATTTTAGAGTAGCATTTTGAGATATGAAAACTACCTACACTCGACAATGATCTCTTAGGATATGACTTTGATCCTTGATATTGGAGTTGTTCAAGAGACAATCATGGACCTCAATCAACAGAACTACAACTTCATAGCCATGCCATCAGGCATCTAGTCTCTCAACATTTAAGTGACCACTTCACTAATTGACTGATAATGAGTGCAAGAAAGCTAAAGTTAATGCACGCATGATGCAAGCATGAGCACAACAATTGTCAGGATGAATTGGTGCCAATGGCATTAGTGTTCACAAAAAAGGTTGAAGTGATGATGCTTTCAGATATGAAGTGAAGAACCCATATTAGAAGTTAGTGAAGGTGTACAGTATCAAGAGAATCAGCTCCAAGTGCTGCAAACTTAGAGTCTCCTGTAACGGCAGAGTCATCTGGCAGCGCCAACTGCTTCCTCACTATCGCACAGACCTTGTCCACAGTCTCGGGCTTGGCCTGTCAATAAATAAAGATTTTGAAATCTCACTAGTAGCAGCATCAACGAACCAATTTGCATGAATACAGAATTGACGAGTACAAGTGACCAGATTTCACAAATTTGGAGCATAGCCAACAATACACCAGTGACTACTTAGACATCCACGATCCCCCAAATTCTGGCAACTTCATGAATATCGTTCTCTTTTACTAATAAAAAAGGGGAAAGATATCATCTAAATAAACCCAAATTCTTACATGAGGCTGGGATATGATGACATACTTATGCCATTTATTTAGAGCATGTGAACAATGAATTACACCGTTGCATTGCATTGAACTTGATGAAGCCTCAAAGCCCTCATTATCATGGCAAGTAGACTACATTGAACCCCAACAAATGAACATAGCAAATGAACAGTAGAAGATAATGCATACCGCACATAAAACCTGAAGGCGGGATGACCCTCGGCGTGAAACAAGAGACGGATAGCCTTTTGTGTTGATGGGCACTGAGACTGATCTCAGACTTGAGATTCTGCTGTTTGATGGCTACAAAAGGCATTGGACAAGAAACATAAATTTATAGAAGATAAAGCCATATCTCCTCACATGCAATATAGATTAGTCCACGCTTAGTAAAAGAGAAAAATAATAATCCACAAACAAGAAAACAAGTCTAACATAAAGTCATAAATATAAGTCTTGCCGGCTTCAGTTGGCCGCTAAAATTGTTGGCAACAAAAAAGGAGCAGGATACATAGTACCAACAAGTAAGAACTAGCACTTCACTAACATTTTGTCCTGAAGCATTTATCTAAAGCATGAGCCCCCAGATTTGTCACAACAGTCAGCTAAAACGTGTTGAGGTTCATTGGACCCTATCTCATGCCAAGGCCAGCAAGGCTGGCACTTAAAACAAGAATCTGACCATGCTAACAAAAGCTATTCAATAGAAAATTTAAGATGGAATTGCCAATTGAAAGTGGCATTCCATGAACAAAACCCTTTCTTTTATAAGTGCCAATACACACAGCAAATCATCAGCATCAGCTACATAAAACTCGAGCACCTTTTGAGATTGGAGAAATGACCTGCAGGCCCTTTCTCCCTTCATTTCGCCTCTCAAAAAATTTCACCTCACCTAGACTTATGTACAATTCTAGCCGTTGCTAGAAGACATCGGCACAAAAAATGAAAATTTCGCTACCAAGGGCAGAGGATGAACAAGTTTCACGGGACACAGGCTCTAAAGATGATAGCTCAACCTGCCAAGCCAATCTCGGTCTCATGAAATTATTTATCTACTAGAACTGTCCTCTCTCATGTCATGTACCAAGCAATATCTCCAGACCATCTAAATACTGATTTTCATCTACATGCCTAAAAAATACTGGGTCATCCTAAAGTGCAACAAAAAATCAACAAAACATAACCCACTAATCATAGCTGAATTAAACAAAAATTATCGTGAATATTTGACAAGCACTTCAAGAATAATCAGTAATCCCCCATGCAACCACTTCGATTCATAAGACAAACTCTTGATTTTTGGGTGAAATAGGAATAATTTTTTGTCCATTTATTTTGAAATCCAGCAGATTCCCAGCCGCCGAAACCTCATATTATAACATCACAAATTTTGAATCTTTATACAGTGTAACCACCGGGTTCATCTACAACAGCATCCACGGGCAACGCAGATCAGAGACAAAGAGAACAAGAACCGGCACCACCCACTGAATCTAAGAAACAGCGGCACAAATCGAAGATATCGATCCGAAACAGAGCTCATCCACAAACAACCAGTAAAAATCAAAGCTTTCGACACAGAGAGCAGCGAATCTCGCCGTGAAACAGCGGATCAACAGATACCCAGAAAAGATCAGGACAAATCATTACCTGGGTCTGCTTCAAAGAGCACGAAGCGAGCTTCATGCAAAGGGAGGTTCCAGTAACGGACGCCATCGATTCGAACCAAGAAACGAGAAAGACGAGCGAGACAGAGCAAAAACAAGAACTGGAACCAAAATACGATGTAAGCAGAGAGCGAGAGGAAGAGATCTGAGACTCCTGAAGAATGAATCACACTAGAGATATAGAGAGAGACGGAGATGGAGAGCTATATAAGGGAGAAGGTGTAGTGTTGTGCCGGGTTGTCGTTGTAGGGCAGCGTTTGTTCGTGCGTTGTTGAGAATCGCTGGCTGCACACTCCACTTGGCTTGTCTCCGTCTTCCTTGTTCTCATCGAATTGGGAGTGTTTGGATTCGGAGTTTTCTGTGTCCGCCTCCGGGTTTTAGTTATTCCAAGTTCCAGCACGGTTTGTGTTTGGTGAAGTGGGAAGGAAGTTGGGAATAGATATCATACTTATCGCTCTGTATTTGTCAATTGGTCATGGTCTCTGGGAATGAAATGTTAATTTTTTGGGAAATTACATGAGCAGTCCCTGTGCTATTGCTCATATTCGGTTTCAGTCCCCGTGCTTTATCACATGACAGATTTGGCCCCTACACTAAGATTTTGGTTGCAATTAAGGACAAGTTCTGTATTTTCGTATCTTCTAGGTCCCATATTGGAATAAACAAATCGGTTATTGAGATTAAGGCCCAAAGGGAATCGTTAGCGCCGATCGCCACTTTCCATTCCTTTTTATTAATGCCTAATACTATTGCCCATGCTCAAGTTTGGTACATTTACTATCTTAATGGATTTGATCTCTAATCAAATATTCGGTCTCAATTTTCGGCCAAATTTCATATTTTCCGTCAAAATGCAAATAAAAGACGTTGACTAAGTGCAAAAGGTTAACATGTAGCGTAGTGCATATATTGGTGACCTAGTAACAATGATTTTGAATATGGTACACAGACAAAAACAAAAGTGGTAATAGTATGAGGGTGAGTTTTGTAATTTCTCCTTAAGATATTTATGAAAGGTTTAAACATTAATAACATCAACTAATTTTTTAATAGAATTTCTACATGCAATGTATTTTGTTCCCACACTTCTCTTTGGAATAAAGATCACAAATGCTATCAATTTGTAATTCTCAACCAAACATTTTTCAAAAAAATTAATGTCCTATTATTTTCCCTTTTATCATGGACTAACCAAGTACTGGTTCAGACCCTTTTTTTCATTTCTAATATTCTTTTGACAAATTGATATTGAGTGTAGAAGTGTAACACCCTTGATTCCGACCCCGTGAGGATTGGCCATAAGGTCTTGAATGGATCGACCATGAGCCATTGGGCATGGGATCAATCAGTTCGATCAATAAGAAATCAATGATCGATCATGGTTTGACAGATCGATCGACCATGAACTGGTCGAGGTATCGGTCGTGAATTGTCTACCGACCATACCGATGGGATTGGATCACCAACTCATAAGATGACTTTTGAATCATGAAAATTGGTCACGAGATGATTTTGGATTGGCGAATGGTCATGGGTTGATCCAACCGGTCATAGTACTCGGTTGCTGGTGATTCCGATCGACTATGCATCGATACACTGACAATCCAACTCGATCAAATACGATCATCTTCTGACAAAAAATGCATCATTTCCTATTTAATTCTTAGTGATCGGAAATGAATCTTGAGTTGGTGATGTCCAATTGTGGATCAATAGTGTACCGGCCATGAACCATACGGATGGATTGGGTGCCGATCAGAATGAGTTTTGGTGTAGACCCAGCTATTTCATCATTAATTCTAAGGTCCATAAGTGCTTTGATTTAGTGCTAGGCCATGGATAGCCATAAGATTGGCCTTGAACCAACCAAAGGACCAATGGACCGACCCTCTAGGCCGACCAACCGTCCAAGGGAACGATTTGGGCAAGCGTGGGGTACAATGGTTGAACCTTGGGTATATGTGATTTGGTTTTTCGAGGTGTAAGTAATGATCCATTTTCTGGCCTCGGAACCAACTTAGACAACGGAATTCTCCAAACCACCTTCTTGAGGAATAAAATGACAAATTAAAGAAGACTCTAGAACACCCTCATTAAATGAAGGGGATGATGTGTCCTTTGAATTTTCAAAAGCCATGAGGAGGTCAAAAATATTTTTGACGGTCAAGAAAAGGACGGTAGACATGTGACCCAATCGAAAAGTGATACCCAAAGCCCTCATTAATGACCCTAAGGAGTTTAGGCTCAAAGTTGGCAACCTCGATGCCATCATATTCGAACTTCATTGAATGCTCATAAATGCGGGATACAAGTGGTCTAATGAAAGGGCAAAAAGCGGGCCATAGTTGATGACGTCAATAGACTAGGTTGCTAGGCAAGACCTTTTAACCGTGCCAACTCATTCTTTAGGCGCAATCATTGGACAAGTAGGCTTGCCACCTAAGTACTGTAGGCGGGCCACTTGAAAAATTTAGAATGGATCATTTGGCCTAGTAATGATGGCACCGAGTAGTATAGATAGGAGGACCTCTTCTCATTTCTCACCTTGCCATCCACTTTTTCCTTCCTCCTCCTCTTGGACACCCACCTCCTCCTCACACCTCTCTCTCCTTCGGCCTTCAAGCAAGCCGCCTCCCTTTGTAGTTCGTGTCTTAGCTCAATGATCATCCAGGTAAGTGTAGTTTCTTCCTTCCTCTAGTAACATTCGTGATGTCTTCGGCCCTAAGAAATTCTCTCTCGAGCAAGTCGATGGCAGGTCGATTGAAGTTTGTATGTGTTGATGTATTCTATGACTTTGTTCATGTACTTGAGTTTTCTTGCGTGACCGGAACAAAGTCTTGGTTCATTGATTTTGTTCGGTACAAGTCAAGGTTCGCCCGTAGCCATAAGATGTGATTCGGTGTGGCATCCCAAAAAAATTCAAGATATCCTCTAGAGGAATTAAAGCCCGTAATTTGGGTAATTAAATTACCTATGGTTTATGTTTTATGGTTTTCTTTAAGGCTATGTGTTATGTGCTTGTGATCATGAGTTTTTAAATTAGTATTATAGAATAAATCCCAGAATCTTGTGAGAGCTTGCATGCATGGGCTTAGATTAGGCTCTTGAAGTAAAACATATCCAAATTTCAGAGGAAAAGAAGAAGTATAAGTGGGTGAAAAATCAGTATTTCAGAGGAACATGCACTGGACGTTTCGGTGTTAGATCCAGAAGCTTCTGTATGTCTTAGAAGTCTTCAATAACCTGGTAAAATTTCATAATTTTCGGAGGTCGTTTGGATATTTTAATCAAATTATTTCGGAAACTGTGCATTCTGTTTTATCCGAAATTACATGCTGTATTTGTGGGAATTATAATTTTGTGTGGAATTCGATTGGCCTTGTGTTTTTCATGAGCAAATTCATGATTTCATGGCATGTGCATTATGTTTGAGCACCTATGGCACAAATGGTATGCATAATTCATATGATTGTGATGATGATGTATGATGGTATATGCATGGCTTCAAGGCACATTTCAGTGCATGAGGCTTGAGTACGCCCTCAAAAGGGGATTAGTGCTCAAGCAAGATGATCTTGAAAAGATGTGGCTTCATGTCCCGGCCTTTCTTTTGAAGAAAGGAAACCCATCTTGAAAATATGGGTTTTGATTCCATCAAAAAATGAGTCCTGGCAAAAAAAAACAAAAATATATGCTAGGTTCGAGTCTTAGAGGTTGGCAAGAGACTTGGGTTTGAGTCTTGAGCATATTTTGGGCTTAATTGGGTTTGAGTCCACAAAATGCATAATTCATGGCACGTGCATGAGGCTTGCAAAAGCTAGAAACCTTAGTGCTCAAGCAAGAATAAAAGCCCCTCGAAATCCTGAAAAGCTTGAATTGGGTTCAAGTCCCCCGAAGAAAAAGCGCCTTGAATTGGGTTCAAGTCCCAAGACGTCTCCTGGAAGACTTAGGTTCGAGTCCCAAGCATAAGAGAAAGCTTAATAAGCATGACATACATGAGTAAGAAAAGAAAGACTAGAAGTGCATAAGCTCATAACATGCATCATGATCATGAATGATTGCAAGAGTTGCTATTACATGTGCAATCCTTGCAATTGATTTGCCTTTGACACGGTTTGCATGAGACATTTTGACTAGTGTTGATGATGAAGGGATGTTCTAGTCCAAGGTTAGAGGCTATACTTACAGAGTATTTCAAGTACTCACTCATGTTTCTTTTACAAGTACTTAGAATTATGGCCACTGTGCATTTTGGTTATCCTATAAAGACTTATATTACCATGTCAGATATAATAGATGTAGAGATTGACATTACTTATCGTAAAGTGTCATCCGTCATGTGGATAAAAAAGGGCTTGGACGAGCTTGTCCCGATGTATTTCGAAGCTTAGTTTAGGTGGTACGAGGACACTTGGATAGGGCCTCTCTAGGATTCGACAACCCGAACCCGAATCTTAGTGATAATGATGATCCGTTTGAAGAATCGAGCTAAGCTTATGTGTATCGGCCCAAGTGGTAGGACAAGGGTTCCCGATTTTGATTAGTAACTGCCGTCGCGGAGATAGGGATACCCCAAGCTCTTTGTTGGTGTATGTGACATAGAACTTTTGAAGTTTGTAAAATATGTAGGGCCGGGGATTAGGCTTGTAATCATCACTACTTATGTAATGTGTGAAATATGTTAGTGATGTTTATATCTCACATTCCCATGATATGTGTCAGGGATCTTACGTTTATGTTTTCCGCATGCACATAAATAAGAGACAAATGAATTCGGGACGGCAACAAAGCTTGAGATGTCCCAAAATAACCTATAACTCGACCTCAGAGTAAAGGAGTGTGAAAAGAAGTCAAGTGATATTTATGATAGATTTTATTTGCGTGGTCACCTTTAGATAATTGGCATGTGAACTACACAGCTTTAAGTTTACATGTTACGACTCCAACAGTGACGTGTTCTTTCTTTTACACCGCGAGAGTCGATTGAAATCTTTACTTATAATACTTACTTTTCAAACTTGCAAATTTAATGCAACTTCTTTCATTGACACGATTTTTTGTGCATGATTTGTTTATATTAGTACTTTCGAAAGTTATTGCTTAAGTGCGTAAAATTGTAAAATTTCTGCTTTGTTTCTTACAATGGGATCAGATGCAATAGGTATTCTTTTGTATTAATTTATTTAGCTTAGGACACTTAAAAGAATATTACGTTCTATCAATTTAGGAATTTTATATTTCGGGGACAAGATCATCATTATCTTTATTTTGTCAACTTTTTCTATATTTTTCCTTTTTTTTCCTTGTGTTTTGGCCCTTTTATGATGGTCAAAATTCACATATGACATCTAAAAATGTCTTGCCAATGTCCTTACATATTGTAAAAATGCTTAAGCTCTCAAATTATTATTTTCTTTTTCCCTCTTATCATCAATTGGTATTGTTTCCAGGTACTTTACCTTTCTATCATTCATTCTAACATATAAATTTTGCTTTCAGAAGCCAAATAATATTTATAAGATATTTTATTTGCATGATCACCCTTGACATGTGGAAGAATCCAATAACGTCCCTCAATAGCTCTAAGCGCCCGTGTTACTCATCTAACTATAACACGCAACTTCTATCACACCAAAAGTGCAGTAGATTGAAATTTTGCTAACAATACTTATTTTTCAAGCTTGAAAAGTCAATGGGACTTCCATTATGAACTCAATTTCTTGTGTATGGTATGTTTGTATCAGTTTTTCAGATTTTTTTTTTTATAATTATTTTAAGTCTCAGGTCTTGTAGATCTACTTCTTTGCTTTTTCATGAATGAATAATTACCATGATAACAATGGGGATCGCATGTATTAGAAATTTATTTTGTGTTAATGTATCACTAATCTATGACAATTAAATAATACTATATTCTATCACTTTAAGATTTTTATTTTTTTGGGCCAAAATTAATCATTCTGTTTTTGTGTTAGATTTTCTTTTGTTTTTTGTTCTTATTTGTTTTGAGTTTTGGCTCTTTTGTTGTGGTCAAATTTACATACAGCATCTAAATAGATTGCCAAATGCCATTGATGTATTGCAAATAATTAAAGCTTTCAATTTACTAGGAAACTATCATATTAGATTCATGCGACACGGTAAAAAACACTAGAAAGTACTCTCTTTTTTTATGGAGTTTAAGATACTGTCAATATTATCTTTGGTAATTCTTTTGGTGGCGATGAAAAGTGCAGAGCGGACAATATGCTCTCCACGCTTGTTTGGTAATCGAGAAGGAAGCCATTTGAGTAGAAAGCGTCGTTGTCTTTCTGGACGCTATTTAGTTGATGGGACTAGGGCCGAATGGAGATGAAATTGGGCCAAATTCCCTTAAAATGATCAAGTTTGGTTCAGGTCCCAATATTGACACAACTTATATTTACTTGGACCCACTTTGAGTCAATACTCAAAGTTGGCCCTATCGAACTTCCATCCAATGATATTGTTAAAGTTTCGACATGTCATTCCATGTGTAGATTACTTTATGGCGTCTGTTGACATGAAAATTAGATGTCACATTAGACAAAAGGAAGGAAGGAGGGAGGGAGGGAGGGAGATCTGCCATGACCGCCATAAAGAAAACACAAACTCTAGACTTGCGATAGCCTTGGCTGCTTAGTCTCATACCCATGGACGCCATGGCCACTTAAGCTTGCAGCCATGGCCATGAGATCTTTTGAAGTTGCGTACCTTGACGCTGCATGGTCACTTGAGCTTTGGCTTACCGTGACCATGGCCATTGGAGTTTCCAGTCACGAAACTTAAGTAGCAATGGTCACCGTGAGCTCAAATCGAGCATCCATTGTTGCCGCAACCTCAAAAGCTTGAGTAGCCATAGCATTGAACTCAAATTCTTACCTACTCACCACCACCAACCTGAGTGATGATGACTGCGAGCTCAAATTGAGCACCCATGGCCGCCGTATGGATTCATTAATTTTTATTGTTGAAAATATGTCTCAAATTTGAGCCATTTTAATGAAATCGGCCTAATGAGAATAAGTGAAGTCGACGACGTGCGAGTCAAATCACGCGCATGTGAATTGATCAGCCGAAATTGTCAAAAAAGATTGCATGCGGATTTCAAGAGCCGCAAGCGTGAAAAGGCTAATGTGTGGCTTCCTTTGTTCTCTTCTACTCATCTATGCAGGTTGGACTTTTGAAGCCATCATTGTTGACTTTGAGAGAGAAAGGCAAAGAGAGAAGAAAAGAAAGGTTCACGTCCATTTTTCTTCTCTCCTTTAATGCATGCTCATGCATGCACGTCCATGGATTATGGTGGGCTTGTTTTGTCTTTTCTTTCTCTGAAGAAGTTGCAATAAATGATGGATACTCTTTTGTACTATAAAAGAGAGAGACATCCAACGGAGAAGAGTGCGCCGAGTTATTTCGGTGGCCAAGAGAGAGCTGGTGAGAGAAGTTGTGAGACTTCCCGAAGAAAAGGTAGAAGCTTTCGGGCAGAGAGGAATTTTCTCGTTGTAATTATACCCGAGTGTTTTAGCCAGTTAAATTCTTATGAATAGAATTTGTTTAATTCCTTGAGTGAGGTTTCACTAGGAATTATGAGGAGCTAAACACTGTGTGAGTTATTTGGGTATAATTTGGGGCTGGGAAACACTGAGAGTGTGTTTGAGTACTCGAGTGATTGTAATATCCGGTGTATCGCTTGTTTTTATAATGGAATTTCGTACTGCTCTTCCTGTGGATGTAGTTTTCGATATTCAGACCGAACCACGTAAATCTGATGTCCGATTTTTTTTCCTTCATTCCGACTATTTTATCCGATTCGCTTGGTCCATATTTCCGCAACAAATCTCTGCTTATTTCATAGCTAGTAGCCTTAAGCAAAAAAAAAAAAAATAATAATAATAATAAAGAAAATAAAAGAACAAAAATTATGCATCCCTAACTCGTGGGGCATACAAGAAGTTGCATTGTACTTTCATGTTCCTGAATGTAATTTTAGATGCCACAATTATGCTTAAAACAGGGTTAAGTCTAACCACATCCCTTCTTTAAAACTTTCTCTTGGGCTCCAATTATGAGAAGTCTAAATGTGGCTTCATAGATGTGAATTTGGAGAAGAAAGAGTTAAGATCAATGGCCCAACTTTCATTTATTGGCTAAGCCCTCAGAAATGTCCATCGCTTGCAATTTTGCCCTGAAAGGAATGGTTGTAGTTAGGTTACCAGCAAAAACGTGCCTTGTGCAATGAGAATCCATTGGAATATCTTGACAAAATTTGCCCTTCTTCACTTCCTAACTACTAATTACAATTGCGATATGCCCCTACAATGATAGAAGTTCGATTTAATGGCATGCATACTTAAATTAATGCATGATCGTGATGGCGGGCCAGCAGATGTTAATGCATATAAACGCTAACAACTTTGAAAGCTCGACTGTCGGAAAGGTTACCGGAAGCATTTGATAAAGCGATGAATTTCCGACATTTAGATATCATCTAGTGAGGAGGAGATTACAAAAGCATTCACTCTCTTGATACAAGCGCAAGACCAAAGAAAGAAACAACAAAAGGGAGAAACAAGGGGAAGAAACCTAATTTCTCTGTCACAAGAATGCAAAGTAGCCACGTTGAACAAAATGCCGCTGCTCTCTGTATATGCCATCAATCTCGTCACAACGGTCGAAACTTGACACTCGAAAAAGCCTGTGTATGAATGTCCTATTTTACAAACCACCCAACGAAATCATTAGTTCTTGGTCTCATCCTTGGCCATCGTAAGAGCCATTGAATCGTCTTGATCGGTGGGTGAGCGTGGAATGAATGGCACATGTAGTATTTTAGTAATACGTCAATGATAGGGTGCGATTGAAACACACCGTTTCGTTTTGATATGCTACGATGGAAAGACATATTTTGAAAGGGTATGAAGGAAGTTGTATAAAAGTCTTCTGAAGATAACTGTTGGCACAATTGGCAGAACATACGCTCAGAAAGAATGTTCTCATTTTCTTGTCCCCTTTCCATCAAAGAAAAGAAGGCGCTCCATTTCAACTTTACAAGAACAATTGGCATTTACGCTGTGGAAATCGGATGTTTTCCTTGTGATTACATTCAAACCAACATGAGGTAATATTATTCATGATTCATCCGCAATTCAACGATCGTACTGATAAATTATTGTTTGCGCATTAGAAAAAGGTAAGTCACCTTCCGCCTACTTCTATTCCTATATTGATATCAGAGCCCAATTATGATTTCTGCCTTGTTTTTTTATCGAATTTTCTCGTTTACTATTTGATATCAAGATCAAGAGTATGAAATATACACTGTTTGGATGTTTATTGCTCGAGATTGCTATCTGAATCATCGAAAATTAACCGAAAAGAAAAACGGGTTCGGGGTTGCGTAAATTCGTATGGTTTTGGCCATTTTTCAAAATATTTTTTGGCCAAAATCAATTTTCAAATATATAGGGTAAAAGCACTCATTGAGATGAGTCCAATGATGGGTCGAGCGTCACCAGAAGACACCGAACGCACCTACATGTATCACGCGCACGACGGCGAACCGACGCGTGCTGACGTCACGAATGACATTATCCAACGGTCGGTAACCACCAGATGACATCATCAATGACGTCACTGAAGTTTGCCGGCTGGTGGCCAGCCGATGACTTGACCTGACCCGACCCAAGGCCCGACCAGAGACCCAACCCAACTAGACCGTTGACCGGTCAACAGTCGGACCCGTCGGACCAGCCAGGAGCCCTTTAGGCTTGCTGGCACGTGCGCCACACGCGCCACACACTCAGGCAATGCGTGTGGGCGTGTGAGACATTGGATTGTAGCATGGTCAACAGCGTTTAGTTCTTATGAATGTGCTCTACACTGTGGTATAATTATTTTTTTATTTTTGAGTTTTATAAATGTATAAAATTATGTACTTAACCCTAAGTACGCGTATTTTTAGGGTATAAATGTATAGTCTATTCATTTTTAGCTTGTATTTTCTTATATTTTAGGAAATATAGTAGCTAGCCTATATGAAAATAATGTCATATATGTTGTGTAGAGCTTAATTCGATGGTAGCATGTATATAATTTAATATACTTGCAAGTTTTCTAGTTCCAAGAAAATTCAAACAATGGTGGAAAATTCTTGTTCTTCCGTTACATGTTGAATTGCGGTTTTAATTGTAGTGGCAGCATGATTATTTTTTATACGTTGGTTCAAATCATGCTATGCGTTTGTGTTAATAGAAAAATGTAGAAATTACATGAGGTCATATAATTATTTTTCCTAGTGGGAGTTCGTAAATTGGTAGTATTTGAAGGAGTTATCATCTAGAACTTAAAATTTGCTCAAATTAAACTAATTAATGATAATAGAATAATCATACATATGAGCTGATTGGGAACATAATGAACTTTCGTTTCTGTGTCTTTTGTTAAATTATCATTAATTTAGTTTGTCTTTACTGCAAATTAAATATGTGTGTTATTCTGAAAAATGTGTTAGTATTGATTATGCGTCTATTATGTTAATGTGCCAAAGCAAATTGATTATGGTTTCGGCATCCAAAATCATTGTGGCTGACCTCAATAAGGGTGAGAAGCTGAACGGTAACAATTATGATATTTGGCACCAAAAATGTTCAGTACATCCTTGAGGAACAAGAGATTTTGAAAACTCTCAACCACACCATGGATGAACCTGAGCATGGAATTTCAGCTCAACACAGGAGAGATCTAAAAGCTTATCAAGCTTGGAAAAAGAAAAATAGTATTGCTCGCATCACGTTACTGAGTTGTATGCAAAATGATCTCATTTGAGTTTGAAAGTTATGATAAAGCTCAAGCAATGTGGGTTGCCATGGAAGATAAGTTTAGGGGTACATCTGCCACTAAGTTGAGGAGATTTATCATCAAATTTGACACATACCGAAAGCATCCAAATATAACGACGAGGCAGCATCTTCGGGAGATGTCAAATATGATTTGTGAGCTAGAGTCGGCAAGTCACTTCTTTACTGATGAACAACAAGTTCATGCTGTTATAAGGTCTCTTCCTGATAATTTGGAGCATATGAAAATTAATATGACGCATAATGAGAATACTGTCACTTTTGATGACATTGTGCGTAATTTGGAATTAGAGGATAAGCGCCTAGAGGCTATGAGATCCTCTACCCATGCTTATGTTGCTGAATTGAGTTCGCGCAAGACTTTGGACTTAAAGTGCAAAAGGAATCATCAATTCAACAACAAAGGGAATAGAACTGATTAGGCACCTAAAAGGGTTAAGACCTTCCAACGCCAGAAGCGCGGTGGGAAGAAGGATAAGGCCAAGATGAAGTGCTACAATTGTGGTAAGATGGGTCATTTTACTTGTGAATGCACTGAGCTGAAAGAGATACCCTATTACTCAATTATTTTATGTAATGCTTTTGTTTCTAGCACTGTGATGCTTGCTGAATCTCATCCAATGTGAATTGTAGATTCAGGAACAACAGATCACGTACCTAGAGACCGAGAAGCATTTGTGGGGTATTGTCGGATATAGCTTGGAAGAAGATAAATATATGTTGGGAATAATTCAAGAATTGAAGTAAATGGTATCGGTGTATGTAAATTTAAATTTTATGTGGTGGTCGAAGCCTATTTCTACATGATATCCTCTATGCTCTAGATATTCGATGAAACTTTGTCTCAGTAGTTGTTCTTTTTAGCCTAGGTTATGTATTAAATTTTCATAGTGATTGTGTTGATATTTTGTTTGGAACAATTTATTACGATTCAGGTCATGTATTGAATGGTTTTATGGTGTTAAACATTGACTATGATCAGTACCATGTTAATGTCAATTGTTGTTTTTCTTTAATTACATCTTCTAGTAATGTTGAGATTAATGCAAGTACTTAGTATGCTAGATTAAGTCACATCGGGTTACAAGTAATGCAAATATTAGCTAAAGAATGATTTTTAAGGTCACTCACTGGGAAAAACAACTTTGAAAACCATTCAAGTAGAGCCGAATTTCCATTGATGTTAATTAGATTACTTTAGACGATATATAATGATGGTAGAGAATCAGTTAGACAAAACAATAAATGTATTGAGAACCGAATGCGGACGTGAGTATCTATTGAAGCAATTTAAGGCTCTTTGTGATGAAAAGAGAATTATATAACAATTGACTATTCCTAGTATTCCACAATAAAATGAGGTAGCTGAGAAAATGAATAAAACCATATTGAAAATGGTTAGATCTATGATGGTGCAAAAAAATTTACCGAGATAAGTACATTATTAGTGCCAAAACTTGTGTACGACATTCACTTTGGTGTCAAAAGTTCTCGTCGGTTCACTTAAGTGCCAAAAATTTTGAAAAACGCTCATTTCAGTGTCAACGCCAATAAAACCCTAATCCCTAAATTGAGAGAGAGGGAAGGCTCGTCTTTGTCTTATTCTTCCTCGAAGACCCACACCAGCAACAGCACCAGCACGGCACTAGTAGTAGCATCGGCAGTGCATCGGCAGCAACAATCTCGGTCTCTCCTCACTCACCTAGTCGACTCAGGCCATCCATGTAGGATGGCAAAACGACGTCGTTTTCTTAAGGAGGATTGAAAACGACATTTTAGTTCGAGCCTAGAGACACCCAAAAATTCTAGGATAGAAACGTTTCTAATCTACCCAAGCTGCATTTCTCGGAGGATCCTACCAGGCTGGAGAAGAAGGGAGTTTTAGAAAGCCATAGAATATAGACAATATCACCAACAAACAAACAAGCAAGGACCAAACATGGGTCCGAAACAAACAGTTATTCGGTCCAGTATGTGAACATTGTTTAACGGGAAAAGCAACTAAAAAACCATTCAATAAAGGGATTAGAGCCGAATTTCCATTGCAACTCATACATTCTGATATTTGTGGTCATTTGAATGTAAGGGTAAGGCATAGAGTCTCATATTTCATCACTTTCATAGATGACTTTACCCTTTACCCGTTTCGATTATGTTTTTCTAATCTCTCATAAGTTAGAAGTATTAGATTATTTTAGATGATATATAACGATGGTAGAAAATCAGTTAAACAAAACAATAAAAGCATTGAGAATCGATTACGGACGTGAGTATCTATCGAAACAATTCAAAGCTCTTTGTGATGAAAAGAGAATTGTACAACAATTAACTATTCCTGGTATTCCACAACAAAATGGGGTAGTTGAGAGAATGAATAGAACCCTATTGGAAATTGTTAGGTTTATGATGGCGCAAACAAATTTACTTATCTCCTATTGGGGAGATGCGTTATTGACTGCTGCCTATGTACTTAACCGAGTGCCCTCAAAATCGGTCACTTCCACCCCTTATGAATTATGAACTGGTAGGAAACCAAACTTAAGTAGTCTACATCCATGGGGATGTGCAGCTTATGTTCATGATTCTTCCCATAAATGTGGCAAATTAGGTCATAGAGGGAAAACATGTATCTTTATAAGATACTCTGAACACTCAAAAGGGTACGTATTCATAGGTTGACAAGCTGATGGAAGCATGACCGAAATAGAGTCACAAGATATCACGTTCTTGGGGAACAATTTTTTTAGTAGAGGTGAGATTAATAAGGATTTACAATTATATGAGATGGAAGATTCTAATAACACACCTACTAATGTTGTAGAGGGAAATGAAAATTTACCTCAACTACAAGACCTAGTGGGAGTGTGGCATCGCTTGGCGAACTAAATTCAAGAGAAATTCAGTTGCGTAAAAGAAATCGTAAAAGTATTTCTCATCGTCCAAAAAACGATGCCAAGCCTAAGACCGTTCAAAAGGTTCTCTCATCCTTTGATAAGAAAAAATAGAGAAAAGTTTTGGAATATGAGATGGAATTAATTAGGGCAAAATTATAAATGGGACTTGGTTGATCTACCACCAAATCGTAAGGCCATTGGAAACAAATAGGTCTTTAAGATTAAGTGAAGGGCGGATAGATCCATTGAAAAGTATAAGGCTCATCTTATGGCAAAAGGTTATACTCAATAAGAGGGTATAAATTATGAGGAAATATTTTCACCAGTTCTAAGGTCTGTCTCAATACACCTTATTCTAGTCATCGTTGTACATTTAGACCTTGAATTACATCAGTGGATGTAAAGACGACATTTATTAATGGAGAACTAGATAATGAAATCTATATGAAGCAGCCAATAGGTTTTGTAACTAAAGGTCAAGAGCATAAAGTTTACAAATTTCATCACTCAATATATTGCCTTAAGCAATCATCTAGACAGTGGTATCTTCGTTTTCATCAAGCCATAACTACTTTTGGTTTCACAATGATCGAAGAAGATCACTGTGTATATGTCAAGCGGTTCGAAGATAAATTTGTGATTTAATCACTTTATGTGGACGATATTCTATTGGTTGGAAATAACAATATTTTGGTTATCACCATAAAAGAATGGTTGTCCTCCAATTTTAAAATAAAGGACAAGTGAGAAGTTGCTTATATATTAGAAGTTAAGATCGAAAGAGATCGATCAAGGAAACTCCTTGCTTTATCACAAGAGTCTTATATAATGAAAATTCTTGAGCGTTTTAATATACAGCATTGTAATCCCATTGATACCACTGTCATGCAAGGTGAAGGCCTAAGTACTAAGATGTGTCCTAAGATTCCAAAAGAAATTAAAATGATGGAAACTGTTCCTTACACTAGTGCGGTCGGAAATTTGATGTATGCTATGATGTGTACTCGACCCGACATATGTTATGTCGTGGGATTGGTGAGCTGATATCAATCAAACCCTGGTCAAGCACACTAGAAAGAAGTGAAAAAGATCCTGAGATACTTAAATGGTACCATGGACTATCGACTTTGTTACCAAGGGAATAATTTACGCCTATTAGGCTATTCAGATATTGATTAGGGTGGAGACCTAGATGAGCGTAAATCGACTTCTGGATATATGTTCTTGCTCAATGGATGTGCAATTTATTGGAATAGCAAGAAACAGACATGCACGGCCTTATTTATGATGGAGGCAGAATTTATTGCACATTTTACCGCAGTGCAAGAAGTAGTATGGTTAAAACGTTTCTTGAAAAATTTAGCCACTATCACTAAAGTTCCAAGACCGATGATAGTTTATTGCGATAGTCAAACAGCAATTACCTATGTGAAGGATCCCAAGTATCATGGAAGAACGAATCACATTGACATAAAGAACAACTTCATAAGAGATATAATAGCGTAGAAAGAAATGATCCTATAATACATTCCAACTAATAAAATGGTTGCTGATCTATTTACAAATGTTGTTTCTAGAGACATATTCTTGACCCACAGGATGTCACTAGAATTGCGTAAAATATGATGTGTTATTGTAGAGGATCATTGATTTATGTATTTGTTGACATATGCATTGTACTTATTTGTTTATTAGTGACTTAATATTTTATCAATAAGTACAAATCCATTATGAGACTAGCACATACACACATATATTATTAAAAAGTATGTCAGCAGGTAATGATTGGTTCACTCACACGAGTAATCACCTCAAGTGCTATAGTTAGCACGTTGAGATGAGGCGTTATGTATAAATGAATGCTGAAGAGCAAGTTTAATACATAAAATAGTATGTCGTCTTGAATAGAGTCAAGATGAGATCTGTGATTTGTTTATAATAAGACTGAATATGATAGTCCCACAATCATGTATGCTTGAAAGATGCCGAATGCGAGTACTTAATTGGGCGCTATAGAAAGCGAGCTGATATAGCACTCGAGCTAAACATGAGTACGTGAGAAGCACGTGACTATGTTTAGGCTAAGATCCGTATAGTGTATATATTTAATAAATGACATACACTCTTATAAAAAGAGAAATTCACTATAATATGTAATTTATACTACATGTGCATTATTCAATCGACAAGGGAATGTGAGTAAAATTATCTTTATTTACTCATCGTGTAAGCCCTTGAGGTAATTTATAATTTACCTCATTTTGTGCCCTATGTTACTTCTGACTATGTTCTTGAAGTGAAAGATCAATGCTGCTACTTTAGCATGTTACCAGCGGTCATAAATAGATATGTATTTATGGGACGTGTCTAGAAAAGCAGTTACTCTGAAATGAAGAGAGACATAGGTGCGAAGGAAGACTATTGTTATTTTACATCTATCATATGTATTTACTGGTTGACTAATTATATCGCCTTATGTGGTTGCGGATATAATTGTAAATATATGATGTTTTTTAGAATAGTCAAGTATAGCCTTTAAATAATAGGTATACTTGAATTGATGTAACAAAATATGTCTGTGACATTGTGAGATATCAATTGTTTATTTCTTTTAGTGTTGTAGCCATTATTATTATCCCTAACAAGTGCATAATTTGAGCTCTCAAATGCAGGTGTACTCACTGGTCGCACGGCTTACTTACCAGTATGAATTATTTTGTAAAGTTGATGAATATTGAATGATTTATATTCTTGATAGAGTGCTATCAAGCCCATCATGTCCAAGTAGGAGATGTAGTATTTTATTAATACGTTCATGATGGGTGCAATTGGAACGCACCGTTTCGTTTTGATATGCTACGATGGAAAGACGCCCTTTGAAAGGGTATGAAGGGGAGTTGTATAAAAGTCTTCTGAAAATAACCATTGGCACGGTTGTCAAAACGTATGCTCAGAAAGAATGTTATCATTTTTTTGTCCCATTTTCATCAAAGAAAAGAAGGCGTTCCATTTTAACTTTACAAGAACAATTGACATTTACGCTATGGAAATCGGATGTTTTCCTCATGATTACATTTAGATCAACGTGAGGTAATATTATTCATAATTCATCCACAATTCACCGATCGTTCCGAGATAAATTGTTGTTTGCGCATTAGAAAAATGTAAGTCATCTTCCGCCAACTTCTATTTCTACAGCACAAAACCTCGCTTGCCAAACATGGGCCTCATGAAGGCATCGTCGAATTTTTGCCACTAATGGTGCACCGTGTGAGAAGGCGTGCTCAGGAGGCTTGCACAAACTGCTCGGTTGGAGTATGCTTTTGCCATTCCGGTGAGACTCCAAGTCGTGTCCATTGCTGAGCAGTGGCTGAGTGAAGGATTTGGGACTTGATGGCTCGGAGATGTCATGCTGGCAAAGTATTTGGTCGAAGGAAGCAAGATTACTGGAGGCTTCGACAACAGTCCAAACAACTGTACGATTGAGGCACAAGCTACATTTGCTGCCACCAATTAGACTCAGCATATGAAACGCCGTCTTACCACAGTGTTGAAAACGACTGTGATGGTACTCGTTATCGTAAACACAGCCCCGCAATTTCACGTCAGACCTTGTAAACGGCACACGCAGAAAATAAACATCAGAGCCAGCCTATACGTCAGATTAAGAAAAGGAAACATAGTGAACCTCCTAAAATAGGCATGTTAGCGACCACATTCATCATATTGCCAGGAATATAAACAATCTCACGGTATCACGTGTGGAAGTCTCCATAAAAGCGCGTTATCTGATCATTTTACCTGGTTTTGAGCGAGTGCCATGGAGACAGGCCAATGCATAAGCCCTACCCACCAAACTGTGACCTGAACATATCAAATTTAAATTAGAAAACTCCATCATGCCAACTACCTCATAGGCAGGAATCCGCAAGAAAATTCAATACTTTAACCTGCTGCTTTAAGTTGATCTTCTCGTACTTGGACTTCCTGGCTAAGTTGGATAAGAACGATGGGCGAAAAAGGAAGGTGGCTCTTCCAATCAGAACGGGTACCCTCCATACCGAGCTGACCTTCATCGATTTTCCAGGACTGAGAAGAAGGGAAGAAGAATAACGAAACGTTAGGAATATGGGAATTCAATTCCCGTTATTCAACCTCGCCTCGCAAATATAGAATGGAACAGAGACGCATCATGACCTATTGCGGATAACTCCCCATTCTCAATATCTAACGCATTCTAACATATAGGAAGACGGAGATCTCGGCAACAAATGACAAAGTGGCAAAAATTTGCTTGCAATCATTGGCAAAAGGATGTGAACACTAGCTGACACGAGAATAACAGAAATTATGTCTAAGGAATAAGAATGGAAATCGGGTAGATTCAACATACTTGGGGCCTATTTGTTTGTGTTCTTTTTTTGTTCCCCGAACATAATTTTTTGTTCTTTTGTTCCAACGAGAACAAAAAAAGAACTTCAGACTTTAGAAATTTTCTATTTTGTTTCCGGGAACAGATTTGGAACAAAAACAAAAAATAAGTTTTTTCTACTTCTTATTTATACTTTCCAAATCAAATTATCTGTTCCTGATCACGAACAAAAATGTAAACAAACGTGTTTCTGTTCTTTTTTTGTTCCCCGAAACAAAAGAACAAAAATTGTGTTCCGGGTCTAAGGAATAAGAATGGTAATCGGGTAGATTCAATATACTTAGGGCCTATTTGTTTGTGTTCTTTTTTTTGTTCCCTGCAGAACAGAATTCGAAAAAAGAACAAAAGCCAAACAAACAGCCTAAGAGGCTGTGCATGATAAAATTTCTACTTCTCTATTTTTCTGTTTCTTTGTTTCTTGGAACAGGTTTGGAATAGAAATCCATTTGGTAACGCAATTTGATTTTTCTATTTCTAGAATAAATTTATATTCTAGAAATTGATTTGAAGAAGAAATCGAAGCTAAAATTTTTAACTTCTCAATTTCTATTTCAGAAATTGAGAAATTAATTTCTGACCAGAAATTAATTTATGTTCCAAAAATTTTGTCATGCGCACCCTTAATGGTCAATCTTTAGCTCTATCACATTATGCCATGTGTATTGCAACATGACAATTCCACAGAAGAACACGGTGAGAATGGCGCCTAAGTGAAAAAAAGTGCCAATAGTATCCACTCTTAAAAACGACGAGTGCGAAAAGAGGTGAAGAAGCCAGCATGTATGACGGGTATGCCACGATTGCGATCTGTGGACTGCCCACAATTGTAACATTACTAACTATAAGAGCATAATAAAGAAAGTACCCAAACTAAAACCAATCCCAAAAATCTAATGGCAAGAGAAATTTCATGCAAAAGAAAGCTAATTAGGACGAGATGAATTACAGAAAGAAAGAAAGAAAAAACAGCTTGTATTTGCTGAAAAAGGATTAAATTTAGAAGAGAAAGAAAAAACAGCTTGTATTTGCTGAAAAAGGATTAAATTTAGAAGAGAAAAGAAGGAGTGAACGGGAAATTTGCCGGAAGGCGATTGCCCATGAGAAAGAAATAGAGAAAATAATAAAGGAAAAGAAATCATGGAAAAAACGTAATGAAGTCTGGAAATTATAGTGATTCCGATTAACGTTTGAGGGTACTCACCAATGAATAACAGCTTAGCATTTACACAACTTAGATTACATTATGCAAACCATCTAAGGATGCTAACTAATTCCCCCGCTAAAGAAACTGACTAGCACACACCATATGCGACAGCTCATGCATCTAACATCAACCTACTCATTCACTCGTCTACCTAGTCGACGCTGAAAATGCAGAGAAATATGAACATGGGATGGGATGATTGTGTTGGAGGTTTGTTTGTCAAAACAAACTGAGTATTTTTCCTTGTCCCACATAGGAAAAGTGGGAGAAAGTGGCGCAATATATAAGTGAAAGGTTTCCTTGTGTATCTCAAGGAGTGATTGGGTGGGGCTAGACCCCACCATACCCGCGTGCGGGTGCGCGATTTTGGCGCACTTAGCACTTAGCACTTAGCACTTAGCATGCCTGCGCGCCCGCGGTTTAATTAACACTTATCCCTTTGTCATTTATTCGTTTTTATTTTTTATTTTTTGTTATTAATGTTATCTTTTATTTTGAGAATTTCGGAAATAAAATAGATAAAATGAAAATTCGAAATTCTATTAAAATAAATAAATAAATAAATAAAATTATTATTCCGAATTTTGTTTGTGTCTTTTCAAGACAACCTTTGGAAAATTATTTATTCGGTTTGCAACTTTTCCCGAAAGGTCGCAATTGCTCGGTTTTCGACTTCTTCCGAAGAGTCGCAATTGTTTATCCGAACAATTTCTAAAAGACGTGTTTGTTCAATTTTCTTTGGGAATTTTCACGAAGAGTTGCAAGATTGTTTCATATATATACTTGTCATTTTTCAGAAGAAAAGTGTGGTCATTTTTCGAGTCTTCTTTCTGAAAAAACTACAGCCAATTCTTTCGATTGTTTCCTAGAGAGATCCTGGAGAAATACTATAATTGCTATCTAGTATTCTCAACCGAGACTTTGTTGTATCCTGGAGGAATTTTTCCGGTGACCATTAGCAACGTTGTGGGGCAAATAAATCCTTAAAGAAAGTGATATCAAGCCTCAAAGTCCGATCTGAGTACTCTTAGTATCCGTCTTCATTGTTTTACCAAGTTCGTAGCCACAAATTTCCAACAATTTTAAGGATTTATTTTGCTACAATGGAGTCGGAGACAATAAAAGTTATGAATCAAGATATGGTCAAACTGTACCGGTTCGATGGGAACAATTTTGCTCGCTGGAGGGACAAGATGATGTTCTTACTTACCGCTCCGAAGATTTCCTACATACCGGATCCTAACTTGGCGCCTATAGAAGATCCTAAGCCTACTTCCGATGGAGGACAGCCAAGTGCGGAAGCCATTGAGAGGGTTAATAAGGAAAAGAAGAAACGTGCGGAGGATGAATTACTTTGTCGATGACACATTCTGAACACACTCTCCGATCGTCCGTACGACTTATTCACCGAAATGAAGTCGGCCAGAGAAATTTGGAATGCACTGGAATTCAAGTACAAAGCGGAGGAGCAAGGTACCAACAAATATCTAATCGCAAAGTATTTTGATTTCAAGTTTATTGATACTAAACCCTTGCTGGAACAAGTCCATGAATTGCAAGTGATTGTGAATAAGATTCGTGCCCTCAAGATTAATATTCCAGAAGCTTTTCAAGTTGGAGCAATTGTTGCGAAATTGCCTCCAAGTTGGAAAGACTATGAAAAAAGGCTGATTCACAAGTCGGAGGACTTCACTTTGGAGCAAATACATAAACATCTTCGCATTGAGGAAGAATCACATTTACATGATAATTCTGTTTTGTACAATTCCAAGGTGAACGCTGTGGATAAAAAACAGAAACTTGGCCAGAACTTCAAAGTAAAAAACGGGGGGCATAAATTCAAGAGAACACAAAAGAAGCAAAAAGGTTGCTGTTTTGTTTGTGGCAAACAGGGACACTACGCCAAGGATTGCATTCACCGCAAGAGCATTTCAAAGGACAAGAACATTCCGATAGTGAAAGCAGATGCAAATCTGGTTGAAGAAAATTATGTAGCCATGATTTCAAACATGTTTTCGAACATGGAAATTTCTGAAATCAATAATGCGATGGCTATGGTTTCTGAAATCAATTCTACCACCGTCCAATCCGGTTGGTGGTTAGATTCTGGAGTAACAGTCCATGTGTGTAAGGACAAGTACATGTTCAAGCAATTTGAAGAGATTGTTGACTCAAATGTTCAAGAGGTCCCGATGGCGAATAATGCTCTTGCAAAGGTTGCTGGAAAAGGCATGGTGGAGATAGACTTCACTTACGGAAAGAAGATAACTCTTCTTAATGTGTTATTTATACCCGAAATTAGGAAGAACCTAGTTTCTATTGATTTACTTTGTAAGAGGGGATTTTGGGTTTTGTTTGAATCCGACAAGGTTATCCTATCGAAAAATGGGTTGTTTGTTGGGAAGGGTTATGCCAATGATGGCATGTATCAACTGAGTATCAATAATAATATTTCTAGTTCTGTTTATACTGTCGAGTCTTCAACTTTATGGCATAGTAGGTTGGCACATATAAATATGCGATATTTGAAGAATATGAGAAAATTAGACTTGATAAATTTTAATGGCGAATTTGATAAATGTGAAATATGTGCTAAGTCAAAACTTACTAAGAAGCCATTTCCTAGTGTTAAAAGAAATTCGAATTTATTGGATTTGGTTCATAGTGATATATGTGAATTTAATGGTATGCTAACACGTGGAGGTAAAAGGTATTTTATTACCTTTGTGGATTATTGCAGTAGGTTCTTATATGTTTATCTCATGAGATCGAAGGATGAAGCGTTTACCATGTTTAAGAAATATAAGGCTGAAGTAGAGAATCAATTAGAAAAGAAAATTAAAGTTCTATGATTAGATAGAGGTGGAGAATATTTCTTAAATGAATTCTCTTCATTTTGTGAAGAACACGGTATTATTCATCAAGTTTCGACACCATATACTCCACAACAAAATGATTTAGCTGAAAGGAAAAATCGATCTCTTGGAGAAATGATTAATTGTATGCTTTCAAATTCAAAGCTACAAATTAATCTTTGGGGAGAAGCATTACTTACTGCATGCTTTATTCATAATAGAATACCTTCTAAGAAAAATGACATAACCCCTTATGAAATATGGAAAGGTAGAAAGCCAAATTTGTCATATCTTAAAGTGTGGGGGTGTTTGGCATACTACCGAGCTCCAGATCCTAAGAGGACAAAGCTCGGTCCCAGAGCTATCAAAAGTGTTTTCATTGGGTATGCTGAAAATAGTAAAGCTTATAGGCTTCTTGATTTAGAGTCTAATGTCATAGTAGAATCGAGAGACGTTGAATTCTTTGAGAATAAATGTTTTACAAGTTCTTAAATTATTGAAAATGATTCAAGATCTATGGAAACTCAAATTGATTCTCAAGAGAAAGAAACGAATGATTCTAAAGACATGATTGAACCAAGGAGAAGTACTAGAGCTAGGAAAATAAAAGACTTAGGTCCTGATTTTATTACTCATGTTTTTCTTGTGGAAGGAGATGGAGATAATAATGTGATAAATAAATACCCTTTAGTATTAAATTTAGAAGATGATCCTAAAAGCTTTGATGATGCTATGTCTTCTAGAGATGCTTCTTTTTGGAAAGAAGCTGTAAATGATGAAATGAACTCAATTATGTTCAATAATACTTGGGTATTAGTAGATTTACCAAAAGGATCGAAACCTATTGGGTGCAAATGGGTTTTTAGAAGAAAATATCATTCTGATGGTTCTATTCAAGCTTTTAAAGCTAGACTTGTAGCTAAGGGATATAGACAAAAAGAAGGAATATATTATTTTGATACATATGCTCCTATTGCACGTATAACTTCTATTCGAGTTCTTTTTGCTCTAGCTTCTATTTATGATCTTTGTGTTCATCAAATGGATGTTAAGACCGCTTTCTTAAATGGAGACTTAAATGAGGAGATTTACATGGAACAACCGAAGGGTTTTGTTCTTCCTGGAAATGAAAGAAAAGTATGTAAATTGATTAAGTCTCTTTATGGACTCAAGCAAGCTCCTAAGCAGTGGCATGAAAAGTTTAATTCGGTCATATTGTCAAATGGTTTCATCAATAGTAGTGCCGATAGGTGTATATACTCTAAATTCACTAAAGACTATGGTATCTTAGTGTGCTTGTATGTTGATGATATGCTTATCTTTGGAACGAATATGACTGGAATTAATGAGATTAAGAAGTATCTAACTTCCATGTTTAAAATGAAGGATTTAAGTGAAGTAGATACTATCTTAGGTATTAAAGTTAAGAAGAATAGTGGGGGTTATTATTTAAGCCAATGTAGTTATGTTGAAAAGTTATTAAATAAATTTCAACATCTTGGTTTTAAAGAAATAAGTACTCAATTTGATTCCAGTATTAAATTAAATTATAATACTGGTAGAGCGGTGGCACAACTAGAATATGCAAGTGCTATAGGGTCTTTAATGTATGCGATGCATTGTACTAGACCTGATATTGCTTATTCTGTATGCAAGTTGAGTAGGTATACTAGTAATCCAAGTACAGAACATTGGAGAGCTATTACCAGAATTTTTGGTTATCTTAAGAGAACTAAAAATTTAGGTTTGTTCTACAATAATTACCCGGCTGTATTAAAAGGATACACCAATGCTAGTTGGATTACAAGTGTGGGAGATGAGCGTTTCACTTCTGGATGGATCTTCACACTAGCTGGAGGTGCTGTATCTTGGGCGAGCAAGAAACATACATGTATAACTCACTCAACAATGGAATCTGAATTTATTGCTTTGGCGGCAGTTGGGAAAGAGGCTGAATGGATTAGGAATTTGTTGTTGGATATCAAATTATGGCCTAGTCCTATGCCTCATATTTCTATCCACTGTGATAGTCAGGCCATTTTGGCAAGAGCCTATAGTAGCACCTATAATGGTAAGTCTAGACACATTAGTCTAAGACATGAATATGTGAGACAATTGATTAAAGATGGTACCATAACAATTGTCTATGTGAGGTCAAGCAAAAAATCTTGCCGATCCTTTGACGAAGGCTTTACCAAGACATATGGTAATAACGACCTCACAAGAAATGGGGCTGAAACCCTTTAATTGAAATCACCAATAATGGTAACTTGACCTTTTTCTAGAACATCACTAGTTACAAGGTTTAATGGGTAAGAACAAGTTATTGAATGTGATTATTTGATACTGACATAGCCCTAATATGAGAAGTCAGTATCGTCTGTTACGTTTTGTAGGCTGAATTGAATTCTTAATGAAGTATGATACAAGTTTGTAGTGTGTTGATAGTAACAGAAACACATGGTAGATACTTCACCTATATGAGCTTAGAAGTGGTGCCGCTTCTTACGAAAGTTAGGGTTGCTTTCTAGAGAGCTCATGAAACAGGATCAAGCACAAGGGCATAATAGTGCGGAGTAATATAAAACTTCTCGCTGAAACAAGAGGTTAGTATATGTGTGGTATGTCCGGTTCTATTACATAAAAGTACAAGTTTAAAGCCGAGCTACTTGTCACTTTGATAGAGCTTTGAGATACTTGCATTAAGTAAAGGTTTAACTCAAAAGAGACCTTTATGTATGTATATTAATCTTACTGAAACTTTGGCTGTATGGTTTTTAAAATTTTTTAATTTTGAAATATTTGTTTTTACAAACAAAGTGGGGGATTGTTGGAGGTTTGTTTGTCAAAACAAACTGAGTGTTTTTCCTTGTCCCACATAGGAAAAGTGGGAGAAAGTGGCGCAATATATAAGTGAAAGGTTTCCTTGTGTATCTCAAGGAGTGATTGGGTGGGGCTAGACCCCACCATACCCGCGTGCGGGTGCGCGATTTTGGCGCACTTAGCACTTAGCACTTAGCATGCCTACGCGCCCGCAGTTTAATTAACACTTATCCCTTTGTCATTTATTCGTTTTTATTTTTTATTTTTTGTTATTAATGTTATCTTTTATTTTGAGAATTTCGGAAATAAAATATATAAAATGAAAATTCGAAATTCTATTAAAATAAATAAATAAATAAATAAAATTATTATTCCGAATTTTGTTTGTGTCTTTTCAAGACAACCTTTGGAAAATTATTTATTCGGTTTGCAACTTTTCCCGAAAGGTCGCAATTGTTCGGTTTTCGACTTCTTCCGAAGAGTCGCAATTGTTTATCCGAACAATTTCTAAAAGACGTGTTTGTTCAATTTTCTTTGGGAATTTTCACGAAGAGTTGCAAGATTGTTTCATATATATACTTGTCATTTTTCAGAAGAAAAGTGTGGTCATTTTTCGAGTCTTCTTTCTGAAAAACTACAGCCAATTCTTTCGATTGTTTCCTAGAGAGATCCTGGAGAAATACTAGAATTGCTATCTAGTATTCTCAACCGAGACTTTGTTGTATCCTGGAGGAATTTTTCCGGTGACCATTAGCAACGTTGTGGGGCAAATAAATCCTTAAAGAAAGTGATATCACGCCTCAAAGTCCGATCTGAGTACTCTTAGTATCCGTCTTCATTGTTTTACCAAGTTCGTAGCCACAAATTTCCAACAGATTGTTCATGATTCTCATGCAAAGCATAGTGCATTTTCATTCACAATTTGGTTGGTGGGTCACTCGAGTGCAAAAATAAGCAATTTTTTTGGGCATCAAAGAGTTCAAGATATGTCAATATAGAAAGAAGCAGTTCTGGAAGCATTTCATCCTGCACTTAATTGTCCAACAAAACAGAGCCCATCCAACCCAACGATAACACCCACCCAAATGTAAGTCTTTGATCTTCAGTGGCTGTTTGAGGAAATTTAAATAGACATCATCCATGGGAAAGCAGAATGGAAGTTGATGCCTTTAAAACCATAAACTTACCTGAACCCTAGAAAAAAATAGTCAACGGGAGAAATCTTCGTCATGAGAAAGCAGAATGGAAGTAGATGTTCAATACTTGGAGGGAGGGAGGGAGGCCCTCCTCTGATAAGTATCTCAACTTTGGGCAATCTGCAAAGCTTAACTGTTTGAGAGAGCATAGATGGTTGCGAAGACCACTTGATAGTCTTTCCACATTCCTCATTTTTGTCATCTCAAGAGAGGTTAGAGAGGACGACCACTTGATAGTCTTTCCACATTCTCATCTTCCAAAGGAAACCACACCTTCTCTCCATCACCTCCCATGCTATAATCAATTTCCAGATGTTCGAGAGATGTGAGAATGTGTAGTCCCCATTCCCTCACTAGTTGCTTCATACTCTTGCACTCCGAAAATTTTAAACTCACAAATTGGGAGGCAAACCTCCTATAGGGAAGCATTTGATATTTTGGCAACTCCTAATTTTAAGTGACAGGAGGGATGTAAGGTGATGCCACCGATTTGGTGGACTTTATCTTTGGACAATTAATAAGAATGGGAAGAGAAGGGAAGTACTCCATTGCTGGATTGTTGTATATTTCTAAATGAGTGAGATGGGAGAGCCTATGAAGGCACTATGGTAGGCTTCTCAAATTCTCACAACTGATAATAACAATATGTTTGAGCAATTCTACAATGATCTTTTCTAGCGATTCAACTCCCTTGCACCCCAAAATATTTAATGTCCTCAAAAGCAGCAAGTTGAGACTTTTGGTTATTGCTGTAGGGATCATTTCGAGAAATGGTTAGTCTCATGAGTTTTGGACAATTATCAATCCTCAAATGTCTAAGAGAGTTGAGTGTGTGCATCGTGCTCAAAAGCTTTTCTAATCTCATGCAATCCGTTAATTTTATCCTTTGAAGGTTGCAAGGCAGCTCTAACTCTTCTTCTCTTGACACAAAATATGTGACAACTTCTGATGTATGATTCTTTGAGGCAAGTAAGACTTTGTTTCATTGCCATCTTGCCATAGGTATGTTAGCTTGTTACAGCTTGCCATATGAAGCTTCTTTAGCTTAACTTAGCAGCTCACAAAGCTAGGATCCATGGAAATTAGTTCTGGAAGATTATCGATAATCAAAATGGTCAAAGAAGTTAGGTTGACCAAGCTTTTTAAGATCTCATTGTCACAATCATTAAGGAATAACTTTTGGAGAGATGGAAGACAAACCACATTGTTTGACATATTCAAATTTGGGCATGACAAAATGTCAAGCTTTAGGAGATGATCAAGTTGACAAGGCACTATCCCAATCAACGAAGGACAATTCTTGACAACAAGATGCTGAAGACATGAGAATGGTACTTCTTCTCCTTGGCCGTTGGCATAACGAGACCATTCTTTCCATGACAACATTTGTTCAAACTTCAAAGTTGTTAGGGATGGAAAAGGTCATTTAGTTTTGTAAAATTCAGAGCCTATGACACTTATGGCATGTAGACCTTCAAGAGATAATTCTCTAAGTGGTAGCTGTCCAAGTGACGGCAACGATCTAACATTAGGATAGCCACACAAGTACAAAGACACTATCTTGAAATAGGATGGACCATCTAACTAGGAAGGGAAGATTGTCCCCTTATAGTAAGAAAGAGTGAGATTTTCAAGATTAGTGTGAGGTCATAGAGAATGAAGCACTCGTGCTTCATGCTTATTGTTCTAAAGATTTCCTATATCTTCATCCCAATGCAAGAATAAGTTGCTAAGGCCTTACTTTCCAAATAAATTAGCATCAACAACATTGCTAACTTATTCCACCTTTTGTAAATCTGATATGAAAAATTCTCCTTGAAGATGTAGCAAGTTCTTTAACTCCTTTAATCATGACCCTTTTCTTGTCCTACCACAAACTTGGACAAGATAGTAAGATTCTTCAAAATAAGAGATATTCAAGGGCATCTCTTTTAGACTCTTTGTATATCTAATGTCAATAAACTGTAAGCTAACCAACTTTATGATACCTAGAGGCAACATAGAAAGCTTTTGACAACCTCTTGAGATCAAAACTTTTAATTTGCACAATGTGACAATTGACTTAGGTAGCCTTTCAATATTAGCGTATGTGAAATTGAGATATCAAAATATTTTAAATCACCACCACAATTCGGTACCTCTATGATGTCACAATGGCACAAGGAGAATAACCTCAAGTAGTTCAATTTTGTCAGCAAGTCATGCAACACCTTGTTGAAAATATGAAATTTGCCATTCCCACTAAATTCAACATTTAGCAAAATTAAACTTCTTAGTACCTTCATTCTGTCAAATTCTCTCAAGCATTTTCAAATTCACGTTGTCTTTTCTTCTCGACTAAATGACCTCATTTAAATATTCCTTCACGCCACACTAGGCGTTGACATTCTCCAGAGGAATTCATTCCAATCAAACCATTGGACAAAATCTTTCAAAGAGATCTTGTGGCCATTGAAGACAGGAATAAAATTTCAACTTATTCTGAGCACCCATACAATTAGAATCTTAGTTTTCATAAGTGATGCTTTCTGAAAAGGAACTTATCTTTAAGATTGATTTTATCAATTTGTGATTGATTCAATCAATATTTGCATAGAACCACTGCGGTTTGCTGCCACTCTTCCAATATGAAAAGGGGAGGTGGGGGGTTCAAATTCCCACATTCTCAAGGGGATTGGAGTGGGAACAATTTAGTTTCAACTGTAGGTTTCGACTCCCACGCCTTGCTTGGAGGTAGAGCAAAAGTTTAAAAGTGAGAGTTAGAATGGGAGTAGAGTAGTACCGACCAAAAAAAAAATTGATATTTGTATAGATAGAAAGTAAAGTCCTTTGCCAGAAAACTAGTCATTATAAAATAATTTCCAAATAAGTTTATTCTGGATCTATGTCACAAAATTGGTAAGTCTGGTTCTAGACTATTCCTCGTTCTAGACATTATTTCATTCTAGACTTGTTAGAGTGAAATATGTTTATGGGATAAAGTAGACTTTGACAAAAGTCCTCTATGGTTCCTCATAAACAACTTTTAAACAATATGTTCTTTAAAATATGTACTAGAATTATAAAGTTTTTTCAACTTCAAAATCTAGTAGGAGTTTTCTCAATACAAGGAAGCAAGATCATCACTAGAGGCTTCGTCAACAGTCCAAACACTTGTACCGATGAAGGATGTCTTGAGGCACACGCTACGTATTTTGCCACCAGTTGGAATCAGCATATGAAATGCCTTCTTACGAAAGTGCTGAACAGAAAAACCATGATCATACATGTGATCACAAAAGATATCACGCTCAGGAGCTGGCACAAACTGCTCGGTTGGGGTATGCTTTTGCTGTTCTGGTCAGACTCCGAGTCATGTCCATTGCTGAGCTGGGGCTAAGTGAAGGATTTGGGACTTGATGGCTCGAAAGATATCGTGCTGGCATAATCTTTGTCGCAGGAAGCAAGATTCTCACTAGAGGCTTCGGCAAAAATCCAGGCACCTGTATCAAATGAATGATATCTTGAGGTCCAAGCTACATGTTATGCCACCAGTTAAACTTGGCACAGGAAACGCCGCCTTACCACAGTGCTGAGCAGAATGACCGTGATGTTAGTAGTGATCATTAACATGCTGCCCCGCAACTTCACGTTTGATCTTGTAAATTGCACATGCAGAAAATGAACTTCAGAGGAAGCTTATGCGTCAGATTAAGACTAACAAAGAAAGGACCCAAAATGAAATTTGTGCACTAAACAGATACTGTTAACTGGTAGGTTTTTTTCGATACACAATTAAGCCTAACATCTGTGCTAAGGATCAATTTGTCAATCAGCCAGAGTAGAGTTTCTTAGAGAGGAAGGAAACAGAAGACTTGATGCATCCTCGTCCTCTGAAGGAAACTGCACCTTCTCTCCATCGGACCAATGCTGCCGTCAATTTCCAGATGCTCGAGGGATGTAAGCGTAAGCCCCATTCCCTCACTAGCTGCTTCAAATTCTCGCACCCTGAAATTCTAAGCTTCCGCAAATTGGGAGGCAAACCTTCTGTACGGTAACTCCTAATTTTTAGCATTAGGAGGGACATAAGATGATGACACTGATTTGGTGGAGACTTTTCTCTGGACAATTGGTAAGAGAGAAAGTTGACGGTGATGCGAAGTAGAGGGAAGTACTTCACTGCTGGACAGTTGCAATGTGCCCCTGCAATGATGGAACTCAAGTTAATGGTGCAGTGCACATTCACAACGATGCCTAAATGTGAAGCCGGGCCGGAGGATGTTAATGCACGCAAACTTTGACACCTCAGAAGCTCACTGTTCTAAAGGAAATCAGACACAGTTGGTGAAGCAATGAATTTCAGACATACAGATATCATTCAGTGAGGAGGAGATTACAAAATCCATCACGCTCTTAATACATGCCCAAGACAAAGAAAGAAACAACAAGAAAGAAAAATAAGGGGAAGAAATCAGATCTCTCTGTCACAAAAACTGCAAAGTAGCTGTGTCTATAAAATGCCGCTGCTCTCCGTATACGCCATCAATCTTGTCAAAGTCATCAAAACTTCACACTCAGAAAATCCTGTGTATCAATGTATCCTATTTACAAACCCCTTAACAAAATCATTACAAACCACCTAACAAAATCATTAGTTCTTGATCTCATCTTCGGTTATAGTTAGAGCCACTGATGATCATCTTGATCGGTAGGTGAGCATGGGATGAAAGGCACAAAACCTCGTCCGCCGAACACAGGCCTCATGAAGGCATCGTCGAATTTTCGCCAGTAATGGTGCACTGTGTGAGAAGGCGTACTCAGGAGCTTGCGCAAGCTGCTTGGTCGGAGTATGCTTTTGCCATTCTGGTGAGACTCCAAGTCGTGTCCATTGCTGAGCAGTGGCTGATTGAAGGATTTGGGACTTGATGGCTCGGAAGATGTCGTGCTGGCAAAGTATTTGGTCGAAGGAAGCAAGATTCTCACTAGAGGCTTCGTCAACAGTCCAAACACCTGTATCAATGAACGATGTCTTGAGGCACAAGTTGCATGTTTTGCCACCAATTAGACTCAGCATATGAAGCACCGTCTTACCACAGTGCTGAACAGAACGACCGTGATGGTACTCGTGATCATAAATGCATTGCCCCGCAATTTGGCATCGGACCGAGTGAACTGCACTCACAGAAAATAAACTTCAGAGCAAGCATATCTGTCAGATTAAGACGAGGAAACATAATAAAACCTATTCAAATAGGCACATCGGGCAACCACGTTCATCTTAGTGCGAGGAATAGAAAGAATCTCACGGTATCACCCGTGAAAACTCTTCCCAAAAAAGCGCATTATCCCATCATTTTACCTGGTTATAAGCGAGTGCCATGGAGACAGCACCACGCATAAGCCCTGCCCACCAAATTGTGACCTGAACATATCGGAGTTAAATTAGGGAACTCCATCATGCTGACTACTTCATGTGCAGGAAAAATCCACAAGAAGATTCTGTATCTCTAACCTGCTGCTTTAAATCGATCTTTTCGTACTTAGACTTCCTAGTCAAGTTGGATAAGAACGACAGGGGAAAAACAAAGGCGGCTCTTCCAATCAGAACAAGTCCCAACAATATCGAGCTGACCTTGATCGATTTTCCAGGACTGTAAATGAACAAAGAAGAAGAAAGAAACATTAGGAAAATGGAAATGTGATTTCCCCTATTCAACATTGCTTAGCGAATGTAGAATGTAACATGGACTTATCATTACCTATTGCTGACAACTCCCCATTTCTCGATATCTAACGCATCCATCCCAACATAAAGGAAGATGAAGATCTCGGCAACAAATGACAGAGTGGCAAAAACATGCCTGCAATCATTCGCAAGTATATGTGAACATTAGTGGCATAAGAATAACAGAAATCATGTCCAACAAAAAGATTGAAAATGAGTAAATTTGACATACTTAGTGGTCACTCTTGAACTCTCTGTCACGTTATGCCATGTATAGTGCGACATGACAATTCCACAGAAGAACACGGTGAGGATGGCACTTAAGTAGAAAAACTGCCAAAACAATCCACTCTTAACAGTCCGAAGAGAGGCGAGAAAAGAATTATCGGTGAAGAATAGTTCTACGAGCATATGAGTACTAAAGGTTATCTTACTTCGGCCAACATATATGAAAGGTATGCCATGAGTATCATCAGCGCAACCTCACGGTCTGTAGAGTGCCTGCAATTGTAAAATAAACTATAAGAGCACAAAAAAGAAAGTACCCAAAATAAAATGTGAGGACTGAACAGATATTGTTAACTGGTTTCATTTTATACACAATTAAACCAGACATCAGTGCTAAGGATCAATTTGTCAACCTGCCAAAGTAGAGTTTCTTGACAATGTAAGCACTGAGCAGCCCCGCCTGCAGGGATGCAAACCAAACATATGAAAACAGATCAAGAACAGCCTTTTTAAGTTGGGTGGAAGGAGGAGGAAGTCTCACCAAAACTCCGAGCATCGTGCTCAATATAAACAAGTATAAGAAGTTGCCCATGAACTCCAGAGCGATCCTCGAGTTGATGTGAGTAATGTCAAAGCTCTTAATTGCATTGAACAGAACAACTGATGCGGCATCATTCACAACGCCTTCACCAAAGACCAGACTGTACAATAGAGGCGTCTCGTCCTGATTAAGCACCTGCACCAAGTCATTGAACATCGGTTATGTTTTCTCCTTTTATCGTTCTGACCAGGTGATGGGGAAATTGGACTCCAGCTTCGTACCACATTAGTACCTGCAAGGTGCAGACAGAATCTGTCGCGGAAAGTATTGCTCCAATCGCTGCATTCACCGCGGGAGTGTTAGTTCAAATACACAATAAGGCACTTAAATGTTGAGTCCCAAGTCAAAGGAAAAAAAATAACTTAAATAAGATGTATATACCCAGATAATCTCTCATTTCTAGTGGACCAATATTCATTTTCTGAAAGATGTGTATGGCACCTAAATTGAATAAGAGGCCATGAAACTATAAGAGTCAGTCAGAACTATATCTGAGAATCGATGAAGGTGCAGATGAACAATCAGATTGAAATGATTATTTTTCCTTGAGATGAGAACAGATTGCAGATATATACCTAGCGATATGATACCAAAGGATATTAGAGTACCAATTGCACCGAAGAGCATGATCGTCATAAAGTTGCGAAAAAATTGCTTCTTCTTCACTTGGAACCTGGGGATAAGATAAACAACAATATATTGAGGATGAACTAAACTCCATCCAATAATTTAGCAAAAGAAGATACTGCAAACTCCAGTCTCTCGCATAATCAAATATGGCATAGTTTACAATAAAAGATAGTGTGGAAATTTGTCTCAACTCACCCGGCATTGAATATAATAGGTGGAAGAAGATAAATGAAGAAAAGATCTTCACTGAAAACCATAAGACGAGAGCTCTTTCCTTGAGTAGTAAGCAAAATTACAACTCCAGTGCACAGACCCTACATATTAGAGCCCAATGATCACTTAAACAATCAAATCAAGATATAAATTTTCCCCAAAAAAATCTGTCTATTGAACTTACAATGGCAAGGGCTGTGATGGATTCATTCATCCACCTGTACTCCTCTAACAAGTGGCCTACCACAATACAGGCACAAAGAAGTGCCACAAAGAGGTTCATGGACACAACCGAGGAATGATCAGAGGTCATTAACATGTTGATTTTAGCCAACAGGAAGCTTGTCTCCATTGCCACACGAACTCTTAGAATATAGAACTGAATAATGAAAGAAAATTCTCAGGTTCAATTCAAATCCTCAATCTTTGTGAGCGAAACAAAACGGCCAACTGATGCATAATTGCACTTCCAAGTTCTGCCCACCAAAACCTTATGTGCTGCAACCAAATAAAAAATAAAAAAGAGAGAGCAGAAAACACAGATTTTTATGAGTTAAGAAAAAGGAAAATGATGGTTTTCATTTCTCATATTCCAGCCGTGGAAAAAAAGAAGAAGAGAAAATAACAGTAGAAACTCAGGATACGCCAAAACATGGGAAATATGGTGAAATTATAGTAGACGACAAAATCTCACTATTTCCAAATTTAGGATAACAAGAGACGGAACAGGGTGAATTTGGCTTCGCTGTTTCTCACGTAGCACTCACTTTTTTTACTTTTTTGGAGCCAACTTTATGCTTTAATTTCAAACGAGTACGACTTACATGCACAAGAACTGAAGAAACCGACCGTGAAGCTTCCTCAGCGTGTCTCCTTCAGCTACCCAGAAGAAAGAAAAACAGGAATATCTACAAAGACTCTCAAACAGCTTCAAGCTTCAAGAAGCCTCGGACCAACGCCACGTGAGCCAGCGATTCGAGTCGCTCGCCACAAAGCTTGAGCCTCTCCAGTGCAAGAAACTTAGCAAACCCAACAGACCCACCTCAGATCTTTGCCTGAACTCATGAAAAACTTCAACAAGCATAAATTCTATAGAGAGAGAGAGAGAGAGTTTTTCAGTTAGAAGACAGAAGGCCAAGGGCTGGGAAGATAGAGGTTGCCAAATGGAAGGTATATATACGGTTGCATTAAAAGAATGAGAGCGAGTGAGTCTCTTGAGTTTTGGAAGCAAATGGAGAGAGAGAGAGAGAGAGAGGAAAGTTCCACTTGTATGATTATGTCGCATATGGAATCTAAAGGACTCACTGTACACACACCAACGAAATGGGTGAGGCTTTTTTCATTTTCTTATTTACAGAATCTTTTGTCGATAGGGACAATTGGTTCAAAAGCAATAATGGACTGTGGAGATGAATTTATGAACTTAGGCACACAGACATTAATGGAAGTTCTTCAGAATAATTTTATTAGTCCATATATTTAAGCCAAGCTTGTAACCGATGATGGAATATATTTTATCGCCTGTATGTCTACATCTATATATTTAGATCAAAAATAAGGTTTATCTCACTTTTGACTTTCTAAATTTCTCATTGCATTGTGTATCATTTTTTAAAAAGAATTAACTCTTTTTCGTTAGTTTATTCTTCTCGTCAAAGAACTTTTTCGAAGATTAAAATGGTAAAAGGGTAAAAAAAGAACCTAAAACTTCCCATATCGAATACCTAAAAAGGATGACCTACACGAATTTATTTATGAAATGCATGAGACATGGGTTCTGTATATATTTAAGTCAAAATCACTATTTATCAAGCTTGTTTGATATTAATCAATACCCATTAAGCAAGTAACCATTCACTTTTATTCTACGCATATATGAGTGACAGTCTTTTCATCCTATTCTTTTTAAGTGCCAACATGATTTATGGGCATTTTCTTTAGTATAGAAGTTTCTACCTGTACTTTTAGGTTCGAGGATTCTCATCTTATCTCTAGAATAACACCACTATATAAATTTAGCGAATAGAATTTATGATATCATCTCAAAATTAGTAGCTCGCACATAGCGCATGTTGGACATCAAGATAATATCTAAAATCAATCTCAGACATATTTTATAAATGTCAATTTAATCTTAAACTTTTTAATTTTATCAATATAGTCATAAATTTTTGCGTGAAATCCCAATGTAATCTTTCTAACCAATTGTTACCCGAAATTGCTAACACGGTGTCTAGTTATGCAAACCATTGTCAAATTAGAAATTTTCTATGGTAATTAACTTAAAGAGCTATATTAGAATTTGGGGTAAAGATTTAAAATTACATTGGTAAAACTAAAAATTTATGACTTAATTAAAATTTGTACAATAGGTTTGAGTTTCAATTAATAACTCTCCCGGATCCTGTTATAGAGTGTTGGATGCGGCCATAAAAGTTACCCTGACTGAACATAGAAAAGTTAACATTCAAATGAAATAATACACCAATCAGCCGCTCTTTTGGAAATTCTACACTATGAAATTTAAAAGGGTCATTAAAGGTTTGTTAAGAGTGACTTTGGTCTTTTATTTTTTTTGTCTTTTAACATTTGATTATTTACGTTCATTTCACATGAAAATGACTATATTGAAATTTCATACAAAAGTTTAGGACTAAATTAATAAAATTGAAAAATTTAAGACTGAATTGACAACTTTATAATACATTTCAAATTGATTGGGTAATTTTTTTTCTAAGACCTTGAATGTGATTCTCACAATCAAACGAACAAGAAAAGGTTGGCTTATCGAGTACTTAAGATGACGAGTCGAACCACCTAGAAGAACATGATTAGACCCTTAACATGCTACTATGATTCGCTGTAATTGGGAAATAATTTTGTCACCGACAGATGAAGTGGCAATTAAACCAGGGGCATCAATTATGTCGATGCAAGGCGTGCTTGACAAGCCAACACGTAGGCGACACTCCTGTGACCTTCTCCGATCTTTTTTACTTTTCTACGTGCTTTTTTCCAAAACAAAGTCAAAAGTTATGCTCCATCCCACACAAAAAAAAGTCAACTAAAGAAAAGTAGAGACATGAAATAAATTTGTTCATGCATCTAATCGATGGAGTCATGAGAAATTGATAGTGTAAATCTCGAAATTTCTTTTGGCCAATCTTTAAATTTAAACCCCACCTCCATTAGTCTAACATGGTCAAGACGTGTCTTTTCCAAAGGAATTAACTTGTTGCACGTGATTCACGTGGGCTCAACTCACATCACTTGTTAGATGAAATTGGCCCGGCTCAAAATCATATAAGCGACAATTAAAATCATTCATGAAAAAGTAGTTCTTTTGGTGGATTTTGAGATAAAATATTACGGAATAAAATGAATTTAGCACCCCAATAAATTTCAACTTGGAATTACAATATGTTGCACTATTTCAATCTACGACGTTATAATAGTTCAATTTCAGTGACAATTAAAACATATAATAATTTATCAAACATAATTCTAAAACCTTTTCAATTGTAAATAACATGTGATATGCTTTTTAATCTTATAATAGTATTTCGTATTTTTGCTATACTAACTTCTAGTTATAATTGCTATAGAGATTACTAATAATATCCATAAATAGATCATTTGTATCTTGATCGTATATAACAGTAAACTAAAATGATGAATTTACTCTAAATTAAAAATCATAACTTAAGCATTAAATTTTTTTTGTATAGTGAATTTTCATTTGTGATTTGCAATTCATCGATTAATGATGAACTATCGGTTAGTAATATGCATAAAATATAATAATAACGATAGTAATCTTAGTCAGATTGATCTAATACAAGAATTTATATCTTATCAGTTAACACTAGAATTACCAATATAAAAATCAATATTTTCTAAGATATCGTCATAAAAGTACATACTTTTCTATGCGCGCGTGTATATGTACATGTGTGTTTGTATATATAATATATGGACACGAAGGCTACTACCATACCTCAAGAAGCTGAGAGGGAACTAGATGCTTCTTAGCGTTAATTTGTCAAGAACATGATTCGTGCCATCTTTCAAATGGCATGTTCCCATCGATCTTGTGATTTTACAAAAGATTATTTCTAGAACAATTTTCACTGACATGACAGAATGTGAATCATGATCAGGTGTTGCTAGTGCTTTTTCTAATCAACTGTTTCTATAGTGGCAGCCAAACAATAAAAATATCCACCTTCCTGACCACCCCAATGAAGTCTAAAATTATAACAAAAGAACTTAATTCAACTGGGTTTGTTTAGTATTGACCCAAAAGATTCAATTAAATTCTAAATTCACTCGATATGTAAGTATTATTCATGCCAACATTCCGTACCAGGTGTCGAAATTTTATGATAATGTCCCCAAGGGGTTGATAGCATTGGTCTCCCCTCCCAGCTGTTTTACTCGAGAGAAAAAAAAAAAAAAAAAAAAATCTACTAGCCTGCCATAAATTTAATTTAATTTCTGTAGTCCAGCGAATCTGATATTATTGTTCATTAATAAATATATAGATAATAGCAAAGTCGAGGTTCAGAGAGAGTTCTCGAGGTACTGAGACGTGGCACCTCTGCCATCTATCGAGTATCGTTATTATTTCTCCGATTTATTGAGACGTTTCGGTCTTCCTTTTGACACATACATCCTTTAACCCAATATCCTTCTATGAGTATTACGTTCTCGTATTTCGCCTTTTATTAGTTTGCTACTTTTTTTTTTTGGTCGGTATTAGTTTGCTACATTGAACAATAACTTATATTGTAAAATTCATGGTCATGTGACTGATAAATCTAAACACAAATTAGTGGATTGACATAGGAGAAAATATACTAAAGGCACGCATGATAATCATTCTATTTTTCTATATATATATACATATATATATATATATTTTTTTTTTTTTTTTTTTTTTTTTTGTTCTTGAGAATGGAACAAAAATCTGTTTAGTAACATAATTATATTTTTCTATTTTCAGAATAAATTTTTCGTCCATAAATAAATTTGAAACACAAATGAGAAGTAAAAACTTCACACTTTTCTATTTCTAGAATAAAAATGAGAAATAAAAAATTTTCTCACTACTCACTCTCACTACTAGCCGGCTTGCTCACCCACTATCGTTTAGTGCCCGCTGGCTGCATCCCACTACCACCGACTGCCTCCCACTACCACCGGCTGATTGCTCAGGGGAAAAATATTTTGTGTCATTATCAAACACGTATTTTTACTCAAAAACTTGTTCGGGAAATAGAAATAATCATAAATTGATTTTTGAAACAAAATAGTTATCATTCGCATCCTAAGTATTGAGCCATAAATTTGTGTAGCTCATCAACGGGATTCTATAAGCTAGTTTCTAATATGGAAGACCTATCAAAATAATAATGTCAACTCATAGATATAATAGGACACACTTATATTAGTGGAACAATATGCATAATTTGATTAACTAGATGTCACATATATAGATAACCAAAAAAAAATAAAAAATGAAAAGGATGAATACAAATGATCCTTGAACTATAACTTAATGTGTATCGTTTCTTGAACTTTTAATTTGTTTAATATAATTCCTAAACTGCCCAATATATAATGTCATTCATGTTATGAAATACATGAATGATGAAATACATGAATGAATATTCATTATATTCATCTTATCTAATGTACTTATTATGATACATTTGTATCATACATTCTAAGTACATCTCCCTATACAATGAACGTCCATCTCCCATATCCAGTACATGTATCATTCAATACATTGATATTAATGATAAGTACATTCTTGTTCTCCTATAAATAGGAGTTTAGTTTTGATGTACAATATAGAATAGAGAATAACAATCACAATACAGTGAAAAATCTAGTTTTCTCTACTATCTCTAGTGTTCACTTGTCTTTCTCTTCTCAATCTCTTCTCTATTATATATTCGCAACGCAATATTTTACAACACGTTATCAGCACGAAAATCTACAGACTGAGTAAGTAATTTCTGTATGCACGAAAATCTACCAATTGAGTAAGTAATTTTTTGCAAAGTGGGTATTCTCTTTATTAATCAACTTATACTTCATCTTCTTCTATCAATTCTTCATTTTTATTTTTATTGGCCCGAAGCCAAATTTCAAATCAAAAAGTATCCTTTTGCTCCTGAAGTAGCGGTGGATATTTGGAAATCCTTTTAATTAATTTAAGGATTTATTTTTACAAGAATTATGGCAAATATTGAAAAGCCCAAATTCCACATCCTGGAAGTGAGTGGAAAGAATTATCTATCCCGATGCCCTCAAGCACAATATGACTGGCAAAATCTCAGACTGCAAGATTTTAAATCAGTGTCTGACTATAATTCTGCTTTATTTGATATTATTTCTCGGCTTGAGTTATGCGGTATCAAACTCGCTAATGCAGAATTATTAGAGAAAACTTTTTCCACCTTCCATGCTTCGATTAAAATCATGATATTAGACTTGCTAGCTCAAAGGCATTGCTTGAAGCACATGCTAACTTTGAGAAAAATACTAGCCATTTTAAGGGCTATAAGCGCAGGCAAGAACATCACCTTAGAAGGGATGGCAGGAAATTTAACCGCCCTATGAAATCAAATTATGGCCTAAATCATGGCAAAGAAAAGAAGCCAAAGAAAGTGATTAATGAAAGTATTTGTCATCGCTGTGGCATGACTAGGCACTGGTCACGTACCTGTCGTACGCCAAGACATTTTGTTGACCTATACTAGGCATCTTTAAATAATACGGGCAAGCGTGGTGAATCTCATGCCATTGAAATCAATCATACTGTCATAACCACTGTTGAAACCAACAATATTTCCATTGGTGGGACTCCTCTTGCTCCTGAAGTAGCAAATGTGAGGACCTCTGATTACTTTGATGAGACATCAAACTGGTGGATGATGATTTGAACTTTGAATTTTATGATTATGATAATTTCTTTTTAGTTGTTTCGCTTTGAATGTATTACTTCTTATTGTTCTTTCATATGGTTTTGAAATGCTTATGAATCTTATATAATATTTATTTGACTCTATAACTAAGATACAAGATGGATTAGCCCCAGAAGTGGCTATATGGCTCAATTGAGGATGAGATATTATGAACTATGCATTGCAGCATTGATATGCAGCGAGTTCACAAGATGCAAGAATGATTAGCCCCAGCAGTGGCTATATACGCATTGCACTCTCTTTTTTTTTCGTCCGGTTTTTTCCCACAGGGTTTTCCGGCTTAAAGTTTTTAATGAGGCAATTAATACATCCATAAAAGGGAGAGATTATAACATTTGTGCTCTGCACTCTTTTTCCCTTTTGTCCGGTTTTTGTCCCACTGGGTTTTTCCGGCTTAAGGTTTTTAATGAGGCAGTATCATTCGGTGCACATTCATAATGAATACAATGAATATTCAAGCGGGAGTGTTATGAAATACATAAATGAATATTCATTATATTCATCTTATCTAATGTACTTATTATGATACATTTGTATCATACATTCTAAGTACATCTCCCTATACAATGAACGTTCATCTCCCATATTCAGTACATGTATCATTCAATACATTGATATTAATGATAAGTACATTCTTGTTCTCTTATAAATAGGAGTTTAGTTTTGATGTACAATATAGAACAAAGAATAACAATCACAATACAGTGAAATATCTGACTTTCTTCACTATCTCTAGTGTTCACTTGCTTTCTCTTCTCAATCTCTTCTCTATTATATATTCGCAACGCAATATTTTACAACAATTCATGATCTTTTAATTTGTTCAATGTGACCATTAAACTTTTAATAAATACTCAATCTACTCCCTGGATTATTATATCACTAGTTTCGATTTAGTCATTAGGTTATCTAATCTAAAGACTAAATTGAATACATATCAAATTAAAAGTTCAAGAAACGATACACATTAAGTAGTATTCAGCAATGGATAAGCATGAATGACATTATAATGTCATTCATGATCTTTTAATTTGTTCAATGTGCTCTCTTCTCGTATTTCGCCTTTTATTAGTTTGCTACATTAAATAATAATTTTTTGGCCAATTACTAGCACATATTGCGAAGCTTAAATGATCCAAAAAATTCCAAAATTGCTAACAAATTTGCTGCATTGTATCCATGTCTCATCTAAAATCAATTATTATAGACTAGTTTTAGAAGTGGGTTCTTTGTCCATAAAATGATATTGAACGTGGCGTAGAGTAAGTAGTATTCAGCAATGGATAAGCATGAGCGCAGAGGATTACTAAGTTAACGGACATGCATGAAGAAAGACTCCATGCATGAACTCGATCAAGAAAGTCAAAAAAGTAAAAGTAAAAGGAAGATAAAGGAGAAAAAAAGAGCATAAAGGAGAGAGAAGAGAGCACGATGACTCACTATGAAATTTAAATATGAAAATAAGAAAATCTCAAAGTGAAAATGCACTGGCATTCTCGAATTTATGTAGTTGGTGTGGTGTTTTAATAGTAAAATTCAATTGAATTACGTAATGAAATTATATTGTAAAATTCACGGTCACATGACTGATAAATCTAAACACAAATTAGTGGAACGACATAGGAGAAAATAGACTAAAGGCGCGCATGATAATTATTCTATTTTTCTATATTTTGTTTTTTTGTCTCTGAGAATGGAACAAAAATCTGTTTAGTAACATAATTATATTTTTTCTATTTTTAGAATAAATTTTTAGTCCATAAATAAATTTGAAACACAAATGAGAAGTAAAAACTTCACACTTTTTTATTTCTAGAATAAAAATGAGAAATAAAAAATTTTCTCACTGCTCACTCTCACTACTAGTCGGCCGCTCACCCACTATCATCTAGTGCCCGCCGACTGCCTCCCACTACCACCGGCCGATTGCTCAGGGGAAAAATATTTTGTGTCATAATCAAACGTGTATTTTTACTCAAAAACTCGTTTGGGAAATATAAATAATCATAAATTGATTTCTGAAACAAATTAGTTATCATTTGCATCCTTAGTATTGAGCCATAAATTTGTGTATTCTATAAGCTAGTTTCTAATATGGAAGACCTATCAAAATAATAATATCAACTCATAGATATAATAGGACACACTTATATTAGTGGAACGATATGCGGAATTTGATTAACTAGATGTCGCATATATAGACAACCAAAAAAAAAACTTGAAAGGGATGAATACAAATGATCCTTAAACTATAATTGAATATGTATCGTTTCTTAAATTTTTAGTTTGTTCAATGTAATTCCTAAACTGCCCACTATATAATATCATTCATATTCTTTTAATTTGTTCAATGTGATCATTAAATTTCTGATAAATACTCAATCTACTCCCTGAATACGTATCAAAAATTCAAAAATTACGATGAACAAATTAAAAATTTAAAAACGATAATTACACGTCAGATCATAATTCATGGATCATTTCATATCATTTTTTCAAACTCAAAACAATAAAGTGACATGAGACACCTTAGCGGATCTTATGATTAACTCCAAAACGGGTTAATTATAGTAAAATCCGATGTCAAAGCGTGCGAGCGCCAAAGCCCGAATCTACGGAAGGGGGGGAAAGAAGGCACCGTTTTAAAATACGACCCTTTGGGAAGAGAGCAAGTGTGGTGTGGGGCCCACCGTGCCTCCCATTCTTCAAAAGCCAGAGCACACTTGAATGTGCTTCCCGCACCGGACGGCGGGCAATTTTTTAAAATTTAACTTCGTTATTTTATCACTCCTTTTTTGTACGGCGGAGATGATGACGTCCACAGGATCCGGCTGGTGGCGACCTTATTTTAGTGCCGCCCCACCGTACGGAGGCCCTGCCGGCGTGTGTCGATTGCCCCCGTCCGCAAGAAGGCCATGGCCAGCATCCCATCATTGCGTATTAAGAAATTTCGCCTCAGTACATGTCAGAATACACCAATCCTCGTACCGCTTCTGTATTGCGATTGGCCGTATCCCACGAAGTCATGCGTATGTGTAGATAGAGAAAAATATAGTTTTAAAATGTTGGTCGTGCTTTTGGAAATTACGACAAAATTATATGTGAGTATATGACATCTGCGTTTTACGAGAATTATGAATGTTGTCGATCTCCATGAGTGGAGAGGAAGGTGAGTGAAGACCAGGGTTGGTGGTGGAGGTCTGTCGCGAGGGGTTGGTGCGAAAGCGGAGGTCGGGATGGTGGTGGAGGCAGTCCTTGCATGGGGGCTGTGATGGCTATCGTTGGAGGTTACGATAAGTGGTGGGTGGGGTAGCGTGGTCGCGCAATTGGACAAAGGAGTGGGGAGGAATCGGACGGCCATCGGACAGCGTTCACGTCATTAATTTGGGGCTAGGAAGGTCCGATGGTACTATACATCGGTACGCTACCCCCGCACCGCACTATATGTCACGGCCTCCCGCTACCCTATACGGCACAACCCCTCATCTCCTTCACCCTCTCTCACCGGGGCCGCCAAAGCCGTCAGAAGACAAGGCACCCCCCAAATAGAGGTTGCTCGACATGGGTGAGGTGGCCTCAAGCCAAGGTTGCCGAGCACGCCCGTCCCCGACCTCGGGTTGAGGTCGTGGAAGCCATGGATGAGATCTCATCCGATGTCCATGGTGGCTGACAACTCCAAATCGATGTTTCCACCGAGCTAAAGTCCTTCACATCGATCAATTTTCAAATGCTACAAATCAAACTTTATCTGGCACTCAATGGACAACTCCATCAATCCCACACAACTCTTAACGAATTTGACCTTTTTGCTCTTGAGGGGAATCAATTGCATCGCCAGGGGGGTACACGACGTGGGCTTTATTTTACAAAAAGACGTTCTCGTGGATCATCATTCGATCCGGTCGCTCTTTACTTTAATGTTCACTCAGCGTTGGTCGTGTTTAAGGTTTAATTAATCCCCACTTTTGGGTTGCATCATCATGACAACCTTGGACCCCAAAAAGTCCGTTCATCTCATTTGCCCTTTTCCTAAGAGAATGTAATGACCTTTTGGAAAAAAAGAAACGAAAAGAAACTTAACACGGAATGATTAAAGAAGCATAACATGGTATCTTCCAATGTGTGGGGGCAGCGGACCTACTTGCAATGGGACAATGGGAGCACAAGGTCAGTGACAAGATAACAAAATCGGTCAAGATCTTGCGTGTGCCGTTACGCTTTTTCTTGCATAATCAAATGCTTCGACTTGGCTACAACAGAGAGCAATCCCGCCATTCGTTAGGACATGCAAAATATAATACGTGCTCCATCGAATCTCTTCTTTTGCAAAAGTAAAGAGTTTTGCAATGACAAATCATAACTAAAGGTAGGCGTGGGTCCAGAGGTGCACAGGACTAGAGATGCAAAATATAAAAGGGGGGAATCAATCGAAAAGGAAGAGTGCATCCATTGGGTCTTGGGTTCATGCATTGACCGGCGATTATGGGTAATTGATTGAACGTAACAACTCGATGCAAGCACACAAATGACTCGAATTATGCCTTCGAACATGACCCAGAGTCGACCTCATGGCGTGTAACATGATCAAGTGGGACTTGCGTATGCACGAATCAATCCCCACCATTCAACCATAAGAAAGAAAGTAACATGAATCTAAGTAGTTTCACAATGCATGAGAGATCTCACAGCTGGAATGCTACACAGATGCAGCATTGCCTTCCCGTCAAACGTGCTCGTTTTATAAGATCCACTACTCTCTGTCAACATCAACTACCCTACATCAACGCGTTAGAAGCTGATTGCTTTATTCAGATTGATATGGTTTAACTTCTTCTCCTATGTGAGAGTGAATTTGATCTAATGATTGAATTGCATCAACCAGGCTTGTGTCGAACCCTCTCCCTTTTCTCATGCAAAGAGAGATTCGTGTCTGTTTTATAAAGAAGTCTGTTATATATACCAACTTCATAATTTCTAAGCCGCCTTATGGATGTCGATGCTATACATTTGAAGCCACAAGCATGTTTGATGTCCGAAAATAGAGCAGTATGGCCAGCAAAGGATTTGACATTATATTTACCGAATATGAACAGTTCGCGCCATTTGCCCAGAAAGAACAATTTGAGCATTGGCAGTATAGGAGACAGGAATGAACAATTTAATGAAGGCTACAATTGATTCTCAAAAACTGACTCTAAACCTCATGTATGGGGCTACTTACACCGACACCTAACAAAAAAATCCAAGTAGCGATTCTATGAAACTGAAACGCTTCCATCGGGCTGCTGTACGCTCAGTGGTTTTCCTACAAACAAAAGAATATCATTCAATTCAACACAGGTAAGATGCACCAGACTATGTACAATGAAAGGATATAAACACGTAACAATATCGTGAACTTGAACTTCTGAGCATGGATTTATTCCACAACAATGGTAATGGACCTGATCCTAGACAAGCTTGTAGCGTTTTCACAGGCAAGTGCATGTGAGTGTTCGGGTGCATGCATATGTCTGGGTATATCTATGCATATCAGGAACACAGGCAAGGTTTTCGAGCCTTCCAAAAGCAAGCACTGAATAGCACCCTTGAGAAGATATGCATATATTCCATTTCTATCTCCCTGAATTGTTGTTACATATTGGACCTCTCAAGACATTGCACACAAATGCAAGCTATTGTTCTCTATCTAATGCCTTGAAAAGAACAATGTGGCACAGCTTGTAAGACGTGACATAGTCCAATAAGTGAGATTATCATTTATATAGGAAACAAATCTATTCTGACAATCGATAGAAAAATGTTACTGGATGATACGCACGAGATTCATATCTTCTAATGATCCAGCAATATGTTTTGGGGGACTTTAGCTCCCCACCTTATGGTTCTGCCCAAGCCAGAAGCTGGGTTATCAGCCCAGCGTCTGGCTTATTGTTTATGGATTTCCACTAAAAAGGTTGTAATGAATTGGAAAAAAAATAAAAAATAGCAAGATTATAATTAAATTGCAAGGAATTGAGGTGTCCACTGTCCCATAAAAAAATTAGTTATGATAAGAGCTATATTCAATCATATATAAGAGGCAAATACCAAAGGACAAACAAAAACATATTCATAGTATGACTTTTACAAGTTTACCTGAGTCACCAGCAAAAGAATAACCATTGGGAAAAGTTCTGCCTTTCATTAACTGAATTGGAGCATCCTGAGGCCTCAAAGTAGCATCAGCAGATAGATAATTTGATACTTTTGACGGTGGCAAAGATACTGCAGAGATATCTGAATGTAATGATGAACTTTTCGGGAGAACAGGGTCAGGTTCTTGCAGTAAAGGCGATGGCTGTGCATCTCTCAGTTCCTGAGAATAGAATGAGCATAGCTACTTTCTCTTAGCAATTTTTGCAAGTTAACGCCACCGCCTCACAAACAATGACATGTTCGCTATTTGAGAATGCAAAATCAGAGCAATATGGTAACATTATATCATTTAACACTGGCACTATGTGGACTGGTGGAGTTTGATCTTACAATACCATACATAGTTCTTAACTAGCAAAGGCAAATGAAAAGGGGATTTTCTTTGCTAGTTAAAATTAAACATCTTCTGAACAGAACACTTAATTGGTTGGGGGATACCAAAGTCCCCACATTCGGTGATATCACCATTAAATAATACACTTCCTCAATACCCAGAAAGTTGAATATTGTACTTCTCACATTTTCAAAGTCAAACTAGCCAAGAGCAGAATTCATAAAGCCAGAGTGATCAACAAGGTTTTGTGTCTATGTGCGGACTGCAACAATTTGCATTATAAAGGATCTGCCTCATAGCATCACGTATGCCTTTACAAATACTACAAATATCACATGACTAGTATATGCAAAACAGAGGATAACACAACAGGCTATTAACATAGCAGCGGCATTAGGAAATCAAGCATCATCATAACATTAAGCGAAACAAGCCACAAGTAATCAGACACTTGCTCAGGTTCTAAGAACAAACAAGAAATTAATAATTAAACAACCTATTTCCCATGAGTAAAGAACTCTTTTGAGGTCAAGCCTGCATTCACATCTTATACTCACCAAGTCATCAAGAAGCCCATCAGTTGATGTCATGTAATAAAGATGGCTGATAGCTGATCGGAGACGATTGTTTCTCTGAGAGTAATATATTTTGGTAGCCAGTGGCGAAGGAGTACCTAAAATCACCACCACCATTAGTTAGTCTTACAAAACCAAAAATATTTGCAATAGGAAACTGAAACAGTATCTTGAATGAAAATCCTCAAAGCTCCTCTAGAGAAGTAACTTTGGCTTTATATCACATCTTACCTCATGAAATGAACAATTACGGTGTACTCCCCCCACAGAAGTTAGCAAATTACAGCACAGCCAGACTATCATACCTTGTGTCAATTGGCTATTTGTACAACTTTGCAAGGGATTCTTATAGCCGCTAGCACAACCACTCTTTGCTTCTTGTTCCGGAAGTGATTCTTTTTGGAGATCCCTACCTGGCAACATGCAACAAAATGTTAATTATTATACCATTGAATATACTGTTGAATCATGCACCCTATATCAGCTTTAGACATATTGCATAGTAGTCCAAATGACCAAGCACATATTTTTCTCAAACATGTGATAGTATTAATAAAAATAAAAATAAAGGACAATGGCCTGTGTTGTAAACTTTAATATTAGCAAGAAGTATTTCGTTGCTTTCTTGTCAGAATTTACAATATTATTCAAATTTCGGAAAAATATGAAAAATATATGTGAATCTACATATCATTTGAGTGTTGTGAAAGTTTCAAGAGTTTCTGATTTCAAAAAAGTCAAAGTGTGTGAGCAGCAAGATTTAACTTAGGTCAAAAGCAAAAGGCAAAAGTCAATCCAAATAGGCCTTTTCAAAATGACAAAGATTAAGCCTTCAAATTGCAATTGCTGTCCTGCTATATGTGGTTGGTCACGTGGATCATCTTTAAGAAATCACTCGATCTTGTAGCGTGTCCTCAAAGATTCATGCACTTTCGATACTGAAAATTCTAAATTTCTCAGATTTCTTACCTATCCTCTCACCAGTTTTAATGGAACATAACATACTCGAATAAGTAATCCAACTTTATTTGGAAGACTTTCATTTTCTACTCATGTATACTTCACTAAATTTGGAAGGCAAATCATTTCGCTCTCTCATCCAATTATGTATAAATTGAGGAACTTGGGTTCCGTATTAAATGCTGCAAAAGGTTTTGCCGATTAAAATGCAAAAGATCCTTTAAAAATCCATTAATTATTTTGCAGGAGTCTTTTGCATTACTTCATGCAAGCAAAGGCCACATCATGCACCTCCCAGTATTTGGCAGTTTAGCCCTTTAACGCCACATCAACTTCCAAGTATTCCTCCATTTCCATCCATCCCCTCTTATCCAAACCCGAAGTAAAGCCTCCCTCTCTTCTACTCTCTTTCATCTTTATGGCCAGTTATATGTTACTCCCTTTCTAGAATTTTTGTGATCTAAAGACTGTAACCGTACATATAAAGTGAGCCACAGAACAACGATGCATGTGCTTGGTTTGAAGTCCCATTTCTAAAGAAGAGAACTAGGCTGCCACGATGGCCTTATTACAAAGTGTATATGGTAGTCAATACTAGACTGGTATATGCTACTTAACCTTCGGTAGTTCGTTACTTCCTGCCAGACTCAATCATTACACACTCTAATTCATCTAATATGTCACATGAGTTCCTTCCACATTTGCAGTCTTATGATTTTTATTTACTTGACCTTCACATCTTTCACCCTATGGGTGCTCCAAGAAGAAGCGTACTCCGAAATTAATGCAACAGTCTTACCCATGCCATAATTTAGCTACAGCAATGTTTTTTAGAGTTTTCAATTTCTAAGCTCAAAGGCCTTAATTTGAAATCAACCCCCGAAAGTTCACTCATTGGTACAGGAATGGACTTATGTGCGTGATTTAGTTGCACAATTGCAATTCCCCGGGACATCAAACGCAAAATAGTTTCGTGATTGGTCCACCAACTCAGGTTTCGACTTGTCTTGCACAATCCACAAGATAGATGGGTTATTTCACCCACCTAAAGTTTATCCATTTTTGTTTTGTAAACTTATAGCTTCTTTTGGCATGTTTCATTATTCTTTTGGCATGTTTCACATAATGACTCATTGTAGATCAATAGACCTGCTCTTGAGGAACACTAGGAAGTTTAAGGTATTAGCGTCAATTTGGTTTTATTACTGGTCTATTGGATGATGAAGCTTTGTTGTTATTAGGTAACTTATTGATTTTTTTGACATTCTGCTAACCGAAGTTTCAGGCGAACAAGGAAATATGATATTTCAGTGATGTTTCTCTTTTTTGAATTTTCTGCTTTGAATAATTTATCACAATTTTTTATGCTTGTTGGCAACATTTAACTCTGGTAAAATCTATCTGCATTTTGCATTTGAAAGACAAAATATAAGAGTAAATTAGAGAACGGTTTTCCTTCCCAAGGAGATTAAAATATGAAAAGGCCAAGTCATAGAACGTTATATCTAATATACTCTCAGGTTAGAAATCATCCACAACCCCTATTTATTTGTAAAAACCACTTCAAAGAACAGGACCCAAATGTTACAAGAATCTCCTCCGCTTCACATAACGGAACTTGAATATTATTGTCAAAGCAAATGACAAATATCTGACAAATGTGAGGAAAAAAAAAGCTATCACATAAACCAAACACAGCCAATCACATGCATAAGATCAAAAGATCATAACAAAGAAAAAGAAGAGGCATAAGAAGTTGAATTATGGACCCAAATAACAGTCAGTTTTGTGATCAGATGTAATCATATCCAATAAATAATAGAAAATTAAAGGCAGTCAAAATTAGATAGAGCTTGGCAGAGTGATGCAGGCTAAAACAATTAATAGGTAGATGCTTCTCTTCTAGTTTCTAAAGCTAAAGAACTCGTTTTTGAACTCCTCATCTATTCTCCATGGTAGAAAAGCAGTCAATTAATCAAGCATTCAAACACTAGAAGATAATGAAATTTCACCACTGTTAAGGAAAGAATCATTTCTTGGCAGAAGATGGTCAATCCAAAAGTTATGCATGCCAGATGTCAGGAAAGAAATTCCTAAATTCAAGACTAGCTAGCAAATTCAAGCTATGAACATGTACTTCTAGTGATACCAGAATCTGTTTCTTGATCATCTGTTTCTGACATAGTCTCCCCTGCTATCCTACAAGAACAAAATATAATTCAGATATCACAACAAAGAAACAGAAGGATGAGACACTGACAAGCATGTCAAAACATTCTACAAATAAGTATACATTTTACTCATTTAAACTCTTATTCAAGTAGTACATATTGAGAAAGACATGTTTCATCTGCCTACACCTTCACACACAACACGAGCACCAGATGACCTTTACTGAAATGAAGATTGCACAAATTGTTTTGTTGGCTGGTGAATACTGCTTAGATTAACAAGTTAACATGTGAATGAAGAGATGAAACAAGAATGGGATCATACAATCTAGAACGTTTCACAGGAGGATGCATTTGACTTGCTGACTCATCAGCATTTTTAGGGATAACTCCTGGATCATCTTTACTTCTTGAAACAACTTGACTAGCTGAATTTCCTGAAGTAAATAACCTCACATTAACAATTCAGTCTGTAAAAAGTTCATATATTGATAATGCATCATGAACAAATAGACAATTTTAATGAGTTTTAAGTCCCCATATCAAGAGGAGACACAGCAGTTACAAAAGGATCCATGCAGACAGGCCATGTAAATAGACAATTTTAATGAATTTTAAGTCCCCATATCAAGAGGAGACACAGCAGTTACAAAAGGATCCATGCAGACAGGCCGTGTGATGACCCTTACAGCATTTTTTGACACATAAACAACTAGATAAATAAACCCTAGAGAAACATAGAAAGTGATGTTTCCAAAGTGTTCTATAATGTTTCTCTCTTTCAATCAATGCAATAGGAAGGCGCTCACATTCTTTGATAGCATAGTTGGCAAGAGAATTATTTCAACCCAGGTTTAAGTCACCTGTAACTCATTTCCTCTCCCACCCACTCTTATTCCAATCAGTGTCACCGAGAATCTTCACCTATTGTTTGACCATTCTAGTGCAGCTTGTGGATAATTATATCAATGAAACCAGATTCATATTTGAGTTCTTGCTTTGATGTGCTTCCATTTATAGTGAATATATTCACTACCCTCTGAAGAACAAGAGATTATCCAACGGTATGATATGTGAACAAACACATAAGGAAATGCAATGTTAATCTATATGATACTAAAAGCCCAAGTAGATTACGCTGAAAATTTTGTGTAGGTGCATCACACTTTAGGCCAATCAACATGCAACTCTTAGATTTAGCTTAAAGGATGATGTGTGTGGAAAATTTATTAAGGAAATGATTAACAAGAAGAAAGAGACAGTTCCAAATAGAATTAGAGAGAGAAACACAACATTTTCATTGTTGATCATCTAAGTGCAAACTAAAAAGGAGTTACCAGTTTATACAGATCCAGTAATGCCTACAACTAATTAATCCAGTTCACCCTTCACATTGTTCAAACAGCTACCTCGTGTGCATCTTGTGCATTCAAAAGCCTGAACTTCATCATGCAAAGCCACTTCTTCTTCTTCTTTGAGAATTCCTATTTATTCATTCTGAGTCATTAAGCCATCAATGTGGGACAAAAATTCAAGTCCAAGTTTTCTCCGTTATAATTACTGGTACTTCTACTTTGACATGGGACAAAGAATGAAGCTATTTTAACATACATCAAATTCCTCCCCCTTCAAGACCATTGTCCTCAAGGGTTTCTCCTATGACCATGATTCCGAAGATTGAGTTCATTTGAGTTTCTGATACTGAGAACATACTGCTGAACAAAGGTCCTATGAAATTAAGGCTTAGATTAGTGACTTGCTTAGTCACCAGGTATTCAATTCTAGAAGCTTTGTTCTGCAAAGATGGATGCAGGAGGTATTTTTTGGTGGCATTTGGCTAGTTCACTTAAATTCACCATGAAGATTTCCGATTCCTTCTATTAGTCCTTGGCAAAGTTTAAAGCACAAGTTGAGGGCCACAACTTCATTCTAAAGGAAGTACTCCCATTCAAAGAAAGTTATGATCTTGTCATCTCATATTTAATCTAATATGTAATATCCTATGATGAAATGGTGATTTTTTCTCATAAATATCAAGCAATTCAAGTTCAAGCCCAAGCTCATTTTTTACTGGGCAAAATCAAGCTCAGTCAAGTCAAGTTGAGACAATCTTGAAAACATTGGAAAACATTTCAAGTTGAGTTGAGCAGGATAAAGTGATACTTGATCCAGCTCAAGTTGATCTTCAAGAAGCCAATGAGTCAAGTAGAGTTAGAAAATGCACTTGAATTGCCTTAATGCAGCTCACTTATACCGCATAATTAAATATATTAGCTGAATAAAACAAAACTTCGGTTAAGATGCATTTAGTCAAAGATGAGCATGTACATGATCAAGAACTACTAGGAACAACAGTAAACTACCTTTGACCTCCAAACATAAAGAAGGTGATTGCCGGTTTCCATTATAACGAAACTGTGATTCAACAGTGATGGTATTCTTCACAAATTCATAATTTCCTTGCTCTCCAACAGTGAGTCCCTGCTCTAATAGCAGATAAGGATGCAAATGAAAATTGTCACCCCTAAGGAAAGTTGGATGATTAACCATCATTGTCGTCATGATAAAATTAGATTCATCATTGTAATCTTAACAAAACCAAGAGCATCAAGGCGAAATAAAAAGCCAAGGATCATCTAATACTAATTACTAAATCATTTCATTTCCATTAAAGAGAAGCGAATTTCTAACAAAGAACAGATTTACTCTAAGCTTTAAGCATAGAAGCATGCATGCAGAGAGAGAGAGAGAGAGAGAGAGGATACTGGGAGTGGTGGACTTTTTCTTCTCCTTCCTAGGTGGTCTTTTGCCCCTGCCAGTGCCATTAGGCTCCAAAACAGCTTCTTGTGTAGAATTCAATAACCTACAGGTATCTGAAAAAACAACGGAGGAGTGAACCAAAAAGTATAACAAGACCCAACAGGTTAGGATAATCAGTAAAAGCCTTTTCTCTATAATTTAAAAACCTCCATAATTCTGAAAATTTTAAAGAAAAAACCTTGGTGTGAAGAAAAATAAACAGCTACAGCCAGCAGCTTAAGCTTATCAATTAAATGGTAGGGAGTGCACTAAGGCTATCTAGAAGTGTCAGCCCATGTATTGCATTAGCCAGTGGATCATAGAGACTTGCTAAAAGAGTAATAAGAATAAGGAGAATGGGATTCACAATTCTAAGAAATATCAAGACAAGTGATACAGCGATTCGAGATGGTATGGAGAAAAAATCTAATGTCAAGGGAGTTGTACCACCAGAAGAGGTGAGAATTCTACAAGGAAGAAAACAAAGAGATTTTCTGATCTTCTCATCATGGCAACAGTAGAGTAAATCCAGTCCACTCAGATTAATCATCAGATAAAATCAGACAAAAGGAGAAGATGATTGAACAAGATAAAACCAGACAAGATATCCAGATTGATTAAGAGTCATAGACAGCATGGCACACCTAGAATCCTCAATTTAGCAGAACACTTTTGCCAAAAGTTTCTCTTTATATGACAGATAAGCAAAATAAATTAACAGAATCCCTCAATGCTTCACAAAAGTCAGGTTCAAACCTGCATGAGCCATATATTGACTGGCCTTGATTGGCTTCTTACATGCATTGCAACATACCTGCAGAAAAAATATTGCCTTAAGATGAAAATCCATATCTCGTGATCATCATCGAGCAAAAACAATCCTCACTGTTATGTTCAAAAAAACCGACAGAAAGTGGATGGAAAGTACAATCACACAATTGAGAAAGCAGCAATAAAGCAAAATTATTTAAAGAAAAACCTACTGTAAAGAAATATTGAGATAATAGATTATGAAGCCAATTCAAAACATAAACTTGAATCTGAAGGCAAATATTGTCATAATCTGCTCAATCTGAAGTCTTTGTTCTAACATATTTCACCACTGTGCCTCATATCAAACCCAAGCAAGAGGAACCAAAGGCAAAGTGCAGCTCTCCTCATCAATAAGGGTAGTTGCAGTGATGTACATAAACCCAGGAAAAAGCAAGAAATGCACAGGTAAGTCCTAATAAAAAAGTACAAAGAGAAAATGCATTTCCGAACCTTACCAAATGCAGTTGATCAGCCATAGGCTTCAAACCATATACATGCATGTCTGCATTGACAAAGCAGAAACCACAAGGCAATCAGATCATCAAAACGAACAAAAAATCAAAACAAAATAGCACTTAACAAGTCACAGCACTTGCACGATTAGATGCTACAGAATATGTTCTCTATATGTTTTCTTCATTTGTTAAGATATACTAATCCATCGTCCAGCCTGGTGGCTTTGGGAGCTTCTTTCAAACCCTAGGTTAGGGGATTGAGAGTTGGGAAGAGGGTGGGAGAGAGAGAATGACGTACATACAATCTACCCAATAAATAGCTGAACGAATGCGGAGAACATAAAAGTTCTGATGTGAACAGCTACATGCTAAAATTTTCTCCTTCCACTTTCTCAACAGGCTTTGGCAGCAAAGGTTGTCCATGCTCTGAAAAGCTTAGATTCTGTTCTTGTACCAGCCTTGATCCATACACTATATAACCCATGACGTGTTAACTAATGGTACATCTGGATTGTCTTTTATTTTTTACTCTTTACTTAATGTAAATCTTACAACTCACACAGATTTAACTTCTTTTGACCCGAAAAATCTAAAACTTTCAAAATATAAAAATGTTGACAAAATTCGCATATAAATTTTTGAAAATTGGATAATGTTTTAAAATTTGGCATAAAGACAATAAGGTAACTTTTTCCTAATGCCTAATGCTAAACAAAAAAACCTCTAATGTAACTTGTGTTTGAAAAAAAAAAAAAAAAAAAAAAAGAGAAAGAAAGAAAGAAAACATCTTCAAAGCATGAATAACTCGAACAAGAGATAAAAATATGCTACAAGGACACATGGATACAGTGTCTCTTATGGCAAACCAGGTGATCCAAGACAATGTATGCAAAATTCCTGCAAGGGGCAAGAAAGATGACTTCGCTAGACAGTATATATTACAATTTAAAAAGTTAGAAAGTAATTATCTAATAACTCCATATTCTTATATAGCAGTTATGAGCATCCAACATATAATGACTTAATATCCATACCAAACTCTTTCTCCTGATTAAGCTGCTTGTTGCTTGAACAATATTTGCCAAGATCAAGAAGAACAAAACAAAAAGATGAAGAGACTCAGCTGTTCCATGGGCCAAGTCGAGATACTTCTGGTCAAGAAATCACTTTTTTTTAATGTCTTCCAATTTTACCCTATAAAATCAATCTCGCACGCTGTTGGATGGTACTCAGGTTCCTTACATTTTCATCATTGCGATTCTATTGTGGAAGTTATATCCATGCTACCTATCATTGTTCTGCAGTAATCTCCATTTAAAAGGTAACCCAAAAATCAAACTAAAAAGAAGAAAGCCGCAATTCATATAGTATTCCCAATTGAGTGGGTCAACCAAAAATTGAAGAAAAAAAGAAGAAAACGATGACCTTGTTTCTGACGAAAAGAAATATCAACTATTGAGCAGGCAACATACACCACCTGATGGCATAAGTTTATATAAGAATGACTTTGCTAACTAGCCCACTGCCACTCCACTACCCCATTATCGCAACGAAAATAATAGCCAACAATGCAAACATTCCATTGCAGCACTGTGTATACTAGAAGAATTACCTTCCTCATCGAGCAAATTTGCTTCATCAGCCTCACGAAATTCCTTAAAAATGTGCTGAGCCAATAATTTCTGATGGCTAACTTCCTCTTCTGAAGTTGGGCAAAAGAATTCACAAACAGTCAACAACTAAAAGAAAAGGCACCAATATCAGACTGTATGAAAATCAAAGTAGCACCAAATGGGGTCTAGAGCTCCATGTCAATTTTCTTGAGATACGATGGCAGAAATGAAGAGTAAAATAGTTTGAGAACAAAGCGCCGGTGAAGGTTCTCGTTTCAGCCTAGGAGGCACCGTAGGTGAACATTTAACCATTGACAACTTGCAAAAGAACGGTGAAAACATGCTAAACATATGTTGTCTGTACAAAGTAGCTTAAGAGACGATTGAGTTGGTCATCTATTACTCCATTGCCAATGGTCTAGACGCTTGTGGTCCATGAGGGCAATTCTGGGTATACAGCAGAAAATTGCAAAGACAGTTGAAGAATAGTTAAAAGTGTGCACCGCTATGCAAGTGTGCAAAAGAAAGAGGAAGTTGATTAATATAATTCCTCTAGCTTTGATTTATTTGGAGAGAAGGGAACAAGAGGGTTTTTTATGGCAAGGGAAGTCGCTTGTGTTCCATAAGGAATTCGTGGTTTTAGTAGTTATCTACAGTAAAATTGAATTCATTTCACCAACAGTCAGGTCTTGAAATAAATGACATATCAGATTAAGTGGACTCAATCTCTCATAGATAACACTTTATATGGGGAAGCACACCTTGACGCCATTTGAATGGAAGCTTTTTGTTCTCCCTAATAAATAATAGAACAATTTGACAAGAGAACAACTGATTATTTACTTGTAATTACAAGCAGCATTTCAACAAAACTTCTAAGTGCTGCTAACATCTACCAGCAAGCCATAATATATACATTCCTACTTGGACAAAATGCTCCGTACATATAGTGCTCCCATTTACACATTTGTCAAGTTGCTTGTAATTATTTCCCGCTCATGACTATTATGACAAAATAGCATGAAACCATGCCTATGGAGATACACAGCAATTCTATTCCCATGTATCAATCAAACTCATTATGAAACGGTGCAGTACAAATTGCATATTCATCTCAGAGAAGTCTGTTAGTCTGGATAGACACAGTTGTGATAGCAGACCTCTAAGCTGACAAAAGGAAAGGAATTTCAGCCCCATGCAATTGGTCAAACTTCAACACAGGCCTATGTACTGTCATTCATACATCAAAAAGTTAATTCACATAATCCCTCCAGATCTTTTTGCCCCAGGCCAATCAGAATAACCATTCAAAAGCATACATGATGATTGACAGCTTAATGAAACTCCTTGTTAGTGCCATGGAATAATTATCGAACGGTGCTCAGGACAGGGGCCATGCTATATGCAGCCAATATGTACCTGCTGTACTGGAGAAACCGCCTCCCGCAAGAACACGAGCCAAAACGGCCATTTTCCCACTCCCAACTGGGCAAACCATTGAGACTGGAGGGACGGTCTAACATATATCTGCACATCGAAATTAATAGTTCAGTTCATTTCACTAATCTACACATTCAAGAAGCTGTTTATGCAAATCACCTTGAACATGTATGAATGAGAAATCCACAATGCTTATGGCATAAAACTGCGCTCATTGCGCTAAAACCAATTTAAATTATGGAAGTCTCATACAAGAACAATGACATGAATGCGTTGACCTGTGATTAGGCCGAAAAACACGACTACCATCATTTATCCGGTGAGAAATTACGAAACTCGACATCTAAAAGCTCACGATTCGGAAAATCAAAGCACGCAGCAGCACAGAATGCACATATTAAACAAAACAACTAGTTCCAACAGACAAGCATGCAACTTTTTGATCACACCATTCCTCCCGAGAATCATCACGGCCAAAACAAACAAACATTTTCCACAACTCAACCCGCAAATCATATCCACCGCGCCAGAGACGCCCATCCATCCAACCGAATCAGCTCCACAGAACAGAACGGAAAATACCTCAATCCGCACGAACTCCAGCTCCCACCGACCGCATCAAAACCGCGACCCCGCGAAGCGAAACGAGACGACGCCGATCGAGCTCCCAAACCAGCCAAGTGCGAAGAACCGATAACCGAAGCAATGTGCGTCGGAACTAGGCCGGGGGAAAGCGTCGCCGGCGACGGAACCCTAGGGGAAGAGAGTGGACCGGGAATCGCTGCCGCCGCCGCCGCCGCGTCACGGCATCCCGATTCGTCTCCGGTGCGGCGGAGGATCGCGGGTCGCTCTCTCTCTCTCTACGATTCTAGAGAGAGAGAGGGAGGGAGATGAAGAGAGAGAGAGAGAGATTGAGAAGGTTTTGTTCTGGGAGGGATGAATGTCGCTGGCGTTTATATTGTTTTGTGCGTTAGCTCGTTATCGTGATCCTCGCCGCACCGTACCGAATCTCTGAAACTTTGAAATTTGGGTTAAAAAAAAAAAAAAGGAGATCTTGTTGTCCTTTTTTTCTTTTTGGATTTTATGAAGTTTCTTTTTAATTATTTCAAAAGAAATTAATAAAAAAATTCAACATTCTATAATCCTCATTGGTCTGGGCCTTATGGTAGTAAAATCGCTTGGTGGCTTGTTTAAATCACTTTCAAAATATTAAAGTAATTTTTGCTTTCTAAGTAGATAATTCAATTCACAGGAAAAGTGTTGATCTACGTGTCGCGCGCATGGTCGTAGGTTAATTATGATGGGAGAGAAAGGAGTCTTGTTTTGGAAGGAATCGGGTGATCATTGATGGACACAGTATGTAGTTGCTAAACACGTGTTAATTGGATGGTTGCATGATGAAAAGATGGCAATTGACGGCTTTGAAATCATTTAAATAAGGGTAATAGCGGAATATCCAAAGAGCGAGACAAACATGGGTTTTGTGAAAATATTGGTGTCATTATTACATATAATAGGATGATTAGATACCGAATGTGTAAATAAGGTGAAATTAAAGTCCTAATGTCACGCCCCAAACCTCGGGCACGCAACAACCCCTTTCTTGGTCAATAGAAAGCGATGTCCCAAGACTAGTCACCAACCCTTTCTTTTAATTGCACATGCGAAAGCGTATAATAAAATCCCAGACAACACAAATATGAAATAGAAAAGTATAATACAATTTTCACCAAAACACTTTTCATAAACAAACTAGTTTATATATAGAGACCAACTCTAAGGTCTATGTACAAGAGGTTTATCTCCAAAAAGAACTACTGAGCCATCATTCTCCTAACCTTTCCACCTCAAACTCTGGGTTCTTCACACTAGAGACCTGAAAAGATTAGCCCACGACAGGGTGAGACGATGTTTTGGCAAGTTCATCCATTAAACCCCGATTAGTACACCTAAGGGTGTGCAAAAGAACCGGGACCCGCCCGGACCGCCCGAAACCAGACCAGAACCGATTCGGTTCCTAGTTCCAATTTATGGAAACCGATGGGTACTGATCCAATTCCCGGTCCCATGGGCAAATCCGCCCACTCGGACTGGACCAATTATATTATAATAATATATTAATTTTTAATATTAAAATAAATTCCGAAATTACTAATTAGCAAATCTAAATTTTAGGGCTCCATCTCCTCTAATGGTTTCCATGTTTTAATAAAAATTTAGTAAAGTGTATAAGCTACTTTTCAACACCTCAACAAATGGCTCATTCAAAGAATACTTTCGGGACTCACATATGACACTATGTTCAACGTAGAATTGTTTCTACAAAAAAAAAAAATCAGTAAACCAAATATTGTAAGAGATTGAGCATTGTTAAAGGATAAAAGAAAATATGATCTACATATGACAATCATCCAAAATCTTGAATTTAAAGAATATTTTAGATTTCAACTAAAATGATTCAAAAATAGGAAGAAAAAAAAAAAACCTATTTCTCTTCTTTTTTAGTGTTTTCCAATAAAATAAAGAAAAATGATACCCTTAATTAAGCCGATTCAATTTAAAGAAAAATATTACTCGATATGAAAAGTACTCACGACGGGATTTGGAAAACGATATTATTATTGGTGAAACCGGTTCCATGGATCCACCCGGGAACCGAACCCGACCGACGGTCCGGTTCTTGAGTGGATCTATGCAACAATGGGTGGTTTCTGGTTCCAATTTTTTGGAACCAGTCCTTAGTGGGCGGTTCTTGGTTTTAGGCTGAGAACCGCCCACTTGGACCATGCACACCCCTAAGTACACCAACTCAACTCAGGGTATCTCTCCAAAACTACCCTCACAAACAAAACCACGACTTACAACCAACAATCAAATAGTCGGTTCGCATGCAACCTTACCTGGTATGCCATACTCAACGCGTTATCGATTCATACGTGCATACCATAAACAATGTGATCAACTCATACATAACTAGAACCAAGGATGCCATGATTCTCATACGCTTTTGCACTTTAGTGCGCCACCTATCACGTATCAATCGATCACCTAGGTCCCGATTATAAGGTAAAATTGTTATGACACGTCCCATACTGTGCCACAAAATTTTACCTCATAATAAGACGTGGCTAAATCACTCTTTCAAGCAATTAACAAAGGTCCTGATTATAAAGTCAAATCGTTATGACACGTCATATACCGTGTCACACAATTTTACCCCATAATCCGGCGCATTTACTTAATCAATCATGCGTTCCAATTGATTACGGCCACACAGGCACAATCTATCCAACACACGGCAATACGGCCACACATGCACAATCTACCCGACACACAGCAATACGGCCACATAGGCACGGCCTACCCGACACGCAGCTACTTAACACACAGCGGTCTTCTGGCGTAACCAGGCATCGTCTCGCACCATCGAGCATAGCTACGTCTACCTCAAGACGGCTTTCCACATAGGAGCATCGGTCCAACTTCTGCTACAACCGGAATCCGTTGTCAAGGGCTTTCCACATAGGAGTATCGCCCACTTGACACACAGCGGGGGACGGATCAATTTAGTGATCATGCAAACATACCACCTCAAATCACTTTCTCATAAAAGCGGTTCATTTCCAATGTCCCTCGGACAAATCATATTTTCCCTTTTTAGAACTCCACGCAATTCATGCGGATGTCCATGCAATGACACATCAAATTCACCTCATAAAGTAAAAACACGTAAAACAAGGCAATTTTTCGCATTCTAGATGAACAGTACGCGTGAACAGTAGTCTGTGAACAGTATCGCGTGAACAGTACATGTGAACATTAACTTGTGAATAGTGTCCCGGGAACAGTGAATTTCTAGAATTAAATAAGTAATAAATTAAATTTAGAAATCATTAAAACATTAATTAAAGTAAACAATCGATCAATTAAAGCTAAACATACTTAATTAAGCACATAAGCATCATTAAGCAAATAAAGCGAGATTAAGCTAAATTAATCTTAACCATTTATCTAACCACCTATCTTAGGACTAAAACAACTTAATCAAACCTCCTAAACTAGAATTAACTCTAACTAAACCAACCTAAGTAAGTTTAGGCACTAATCGATGAATTATGAGCTAAACTCACCCGTTAAGCGGGCCGGAGACACGGACACAGTGGCAGCAACGGAGGCTATGCACGGGGACCTCAACCACGATGATCCAAGGTGGTCCCAAGGCTGAAACAAGAGCCACAAACTCTGCCTCTCACTGCAACTCTGGAAAACTGGACTGCATGAGGAGAAAATGAGTTGGGCAGCTGGTCAGAGCTCTGGTGAGGGGTTGGCCGACGACCGGCGGCACCTGGGGGTCGAGGGGGACCTGCTGGTGGATGGGCTGGGTGGAGCTTGGGTCGAAATGGGAAAAAACGGTTGAAACAAGCGAAACAAGAGGAGCAGTACTGGTCTAGACGGTTCGTCGAGCGTTGGCTTCTGACCCGCCCACTAGCGAACGGCCAACTCTAGGCGGACGGTCTGGATGTCCTAAGCACGATGGTGAGTGGCACAGGAGCTGATTCGCACGGAAAGCCAACAATTAACTCAGGTTTTTTTAGGAAGGTCAGTTGGAGCAGAAATAGGAAGAAAAAGAAACAAGGGAGAGAGGGCTGCTCGGCTTCGATGGTCTGAGGAGGGACGGTCGACGGTGGCTGGCTAGCTTCTCTACTAGTCTTGAGCTCTCCAACAACAACAACAACAATGGAGAAAGATGAGGCAAGAAGGAGGAAGAAGGCTGCTGTAGCTGGAAATGAGAGGGGGATAAGGGCCCTCAAAGCTCTCCAAACACTTAAGTGCTGCCCCCACCATGCTCAGCCCTATCCACAACCACTTTCTCTCTCCCAAATCTTCCTTAGGAAACTTCCCAAGTGGTCCAATTGTTGCAACCCCACCATGGCCTATGAATTTGTACATTTGCTCCTTCAATTTCATTCAAATCCTCTTCAAATTAAGCCAATTGATGCCCCAAAAATTCAGCCAAGGTGCCCACATCAAATTCCACATTTTTCCTTGCCCAAAGATCCCACTTGAATCCTAAAAACGCGACCAAAAACGGTCGTCTAATTTTCCCTATCCAAAATAACCTTACTTTGAATTTTCGTCGAAATTATCGGGTTTGCAAAAAAAATCTTCGGAGGATGAGACGATGTTCCTAAAATAAAATGTAACATGACAAAATTTTCAATTTCTGAAATCGGGTTTAAATTCACAGTTAATTTCAATCGAGCGCGATTTTAGCGTGACCTAACCTACCGGGTAGCTTTTGGGAATTTTTAGTGCAATTAACCCGTGGTCGATTATTTTTTAGTCACATTGGCGACCTCGGTTGTCATGAAAATCTCAAGATTTCAAATACGGATACAGGGTACCAAAATGACAGAAAAATTAGTCTAGTGCCGATCAACAAGAATTTTGCAATTAGGTGGAATCTCCCACACTTAATTACATGACTCTGTCGAATCGACCTATCTCAAGTCTCTAATCGATTTTTAACTGTGCCGTAATGACCATTGCAGATTAGCACGATCGAGTAGTCAATTCCTAGTCGAATTTTTAAGTCTATTGCATTTAAATTCCTTAACGGCTTCACCTGATAGATTAGTTATCTCGTGAGTGGCCAACTTAGAGACAAATGCCATTGGTGCGTCGATGAAAAGCCCAACTTATTCAATTGAAAACCAAATTGGAAATTCGGATGTCACACCTAAAGTCTTTAGAAAATGAGCCTTCATAAATATCGAACTCATACATTTTGACTTTTTTTTTTTTTAATGAAGAAACTAGAACCTATTTTTTTTTTTTTTAAAGTAGTGACATATAAAATCGTATGTGAATTTTTTAAGATTAAACATCTTTTTTTTTTTTTTTTTTTTCATTTTCAAAATTTGAGGGAAAAGTAGTAGGCGGATAATCAAGCACCTTTTTTGCTTGTCAAAGCAAAAATTTTCTCATAACATGCATTTCTATATGAATTTGAAAGTAAGAGAGGAGTCGAGATATACATTGAAAGGGCGAGAGTTTTAGTATCTACACGGATAATAAAAAAAAAAAACGCAAAAATAGGAAATGTTAAAATCAGACTGAATTCAAGGCATGCGCGCCTAGTCTTAATGTGCATTCTAAGTCAAGGTTCCCTCTTTCTGAGCACATATCTCCTTCACTCCGAGTCCAATTTGTAATATTTTTGCAACGTTAGAATGATTCCATCGAGAGATTTTCAATGAGCTCAATATTGTTAGGTGAATTTCGAGATATCATCAACCTGAAATTTCAACTAATGCTGAGGACTAAAGCTTGGGTGTCTATGTATCAAACACTGTTTCAGTAACTCGTCATTTACAAAATTGTTATTTACTATAATTTAGAGGTCTAGGAACTTTCATTCAATTATGAGACCTTTGAGTGTGACTTTAGGCTCTAGGTTTTTATTTCGAGTTTTGAAAGATTTAGCTAAAGTTTGATTGCTTATTACTCCCTCATACATCTATTTGACCAGATTTTTGTTGCTTTAGGATGCTTGCAATTTCCTAATTTCAAAATATGCAACATAAATTGCAAATTTCTAGACAATGTGAAAATGCAATGACCAGTCCTGAAATCCCAAAGGGATAAAAATTGACTCTTGGATTCGTGGGCAAGTGTGAAAAGATTCATTTTGATGTTTAAAGTCTATCTTGTGAGAAAATATTGGCTATAGTTGGGATGTCATCGTGTCAAACTACAAGTCCACTCATCAGGCGACACCACCGCATCAAAACCTCTTAAACCCATACCTCACCCCTCTATCGCCTCTCTATCTTCCATCTCTTCTTTTTTTCCTTTATTTCTTCTTCTTCTTGCCTCTGCTCACGATGGGGAGCCTCGCCTTCAAGATTCCTGTTGCCACCAAGCTTGCTCGCTTCGCCTTCCACCCCTCATCCTCCCCCTATACAAGATCAAGCTCAAGAGCTTCCCCCTCTAGACCGCCCTCATCTCCTGCCTTTAGCCCAACACTACCCCCCCCCCCCGGGGCATCACCTCCCCTCCCAAGGGATGGGGTAGCGATGGCAGCGCCACTTTCCACCTCAATAAGTCCGACCTCAAGAGGCTTGCTGAGAAGTCCATCTTCCAAGGTCTGCCTGAAGGTCCCCATCTACACGGGCCGGCATGGGGCTACTTGCGAGGTGAGTTTTGGCAGGCTGCTCTTGAAGGTCTTGATGCCCTTAGACCTCACCAAGGCCGAGTTTAAGGTTTGTGTGTTCCTCAATGGAGTGAAAGGGAAGATCAGAAGGAAGAAGAAGAAGAAATAAAGGAAAAAAAGGAGAAAGGGAAGAGAGAGAGAGAGGCGATAGAGGGGGGAGGAATGGGTGTCAGAGGGTTCTGATCCAATGGAGCCTGAGCGACACGTGTTGCCTGATGAGTAGACTCGTTGTTTGACACGATGGAATCCTATCTCCAACCAGTATTTTCTCCCATCTTGCACCTTCTACCTCAGTTTGGTCAACCTTTGAGCAACTCTTGATCGAGCCTAGGTCAAACTTAATATTTTATGATAAAGAGGGCAAAATTTAGGTTACAACAACTATCCCTCTTTTGTGAAAAGAAAAAGGATTTTTAGCTCTACTGTTGTTTTTGCTGCTACTTAACATGCCTTGAATCGTATGTAATAAGAGTCCTTTCTTTTTTTGTTTAAATTTATGATTAAATATGTGAGTCAGTGATTTAAAGTGAATGATCACACACGCGTCTCAAGTGCACAATGACAACAACAAAGGTGTTTTTTTTTTTTAAGAAATGAGGGATCGAACATGCATACCAAGTATAAGTTGAATAGAAATCTTTTTAAAACGGTAATTTGACATGTGTCTCAAGTGCACGCTAATCATGAGGAATATTGTAAGAATGATTTAATCAAAATTCGGGCTATCCCTATTATTCATATTCAAAATTCTTGAGAGGATTCAAAATCCATATTGTGAAATACTTTTGTCATTAAATGCAAGGGAATCCATCGGGATAGGATCAATAAAGCTCAAATTGCAGTGTACTAGGTTCCACCTAAGGATCATCATTTTCATTTTCACCGTGTCATTTTATGGATCGGAATGGTCTTATTGGAAAACATGTAATATTGGCAACGTTTAAAATTTGGGATAATTGTCCAAAGAATCCTAAATCTATTATACAATAGCCCCATTATTCATAAATTTTTTAATTGTGCCAATTTAGTCCTAAACTTTTTGAAGATTTGCCAATTTAGTTATAAACACATACATACAAATATTTGACTGTAATGATCACATTAGCAAATTATCAAAAATGTTTAGAACAAAATTGACAAATTATTAAAAGATTTAGGACTAAATCGACAAATCATGCAAAGATTTCGAACAAAATAGGTATAATTGAAAAAATTATGACTGAATTGAATGTCGTACAATATGTTTAAGATTTTTGGACAATTTTCTCTCTAGATTTTTAAGAAAAGGAGATCATTTTCACTTTAGGGGTGGGGAGGCTCAAAAGTCACGACACGGGTTATTCGGAGCCATCGGCCATGTACTTTTGGAAAATCATTTCATATTTTTTTTTTCAATTTAAGCCATTTCACTTTCTTTTTTTTTCCTGGGGACAAAACATTTGGCCGGCTAAGGCTCATAGTCAAACCGGTGATCCGAATGCACTCGCACAAATTGCGGTCTTAATCGATTCGAGTGACCATCTAGGTAATTTCATTGAAGCTTTACAGCTGAGCAACGTAAAGACTAAAGAATACCTATTCAACGAGTTCAATTTTCAACTTTGATGTTGAAGGCAACTTACCAAAATTGTTTCTTCTCTTCTATATAATTGATGGCAGTGGCCTACTCATGGCCCTCATAATCTTCGCCTCATGTCACTTGGGCTAGGTTCAGGAGAAAGTCAAATACGCAACCGATTTGGTTGCTTGGTTGCCAACCGCTATGGCTTTCCTCATTCGACGTGAACCTTTGACCTGTATCCGAGAAGGTAGAACTCCGAAAGAGTTGAGTGCAAAATCTATTTGAAAGGTCGAAACATGCCTGTGTGGATGTGACGATCCAATCGGTTCAATGTAAGTCAAGTTACTAAAAAAGAGTATTCTAAATAGCCATATAAGGTAGTGACTATATGTGGTGAGTGCTACCATGCTAGTTTAAATATCACATAACAAGGCTCTTTCTATCTAATGTGGAATTTGAGATGTTACAAACCTTCCACTTAAAAAAACTGACGTCATTTCATTTAGCGATACTTTCCCCATTTAATATGTGGTCCAGTACGTTCCAATCTTACAAGATATCTCTAAATAAATGTCTTAACTCCCACATCAATTGAGGGATGGCTTGGTGAGATATCTATAAATCAACACCTGCCTCAAACAGCCACCACCTTGTATGGTTATTTAAAGTACTTCATTTGAGGATTTGGCCCTCCTTGAATGGGCAATGTTGTTACAAATGCTACATTCATACCGAGTTTGATGAGGGGCTTGTTGGCTGAATTTTGATTTTAGGATTCAAGAGGGACAAGATTAGATTGGACCATATATTGAAATAGGAAATTATTGCTAAGCTATACAGGCCAATGCTAACGAGAATGTCCTTTTTTTAGTAAGGAGGTTTGTGACGTCCCAAGTCCCATAGTAATTGGGAGAGACCATATTGAGTGACTTATAATTAAAGCATCCACCCCTAAATAGTTCACCAACTTGGCATGATTGCTTTAAACACTCTTTTTGATGCTTGCCCTCAAATGGAAACGGTCGCCTTGATGTGGAAGGGAAGCCAACCTGATGCACTCGTTTTGTCACCTCCACTTTGCAAGATTTTCTCTCTCTGGAATTAACAATATTTTTAAATAGGAGTCTTGTTAATGAATGTCTTAGAATACTAATTAAGTATAATTTTAAGGAATGTCTCAGAGAACTAATTGAGTGTACTTTTTTTTTTTTGGTAATGATTATACACTTCATTAGAATAGTTAATAAGTTAGCGATTGCAGTGTTTTTTTGAATTAGACACTTGAAGCTCCCATTCCATGGTAATCGGTACTTGTCAGGTGTTTTCATAACCGTGGAGAATGACACATCTCTTATAAACAGATTCATTTCACTAAAAACCCTAATACATGATTGATGTGGTGTGATCGACCAATCACATTATCCTCATGATATGTTATGCCTAGATACTAAAAACACTAACTTTTTGTTAAGTTGTCTCGCCACATGTTATTGCCAATTGGTGCAACCCTCATGTGAAATACCTTTTAATAAATTCCGGCATGACCACTTGTATTTGTAATGGTCCATATGTATTTAAGGTGAAATGTTGCGAAGAATAATTCAAAATAACCGATTGAGCCTTGAAAATTTTAAAGATCTTTCTTGAGTACTCTATAACAATTTTTTAGGGCAATATGAAAAGGGTGGTGTTGTTTTTAGCCCCTCAATAATTATATCCACTCACATTTACACTAAAAAGACAAAACTGCCATCAATATTTCAATTGCAGTTTAAAACAATGGCCCACTCCTTTTTTCTATTTTTACTTTTCTAGTTAGGATAGTCACCGTGATTAAGTATTTCACATATTTTTTTTTTTAGCATAAAAAAAAAAGTGCATCAAATATTCTTATAACCTTTTACATACTTGGGTAAAATAATCTCGCTAATAGTAAGGAAAAAAGAAAATTTTCATATTGTATAAAACTGAAAAGTCCCTTCTTCGTCATTGATCTTATAGCGACTTATTTATTTATTTTGTTCCTCTTTTCTCAAAGCTCACTTTTTTTAGTGAAACTTTAATTAATTTTGTTGGTCTAAAATATATATCAAGCCTCTTTATTTGTTGCATCAAAGAATTTATTTATTTTTACTTATTATATTAACGAGATACTTTTATACATGTAAGATCTTAGAGGAATATATAGGAATACACTAAAAATATTGTGTACAATGATGTATCTTTATATTTTTTCTTATCTAGTTCATAGATAATTAATTTTTGTCAATCCAAAATAATAATTTAATTACATTTAAAAAAAAAGTCTTTACTTTATGCAATGCTTTATTTAATTAAATTTCATCTACTTAACATTTTATCTATTAATTTGATCGACAATATAGAAAAGAACTAGATTTCTTTGAATTTTCTCTTTTCAACAAAACAAATTCTTATGGAAGTAATATCAAACAATAAAAAAAAAAATGCCTTTAACATACACAAAAATCTACAATAAAAAAAAAAAATCTACAATAAAAACAAACAAATTATCAACTATGATAAGTACATCCTATATAGATATATAAATACTAAAAAAAGGAAAGTAAATAAAATTTGGGACCACCCATATAAATTGCAATTTAATGATATAGGGCAATTTTGTCATTTTACTGAAAATTGGGTGGATTTAGTCATATATGGGTGGACATAATGCTACCCCATGAAAGATGTACATTAGGTATTTTAGATTACGTTTGGTCATTTGGATTTTTAGTATAGATATGATATGATAGAAATCTAGAGGTTTTGATATATTATCAATTATTTGGTGACTACAATAATAAAATTAGATCTATTTACATCATATTATGTACATTATTTTATAAAATGGCATATCAAGTATAAATGAATCAAAATTTTTACAAATGAAGATGGTAAAAATTGTTCACGAGACTCTTTATTTATACTTGCTTTTTTAATCTTATATTCCTCTCTTTTTTAATTAATTTCTTTTTTATTCTTTCTTCCCCTTCCTTCATTCTCTAATAAAATTTTATTAAATAGTAAATTGTTCTAATATACCTAAAATATGTACTAAATATCAATGTATATTAAATTTATATTATAAAATAGAATTAAATATGAATATATAAATAAAAATATTATTTAATAAAAAATAAATTGTTATTTTAGTTATTTGAATTTCTTATATTTGAATTCAAATATAATTTATATTGAAATATAATTTTAATTTCATTAATTTAAAAATTTTGTTATTTGAGAAAAATAACTTTCTTATTATAAATGTTAGAAATCATATATACTTTTATCTCATCTCTCATGAAATAATTTTATTCGGCCTCTATTTCTTTATATTTGACTTTATTTTGTTTTGAGCAATTATCAAATGCATGATAGGATAAATTTTATCTTGATTGTCAAATATAGCCTTAAAGTATTCTTTGTAAAATGAGAAATATACTTGTGTTTTAGAGACTTCTCATCAATCTCTATTGTTACATTGAGTTGGAGATCAACAATCTTACTTGGGGTTCTTCTATAGATAGGATTTCTTCCCTTATTTGGAAAGCCTTCGAAAAATTATCCAAAGTCCCTCTTTTGTCTCTCTCTCTCCCCCTCTCCAATGTGGAGGAGCCAATCAACCCATTTTTATCTCCACTATCTTTTTATTTGAAAATATATGTTTGAATGCATTCTAGAGACTTCTCATCAAGTAAAGATAGATGATATTTCTTCCCTTAAAATAAAAAATAAATTTTATCCAAATCAAGACAACACTTGTCTATCGTTAGATCGACTTTTTATCCAAATACAATATCTATCGTTAGATCGACTATTGCAACCATGGCTCTTGGATAGATAGGATTTCTCCCCTCATTTGGAAAGCCTTTCAAAAAAATCATCCAAATTCCCCCTTTTGTCTCTCTCCCTTTCTGGTGTGGAGGAGCCAATCAGCAATCGGACTGCAAATAACTTGCCCCAGTTTTATCTGCACTGTCTCTTTTTATTTGAAAGCATGCAGCAATGGATGCCACCACCATCCTCATAGCTTCTTCTTCTCCTTCTCCCTCTTCTTCTTCTTCTTCGTACTTCGCTCCGCCTCGTCTCGCTCGACCCTCTTCTCCTCGCTTCCCGAGCTCCGTACGCCTCGCCTCGAGCGGCACCAGCCGGGCCCCATCGATCTCCGGGATCTCCCATCTCGATCCGAGGCTCAAATCGCCACCGTCGACGCCGCGGAGCCTCCGAGTACGCGCCCTCTCTGTCGCGGGTTGGTCCCCCCCATCGTCCCCGCTCCCTTCCTTATCCGCCCTTTTCGCGATTCACGAAATGTCGGGGCGTGCTCGGTTTTTGGCGCTTCTCGATTGTCGCCGGATTGAGGAGACCCGGATAAAGAACTGTTCTTTTTTTGGTTGTTGTGGGTTTACTTGAAAGTCTTTGACTGGGTCTGTTAATAAGAAAATTGTGATTGGACTTAGTTCTTTTGAAGGAATTTGTCGGTTTGGGTGGCCATCGCTGTTTGCTGGCTGCGTAATTGAGGTAATGAAGGTGAATTGGATTAGATATTTATCACGAATTGCTTTTCTTTTGATCACCCAGTTGAGTTTAGGTACAGGTGTGAGCTGGATGAGGTGAGTTGCGGCTTGAAGATTGAATTTTTAGCTGCGCGAATGTCTTGATACATGAGGAAGCGTTGATCCAAAAGAAAATGAAGTAGCAATGTTTAGGCTGTCTCTTTTTCAAGTGCTTCTGCAATGGCGGATGTTGACTCTCATGTTGACTGTGTACAGTCTGTTTTGTTTGCTTTGGAAGATGGAAAAGAAGTTGTTCTTGGTTTATTGATGGTTTTATTTTGGTGCGCGAAGGAGCACGAGGTGAAGAAATGGCGGTTTCATCTACCGGAGCGGTTGGACAGAACGATTTGCTGATTGTCGGACCTGGCGTTCTTGGGCGCTTGGTGGCAGAAAGATGGCGTGAGGTATGGATACAAAATTTACTCAATCTCTGAAACTATTGCAGGGTAAAACCAAGAGAAAAGATTCCATAGCATGAAAATGCAACTATGTTCTTGTCTAAGTCTCTTGTTTGATACCGCCTTTGTTGCTAACTCTCCTTAATTCATTCACATGTGTCTCTCCAATATATGTATTGCTTGTCTCAGCTGGATTTTGCCTCTTACACCTGGCTAATGTGTGGCTCATTCTGATTCTGCTTAGAGTTGTTTCAATTTGATTGACAACTTTCTGTTGTTTTGTAACTGTTCTGACGTACTCACTGATTGCTTTGCCAGATATCCCCTTTGTGTTATCCTGGGGGGGTTATGTTGCTAGCTGAAGACGTCAGGACAACCTATATATATGATACTGAAAGTATGTATTTTTTTGAGCAGGAGCATTCAGGCTGCCAAATTTATGGGCAGACAGTGACTTCTGATCATCACGACGAGTTGGTCAAATTGGGGATTATTCCATCCTTGAAAGGAACAAAGACAGATCAGCAGTTTCCTTATGTGATTTTTTGTGCTCCACCATCACGAACTTCTGACTATCCTGGTGATGTCAGGTGAGACTAAAAAACACTAACCTGTTGCACAATTTTCTAATTGCTTTCAGTTGCATGGGATGAAAATGTCGCTATATGGAAAACTTTGGGTGGTTACGCCTGCATATCACACTTTTGAATATTTTGGTGCTTGTGCTCTGCAAGATAATAAATTTGAACTGTTCATCTAACTTTACCCAGACTGGCTGCCCTGAGCTGGAATGGGGAAGGTTCTTTCTTATTCACATCAAGCTCTGCTCCATATGACTGCAACAACAATGGAAACTGTGATGAGGTGCTAATCCAACATGTTGATTAACTTTCCCCAATGTCTATGGTGTTTCATGTTTTTCCCATGGCTTAAGGGAAACCTGGACTTTGCTCTTCTGCTTTAACTAACAATTTGTTGAGAATACAGTGTTAGTGGTTGTTCATAAATATGTAGCACACATTGGCATGTGTTGCAATTTATGTGGGATTATTGGGATCTCCACTTAGTGCATGTTTGTTGGAAACTTAGGTTTCTTAGTCATTTTTCTGCTGTTACTCTTGTGCCTGTATCTTTTGTACTTTTGTGAAGTAGTTCACTGTCTTCCTAACTATTGGTGTTGCTCTGTTGGTCTTGCTTTGCAGGATAGTCCTGTTGTCCCTATTGGTAGGAGCCCTAGGACAGATGTTCTTCTGAAAGCAGAAGCAGTGGTGATGGAATTCGGTGGCTCTGTTATTAGATTGGCTGGACTTTACATATCCTTTTAAAGTTCTACGAATTGATAACTGGTATATTGGGAGGGAAAACACCTAGAGTTTGTAATGGGAAAACTACCACCTCTGCTAACCTTAACATTACTTACCAAGCAGATAGGGGTGCACATTCTTATTGGCTAGAGAAGGGAACTGTTGAAGTTCGTCCAGATCACATCCTCAACCTCATACACTATGAGGTTCGTATCTTATTTGTTCATTCTTCTCTCATAGTTTGACCAATTTTGGAATGTACACTGTGAAAAACTCAAAAGGGTAAAGGATATGAAGGAAAATGGGAGTCCTGCATTATGTCTGCTCTTTTTCTAGTTTTTTTCTAGGTTCATACAAGTAAAGTTAGCAGTATACACTATGAGGGTGCTTGCATGCCAAAACTTGATCTTGCTTTGCATTGTATTTCATTGTTTCCTCCACAGATTTCAATGTGTGCGCGTGTGCACAAATGACCTATCTGGATTCTTGTTATTTAGATAGCTCCTTTGCCTTTAGTCATTTTTGGGAAGGATGTAGTGCACTTACATAATGGTCTGAATTTGGACAGGATGCTGCTTCCCTCTCAGTTGCAATTATGAAAAAGAAACTTCGTAGCAGGATCTTCTTGGGATGTGACAATCACCCTTTATCCAGGTAGGGAATGAGATTTTTGTGGGTAGACAAAACGATATTCTGGTGTTGTTTATATAATGTTATGAGGCATTCAATTTGTCATTCCTAGATTTCAGTTAATCTTACTGAGTGTATGAGCCATATTATGAACATCCAATATTTTTGAATGCAGGCAGGAAGTGATGGACATTGTGGAGAAAAGTGGCAAATTTAGTAAAAAGTTTGAGGGTTTCACTGGTAATTTCCCCTTTGACATTTAAAATGAATCACCGGTTACTTAGATCAAGTACTGAACATTTTTCAAAAGTATTGGATTCACAGAAACCATTCCGCTAGAACAGAACTTCACTCGCTTACCTTGTTTCAGGAACTAATGATCCGCTGGGTAAGAAATTGAACAACTCGAAAACTCGTGCAGAAATAGGATGGGAACCCAAGTATCCAAGCTTCTCACATTTTCTTGGAGTAGCTGAGTAAGTGCTGCCCCATGCGATGACAGTAATTGACCCACAGACATGGTGGGAGAAAAATGCCTGCTCTTAAGACTGAAGGCAATTTTATGACCAATTTATTTCGATTCGTTACCTGTGTCCCAGTGATTGAAAATGTGTACATACTGTCAAGAAAATATGCTCAATAAGAAGCTGATGGAGCTCATGTTCATGTATACAAGTCCTTTTCATTTAAGAGTCAGCTTGGGCTTGCTCTGATTATGCGGAACTTTATGCTTACCAGTAGACAAAACAGCTGAAATTTTATCTTAGTTCATGTAGTACAATGTCAATTTGGCTATCTATGAGGTAAGTCAGTTTCTGTTTCCCGCAATCTGGCCGTCTTACAGGATTGTCTAGTGTGATGCTGAGTTTGAGAGTGTTCTCTGTCGGAAGAATCCATCTCCATTTGTTCATCAACTGGCTTATGGCTCATTTTTGTGGAGGATCTAAGTCAAAATTCAAACGCCTCATGAAAAGTTAACAACCAATTGATTCTTCAAAGTTAATGGAAGATGTGCCTACTCGATATTCTGTAAAAGAATGGCTCATCCTACAACACTTGCTTTAAGATATGAAATTGGCCATCAGTTGCTGTTACTTCATGTTGTTCCCAAAAAAAGAAAAAAAGAAAGAAAAAGAAAAATAACAGGGGCATGATCCTGCAGATGGTGAATGGTTAATCCATTTGGTATAGGAATAATGGCAGACCATGATCTAGTGAGCAAAGAAAACGCAGAGGCAATGCTGCTTGAGAACTGCAATGTTCCCCCTTGTTCTCTCTTTTGAAATTTCCTAATTGAGGAAGTTGCAGGCCATTGCCGCCTGAACTAATTTGAAAAGACCTTTCAAACTCGAAGTACACCATTCATCATGTAGCGGAACATATAGTCCTAAATGTCGGAGGAACCAGCTACAGTTGTCCCCCAGAATCGGTGTGTTTTCGTACATTCGACAAAGAAGTTAGTCGAGATTGGGCCATTTTACGCAATTGAATTTCTTCGGAAACATGCTGGGGTTTAAATTATAACCTCTGTTCTAATCTTTCCCCTGCTTTGTGCTACTTCCTGCAACTATTTTTCCATTGTTAATCAAACAAGGCGTTGAGAGTAGCATTTGGTTGTTCCTCTCACTTGCCTCTCCTTTAGATGGACTACCTAAACAAGTTGCTAGTCACATAAACTGACAAAAGCAAACCAAAGTTTTCCTTCTTGTTCTCTCTTGTCTTCATTCCACCGGCCTACTTTGCTACTTGCTGAGAGCATCCGCCACGCTTGTAAACCACTGAGCAGACGTCAATAAAAATCCCTCCTCTAACTACTCTCGGTGTCCTCTCTGAAGCAATGAGACTTTCAACCACAGATTTATTGAATTTTATTATCAGTTGGTGCCACCAGACAACTAATTATTAGTTCATCCTGTTTTTAGTCTTGATGGTTGAACCATCCTCAATCGGTGGTTGCATCACAAATAGATATTGAAAACAATTGATTCTTAGTTAAACCCCCAGAGGTAACAAGGGCATATTTAGTGGAGGCTTGAGGGAAGCCTCGGGGAAACTTCTCAATCTCAAGTCAACTTAATTCTGCTGAGCCAAGAGGTCGGCATCTTCACTCTTCTTCTCCCTCCCATCCCCTTAATAATACTTCGCGAACGCTCACGCATAAAGAGCCAATTCAGCAGTTCCTCTTCAGAGCCTCCGTCGGAGATGGGAAAGTTGTGTTGCTCATCGGAAGAAGAAGAAGACAACGGTGGCGGCTTCGATTTAACTTGGATCATCATCGGGGTGGTCGTGTATGTGGCGCTCATGTACATCTTCGGGCAGCGCAGACCACCAAGATATGGCTGCAGGACTCATTGCTATTGACCCGATCCTGCCAAAGTTTGGGTTCAAACATTTCGATGTAACCTTGCTAGTTTCTGTCACTCTTGTGCTTTGATACTCTGATAAACACTGGATTTCGCAGTCCAGTTGCTTTATGAATAATTTAGGTTTCATCAGTCATTTGAACTATGAATTTTCTGTTCCTTAAGCGTTTGTATTATACGAACGTTACGTTGATTCCATGTAGCGAGAGATGAGTTCTACATGATTATAATTAACTGTTAATTGTCCTGCTGCTATTCAGTTCCCGGTAATTGTTTTCCGCTTCTTGCATGGATACTCCTGAAGTTCTTACTTATGTTCGTCTCTAAAACTTCAAGGATTTCGGCTATGAAGGATACGCGAATATGTCAGTGTATTCAATCTTTGAAAAATCTGATAAAACGTTAATATGATTCTACCGGTACATGCTATTGCTTTCGACTGGCTAAACGGTTTTGCCTTTCCTTTTTGCCTACCGACGGTATCTAGCAGATATGGATCATCAATCTCTCAAGGCGCTTGATTCTTTTTTGTCCCAAACTAAATCCAGAGTGTTGATTCCGTGAAATATGATTTTCAGATGAATGAACCGAATGAACCATGAGCTTTTTGAATGTAGGTCACTATACTAACTGAGTTGCGACAGCTTGCAATTGTTACAACTTTAGCAATTTAAGACTCCATAGCTCATAATTTCATCATGTAAAAGAACACAAAAGGTGTGTTCCGTAACCATTTTGTTCTTGAGAACGATTTTTACTCAGAAATGATTTTTTTTATTCTATTCTCTTGAACAATTTTTGAGTTTTTGAAGGCATTTAGTAGGATTCTTAAATTTAATACTTTTATTATATTTTTCTTACTTTTTTGTTTCTTTTTTGTTTCTTTTTTTTTTCTTTTCTTTTTCCTCCTTCTTTGTGGTCGGTTGCTGGCCACTGGGCGAGGTTTGGTGAACTCGCCTAGCCACCGTGAGCCTCGGCCTCCCCCAGGTGGCATGAGGGAGAGGCTTGGCCTCACCCAGATTTGCAAGACCGAGGCTTGCGGTGGCCAAGTGAGCCTTCGACGAGCTCACCGGACCTTGCCCTGGCTTGGCAAGGCTTTGGCAAGCTTGCTAGACCTCATCCACTCGGTTGTCGGTGACCACTAGTGGCGACGGCGGCCGGTGGAGGAAGAAGAGAAGAGAAGGAGAAAGAAAAAAAAAAAAAAAAGAAAAAAAAGAAGTTGGACTTGATTATGAAATTATTTTCAGGAATAAGAAATTACTTTTTTTTTTTACTTTTTGATTTTGTTTCAGATCTATTCTCGGAAAAAAAAAACGGATTTTTGTTCTTGGGAGCAAAAAATTTACCAAAAATATTTATGTTTTTTTTCTTCTTATTTCGGAGAACAAAATAATAGAATTAGTTGTTCTCAAGAATGTTATCAAACAAGGCCAAAGTGTCCATAGGTCATAACAAAAGCCTGATAATTTCACCAACCCATCAACATATCCATTTAGATTCACTTTTACTCAAAAGTGTAAACCAAATGAGCATGTGTCGATTAAGATATATTAATTGCTCCATGTTACACCATATCATCGCTGTATAACTTCTTTCGCCTGACATCCTTAAACATGCACCTTAACAGCAAGTATAAAGGACCCAAACCAGCAGACTGAATCGATAAAAGACAGCAGCATTGAAGTTGGAACATACTGAAAATTGTCAAGTGCTGCTCTTATTGGAGGCTCTTATTGGAGCTCTAGCTTCCAATACACCGCATGAGTTTCTCAAACGTAACTTGTCTTAAAACTGAAAAGGAGCACGTGTAAAGACTCAAATGACAAAGATGTGGCGGTTTGTTGACAGTTGCGAGGAAGATTTGAGGAATGGCATGAAGGGTAGGTGCAACTGCAGTTAGCTTTGGATGGCGATTCGAGGTAGTGTTTAGTTAGGTAGGTTTTGAAAGGAAGAACCAAATTGTTTCCAAACCTTTCAAAAGAAAGATTGAAAAGGGACCATAAAAAATATTTCCTCCTAAAGTACAATTAGTAAACTTTCAAAAAGAAACCCAATTCAATTATTTAGATTAATAGAAACTGTCATATTTTCTTACAATCCTAGTTGAAGGGAGTTCCTTTTATCGTACCTCTGATTAGTGGGTTACAATCATAGACATCACATGTATTTTATTTTCATTAAGTTTGCATATATGTGATGTTTATAACTCATGACCTACCAATCGAAGGTATAGTTGGAGGGAGGTTTCTCTAATCAAGCCTGTAGGAAATTTTTTTTTGCCCCAATAGAATCGTTCAAAACGGAAATAGCTACTATCAATCTACAATAGAGTTTTACTTTATGGCCAAATGATTGGTTGTCTACTGTATATCTGTGATGAGGCACTTATCGGTGCTGATCATTTGTAAATTGACGGCCAGAAATGAACTAGTGCGCAAAGTTGTAACTACGGACAAATTAGAAATAGTGCCGTCACAGCCGCCACATTCATCAATTAAAAATTTACTGAGTTTCACTGATAGTGCTTTTCAACTCTAATTCGACTTGTCGAAATTATCTTTAATAACCTAAGTTATATCGAGGTTTTTACTTCACGATAGAGATGCTTGTGTCACTGGCATAATATGAGTTGAGAGGATAGGAACCACGCGAAACGACATCAATACCCATAATCATTGAGTGGCCCAAATACACGCACAAGATGGGAAACACAATGTACGCATCTCCCAGAACAAGACAAGATGACCCAAAAGACCCATACATACAAATTTACACGAACTAAACCGCTGTTCCAGCCGGTACAGGATCGACCACATTGCACGCAAAGCACATCCCAATAGAGCAATTTACAGACAAGAAAAGCCCCTCTACTGGCACTGGGGGATCTTCTTGTGGATAGATAAGACGGAGAGGGTGATGAGGAAGACGAGGATGACGGCGGCGAAGAGTGAGACGGCGGTGGCGCTTCCGATGTGCTGGCAGAACTTGTCGTAAACATTGCAAACTTTTCCCCAATTCTTGTGGGTGTCGCCCTTCAGGCCGATGTAGCCGACCGTGCCGGCAGTGCCCGTGGCTGACGCGACGAGGCCGAGCACCACCTGTTTGTGCACCAAGCATACGCGTAAATGTCCAAGAGAACGGCAATAAAAAAATGAGAGAAAATCGGTGATGTTTGCGAGAATGCGGTAAGGGGGGATTAGTGATGTTAGGGAAATAGAAATCTAATTTTAACATGTATTCCTCACGTTAGTTCGTAATTATCGGTTACTGCATTTTTTTTAATGCTATTGACTATAACTCCGGCATCATTATTGAAGTTGGAAGAATTGCACCGCCAGTCTTAATCTCGTATACCAAATATAGTTGAATTCTGACCTTAATTGCCACAATCAAATCCTAAACATGAGCCGAAAAGTACGACAGAACCCTAAACCTTTCTATTGGTTTGATTAATTCCACAAATTAACATCGAAACTTGCAATTTAAGGATACCAAGATGTAATATTAGGTACTGTTCATCAAAAGGACTTATTAAACTTTTTCAAAAAATGTTTAACTCAATCGAATCAATTTAAAAATTTTAAGACATGATCACAATGCACTTTTAACGCATTTTTTCTGTTATAAATTGCTTTTCTTTAGCAGGTGTCAAAGTGAACAAGACGAGAGCGCTGTAATCATAATCGGATTTTTGTCCAACTTTATTGAGCTCTGATTCAATCAATATTGATGCAAAAAGTATAATCATTTAATAAAATAAACTCCCGGTGATAGTATAAGCTTAATACAAACTGAATTAGCTATTGACAAGTTCAAACATAAAATCAATATTATAAGTTCATAACACTAAATTCATTCACATTTTCCAGTGGATTTTATGACGTCATCACTTTATATCTCGATTAATATGACTAAATGTATTTTTATCCTGGCCAATCCAATTGATCGAGTTCCTTCCGTGAATTCAGTAAACGAGTAAATCATGATAAGATGGCTAGGAAAATGAAAGCTCACCACATCACAGATCAGGAAGAAGAGCTGGAAACTTGCTGCGAAAATAGGCGTCAAGATCACAGAAATTGATGCGAGTGCGGCGATGATGCTATAAAGGCCAGCCACTGATAAGGCTGTCACAAAGTATCTGCAAATTTGAGTAAAAGATAAACAAATAAATACATAAATAAATAAAAATTGTAATTATAGACCATCAAGGCACATCTTTGAACTTTTGATTGTAATCATTGATCGTTTAATTAATATTAGGTAAAGAAATCCACCAGTGGAGTAAAGAAAAGGTGGTTCCACCAACTTGGATTATCATAAGATATGCATCAAACTTTGTGTTTTAAGTATTTGATTTGATTGTGGTCCGTACCATTATTATATGCATAAGCATTTGTCCCACATGGTTATATGTAAAACATGCAATCATTGAGCTTAAGATGAGCCAAGGCCAAAAGGAACGAATGATATTGGTTTACCAAGTTTTTTCAACAAAGTATGAATAGAAGCTGATCGTATTCAAACATTCATAAACAAAAATATGATATGATATATTAATTTATAAATTAATTTTATAAGACAGATCTTGCATAACTGGTATTAGTCTTTCTTGATGACAGACTGGCACAAAACATCTCATTTTTCATGGGAAAGACTCGGATCTACTTGGATCAACATATCTTTAAAAGATAAATTGTTATCTAAATGGAAGCTGGTCATGTACTAACATTCGCAAGTGAAAGTATGGTATGTCAATATATAAATTACTTTTATTAGACATCTTTTGCACAATTGATATTATTCCATCTTCACGAAAAATCAGTAAAAAAAAAAAAACTTATTTTGTATTTTTTGGGGAAAGACTTTGTCTACTTGGACAAACATTTATTTATCTAGATTCAATTCATCATGGACGGGTTGAGTCATTTGAATCGTCGAATATAAGGGTCCCGTGATCAACCGAATTTAATATTGGCAAGATTTCAACTTTCCTATTATTTAGTAAGAGTACAGGTCCCACCCAAATGGAGAGAACACCATTTAGGTGGAAGAATCGATCCTTTGTGCTTAATTTGAGAAACCTTCTATTGCAGAATAAATTGATAGAAGTTGGTAGGAATTTTGTAGGATTTTCATTTTGTAAGTGAATCAAAAAGGATGTTTTCAAGAAACTTGTATATCGATAACAACCTAATTTTTTCTCGAGCCTTGTTGGTATAACAATTTTTGAGTTACTGTGAGAATAACAATATATTATGAGTCATAAAATAATGTGTACCGAGTCTCAGGTTAATTTATGATAAGTAAGACTTACATGAATCCCACTTGAATTCGAATCGGGTTCGTATGGGCTTGGTCCATGTTTATGCAACATAAGTTTTAATGTTTAACTAGAAAAAGCCCTGTTCAAGAAACCATCTCTACCCTGAAAAACTGCATTTTGTGTGGTATAGTAATATGGTAGATGATTTATCTTCATGCCAAACGCCAATAATCTATTTTCTTCTCCATAATCATTTGATGTTGTTGATAAGTATGGAGAGCGGGTGACAGAATTTCAACTCAAATCCTCCTAGTTAGTGGATTCTTATCAGGTCGAATCCTTGTTACATGACAATTATTATAAACAATTTACAACTTTTTCCTTAAGAGTCCCCCGCCAAAAGATAAAAATTATAAAGCCAAATATTCTTGTCTATGTACGAGTCATGTCATCTTTATTGGCAAGAGAATTCTCTGGTACGAAGAAGAATAATGATAAAATCCACCATTTTTCTGGAAAAGTCGATGAGCAGAACATGATTGAAAAAAATCAACCAAAAAAAAAAAAAAAAAAAAAACTGAAGGTGGAAAAAGAAAATTAAGTTTTGCTGTGCATGGAATGAATATGATCTTACACAAGAGCCGGTGAGTTCTGGAACTTGGCCTCGGGCACCGGCACCACCTTTGTTTGGTTGCCTGTGACGATCACCACCACAGCGGTCAGTGTCGCTGCGAAGAGCAAAACCCTAAGCGCCACGTCAACCAAGACGCAAGTTTCCACCGGCGGCGCCGGCACTGGGGGCGGAAGTGGGGGTTCTGGGGGCGCCTCCTCTCCTTTCGGGGGCACGCCGGCCTCGGGGTCGGGCACTTTCTCGAGCTCGACCAGCTTCTGGGGTTCCGCTGTCTCAGCCATAGTTGCTGTGGCTAAGCTAAAGTGTGGACTGAGGGACAAGCGAGTGTGTGTGAGACGAGTTTAGCGAAGAAGTTGATGCTTTGTACTTGTGTGTAGGAAACGTGGTGCGCTTGGGGGAGTATATATTAGGGCTTTGAGGATATGTTTGGTTGGAATTACGGGCACGCTAAAGCAAAATGGATTTGAATAAAGTTGCTTCCTTTGTTGAGCAGCCAAAAATTAGTGCCTCTCTCTCTCTCTCTCAGTTGGAATCGTTGAAACGGGGTTACTTCAGCCCAACTCAGGCATTTGGTGATTATATATTTCATTTTCATGAGTGGGAATGTGAAGGAAGAAATGGAGACCTGTCTTTTCGGGTTGCATTTCTTAATTGTAGGTAACTCTCTAGCTGGGGAGCTTGTTGTGTACGCGGCAGTCCTGTTCGATGTGACTGTGAGTAGGACATTGACAGATATTGAAGAGATGGTTTTCTGTGATCTTGATTCTTGAAAAGATTGTTATAATTTGCGAACATATATATACACACACAATAAATAGATATATATATACACACATACGTGTAAGATTGGATTTTGAGTCTTGTATTTTTTACAATATGGGTTTAAGTCAATATGACAGTTTTTTTTTCCTACTTCTAAGAAAAGGGGCTCCATCTAGGTAAATCTATATCCTCTAGTGGACATATGATACGATCATGAGTATCTCACAACGTCAAGTATAAGTAATACTCTCATAACTACTTTACAAATATGTTTGCTCAATCTAGGAGTATAGAGTTACTCATTGTTAACAAAAAATTATAAATGTTACGAATTATGATCACCCAATTGAAAATGTTGTTGTACAAGCATAAATATGCAAAACAAAGTGAAAGGATATGTTGAAAAGTGTTCCGAAGCACTTGTTAAGCTATCAAATAAAAAGATTACAATGTCAAACAAATTGATTGTCCTTATGATGTAACTATATTCTCAAAAGCAATTACTTTTTCATCAAATATGTTTAAAAAGTACACTGTTCATTGATTAACAAGACCTTAATAAGCACACATAATTTAAATCCATACAAACGGTGTGTTTGATACAATTACTTGTCACAATAATTAAATATGTAGGAAGAAATGACCTTTCTCAAGCTTCAAATGTAAATTTGTTTTTTTTTTTTTTTTTCCCAGTAAAATAAGAATTCGATTGGCTTGATCTAGCTGGAAAAATGAGTCTAAAAGGGTCTAGACAATTCAATATGTCCATATGCCTTTTTTCCTTTGGAATTGGAGCAATCCTTCAACGATTGTTACCCATACAAATGAGAGGTTTGAGCAACGCAGAAGCTATCAATGTCAAAATTAAAAAAGTGCATCCTCCATTAAATCTAAAGCATCGTATATCTGCAATGAGAAGTTATTAGCTGTTCATAGTACAGACAATGAATTGTTTGGTATGTCGACACACCAATTGACTTTGAGAATGTATGCTTAACAAAAGGACAACGGATCTTGTGGTTTGAGTCACGAAAGTGATTCATAGAAGTAAACAGCTCGAAACCCAATGGATGAAGAATTCTACGAAACCCTAACGCATGTGGAGGGTAAGAGCCACGAGGGTTATCTAAGTGCGCAAAATCTGCATCATTGGTATGAGGTTTCTTGTCAACACACTCCAAGAGATCTTAGTGACCATTTGAACAAATGACTTAATTTAGGGTTTTAAATAAATGCATTGATGTGATGTATGTTCCATGTCCCGTTTACGCTCATGATTCGATTAGACTCTCTACTCCACTGGATGTAAACCATATCAGTTCAAATGTGATTGCGTGTTCCAATCACAATAGCTTTGCTCACGATAGTCTTGGATGTCATGCTTGTTATTCTATGGGCGAAACCTTATCCGATGCATGCGGACGATGGATGCATCCGTGGGAAGTCGAGTTGAGAGGGATTTTGTGCCGTGCATAGTATTCCATCCTATAATGGCGGGGGGAATTTCACTGCATTCAAGTTTACTTGTTTAAGATAGACTTCTTTATGATAGAATAGATTTCTAATGATAGAAGTAAATAGTTAATTGCCAAGTGTAGCGATTTAGTGATAAATGAGTCACATCCTTTTTCCTAAGGTTTTAAGTTTGAATCGGATTGGGAGTGATTTTCTGATTAATTTGCCCTAGGATCTACTAATTTATGTGAAGAAAATTCTTGATTTACAGCATGTTAATGAGACTACTGTAATAAGCTCAACTTGGAAACCTTAGGATTTTGAATAGAGTAGCTATAACTCTTAACCAATATCCATGACGGATGTGAGACCTTATAATAACACCCAAATGAGTAACTATAATCATCGCCCATTTCCACCTTTATTAGTTGTTAAGAAAAAATGGCACGTATTCTTTCTTTCTTTATGGGCGTGCTAAAATTTTCCAACAAGTGAAAAATAAAATAAACAACAAATAAAAACCAGCTGGCACGCATATCCAGCTTGCTTTCTGTTCTTCAGGGTTACCAATTTCTGTGGGCGTGAAAGACAAAAAAAGGAGCATGAGATGTCTGAACTTATCCTTGGATTCTTCATGTGGTTCATCCAACCCCAATGATTGGACAAATTCATTGCATACATGTCAATAAGATGGCCAACTTTTTGTGGACGATATGCGACCTACCTTTCTATGAATCTATAGTATACGGTAGATGAACCCTTCTTGAAGGAGGAATCATCTGATTCTGCTAATCGATTTCTTGCCTATTTTTGACATATTCCATGAACCCCTTTTCCAACGTCGAGCGTCGAATGTTCAAGATATCACATACACTTGTTGTCTATTGGCTGTTGAAGGTTGGCTCAGAAATTTTAGGACATTAATACGTCATGCTATTGAAAAAGCTCTCGCGGAGCTTATCCAATAGAGGCTGCGGTCAAATCCACGCTAATTAAAACAAAAAATATTCTCAATCAGGTCTTATTTACATGAATGCCCATGCGCCAAACCCACTGTTAGGGTACGCCCGAGGGGCATGACCATCATTTCGAAGAAGCTTGAACGCAAGAAACAAGAATAGGAAAGTTTAATTGGTGTACAGATTTTCTTGGTGGGCTAGAAATCAAAATGATTGCTCAGCAAGAAAAGGCTTTTAAATCCAGATTATATTAATTGGGAGTATTCAGAATAGTGTTAGTTTATTGCCATTCGTTCTATCTTGGCTTAATATCTGCACATATATTCCTAATCGCTTGTTCAAGAAGGCAATAAAAGAAAAAGAGAAAATGATCTTGAACAACGACACCTCTCTTATGTCATGGTGGTTGGTGCTAATTTGTTGATCAGTCCACGTATGTCCAATGAAATGATGAGATCATACAAATGGAAAAAGATCTGATTAAGCATGTTCGAGAAAAGTTTGGAAATCCACCCCGAAATGATATATTTGATACGGCAGAACTCGTTGAATTTCCTACTTTGGTCCATTGTTTGGGCCACAGATGTTGTTCCTTTTCACGTAAAATACGTATGGCCCAAGCAAGATTGAAGTTGGTCATTTTGTGTAAGCGTGGCCCAAATAAGATCTGGAGATAATCCATCTTTGGTAGCACTTTCGCTCAAACACGCTTAAAATTACATTCCAATGTCAATCCAAATTACGGCCACGGAGGCCGTTGGCTTCGCGCTACCGCAGAGACCTTCATGGACACGAACGACCACCTTGATCTCCATGGCCTCGGGCATGAGATAAAATAAAATAAGATGATAAATCTCAGCCATGTGAACAAGTTATATGCTTTTAAAAGATTCAGGAGCTCTTCTAAAACCAGTTTGACGTTGTTCAACATGACGAACCACAATATAATTCCCTCACTACAGAGTTTCTTCAGCCGTCGCATAGCTCCTGGAAGTTGGAGTGGATACAAAGAGAGAGGAACAAAACTGCTCATGAACTTCTTCACTGCCCTTTTCTTGATTCTTGCCCGGTTTGTTTGCCTGAAACTGTTTCTGAGACCATCAGGGAGGAGGCTCCCGCTGTATTGCTTAGAATAGGTTGTAATTTGAGTTTTCGGCAATGGCATTATGTCTTTGTTATTTTGGTGAATAAGACGTAAACTTGCGCCCTTAATGTAGAGGATCTCGATTTTACATATGCTACAGGCAGTAGCGTGTACGTTTGGTGGTTATGCATGGAAAGAAAGTGTATAGTTTTGTTTTTCTCCGTAAGAAGAAAGTTGGTAGTTATTTCGAGGATGTGATGGTTTCATGGAAGTAACTACTCGTCAACAAACAAAAATAATCTAAATTCCAAAGTTTTATGAACCAGATTTATGGTGTCTGAAGGCTAAAAGGCAATCCCTTATATAAGGCTGAGGTAGCCGTATATTTATGGGATAGCAAATCTGTCTCAAGGGGACAATTATGAAAAAAGTCCTAAACACATTATACTCGTACTAATTTAGTTCTAAATATTTCAATTGTATCAAATGAGTACTAAACCTTTTTACATTTTACTAATTGAGTCTATTAGGTCAATTTTGGATGGAAATTACTAACATATGGCCATGTTATGTGATCCAGTTGGTGTTGACTTGGGTATTTTTTAATAATTTTTTTGTTCTCTTTTCTCTACTCTTTTGTTTTTTGTTTTTTTTTAGAGTGAGGACCAACTAGCATTGGTTGAGGATCGCAATGCCCTTATAGGATGCTCTAGGTGAGGGCTCGTGGGCCCTTGCTATGGCCGGCGAGGGTGTGGTGGCCCTCGCTTGATGCCCTCTCCAGCCACGGTGAGGCATGTGGCCCCTCTCTTGTGGCTGGCAAAAGTTGGCCAATGACCTTTGTTTGGCCCTTAATCCAAAAAAAAGAAAGTAAAGAAAAGAAAAGGAAAGAACAAATAAAAAAATTATTAAATAATGTTCATATTAGCGTTACTTATGCGACATAATAGGGTTAGTGGCCATGTTAATGATTTTTGACCAAAATTGGCCATATAAATTCCATTGAAAAAATGCAAAAAGGTTTAGGACTTAAATGGCACAACTGAAAATTCAAAATTGAATTGGTACAAGTATAATAGATTTACTACTTTTTTGGTGATTTCCCAGTCTTTGGGATCCATGGTTCCTTCATGGTATTAGAAATTTTCTAATCCATAAAGTGGCAAGTGGAGAAGATACTCACATAACTAGTTCATCTTGTCAAAGCTAATAATAGCACTCTTAAACTTCAGATATATGATGATGTTTTTCCAAGAAAAATTCAGTAGTTTATAACGAATGTTCGCCTCCTTATTCGGAATGAGTCTGAGGCTAGCTCTTTAGTATGAGTTTAACACTAGTGGTTTTAGACTAAACTAAGTGGAGGAATATCAAAACCATCAGCATGATATTGGTTGAGATCTTATTGCTTTAATTTTGTTTAGTCGATAGATCTAAACACTAATTAGAAATGTGAAGCTCAAGTGGGTGTTTCGGAACTTTCCTGTTCCAATTATGCCCTTCGCCATTTGCACCCTTTGATATCCCGAAGATTGCGTCCTTTAATATCATGATAGAAAGTCTCTCTTAGTTCAAATATATCAATCAAAATTCAAGTCCTTTACATGTGAAACAACACAACTCTTACCCATATCCTCATATGTAAAGGAACACAACTATTACTATCCAAATATATTTTTCAAACTAAGCATCAGCAACATGATTCAAAATTTAAGAATCATCATTGTATAATCCTCATGACGCTTTGGTCCGAAAGAATTTTGGACTGAAATTGAAGAAGTCCCACCCTCTTTTCTTCCTAGGCTTCAGTGGATGGGAGAGGCGAGGCCAATAGATGGATTTGACCATTTTAACGTACAAGGGAAACTGTACGTATAAGAAAAAACAAACAGGGATGGCAGCCAGCAAGGTCATTAGGATGTAAATCCATTTAAATCTTTCGCTGAGGATGATCGTAAGAGCAGAGCTGAACGCCACCAACGTAAAGGCCAAAGAGAGGAAGAGAGAAGTGATGCCCATTATCATCTTTCTTGGAAGCGAGTGGAGAATATCGTCGAATGTGTAGCATGGAGTAACAATGGCCAAGAACATCAGAGTGGCAGTGACAGAGGAGAAGAGAGCGAGAGCGTCTGCAAATGCGAATATTATGAATGAGTCCTTCTTTAGAAAAATTGGGATCCCCGTACTGTTGTCGTAGCCCCCAGGAACTGTAAAAGCTGCAGCGATTGCTACTGCAATAATGAGAGTTGCAATGAGGCTACAAGATGATGATGTATTCTTCATCCACTCTCCTGCCTCTTTAAGCAAATCTTGACGCTGCTCTACAAAAATTTCCCAGTATGTTTTCCCTCCCCTTTCTTTCGTTTCTTCCAATTTCAGAGGATCACCCCTATTTTCCAGTACCTTCAGAAAAATAAAGGATGCCTATCAATGTAAACGTAAATTAAAAAGAACAAAAGTACGGCAATTAAATAAGGTGAACCAACCTTAAATTTCAGAGTTTTAAAGGAAGGATCACTCCTATCTTCTAGTGCCTTAAGAAAAATAACCAACACCTGTCAATTTAATTTCAGATAAAAAGAGCACAAAAGGGTGATAAACAAAAAAAATGATCAAACCTTGAACCACTGAAGTTCGTTCTGCAAAAGAAAAGCTGCTCCAGGAACATCTGCTGATACGCATCTAGGTGACCATTCTACTACTGCCTCCATTAGTTCGCGGTTTGTAAAAATGTCATCACTCAGTTTTGGAATTCTGTTGTATGCGTTCACTAGTCTAAATAACTCAACTTGTCGTCCGTTCACAACTTCTCTCATCAATTCTTTTGGGAAATCGTTGTCCCACATTAACTCTGGATAATGGTCAAGACATAACTTGACAATTTCATGGGTTCCGCGAGATGCAGAGTCAAGGATAATGCCTGAAGTCAATAAAAACTTGACTATTTCCGAGGATTTCATATTTTTATTCCTCAGAACAAGTTCTTCTGCAAACTCTAGTGAGCGTTTGTGTCTCAACTTTGATTCTCCAATCCTTTTGATGAAAGGTACTGCATGTAACATCATATAAACATTTTTCCCACAATGAGAAATCAAAAGGTTAAAGAGGCTATCACATTTCAGCCAGGTTCTCATGTATATATAGTAGTTGAGAAGAAAATCGTGGATTCAAGAAAGCAAACTACATGCGGCTTAAAAATCAAAATGCATGCATTGTAGGATAGATGGATCTATCCACGAATGCACCCAATGTCATCAGAAAAAAAGAGTTCCTTTCTTTCCTTATGAAAAATGGGTAGATTCAATGATTGATCAATAAATCTGTTTTGGATTGATAATTGTTACAGATTCACCTAATGAATACTTATTGTTTAGACTTTGAATTGAATCAAGTTGTATCATAATATATGAATCAAGAGCCGGTCGATATTGGTAAAACAAAGATCTCATAGTAATATTCTGAAAATGTCAATTTGAAACTTTGAGTTTCGAGATCTCTAGCTATGGATAAAATAAGGTGCCTTTTATGTAGAAACCATGGCAGGTTTGAATACCTGGTTTAGTGGCATGATTCCAGAGTGATGTCTTGAACCACTTATATGCTGGTTGGACCACCACGAAGAGGAGAGAAGAATCATATTAGGAAATTAGGAATTGACGGCGAACAAAAAGATACATATGACACTCATGAATGAAGATTTCACGTGTAACTAGATATAATAATGCTTAAATTTGTTAGAGAACAACTTGGATCAATCCACTTCTATGACCTTAAATCCAAATCTACAATTCTTGATAATTCTACTTGGCAATTTGACATTGAGTAAGACTTCTCAACTAACTTCACAAATGTTATAGTAGATACTAGTCGTGGCATACATCATGGTTTAGATAATAATTTGTATACATAGACGTAATTATTGTCTCTTAATTTAGATATTACATAGATTAATAGAAATACCTCGAGCCATCTTTGTATCTTTGGGGTTGTCAAATGATGTACTGACCAGACATAGAGGGATACCTAAAAATGATAATAGATAGAGTGAACACCATGTGAATAGAATTGCTTGAATTCTACATATCTATATGTGGAAGAAGTACCTACATTTGTAAATCCATTTTTCCCAAAAATTGAGTCTATCTCCACTACGGAAGTAAGACTTCATCTTCGCCAAGTCTCCCAACAAGCTACGGTTTATGTTATCTTTGGATGTCACTTCTTTGGGGTATTTGCGCGCTAAAGACAAGCCTATGTCTATTGAGACACAAGAATGAAAAAATTAATTTAAGTAAACAGTCAAGGAAGTGAGATAAGATATGGGAAAAATTACTCAATTACTCTTAAACCTTTTATACGGATGCTAATTTAATCATAAACTTTTCAATTTTATCAATTTAATTTAAACCTTTACACGAATTTCCAATAAGTCCTTCAAATTAATTTTTGCTAGAAATTGTCAATGTTACGATGAATGTCCTAAGTGCCACACTGCCACTTCAGCTTCAGGCAAAAATTGGATGGAAGGACTACATTAAAATTTCGGCAAAAGTCTATAACTAAATTGGCAAAATAGAAATTTAAGAACTGAATTAGCATATGTACAATGAGTTTATGATTGATATACAGTTTCTTCTAAGATGAGTGAGTGTGAAATCATACCCAAATGGCCAGCTAGAATAAGGCAGCTCATGGTGTTAAAATCTGGGGCGGATGTCGTTTTTCTGGCGAGGTGCCAGATGACCTCCTTTTGCATAGGAGCATTTGAAATAGCATACGACAGGGCATTGGGTACAATATTATATTCGGGACCAGCTTTGTTTACTAGTTTCTTTACCATCTTTATTCTTCCTCTTCGGGCAGCATCGTAGAGGGCACTCCTCAAAATGGATTCTTTGTATGTTGGACCCGAGAGGCTGACGAGCTTCTCGACCAATGGATAGTGATCTTGTGCGGCCATAACCGCAAATTCAAGCACACTAACGGATTTATTTCCCACAGTCATGACATTTTCCATCATTATTTTGCGATCTTTATCAAGGATTTTCTCAGCAGCTTTCCATTGACCTTTCACTACGGCTTGAAACAGTGATCGATGCTCTTCATTGATCTCTGGTGTTGGCATAACTGAAAAAATTGCACATTAAAAGTCCTCAAACTTTCGCACTTCTTGTTTTTTAGGTCAAGTGTAACCACTGCACCTATTCAATGTTCCAATGAAAGGCGGATGCAAGCAAAGGGGTGTTGTTTGCTCAACATACCTTCTTCTATGAGTGCCTTCGTTTACACTTTGGAAGTAAAAACTCCTTTTTGGCTTTCTCGATTATAATTCAATATATTATTTAGACTTTAAAAGTTTAAAAAGATGATATTTGAATTTAAATGGCAGCTTTTGTATGTGGTGAAGTTCAAAGTATTTCAGATTAAATAATGTCAAAATGCATGAAACGCAAGTTATATGAAAAATGAAAATTATAAGTTCAAAATGACAAACCTTCAATTGGCGTGAAACTGCCTTGGGAAGCTTTATCAGGTGTTGTGATTTCTGAACTCATATTTACATGCATCTCTTTGTTACCAAAAACAGAAATGAACATAAATAACCTTAGAAACATTTATTACACTTTGTATCCTTTCGATCATCTATACATGACTAGTATCGGGATCAATCATTTCATAAAACATTTTTTTAATATAATTAGATTGTAAACTCTTAAAAAAAAGAATTTTTAACATTAACCTTTAGTTTTTGATCGATTTGTGATCATCATGCACACTTCAATCAAAGTTGGTTTGCAACCATCTTAGGAAGCTTTTTTAGTTGCCGTGCCTTCTGAACTTACTTCCACGTGAATCTCTTTGTTAAAAAAAAAGAGAAAAGAACATAAATAACCATCTTAAAATGTTTCGAAGTGAAAAAAGCCAAAATGCATGGAGCACATTGATTTATAAAAAACGTAAATTAAAAGTTTGAATTGACGAACCTTTAGTTTTTGATTGATCCGTGCTGCTCATGTTGTCTTGAAATGAAATTGAAATGTGACTGTTTCGGGAAGCTTTATCAGTTGATGTGCCTTCTAACCTCACGTCTATGCGAGTCTCTTTGTTATCAAAAAGAAAAATGAACATAAATGAACTTAGATAAATGGATTACACTTTGTATGCTTTAGATGATCTATAAATGACTAGCATGAGGCTCATCCATCGCATGGAATTTTTTGTAATAAACATAGATGGTAAATTTCGAACAAAAAAAAAATGACGTTGAATTAATGAAATAATTATAAAGTACTACCATCTGAACTTACTTCTACATGAATCTCTTTGTTAACAAAAAGAGAAAAGAACATAAATAATCATCTTAAAATGTTTCGAAGTGAAAAAAAGCCAAAATGCATGGAGCACATTGATTTATAAAAAACGTAAATTAAAAGTTCGAAGTGACAAACCTTTAGTTTTTGATTGATCCGTGTTGCTCATGTTGTCTTGAAATGAAATTGAAATGTGACCGTTTCGGGAAGCTTTATCAGTTGATGTGCCTTCTAACCTCACGTCTATGCGAGTCTCTTTGTTATCAAAAAGAAAAATGAACATAAATGAACTTAGATAAATGGATTACAATGACTAGCATGAGGCTCATTCATCGCATGGAATTTTCTGTAATAAACATAGATGGTAAATTTCGAACAAAAAAAAATGATTTTGAATTAATGAAATAATTATAAAGTACTACCTTCTGAACTTACTTCTACGTGAATCTCTTTGTTAACAAAAAGAGAAAAGAACATAAATAACCATCTTAAAATGTTTCAAAGTGAAAAAAGCCAAAATGCATGGAGCACATCGATTTATAAAAAACGTAAATTAAAAGTTCGCAGTGACAAACCTTTAGTTTTTGATTGATATGTGCTGCTCTTGTTGTCTTGAAATGGAATTGAAATGTGACCGTTTTGGGAAGCTTTATCAGTTGATGTGCCTTCTAACCTCGAGTCTATGTGAATCTCTTTGTTATCAAAAAGAAAAATGAACATAAATAAACTTAGAAAAATGAATTACACTTTGTATGCTTTAGATGATCTATAAATGACTAGTATGAGGCTCATTCATCGCATGGAATTTTCTGTAATAAACATAGATGGTAAATTTCAAACCAAAAAAATTGATGTTAAATTAATGAAATAATTATAAAGTACTTCTACACACAATTATCTATGAAAAAACCCAACACAAAAAATATATATAAATTAAATTAATCACATTGATTTCATCAATTAGTACGATTAATTTAAAAGTCATAATTCATTTAGGATACAAGTTTATGACATTTATTGCTGCTATTGTATCGATGCATTGCATGGATTTTTTGTTGCATAAAAGTGTATCGATTCAACTTCATAGATTGCCTTACCGGTTGGAAAAAAGACTTCATCCGACGTTTCTTAGAAAATACATATTATTTTCTTTTGTTTTGTGGCAAGAACATTCCACCATCCATGTATCTTGGAGAATGTGTTTGTTAGTGAATTTTCTTCTTTAATGTTATATTTACACTTTGTATAATAGTAATAGCCATTTATCTAGACAAGTTATTTTTAGGCTCATTATAACAGTATGTGATTTCTTTTATGCGGATGACTATAGTGAATTGACTAGTTCGTGGATCATGCATTACCGAAGGATTAGTCTCATGCATTCTCTTAATAAGAAGTAATTAACTATTCAAAACCCAATGGGTTTGCCCTTTGCTCTTGATGAAACTACTTTGTAGGACAATCGGCTGAAATTTAGATAGGAAAATGATTAGTCCTCACGAGGTGATTGTTTGGTCAAAACTCTCTGATAAGAGGAAATTTTCTGGTAGTTAATTTTAATTAACTGGTCATTGAGTCCTTGTACGTAATGGTATCAGGACCGACAAAAGCTGTAATTCATTGTGCGTGTTTACTGTTTACTCGGAAATAAATCAATTAGCTGTACTTGGGGGGCCACACGTTGCTTTTGCATCTTCAGTTCGGGGAAATTAGAATTTTCGGTCCTGGTAGGTTGGCAAAACTCACTTTAATCACTATATTTTGTTTGATTATAATTCCAGTCCTCATACTGCTATGTGGTGACAATTAAGTCACTTTGCTGTAAATACAGGAACAAAAAGTGTTATTTGCCTAAATAAATATAAAGAAAGTGTTTTTTTCAAAAAGAATAAATTTAATTTCTAATGATTTAGTTGGACTTTGAATATTATTTAGTTTTCAATTTTGGTCAATTTTCTTTTCTAAAGTTCAAATTTTGAAAACACGGCAACCAGAATGTCTACTAAAAAGTATTTTCATTAAGAATTTTGGAAAGGAAAGTAGGAAATTGGATTTTTTTTTTTTTTACCAAACATGCCATCATGTTCTGCACAAATAATTCTGTGATCAACCTCTCCCTTTTTTATAAGGATTTTGTGAAGAGTGTCTGGAAACTTGTGAAGCAATAAATAAAGAAATCTGCAATTTTCAATTCACTATCTATCCATAGTATCGGTAATGGTATTACTTATATTATTTTGAAATTGACACACAAAAGAAAAAACATTCCAAATTCTCCATATGAGGGATCAAATCAGAACAACAAAGGAAAGGAGGGACCGTACCTGCCAACTGTTCCAAAACCAAACTGTCTTGGGTATCCATGGATGATTTTTTGCCATTGCGTCTTTCACGTTGTTCTGCAAAAGAATGACAAAAAGTATTATTTGCCTGAAAAAACTTAAAGCAAATTTTTTTCAAAAAGAAAAATTTCAATTTCTAATGATTTAGTTGGACTTTGAATATTATTAAGTTTTCAATTTTGGTCAATTTTCAGTTTTAAGGTTTAAATTTTGAAAACTTGGCAACCAGAATATCTACTAAAAGGTATTTTCATTAAAAATTAAGGTAGGAAAAATATGAAATTGGAAAATTTTCTTTTACCAAACATGCCCTCTCATTCTACAAAAATTATTCTGTTATGACACTCTCCCTCTTTTAATAAGGATTTTGTAAAGAGTCTCTAGAAACTTGTTAAGCAATATATAAAGAAATGTGCAACTTTCAATTCATGATCTATCGATAGTATTGGTTGTGGTATTACTTATATTACTTCGAAACTAACACAAAGGGAAAATTTTCCACATTCTCCATCTGTGGGATCAAATCAGGAAAAGAAAAAGGAAAGGAGGGACTATACCTGCCAATGGTTCCACAATCGAACTGTCTTGGGAATCCATGGATGGTTCTTTGCCGTTGCGTCTTTCATGTCGCTCTGTAAAAGAACAACAAAAAGTGATATATGCCTGAATAAACTTAAAGCAAGTTTTTTACAAAATGAATAATTTTAATTTCTAATAATTTAGTTGGAATTTGAATATTATTTAGTTTTCTATTCTGGTCAATTTTTATGTTAAGATTCAAATTTTAATAACTTGGAAACCAGAATATCTACTAAAAAGTATTTTCATTAAGAATTTTGGAAAGGAAAATAGTAAATTGGAAAATTTCTCTTACCAAACATGCCCTTGCATTCTACACAAATTATTCCGTTATCACAATCTCCCTTATTTTTTTTATAAGAATTGTGTAGAGAGTGTCTTAAACTTGTTAAGCAATAAATAAAGAAATGTGCAACTTTCAATTGATGATCTATCCATAGTATTGGTTATGGTATTAATTATATTACTTCAAAATTAACACACAAAGGGAAAATTTCCAAATCTCCATCTGTGGGATCAAATCAGAACAACAATGGAAAGGAGGGACTTACCTGCCAATGGTTCCGAAAACGAACTGTCTCGGGTATCCATGGATGATTCTTTGCCGTTGCGTCTCTCATGTCGTTCTGCGAAAGAACGGCAACAAGTGTTACATGCCTGGATAAAACTTAAAGCAATTTTTTTTTTCAAAAAGAATAATTTTAATTTCTAATGATTTAGTTGGACTTTGAATATTATTTGGTTTTCAATTTTGGTCAATTTTCAGGTTTATAATTCAAATTTTGAAAACTTGGCAACCAAAATATCTACTAAAAAGTATTTTCATTAAGAACTTTGGAAAGGAAAATAGGAAATTGGAGAATTTTCTTTTATTGAACATGCCCTTGCGTTCTACACAAATTATTATGTTATCACACCCTCCCTTCTTATAAGGATTTTGTAAAGAGTGTCTGGAAACTTGCTAAGCAATAAATAAAGAAATGTGCAATTTTCAATTCATGATCTATCCATAGTTCCGGTGACCGTATTACTTATATTACTTCGAAATTAACACACGAAGGGAAAATTTTCCAAATTCTCCATCTGTTGGATCAAATCAAAACACCAAAGGAAAGGAGGGATTAAACCTGTCAATGGTTCCAAAACCGAACTGTCTTGCGACAAGGATGATTCTTTGCCGTTGCGTCTTTCTTGTCGTTCTGCAAATTAAAGATTAATAATAATTGAAGGAAGTTACTGGATACCGCGAATACAAATTAGAGCAGTTTTTATCATTTGGCGCCATACACCGCCCAGCGATTTGAGGCAAAAAGTGAAGTGAACAAATTCACTAGTGGCACCCAATGCTACGGTCTATACTGTATAGTATGTTACTTGGCTTGACACACTTGGTTCCGAAATCCATATATTCAAGCAGAAAATAGCCACATGGTTTGTTTGTGGCCTCGTACTTAGAATTTTTAAAATGAATGAATCAACTTAATGATATTGAATTCATGGATCAATGCTATATATTTATAGGTTACAATTCATATAGAATACAAAGCTTAATAACATTCATCGTGCCAATTTATTTCATGGATTTTTTTTCTTCAATAAAGTATATTGATTATACTTATTGATAGACTTGAAAGTTGCAAGAAGGAACTGATGTAATTTTTCATACAGTATCCATATTTTTCTTTTCTTTGTTGCAAAAACATTTCGCCATCCATGTATCTTGGTCAATGGGTTTGATAGTGGGTTTTCTTCTTTAATGTAATCTTTACACTTCTTATAATATGCCAAACATATCTATTGATAGGTTATTTTTGGCTTTGAACAACATTACATGGTTTCTTTTTTGGGGATGACTACAGTGAACTAACTAGTTCAAGGATCATGTGTTCAGAGAATTAGTCTCATGTAGTCTTGTAATGATAAGTAATCGACCATTCAGAACCCATTTGTTTTGCCCTTTGCTCTTAATGAAATTACTTTGTAGGGCAATCAGCCGCAAATTCCCTTTGCATATTTGCATATTAACTTAACATAGCAAATAATTAGTCCTCACAGTGTGATTGTTTGGATAAAAATCTTTGGTAAGAGGAAACTTTCTGGAATACTTTTAAGAAACTCGGACTGCCAAAAAGAAGTTGGTCATTGAATGCTTGTAAGAAATGAACCAGGATTGACAAAAAGCAATTGCATCATCATCCATAACTATAAGGGACAGGGAACTTGTGGAGCCAAGTCATAAAAAATTAGGAGATGTGACCTTTTTTTATTTTTTGGTCGAATAGGAGACGTGACTTTGAGTAATAAGAGTGTTTACTGTTTACTTGAGAGGAATAGTCATGTCCTTGGGCCCGAGAAAATGCATCAATGAGCGGTATTTGGTGGTGACACATACATGGGATCAAATCAGAACAAAGAAGGAAAGCACGGAAATACCTGGCGATGTCGAGCTGCGTTGGGTAGCCATGGAGGATTCTTCGCCGTGCCGTCTCCCGAGCATGTAAATATGGAGTAATTTTTACGTGGTTGAAACGGAAATTATTTTCTGGTCTCATGGATCTTCTCCATTTATACATCGACTTGGAGATGGAGCCAAGGCTCCAGCTGGAGATGTCATATTTAAAAATTAAAGACGGAACGTCTTTCATTTGCACCGACGGACGAGGAGACACGAGGAATAAATAATTCACATTTAGACAAAAACAATTCATTACGCACATGCTAAGTTGTACTATTCTTAACCAAAAGATGCCTAATTAAAATATCAAATCAGTCAATGGGGACGAGCATTTAAAAATCTATTTCATCACTCATTTTCTGTGAACACGATGAGTTGAATACGCATATAATTATAACATATTCTTGGCTACTAAAAGGATTCCTCGTAAGTTAAGATCAACATGTGAATGAGAAAATACCATCCGTAGAAGATAAAATATTGGAATGAAACACGTTAAAATTAGGTTGAGAATGAGACAGATGCATTCAATCAAATGTTTTCTCAGTCTCCCCTTTCGCAGTCGCCTAAGAAAATCATAGAAATTTAGCATATGATGTGAATGACTCTTCTGTATTGGTGCGCTTATGGTGTACTATAATACAGGTTAAGTATTAGTTGGTAGTAGGGGTGAGCATTAGTTTAGAGTTGATCTTGGAACAACGTTGACGATTGGCCCAACCGGTCTAGTCCGATTCTTGGGGAATTGATTGGTCCTTGGTTCTAAGGTGGTAAAAACATATACTGTGCAGGTTAGTCCCTAATCCTGAAGCTTTAGGGTTGGTCCAACCCGAATCAAACTAATAATTATTTTTCTTTTTTTGTTTTTTTGGGTCCAAACCCTAAATATATAACTATAAGTGCGCCTCCTCTTCTTGCGTTGTTTTCCGCTCTCACAATCTCACTCCCTAAATCTCAAATTATTGTCGAAATCATCCGCATCTATCTCTTTGGAGGTAGTTCTTTCATCATCTCTCTACTCACCTTCCTTTTGCGCTTTTGCCTCCGATTGCCTTTCCCTCCCATTTGCGATTCTCTATTTTTTATTGTTTAAATAAGTTTATGTGTTTGTCTTCTAAAGTTTGTTGTTTTTGGCAAGTGGAGATTTATGTTGTTGCCTTACGTTAGATTTCTATTTAATTTGTACTAGTGTTCATCGTTTGGTTACTACATATCACATTGTCAATGAATATGTAATTTCAAAGAATAAATATATCCTTTCAAGGAATACAAAATTGAAGCAAAAAAAAAAAAAAAAAAAAAAAACAGAATTGGTTTGTCCTAAGTTGACTTTAGAACGGGACTAGACCCATAGGGTCAGTTCAGTCCGTGGTCCTAGACTCAATAGGGTCGATCCCCAGCTCAAAAGACTAGGGACTGACATTATGCAAGTTGGTCACTAGATTAGGTATTGTACTGGCCCAACTCACACCCTGTTCAACCCTATTTGGTAGCCTTTCGTTATCATGTGCATGTGGAATCAAGGTCAAATCAAGCGAAGTCTCTAGCCAAAGAGCAATCAATACAGAAAATAGTTTTAGTCATTGTTTATGTCCAGGGATCATCAATCACCATGCTCATGCTCATGTGAACACGAACCACCAGCCACGGCGACGAGCAAGGAATAAAAAATGTTGAAGTCAACATAACAACCCTATGACTTGAGGCATAAGAAAACGAAGGTACCATGACCAACCACGTGCTAGTTTTTATTCCATTAATAATTTTTCTTCAATGTAAGAATGTTAACTAAGGACAAGTAGCAATTCGAACTTCCCGACATACAATCATCTCCAAACTGAGTCTCTCAACTAAAACCTTGAGCAATCAAAAGGCCTAAAAAACAGAAGCTAAGATACAACACAAGAAGATTACGTGATTCAGCTCAAAGCTTACGTTCTTGCGTAAATGATAAGACCAAAGATTCAAAAATTTATTTAAACATTTATTTCATGTCTCGTGAACAGACACGATGGTGTCTAGTGTTGTATGCGTTCATATATTTCGATGGAATTATTAAAAGTAGCTGTAGAATAACATAATCATTTACGATAGAAACTGATCTTTATAGAACAGCAGAGAAGCTGGCACCCATCTGGGGTTGTTAGAAGATTATAATATGAATGTGGGAAAAAGAGTTATACATAGGAAAAGTAGAAGGAAACTATTTGGCTTAAATATGAGAAGACCATGTCAGTGTTGCTTGAAGGCATGATCTCTCAAGTGGGCATAAAGGACTGGATAGACATGAATATATCCAATCTTGATTGGGCACTCGAGCACTTGAAAAGTCGTGATTAAACCATTTCGGAATTTCATTTTAATAAAGATTAACCTTTTAGACAAACGTATCTATTGAAATATTAACTATTCTGTCTAATCTAACGGTTGTGTCAATTCACGAGACACATTACTTTGTCGTTCTAACATAAACTTATTCCTCTTTCTAGAAAAGCTACTCCATTTTTCGTGTGTTTTTGTTGAGAGAGTCTGAGGGGCTATTCCAATTCACAAGTGTTTGCTTTCAAGTCTTTGATTGTAAGAGAGGAGGGAAGTCAACCAAGAATCCACCCCCGTTCAATTCACGCGTCTAAAATTCTCCATTAGTTATGATGTACATTTAACAAAATATGTGCATTGTCATCAGCAATGTTTTCCTTCCCCCCCCCCCCTCCCTTGTTGCCAGTAGAAGCGTGACATCTTGAAATTTGCGAAATCCTAATATAATTAAGAAGATTTAGAAGATAAAATGGTTTGTATGAAGTATTTATGTCGGTATGTTAACCCTACTCTAAGATAATCGCATATATGAAAATTAATTTAATATGAACAGTAAAATATGGTCAAAATACCTAGCGCCTAGAGTAGAATTCTTTTGTTATGTTTTTTTTTTTTTTTTTTTCCAGGGATCATCAATCACCATGTTCATTGTGAACACGAATCACCAGCCAACTCGACCCAGCAGGTAATAAAACATTGAAGTCAACATAACAACCCCATGACATGAGGCATAAGAAAAAGAACGTGCCAACCAGTGGTTAGCAACAACTTGCTATTTCATCAAATAATTTTTATTCTATGTTAACAAAGTACAAATAGCAATTCGAACTTTCCGACATACGACCATCACCCAAACTGAGTATCTCAAATACCTGCGCTCTCAAAAATCCTTAGAAACAGGAGCCAAAAGACAACTCAAGAAAATACTGAAAGGAAAAAACTGCAGAATTACACAAGTCCGTCTGGTGCGGTGAAATCCCCACGCACCCCTCAGCGAGGTTGGCCTGGCTCTTTTCTTCCACCATAGACTGATTTCACAAAAAAATCTCAATCATGAATTAATTTTGTCAGATTACAATACTAGATCACAATAGCATCTTGGAATTTTCAAAAGGAATTATGCGGATGTAGCCTATCCTTTAACAACTTCGCCTGCCATGGCCACATGGCAGAAACAAAACCTATAGTCACATAATTTATGTGGGTCAACCTCAAACTACACCATCTTCAGCACTTTTTTATGCAAAATCGATTGTTACGGTTGAAAGCACATTTGCTCTACACACTCCCATATTTAGATTTGGAATTACCTGACCCAAGCTAGAAATTAGACGCAGACTAGGAATGTGCATCGATAATTTTTTGCTTGTTCGTGCGTCAAACCAACAAATCCTATTTTCAACAAAATGAATGTCTCATCATGCAAGCCAAGCCACGAAAGAATACAATTAGAGACAATATAGCCCTCCTTTTGGATGGCAGAATTTCAAGACTGTGAACCACAATAATTATGTTTTAGACATGCATAAGCAACGAGAGGCAATAGGTGTCATAGGTCTAACAAAGGGTGTCAAAAATATCTGATTCTAATCGAATTAATTTTTTGGGGTCTTTTGGATTCTGGTATCATACGATTTAGGTAATAACTAAAGGAATTAAATAATTTGATGGTTGGATTTGGTTCGGTTCGGGTTAGGTCTGGGTTTCCTCTTATTTTTTTACTTGGGATACGGACGATTGGAACCCACATGTAGCTCCCTCCATTGACGCCAACAATTGCTCAAAACGTCATCATTGCCTAATCATCCACAAGGGATCATGGAGGACACCTCGTTCTTCAATCTCGTCGATTTCATGAGGAAGCCGTATATGACCGAGACATTCATCGGCGTCTTGCTATGACCAGTCCTGATTTGGCTCGCCGTCTTGATCGGCCTCCTCATCAGCTGGTGCTGGCTCCCTCGCTGGAATGGCCTTGTCTACCTCGGCCTCCGCAGCAAGTTCCGGTTCCTCCGGACCGCCCTGTTGAGAAAAAGCACCGCCTCTCTCTCTCTCTGGATTTCTGCAGGTCTCTCTCTACTCCTCCAAATTTTTCTCTCTCTCTCTAGATTTTTCTCGACCACATATTTGTTTAGGACTCCACCGACTTTGCAGCCTATAAGGAGGAAGTGTGTCTTGTCCGTGAGTTGTTGAGTGGTAGGGTGATAGGGGTCTTGTCTAGAAAAGTGTGTGTAGTGGTGTGGCGTGTGAGGCGTGTGTAGTGTAAGTGTAGGGTGATAGAGAGTGGGTGAATGTGTGCACAGAGAGTCGTGTTCGTGTGTGGTTTGTGAAGTGAGTAGGTGAGTAAATAAAGTGAGTAGTTGTGAGAGCGTGATAATATTGAGAGTTTATAATATTATTTATAAAAAAATAATTATTTTACTCGTACATCCACTTGCTTTTCAACAAGTCCTTCCTTGCCTTGGCGCCCAGCAGCTCTGGTTAACGTTCATAGCGTTCTTGGCCCTTTGCGCCATTTGTTTCAACTTTAGTGTTGGGAAACAAATTCCCATAAATAAAAAAAAAGATCGGATATTCAAACGATCGAATACCGGAATACGAAAATATGGAAACGTGCTCGGAAACATGTAACACCGATTGAAGACATATCACAAAGTCGGACATATCTTAATTGCCACAGATTAAGCACCGTGTAGTTGTTGACATCTAAGTTTTGGACAATCCATTTATCGTAATAAAAAATTAGGGCTTAATTTGAATCCCTAAAAAAAAAAAAAAAAATTAAGTTGCATAGCGTATAACTTTATGAGCATTTTTTTATTTGTATTTGGCTGGTGACGAATGAATTTGATTTGGTGGTTCTTTAGCTTTAAATTGACAGACTAAACTAAGTTCACGAAAGGAGCAAATTGGCCCAAACCTGTATTCTCAAAAAGATATTACACTCATTTTTGCGAGGTTTCAAATTTGAAGAAATCTTATTGTAATTTTGAAAAAACCGATAAAGAATATTTATTTTTGCAAATTAATATTATGTTCAAGAGGTTATAGATGATCTTCGTACATATTGAAAAGAAGCTGAAATATTCCATAAAAATTACGTTTTTTTTTGCCTATAAAAGGGGTTTGTAATCACGCTGAAAAAGAGGCCACACACAATTGAATATACGCAAAGAGAAGGAAGATTCTTTCTCTCGGTTCTCTAGGTCGAAAAATTGAAGTCAAAAGAGAAGGAAGGAAGAAGGAAGAATCTTCCTTCCTTCCGGGTTTTACGGGTTTTCTTTTCGAGGTCAAAAATTGAATAAAGAAAAGAAAAGGGTTTCGGTTCTTTGGGAAAAGAGAAAAAAGGGAGCAGGGGTTTTTTCCCTTCTGTTGACTTGCTAGAGCAGGGGGAGAAGACGTGAGAGGGACAGGCCAGCAGAAGAGAGAGAAAAAAAGAGATAAAAAGAAAGAGGAGGGAACGAAGAAAAGGAGCCGGTTGCCGACACCCTCGCCGGAGAAAATATTAGAAATGTAAGACGCTCCAGCGTGGCAAACAAGAAGGCGGTGGGAGCGTGACATGTGTCTCGTGAGACCCACAATTTCAGGCGCTCATTTTGAAAATTTTCCTGTATTGTAGCTTCTGGAGAGAGGGTTTTCTGTCGCGCGGGTTCTTCTTTGCGCCTCTCTCTCTACCCTCGCTCTCTCTCCCTGACGAACTCCCTCTCTCTCTCTCTCTGCCCTCGCTTTTTCCGACCGGCGAACCACCGCGAGCAACCGACGAAGCAGGAGGATACCGGCGTGCGACCTCCCTCTTTCCGACCGGCGAACCACCGCGCCGCCCCTCTGGCTCCGCTTTCGGCCCCGACTCGTCCGTCCCTTACTCTTCGTCTCTCCTCGCGTCTCTGTCTGCCCTCCCTCTCTTCGACAGCGAACCACCGCGCCCCCCCCTCCGGCTCCAGATCCGGCACCGGCTTGTCCAAGTAATTTCTCGCTTTCTCTTTTCTCTCTTTCTCTGCCTGACGGGGTGATGGAAGGGATTTTATAGGAGTTCAGCGATGCCTGATGTGGGTAACTTTAGTTGGTGCGTTCTGCTATATTTTACTTATTTTGCTAAATGAAAGAGGAGATTTAGTGCAATGCACTTGGCTTCTTACTTTATCTCACTGTTTGGTATAGACCTATGCGATCTCCTGATGATGATTTTTTTTTTTTTTTTTTGGGATTTTAACTTTCTCTGCATTTAACTTGGTCCCAAAGATGTCCCGCCTAGAAAACGAAACATAATTGCAAAGAAGCAAATAGAAAAAGGAAATAAGGAAGAGTTACAGATAGTCATTGAAGAATGCAAAACAGATATCCCCTGAGATCAGAAATGGCCATCCTTCATGAGCTTACTTAAATATTATCTGGTGACAAACTAATGTGAAGTTATAAAAAAATAAAAAATAATAATAGTTGGAATTTTGGGTTGAATAAGCATCAAGAACTGTCACCGGTTAAAAAAAGTATGAGAGATTTAGACCCAAGTTGTTGGTTACTTCATACACTCCTTTGATTGGCGTTATGTCTCATGGAAATTGCCTGCTTTCATATTCAAGGAAAACATGTCGAGTTTGACTGCCATTTTATTAGAGAGAGTACTTGAAGGTAAAATAGAGATGAAGTTGTCGAAACAGAAGCAAGTTCTTTCCCTCCGCAAAGTTGGCAACATTCAGAGAATACTTGGCTTGATAGCAAAACTGAATTAGGTTGGAAGGAGTGTTAACAATAACAACCAACTTGCTGGCTTCTTGAAGAGTTTAATCTCTCCCCATGAGGAAGGATTTTGTGGAGTTGGTCTTTCGGCTTTAATCTTCTTTAAATTTGGCCTTTCACTTATGTGGCTATGTGGTCTCTCCTGTCCGAGTATTTAGTTATGCAACTGATATCAAAGGGGTCGTTTGCTTTTAGTTTTTCAGCGAGCAAACACAATCAAGAAGCTAGCAAGCATTTTTGGAATAAACAGTTTGTATGAAAGCAATTCTGGCACATATAGGCTTTGCAGGAGAGAAGTTACTTGAAAGAGAAATAGAGATGAAAGTGGCTTTGAGTGTCCGCTACGCAGTGGAGTGTGTAATTGGAGTACTGTGTGCACAGATGCTTCTTTATAAAAAAATTTCAGCTTATGGTTTCATTGCGCACCTTCATTTCAAGTAGAACATGCCCTCTGACAAATGGAAATTCCCATGGCACCACAATCATATAGTTTGGTTGACACCACATTACCACATTTGAGCTGTGGAGGATGTAAGATCTTCTGTGTGTTGAGGTTGGTACTCGTTACAACTATTAGGCTCAAAGGTTGTCCATAGCGAAAATGCATCCATGCATTATCATCCCTTTTTCAGGGAACCGTTTCATCTAGTTTCTGGCTTGTGTTAACTTGTGCATCTCTGGTGCTGTTTCACAGGTACTTAATGCATAAATTTCTTTTTGGTTATTTGTCATCTCATTTGACTTACAATTCGCTTGTGGCCCATTGTTCCCTAGGGAGAAAGAATTGGCTGCTGTGAAGATCAATGCAGCTGACGTTGATATAATCGCTAATGAACTTGAGGTCAGTCAGCTTATGCCATGTGCTTGAACGCATTTATTCTCACTGGCCTGAGCTTTCTAATATTGTATGGTAAATTCTGAAAACAGCTGGACCGGAAGGTGGCTGAAAGGACTTTACGTGAGCATAAAGGTGATGCTGTTGCTGCAATTCGTTCCTTGCTTCGATAAAGAATTGGTGGCACGAAAAATGGGATTTGTGATTTTTCTGAGGACATACCGACTTGCCCATAACATTGTCCAAGTAGGATCAAAAAGCTGTATGAGTCGTGCTTCTTTTGGGGATACAAGACTTGCTTTCTGGGAGATTGTTTGTACTCTCGCCAATTTTGGTTGCTAATGTTCAGCCCTGCATTTTTTCCCTTCCATGTAGTTCATGCCGGGAATTTTAGAGTACGAAAATCATGTACAATTTCGACGAACAAAAAATCATAAATCCGCGAGCCTATGCTCAATAATGTGAGGTCGATTTCCGATACAAAGCTTGGAAGAGTTGTTGGGTTGATGCCTGGTTGGATGGCGACCCTAAGTCCGAGTTCATTAGACTGAATTTAATTCAAGAAACTAAAGCATCAAACTTTCTGGAAAACTGAAGACTTTTGATTGCATGTAAAATTTTGTTGAAGTAGCCCCTGGCACAATCGGCTAACGACTGTAGAAAAGGCATGGATATCTTCATTGATGGACTTCCATGGGGCGAACAACTTGGGCTAACGGCGATTTAGAAGCAGAATCTGCCTTGAGCTTTAGTAGTGCGCAACCCCTGTTACCATTGCAAAACTCTCTGTTTCACCACTAAGAGCCGTCAAAGTCATTTTGATTTGTACAGCTTTATGATGAGAATCTAATGTTCCCCTATAAATGTATCACAAACAAATGGATGGCAATGCCTAATGTGCTCAGCCTCCGATCTCCACAACACTTTGCAACATATCTACAAGATCCTTTGTGACTTTTCCGGTAAATGCACAAAAGCGACCTACAATCGTCCTAGATCCACCTGCAATTGAATTGCTCAAACGAAGGACAAACATTCTATCCTCTTGAAATGGTCCCAAAAATCTGGTTGCCAAATTTCATGGTCCAGAAGCGGCAAAGCGAGTCGAGATTGGTTGGCAACATCAACTTCCTGGCGAATAGCCAGGTTTGCTTGGACTGTTCACCAATGTAATGAATAGACAAATCCTCTTGATGCACCGGATGGTTCACGCTTCCCTTGGAGTGCTGTCGCCACCAGCAGAGCTGGAAGCCTGGAATTGAAGTGCGTTCTGTCTTTGCAAATCTTTGACTATTTCCAGTATTTCCTGGAACGTCGGTCGGCACTTTGGATCACTGGTTAGGAGAAAATGCAGTTCCCACATCAGTATCGAATTGTAACAAATTGACAATTTTTGTCCTCAAAAAAGGAAAAAAAAAAAAAAAGAAGCTCCTGAATGACATCAACTTATGCCGGAAGAAAAAAAGGTCATGAAACTGCCTAAGAGATTCGAGGACTTCAAATCACGATGAATGATAGGTGGATTGTAATGATGCAGATAATTCATGCCCCTAGCCTGAAAAGTACCCAATTCAATAATTACATGTTAAAAGCAGCAAGATAACATACAAGAGATAGTAGAATTCAAATAACTGACAAACTCTGGAGGCCAAAAGTTCATGGGCCAAGCAATCTCAGGAAGTTAGGAATGCTAAGGTTCAAGACACCCGTCTCAAATTTTTATCAGCATGGAAGTAAAATGTACATTTAAAAGATATCAACACAAAAAGAACAAAAAGAGGGCAATATAAAAAGGAGCAAAACAAACGCTGACAGGGAAACAGATGAAAAAAAAACATTCAGGTGACCAAAATGTAAAACACTGCACCTACAAGAGGATGAATTTGGTTACATGCTGAACGTACATGTAAAAGATATCAACAAGAACAAAATGAGGGCAGTATAAAAAGGAGCAAAACAAATGCTCACTGAGAAACAGATGAAAAAAAAAAACATTCAGGTGACCAAAATGTAAAATACTGCACTTAGAAAACAATGGATTAAGTTACACGAATAAGAAGCAGATACTTACCACATCCAAAGCCATATGAAAACGGCGTCTCCAATTCAATTTGGCTGTGTTCCTCTGCAGTAAGCGAAACAAACTTTCACTGCATCAACACACGTAACAACTGTTAGTTCCATAGAGACGGGATATCAACAGAAATTACAATCACTGAAAACCAACAAACCAGACATTACAACAAACTTTAACACGATGCACCATATAATCAAAAAGCCTGCTTTTCAAAAGCATTGAGAAAGTACCGTGGAAGAAACTCTGTGACTATGCAGAGGCGCTGAGGTGAAGTTACTGCTCCCATGAAAAACAAAACATTAGGGTGCCGAAGTCTTTTCATAAGAGACACCTGCAAGGACAAAAAAAACTGTCATATTAATGGTACTTTATGAGAAGTGAGAAAAACTGTGGCAACATCAAAAGAGGTTCTCAGAAAATGCATGGTACTATGCATGCTGAGGGGAAGAGCATGGACATATAACAATCACGAAGTCCTATGAGAAAGTTCCTCATTTTGAGTAAAACGAGAAGGTATAATCCTTTTGTAGACCCACATGCTATTACATCTATCCAACACAACACAATTAATCATAATGCAATGGATCAAGGCATGGAAAATTTAAGGAAAAATATCCATAATCCTTTGGCAAAAAAAAAGAAAAAAAGATCAAAACCTGCTATCTCCACATGTACCATGTACTGAAAATGTTGCGTTGCTGTATTAGTGGAACAACACTTGAATTAAAATTGCCAATGCCATCACTAATAGAGCTGACACCAATAAACTATATTCGTGCTTTGGGGAAAAAATCCCAGTTGCTACAAAATAAGCACCAAAAATTCTATTCATTAAAAGGCTTCAGAATTTTACAAAATAATAAAATACGGGCTAGTCATACAAGTGCAGAGAGATAGAGATAAATGCATGCAGTTCGAACATATTGGTCAATCTTACTTCATCTCTTTATCACACTGATTTTCAGAATGTTCTTCCTAAACCATCTGACTATGTAGTTCTTATCAGGAAAAGGAAAAAGAAAAAAAAGAACAATCAGAAGATATAGGGGCAAGTGACACCATAGATGGAGTCATTTGGCACCTCGATGTTGACTCGTCACATCCTGGGATAATATAGATCACTTTTTGGGCTCATTATCAACTAAAAGGCCAACCCATTATCCCTCACTGCCTCAGTCTGAATCTAGATTATCAACTGCAATTACAACCTGTCAAGGAAGGCCCTTATCAAAATTAAACCAGCCAGGTCGCATTCAGCAATCACTAAACACTATCATAACAATGTTTTCATGATTTCAATTAACAAGTCAAGGACAGGTCAATAGGCTTAGAGAAAGACATAGCCCGCATATCATGTCCTACGAGAGATGCCTTATTCAAATCAAAAAGTCTAAGCGACCCTCAGCATGTCCTGGCTGAATAATATTAGAAACAAAGAGAATGAGACATAGTGAAACAAAAAAGAAAACAAACCTCTTGTCTAAAGGAATTTATCAATTCTTTTGAATATTCTTGCATCGAGAATACCTTCACTGCCACATCCTGCAATTGGATTAAATGCAGAGAAAGTTAAAATCCAAAAAAAAAAAAAAAAATCATCATCAGGAGATCGCATAGGTCTATACCAAACAGTGAGATAAAGTAAGAAGCTAAGTGCATGGCACTAAATCTCCTCTTTCATTTAGCAAAATAAGTAAAACATAGCAGAACGCACCAACTAAAGTTACCCACATCAGGCATCATTGAACTCCTATAAAATCCCTTCCATCACCTCGTTAGACAGAGAAAGAGAGAAAAGAGAAAGCAAGAAATTACCTGGACAAGCTGGTGTTGGATTTGGAGCCAGAGGGGGGGCGCGGTGGTTCGCCGGTCACGCAGTAGTTCGCTGTCGAAGAAAGGGAGGACAGACAGAGACGCGAGGAGAGACAAAGAGTAAGGGACGGACGAGTCGGGGTCGGAAGCGGAGCCAGAGGGGCGGCGCGGTGGTTTGCCGGTCGGAAAGAGGGAGGGCAGAGAGAGGGAGGTTGCATGCCGGTCGGTCGGAAAGAGGGAGATCACACAGCGGACTGTCGGAAAGAGGGAGGTCGCACGCCGGTATCCTCCTGATTCGTCGGTTGCTCGCGGTGGTTCGCCGGTCGGAAAAAGTGAGGGCAGAGAAAGAGGGGGAGTTCGTCGGGGAGAGAGAGCGAGTGTAAAGAGAGAGGCGCAAAGAAGAACCCGTGCGATAGATAACCCTCTCTCCAGAAGCTACAGTACAGGAAAATTTTCAAAATGGGCGCCACGAGACACGTGTCGCGCTCCCACCGCCTTCTTGTTTGCCACGCTGGAGCGTCTCACGTACCTAATATTTTCTCCCCTCGCCATCCGACCTGTCCGCCGCGCTTCCATAGTCGCCGCAGCCTGCCCGCGCTCCGCCCTTCACCTGCCAGAAGCCACCGCGACACCGTGACTGCACCTCTGCCAGCGACCCGCGAGCCCGTGCCAGCCACTGTTCGTTTCCCCCCAGTTAAGTCGCTGCGGCTCCTGCTCTGGTCGCCACCTCGCCCGAGTGCCGCCAGCCATCGCCGCGCCTCCTCCACAAGCAGCCTGCGACGCCAGCAGATCTTGAGCGGCTGCTGCACCTCCGCCTCTGCTCCGCCGCGCCTTTGCTTGTCCCCAAAGGCCAGCATCGACGATCGTAGCAGACCACCGCACTTGCTGCCGACAGCCCCGCTCGCCAACTCCCTGTCTTCACCATGCGACGGCCCCGACGTTGCTCCTGGTCCACTCGTCGTCGGTCCGCCTGCCACCGTCCCCGACGCTTGCTGCAACCGCGACCTGCAGCGCCTCCGCTTGAGCACCGGCACTTGATTCACCCCTCGCCGCCGCCGCTATCCGTTTCTGTAGCAGATCACGAGCCATCCTCGCCAGTCCAGCGCCTAACAGCTCCACCCCGTCTCGCCTACAGTCGCGCTGGCCTATGACCTGCTACTGCTCGTGTACCCCGTGAAGCCTGCTGTTGACGCCTGAGCCCAGCGCTTAGCCCTGCCAGTTGTCGCCCTTTTCCGAGCTGCTCCGCCCTGCTAGCTGCCGGTCCTCACCGGAGCTCTGGCGACCCACCAAGCCGCCGTTTGCTAACCTAGTTTAGGAGCCCAAAATCTCAATTAGGTAGATTTCTTATTTTTATTTTATTCTATTATTATTATTATTATTATTATTATTATTATTATTATTATTATTATTATTATTTTGTTTCTTTATTTGAAAATCCTAATTAGATTGAAATTCCCCACGTACCACCTAATTTGCAACTGCATACGATTTTTTTTATTCTATCTAGAAGGCTTTAGATGGAATAATTAATCACGCGGGAGTAAAATTGATATATTAATCTTTAATTCTTAAGATCAATTTATTGATTTTATTAGTGAAGCAATCATATTTGAATAGATATCGTTCCCAAATTCGAATGATGGATAATACCTTTGATGATTATGAATGATTTGGTACTTATCTTTTAATCGCTTTATTTATCCCAAAAAAAAAAAAAAAAAAGGCATTTGCATATCATGTAGATTAGGGTTGATTTTCCTAGATAAAATTGCATGATAGAATAGTTAGTTTTTTTTTTTTTTTAAATGTATGTTTATATGGTATCTAGGTTAGATAATATCTTTTGAATTAAATTGCATGAGATAATTTTCTAAGTTAAGATAGGATTCGGATTATTTTATTCCTAATTTAAAATAGATAATATCTCACTGTAGTTAGATTTTTATATTTTAGCACTTTTAATTACAAATTTTTATAGAAAATCATGCACATGTCATATAGAATTAGGTTCATGAAATGCTCGTTATTTAGTGATTGTTGCTAGGTCCATTTAATTAGAAATTGATCGTCATTAGAATTAAGTCATTAGGTTAATTTATATTGCACATTTAATTATTGCATTTCTTTAAAAATTATTTTACTCATGTCATATAGTTTAGGCTATACTGTTATGTCATATCACTTCATGTTAGATTAGTAACATTGCATTCCATATAGATTAGATTCTTATTAAATAGGTGAAAATAAAAATTGAGTGATTGCATGCTAATTAGAAATCATATTTAGGATTATTGATGTGAATTTTAATCTAACAACGCAGATGTTATCGTTGCTATGAGATAAGTTCTGCATTTTTATTTATTTGCTTTCTTAAGTGTTAAATTGGTGGTTTGCACACCCGTGTCATCATCTCACATGTTAAGGAAGTGAATTAAAATTAATTCAAGCTGCCTGCAAAACATTTTTTCGAAATAAAAAGAGAAAGGTACTGAAAGGACATTAGAATAATCTAGTGTAATCAAGTCTAAGTACCTAAAATCTCTGGTTCGTAAAAGTAAAATAATTCTCTCATTATTTTACTTAGGTGTCTAATTGACTTATCGTAAACTGATTAGTGCCGACTCCCTTTTGCATTTTAGATATTTGAACCTAAGTCGCGAATTGGTATGGGCTTGGGAGAGCCCGAGCTAAGTTAGACTTAGTAGTCCATTAGCCTAATTTTAGGTGGCGCACTCAAAATTTTGGTTGCGACAGCAGTTCTGAGGAATTTCGTCGAGAGAGGTGCGTACTGTTTCTAAAGGGGGGAAAAGTGAAGAACATATTTCACACTATTCAGATATACCCCCTTATATATATATTACAGTAATTATACTCTTTTATGAGCCCTACACTTATGGACCGGGTTTTGGCCCAACATGGGTGGACGGGCTTAAGTTAGCCCATCAAATATAAAAAAACCCATCATCTCTCACTCGCACATGGTGAGCCGAACAGAACTCTCTGTAACATTCATATCGATAAATAATCCATGCGACTAGCATACTTTGAGAGTTCGTTGTCATACATCTGTTAGGAATATATAGCAGTTCATAATGGGCATCACATTTTTGAGTAGATATAGTATGCGGTACCCTAGATCAATCGATCACATTTATATATTTATTGATTTCTTTTTAACAATGATATATTGTATTTATAATTATGATTATCCCAAAAATAATTATAATTGGTTGAGTAGTGAATACAAAACTAGAATGTGATTTTCCAAACTTGATCTTCCTCTTTCTTTGAAACTCTCAATTTCAATCCAACTTGCCTTTCTAGAAATGTCTCATTAGATCGAATCAATTCATGATCATTAGTAATATTCTAAGATAGCAAACACTAAATAGAAATCTTAAGAATAAGTAAGAGTCATGAGGGTACTTAATTGAGGAACTCTTTTCCTCAAGAATCTCACATGGCATAAAAGTTCAGATCAAAACTTTTGTCACTCTTGGTGGTCGTCTCATGCATACGTAGGATGAAATACATATTACGGTATTAACTCATTTTCCATGGAGTGTATGTCTACACCGACAATACCGTTCAGATGATAATTTACATATATCGAATGTCTAACTTGAGTTCACGTATTTACTAATAGTGCTACTATGAACACCTAGAGGGGGGTGAATAGGTGTAAAGAAAATTTTCGTGTAAAGTAGTAAAATTATTTTGCTTTTGAATCTGAATCTGAAGAATAACAGATTTTGAGCAAGTTCAAACTTTAATAGTTAAATAGAACTACGAACAAAATAAAGAAGTTTAGGGAAAATAATAAGAACACATAATTTATAATGGTTCGGCTTAAATCAAGCCTACGTCCACTCTCTCACGTTGATAGCCTTCGAGTTGGATTCCACTATAAATCAAAAGAGAATTTACAATCTTGTAATCTCGACTTTTCAGTGAAGAGTATGCTGCTCTCTCTCGAAGTCACACTATAAATCTCTTTCTCTTTTGAGTACAACTTTCAGCTCAGAATGTTGAATAACAAATAAATGGTAAGCTTCAGACTTTGGAATTTCTCTTTCAGGTACCCTATCGAATGACTGGAGGTGTCTCCTCAAATACTCCTTCACGCCTTCACAACTGTTGGTACTTTCCAAATGAATTCTTCCAATCACCCCGTTAGACAGAATCAATCAAGGAGATTTTCAAGCCGTTGAAGATTGTGCTGAAAGCCCATCAATCCTGTTCGCCCATACAATCAGGATCTTGGTTTCCATAAGTAAATTCTTTCCAAAATTACTCGCATTTCGAAAAGATTTGATGTATCGAAATTGATTTCAATGAGGATAACCAATCTCGTAGGTGTTGAACCCAGCTAGTAAGCCATATAAATCTTGTAATAAACCAAAGCTTTGAAGAAATGAAGATAATCTTGAGTTTGATTTCGTCTTCGCTCTTCATCGCGTTCAATATGGAATTCGTCAGTGTGGGCAGACTTTTAATGTAGGATAGACTTTGACACTAAAGTCTGGCAGTTTTCAGACTTTGACACAGAAATCTAGAAATTTTCAGAATAGATTTTGGATAAGTTTTGTCAGCTTCAAAACATCAAAGGATTGCAATGCCCTCATAGGCTGCTCTAGGTGAGGGCTCGTGGGCCCTCGCTATGGCTGGCGAGGGTGTGGTGACCCTTGCTTGATGCCCTCTCTAGCCACGATGAGGGCACGTGGCCCCTCTCTTGTGGCTGGCAAAAGTTGGCCAATGACCTTTGTTTGGCCCTTAGTCCAAAAAAAGAAAGTAAAGAAAAGAAAAGGAAAGAACAAATAAAAAGAAATTAAATAATGTCCATATCAGCGTTAGTTATGCGACATAAGAGGGCTAGTGGCCATGTTAATGATTTTTGACCAAAATTGGCCATATAAATTCCATTGAAAAAATGCAAAAAGGTTTAGGACTTAAATGATACAACTGAAAATTCAAAATTGAGTTGGTACAGGTATAATAGATTTACTACTTTTTTGCTGATTTCCTCGTCTTTGGGATCCATGGTTCCTTCATGGTATTAAAAATTTTCTAATCCATAAAGTGGCAAGTGGAGAAGATACTCACATAACTAGTTGATCTTGTCAAGTTAATAATACCACTCTTAAACTTCAGATATATGATGATGTTTTTCCAAGAAAAATTCAGTACTTTATAACGAATGTTCGCCTCCTTATTCAGAACGAGTCTGAGGCTAGCTCTTTAGTATGAGTTTAACACTAGTGGTTTTAGACGAAACTAAGTGGAGGAATATCAAAACCATCAGCATAATATTGGTTGAGATCTTATTGCTTTAATTTTGTTTAGTCGATAGATCTAAACACTAATTAAAAATGTGAAGCCCAAGAGGGTGTTTCGGAACTTTCCTGTTCCAATTATGCCCTTCGCCATTTGCACCCTTTGATAACCCGAAGATTGCGTCCTTTAATATCATGATAGAAAGTCTCTCTCAAATACATCAATCAAAATTCTAGTCCTTTACATGTGAAACAACACAACTCTTCCTCATATCCTCACACGTAAAGGAACCCAACTATTACTATCCAAATATATATTTTTCAAACTAAGCATGAAAGTAGCATGCATCAGAATTTAAGAATCATATTATTATGAACGAAACAACTCTTACTATCCAAATATATTCATCAAACTAAGCATCAGCAACTTGATTCAAAATTAAAGAGTCATCATTGTATAATCCTCATGACGCTTTGGTCCGACGGAATTTCCGACTGAAATTGAAGAAGTCCCACCCTCTTTTCTTCCTAGGCTTCAGTGGATGGGAGAGGCGAGGCCAATAGATGGATTTGACCATCTCAACGTACAAGGGAAACTGTACGTATAAGAAAAAACAAACAGTGATGGTAGCCAGCGAGATCATTAGGATGTAAATCCATTTAAATCTTTCGCTGAGGATGATCGTAAGAGCAGAGCTGAACGCCACCAACGTAGAGGCCAAAGAGAGGAAGAGAGAAGTGATGCCCATTATCATCTTTCTTGGAAGCGAGTGGAGAATATCTTCGAATGTATAGCATGGAGTAACAATGGCCAAGAACATCAGAGTGGCAGTGACAGAGGAGAAGAGAGCGAGAGCGTCTGCAAATGCGAATATCATGAATAAGTCCTTCTTTAGAAAAATTGGGATCCCCGTACTGTTGTCGTAGCCACCAGGAACTGTAAAAGCTGCGGTGATTGCTACTGTAATAATGAGAGTTGCAATGAGGCTACAAGATGATGATGTATTCTTCATCCACTCTCCTGCCTCTTTAAGCAAATCTTGACGCTGCTCTACAAAAATTTCCCAGTATGTTTTCCCTCCCCTTGCTTTCGTTTCTTCCAATTTCAGAGGATCACCCCTATTTTCCTGTACCTTCAGAAAAATAAAGGATGCCTATCAATGTAAACGTAAATTAAAAAGAACAAAAGTTCGGCAATTAAATAAGGTGAACCGACCTTAAATTTCAGAGTTTTAAAGGAAGGATCACTCCTATCTTCCAGTGCCTTAAGAAAAATAACCAACACCTATCAATTTAATTTCAAATAAAAAGAGCACAAAAGGGTGACAAACAAAAAGAATGATCAAACCTTGAACCACTGACGTTCGTTCTGCAAAAGAAAAGCTGCTCCAGGAACATCTGCTGATACGCATCTAGGTGACCATTCTACTACTGCCTCCATCAGTTCGCGGTTCGTAAAAATGTCATCACTCAGTTTTGGAATTTTGTTGTATGCGTTCACTAGTCTAAATAACTCAACTTGTCGTCCGTTCACAACTTCTCTCATCAATTCTTTTGGGAAATCGTTGTCCCACATTAACTCTGGATAATGGTCAAGACATAATTTGACAATTTCATGGGTTCCGCGAGATGCGAGTCAAGGATAATGCCTGAAGTCAATAAAAACTTGACTATTTCCGAGGATTTCATATTTTGATTCTTCAGAACAAGTTCTTCTGCAAACTCTAGTGAGCGTTTGTTTCTCAACTTTGATTCTCCAATCCTTTTGATGAAAGGTACTACATGTAACATCAGATAAACATTTTTCCCACAATGAGGAATCAAAAGGTTAAAGAGGCTATCACATTTCAGCCAGGTTCTCATGTATATATAGTAGTTGAGAAGAAAATCGAGGATTCAAGAAAGCAAACTACATGCGGCTTAAAAATCAAAATGCATGCATTGTAGGATAGATGGATCTATCTACGAATGCACCCAATGTCATGAGAAAAAAAAGAGTTCCTTTCTTTCTTTATGAAAAATGGGTAGATTCAACGATTGATCAATAAATCTGTTTTCGATTGATAATTTTTACAGATTCACCTAATGAATACTTATTGTTTAGACTTTGAATTGAATCAAGTTGTATCATAATATATGAATCAAGAGCTGGTCGATATTGGTAAAACAATGATCTCATAGTAATATTCTGAAAATGTCAATTTTAAACTTTGAGTTTCGAGATCTCTAGCTATGGATAAAATAAGGTGCCTTTTATGTAGAAACCATGGTAGGTTTGAATACCTGGTTTAGTGGCATGATTCCAGAGTGATGTCTTGAACCACTTATATGCTGGTTGGACCACCACGAAGAGGAGAGAAGAATCATATTAGGAAATTAGGAATTGACGGCGAACAAAAAGTTACATATGACACTCATGAATAAAGATTTCACGTGTAACTAGATGTAATAATGCTTAAATTGGTAGAGAACAACTTGGATCAATCCACCTCTATGATCTTAAATCCAAATCTACAATTCTTGATAATTCTACTTGGCAATTTGACATTGAGTAAGACTTCTCAACTAACTTCACAAATGTTATAGTAGATATTAATCGTGGCATACATCATGGTTTAGATAATAATTTGTATACATAGATGTAAAATTGTCTCTTAATTTATATATTATGTAGATTAATAGAAATACCTCGAGCCATCCTTGTACCTTCGTGGTTGTCAAATGATGTATTGACCAGACATAGAGGGATACCTAATAATGAGAATAGATAGAGTGAACACCATGTGAATAGAATTGCTTGAATTCTACATATCTATATGTGCAAGAAGTACCTACCTTTGTAAATTCGTTTTTCCCAAAAATTGAGTCTATCTCCACTACGGAAGTAAGACTTCATCTTCGCCAAGTCTCCCAACAAGCTACGGTTTATGTTATCTTTGGATGTCACTTCTTTGGGGTATTTGCGAGCTAAAAACAAGCCTATGTCTATTGAGACACAAGAATGAAAAAATTAATTTAATTAAACAGTCATGGAAGTGAGATAAGATAAGGGAAAAATTACCCAATCACTCTTAAACCTTTTATACCGATGCTAATTTAATCATAAACTTTTTAATTTTATCAATTTAGTTTAAACCTTTACGCGAATTTCCAATAAGTCCTTCAAGTTAATTTTTGCTAGAAATTGTCAATGTTACGATGACTATCCTAAGTGCCACACTGCCACTTCAGCTTCAAGCAAAAATTGGATGGAAGGACTACATTGAAATTTCGGCAAAAGTTTATAACTAAATTGGCAAAATAGAAATTTAAGAATTGAATTAGTATATGTACAATAAGTTTAGGGTTGATATATAGTTTCTTCTAAGATGAGTGAGTGTGAAATCATACCCGAATGGCCAGCTAGAATAAGGCAGCTCTTGGTGTTAAAATCTGGGGCGGATTTTGTTTGTGTGGCGAGGTACCAGATAACCTCCTTTTGCATAGGAGCATTTGAAATAGCATACGACAGGGCATTGGGTACAATATTATATTCGGGACCAGCTTTGTTTACTAGTTTCTTTACCATCTTTATTCTTCCTCTTCGGGCAGCATCGTAGAGGGCACTCCTCAAAATGGATTCTTTGTATGTTGGACCCGAGAGGTTGACGAGCTTCTCGACCAATGGATAGTGATCTTGTGCGGCCATAACCGCAAATTCAAGCACACTAACGGATTTATTTCCTACAGTCATGACATTTTCCATCATTACTTTGCGATCTTTATCAAGGATTTCCTCAGCAGCTTTCCATTGACCTTTCACTACGGCTTGAAACAATGATCGATGCTTTTCATTGATCTCTGGTGTTGGCATAACTGAAAATATTGCACATTAAAAGTCCTCAAACTTCCGCACTTCTTGTTTTCTAGGTCAAGTGTAACCACTGCACCTATTCAATGTTCCAATGAAAGGCGGATGCAAGCAAAGGGGTGTTGTTTGCTCAACATACCTTCTTCTATGAGTGCCTTCGTTTACACTTTGGAAGTAAAAACTACCTTTTTGGTTTTCTTGATTATAATTCAATATATTATTTAGATTTTAAAAGTTTAAAGAGATTATATTTGAATTTAAATGGCAGCTTTTGTATGTGGTGAAGTTCAAAGTATTTCAGATTAAATAATGTCAAAATGCATGAAACTCAAGTTACATGAAAAATGAAAATTATAAGTTCAAAATGACAAACCTTCAATTGACGTGAAACTGCCTTGGGAAGCTTTATCAGATGTTGTGATTTCTGAACTCATATTTACATGCATCTCTTTGTAACCAAAAACAGAAATGAACATAAATAACCTTAGAGACATTTATTACACTTTGTATCCTTTCGATCATCTATACATGACTAGTATCGGGATCAATCATTTCATAAAACACTTTTTTAATATACTTAGATTGTAAACTCTTAGAAAAAAGAATTTTTAACATTAACCTTTAGTTTTTGATCGATTTGTGATCGCCATGCACACTTCAATCAAAGTTGGTTTGCAACCATCTTAGGAAGCTTTTTCAGCTGCTGTGCCTTCTGAACTTACTTCTACGTGAATCTCTTTGTTAACAAAAAGAGAAAAGAACATAAATAACCATCTTAAAATGTTTCGAAGTGAAAAAGCCAAAATGCATGGAGCACATTGATTTATAAAGAACATAAATTAAAAGTTCAAAGTGACAAACTTTTAGTTTTTGATTGATCCGTGGTGCTCTTGTTGTCTTGAAATGGAATTGAAGTGTGACCGTTTTGGGAAGCTTTATTAGTTGATGTGCCTTCTAACCTCAAGTCTATGCGAATCTCTTTGTTATCAAGAAGAAAAATGAACATAAATAAACTTAGATAAATGAATTACACTTTGTATGCTTTAGATGATCTATAAATGACTAGCATGAGGCTCATTCAGCGCATGGAATTTTCTGTAATAAACATAGATGGTAAATTTCAAACAAACAAAATTGACGTTAAATTAATGAAATAATTATAAAGTACTACCTTCTTAACTTACTTCTACATGAATCTCTTTGTTACCAAAATGAGAAAAGAACATAAATAACCATCTTAAAATGTTTCAAAGTGAAAAAAAGCCAAAATGCATGGAGCACATTGATTTATAAAAATCGTAAATTAAAAGTTCGAAGTGACAAACCTTTAGTTTTTGATTGATCCGTGCTGCTCATGTTGTCTGGAAATATAATTGAAATGTGACCATTTTGGGAAGCTTTATCAGTTGATATGCCTTCTAACCTCACGTCTATGCGAGTCTCTTTGTTATCAAAAAGAAAAATGAACATAAATGAACTTAGATAAATGGATTACACCTTGTATGCTTTAGATGATCTATAAATGACTAACATGAGGCTCATTCATCGCATGGAATTTTCTGTAATAAACATAGATGGTAAATTTCAAACAAACAAAATTGACGTTAAATTAATGAAATAATTATAAAGTACTTCTACACACAATTATCTATAAAAAACCCAACACAAAATATATATATAAATTAAATTAATCACATTGATTTCATCAATTAGTACGATTAATTTAAAGGTCATAATTCATATAGGATACAAGTTTATGACATTTATTGCTGCTATCGTATCGATGCATTGCATGGATTTTTTGTTGCATAAAAGTGTATCGATTCAACTTCATAGATCACCGACAAAAAAAAAACTTCATAGATCGCCTAACCGGTGGGAAAAAAGATTTCATCCGACGTTTCTTAGAAAATACATATTATTTCTTTTCTTTTGTGGCAAGAACATTCCACCATCCATGTATCTTGGGGAATGTGTTTGCTAGTGAATTTTCTTCTTTAATGTTATAGTTACACTTTGTATAATAGCAACAGCCATTTATCTAGACAAGTTATTTTTGGGCTCATCATAACATTACATGATTTCTTTTATGCGGATGACTATAGTGAATTGACTAGTTCGTGGATCATGCGTTACTGAAGGATTAGTCTCATGCATTCTCTTAATAAGAAGTAATTAATTATTCAGTACCTAATTGGTTTGCCCTTTGCTCTTGATGAAACTACTTTGTAGGACAATTGGCTGAAATTTAAATAGGATATTAAGTAAATATAGAAAATGATTAGTCCTCACCAGGTGATTGTTTGGTCAAAAATCTCTACAAGAGGAAATTTTCTGGTAGTTAATTTTAACTAACTGGTCATTGAGTCCTTGTACGCAATGGTATTAGGACCGACAAAAGCTGTAATTCATTGTGCGTGTTTACTGTTTACTCGAAAATAAATCAATTAGCTGTACTTGTGGGGCCACACGTTGCTTTTGCATTTTCAGTTCGGGGAAATTAGAATTTTCGGTCACAATAGGTTGGCAAAACTCACTTTAATCACTATTTTGTTTGATTATAATTCCAGTCCTCATACTACTGTGGCGACAATTAAGTCACTTTGTCGTAAATACAGGAACAAAAAGTGTTATTTGCCTAAATAAATATAAAGCAAGTTTTTTTTTCGAAAAGAATAAATTTAATTTCTAATGATTTAGTTTTTTTTTTTTTGACCGAGAAACCACCGGAGCCCCTTTTCGCTTATGCTAATCGGGGTCACACGACCCTCCGCTATTCGATAGCGCCATCAGATCTCGTTGCAAACCGCTATTTAGACATAAAATCTTGAGAGAGACTAACCTAGTATCTCACCGCAAGAGCCTCCCACTTAAATCACGATAACAACGCGGGGATTCGGACTCTTGACCACAGCGTTGCAGAAGAGAACGAACACCAATGCAGCTGTCCACGGGTGGGTTCTAATGATTTAGTTGGACTTTGAATATTATTTAGTTTTCAATTTTGGTCAATTTTCTTTTTAAAATTTTAAATTTTGAAAACACGGCAACCGGAATATCTACTAAAAAGTACTTTCATTAAGAATTTTGGAAATTGGATTTTTTTTTTTTTAACCAAACATGCCCTCATGTTCTGCACAAATAATTCTGTGATCAAGCTCTCCCTTTTTTGTAAGGATTTTGTGAAGAGTGTCTAGAAACTTGTGAAGCAATAAATAAAGAAATCTGCAATTTTCAATTGATTATCTATCCATAGTATGGGTGATGGTATTACTTATATTATTCGAAATTGACACACAAAGGATCAAATCAGAACAACAAAGGAACGGAGGGACCGTACCTACCAACGGTTCCAAAACCGAACTGTCTTGGGTATCCATCACTGGTTCTTTGCCTTCGCGTCTTTCATGTCGTTCTGCAAAAGAATGACAATAAGTATTATTTGCCTGAATAAACTTAAAGCAATTTTTTTTTCAAAAAGAAAAATTTTAACTTCTAATGATTTAGTTGGACTTTGAATATTATTAAGTTTTCAATTTTGGTCAATTTTCAGTTTTAAGGTTTAAATTTTGAAAACTTGGCAACCGGAATATCTACTAAAAAGTATTTTCATTAAAAAATTTGGTAAGAAAAATAGGAAATTGGAAAATTTTCTTTTACCAAACATGCCCTCTCATTCTACACAAATTATTCTGTTATCACACTCTCCCTTTTTTAATAAGGATTTGTAAAGAGTGTCTAGAAACTTGTTAAACAATATACAAAGAAATGTGCAACTTACAATTCATGATCTATCGATAGTATTGGCTGTGATATTACTTCTATTACTTCGAAACTAACACACAAAGGGAAAATTTTTCACATTCTCCATCTGCGAGATCAAATCGGGAAAAGAAAAAGGAAAGGAGGGACTGTACCTGCCAATGGTTCCACAATCGAACTGTCTTGAGAATCCATGGATGATTCTTTGCCGTTGCGTCTTTCATGTCGCTCTGTAAAAGAACAACAAAAAGTGATATATACCTGAATAAACTCAAAGCAAGTTTTTTACAAAATGAATAATTTTAATTTCTAATAATTTAGTTGGAATCTAAATATTATTTAGTTTTCTATTCTGGTCAATTTTCAGTATTAAGATTCAAATTTTGATAACTTGGCAACCAGAATATCTACTAAAAAGTATTTTCATTAAGAATTTTGGAAAGGAAAATAGTAAATTGGAAAATTTTCTCTTACCAAATATGCCCTTGTGTTCTACACAAATTATTCCGTTATCACAATCTCCCTTTTTTATAAGAATTTTGTAGAGAGTGTCTTAAACTTGTTAAGCAATAAATAAAGAAATGTACAACTTTCAATTGATGATCTATCCATAGTATTGGTTATGGTATTAATTATATTACTTCAAAATTAACACACAAAAGGAAAATTTCCAAATCTCCATTTGTGGGATCAAATCAAAACAACAATGGAAAGGAGGGACTTACCTGCCAATGGTTCCGAAAACGAACTGTCTTGGGTATCCATGGATGATTCTTTGCCGTTGCGTCTCTCATGTCGTTCTGTAAAAGAACAACAAAAAGTGATACATGCCTGAATAAACTTAAAGCAATTTTTTTACAAAATGAATACTTTTAATTTCTAATAATTTAGTTGGAATTTGAATATTATTTAGTTTTCTATTCTGGTCAATTTTCAGTATTAAGATTCAAATTTTGATAACTTGGCAACCAGAATATCTACTAAAAAGTATTTTCATTAAGAATTTTGGAAAGGAAGATAGGAAATTGGAGAATTTTCTTTTATTGAACATGCCCTTGCGTTCTACACAAATTATTATGTTATCACACCCTCCCTTCTTATAAGGATTTTGTAAAGAGTGTCTGGAAACTTGTTAAGCAATAAATAAAAAAATTTGCAACTTTCAATTCATGATCTATCCATAGTTTCGGTTACAGTATTACTTATATTACTTCAAATTAACACACAAAAGGAAAATTTTCCAATTTCTCCATCTGTTGGATCAAATCAGAACGCCAAAGGAAAGGAGTGATTAAACCTGTCAATGGTTCCAAAACCGAACTGTCTTGCGACATGGATGATTCTTTGTCGTTGCGTCTTTCTTGTCGTTCTGCAAATTAAAGATTAATTAATAATTGAAGGAAGTTACTGGATACCGTGAATAAAAATTAGAGCAGTTTTATCATTTGGCGCCATACACCGCCCAGCGATTTGAGGCAAAAAGCGAAGTGAACAAATTCACTAGTGGCACCCAATGCTACAGTCTATACTGTATAGTATGTTACTTGGCTTGACACATTTGGTTCCGAAATCCATATATTCAAGCAGAAAATAGCCACATGGTTTGTTTGTGGCCTCGTACTTGGAATTTTTAAAATGAATGAATCAACTTAATGATATTGAATTCATGGATCAATGCTATATATTTATAAGTTACAATTCATATAGAATACAAAGCTTAATAACATTCATCGTGCCAATTTATTTCATGGATTTTTTTTTCTTCAATAAAGTATATTGATTATACTTATTGATAGACTTGAAAGTTGCAAGAAGGAACTGATGTAATTTTTCATACAGTATCCATATTTTTCTTTTCTTCGTTGCAAAAACGTTTCGCCATCCATGTATCTTGGTCAATGGGTTTGATAGTGGGTTTTCTTCGTTAATGTAATCTTTACACTTCTTATAACATGACAAACATATCTATTGACAGGTTATTTTTGGCTTAGAACAACATTACGTGGTTTCTTTTTTGGGGATGACTACAGTGAACTGACTACTTCGAGGATCATGTGTCCAGAGAATTAGTCTCATGTAGTCTCATAATGATAAGTAATCGACCATTTAGAACCCATTTGTTTTGCCCTTTGCTCTTAATGAAATTACTTTGTAGGGAAATCAGCCGCAAATTCCCTTTGCATATTTGCATATTAACTAAACATAGCAAATAATTAGTCCTCACAGTGTGATTGTTTGGACAAAAATCTCTGGTAAGAGGAAACTTTCTGGAATACTTTTAAGAAACTCGGACTGCCAAAAAGAAGTTGGTCATTGAATGCTTGTAAGAAATGAACCAGGATTGACAAAAAGCAATTGCATCATCATCCATAACTATAAGGGACAGGGAACTTGTGGAGCCAAGTCATACAAAATTAGGAGATGTGACCTTTTTTTTTTGGTCGAATAGGAGACGTGACTTTGAGTAATAAGAGTAGGAATAGTCATGTCCTTGGGCCCAAGAAAATGCATCAATGAGCGGTATTTGGTGGCGACCTAGGTTGCACGGACACGCTGCCCGTGCTTACGTGTCATATCCGACATGTGTTGGAGCGTGTCGGACACGTCAACATGCTCAGACGGTTGGACACGTGGTCAACGCGTGTCGGATTTTCCGACACGTGGTTAACTTTTGCTCGACACGTTTGGACACACGTGTCCGGAAGACGATAGAGGTGGAGGCAAGAGCGAGGGAGCAGAGACGAGGCCGCGAGCGATGGTGAGAGACGGCCAGAGAAAGAGCATAGACTGAGGCGAGGGTTGCCACTGTGATGTTGCGATGGATCGGCGATGAGACTGCAGTTGCGAGGGAAAAATGGCCGAAGGCGAGGCGGTAAACGATTGTGATGAGGACCGAGAGCAAGCAAAGATCGAGAGGAAGAGGAGAGGAAGGCGGTCGTGTGGAGAGGAGGAGAGAGGAGAATGATCAAGAGGAAGAGGAGAGGAAGGGGGTCGTGCGGAGAGGAAGGGGGGGTCATGCGGCGAGGAGGAGGAGGAGAAAGATCGAGAGGAAGAGGAGAGGAAGGGGTCGTGTGGCGAGTGGCAAGGAGGAGGAAGTAAAGGAGCTAGGATTTTTTGATAAGAAACTCAAAAATAATTAAAAAAAAAAAAAAAAAAAGGGGGAGTCTGATGGGTGTTATGAAATACATGAATGAATGAGATACATAAATGAATATTCATTATATTCATCTTATCTAATGTACTTATTATGGTACATTTGTATCATATTTTCTAAGTACATCTCCCTATACAATGAACGTTCATCTCCTTTATCCAGTACATGTATCATTCGATACATTGATATTAATGATAAGTACATTTTTGTTCTCCTATAAATAGGAGTTTAGTTTTGATGTACAATACAATAACACAGAATAACAATCGCAATACAGTGAAATATTTGACTTTCTCTACTATCTCTAGTGTTCACTTGCTTTCTCTTCTCAATCTTTTCTCTATTATATATTCGCAACGCAATATTTTACAACATGTTATCAGCACGAAGATCTACCGACTGAGTAAGTAATTTTTGCAAGCACGAAGATCTACCGACTGAGTAAGTAAGTTTTGCAAGGTGGGTATTATTTTTATTAATCAACTTATACTTCATCTTCTTTATCAATTCTTCATTTTTATTTTTCTTGGCCCGAAGCCAAAATTTCAAATCTAAAAGTATCATTCTGCTCCTGAAGTAGCGGTGGATATTTGGAAATCATTTTAATTAATTTAAGGATTTATTTTTGCAAGGATTATGGCAAATATTGAGAAGCCCAAATTCCACATCCTAGAAGTGAGTGGAAAGAATTATCTATCCTGGTGCCTTGACATGCAAATGCACCTCCAAGGGCAAGGTCTCGCTAATACAATTACAGATGATGGAACCTCAAATGAAAAGGATAAAGCAAATGCGCTGATTTTTATTCGCCGTCATTTGCATGAGAGCCTGCAGACTCAATATTTATCCGTTTGAGACCCTCATATCTTGTGGAGGAGGTTGAAGGATAGGTATGATCATACCAAAACTGTTATCCTCCCTCAAGCACAATATGACTAGCAAAATCTCAGACTGCAAGATTTTAAATCAGTGTCTGACTATAATTCCGCTTTATTTGATATTATTTCTTGGCTTGAGTTGTGCGGTATCAAACTCGCTGATGCGGAATTATTAGAGAAAACTTTTTCCACCTTCCATGCTTCGAATAAAATCATGATCTTAGACTTGCTAGCTCAAAGGCATTGCCTGAAGCACATGCTAACTTTGAGAAAAATATTAGCCATTTTAAGGGCTATAAGCGCAGGCAAGAACATAATCCTAGAAGGGATAGCAGGAAATTTAACCACCCTAGGAAATCTAACTTTGGCCTGAATCATGGCAAAGAAAAGAAGCCAAAGAAGGTAATTAATGAAAGTATTTGTCATCGTTGGGGCATGACTGGGCACTAGTCACGTACCTGTCGTACGCCGAGACACTTTGTTGACCTATACCAGGCATCTTTAAATAATATGGGCAAGCGTGGTGAATCTCATGCCATTGAAATCAATCCTACTGCCATAACCACTATTGAGACCAACAATATTTTCGTTGGTAGGACTCCTCTTGCTCCTGAAGTAGCAAATGTGAGAACTTCTAATTACTTTTATGAGGCATCAAATTGGTGGATGATGATTTGAATTTCGAATGTTATGATTCTAATAATTTCTTTTTAGTTGTTTCACTTTAAATATATTACTTTTTATTGTTCTTTATGAAATGCTTATGAACCTTATATAATATTTATTTTTGACTATATAACTAATATGCAACTTTTATGATACTTGATACTTGAAGTTGTCAATATAAATGCAAATGGAAAATACCGAGAAAAATGAAGATGTTTGTTTGCTTGATAGTGCAACAACACATACTATATTTCGTAATAGACACTTTTTCTCGAGTATGACATTGTGTAAGGCACAAATCCATACAATATCAGGTCCTATTCCGATTATTGATGGTTTTGGGAATGCCACAATTATTTTGCCAAATGGCACAATCCTGCATATTGAGAATGTGTTTTTGAGCATTAGATCAAAAAGGAATCTGCTCGATTTCAAAGATGTACGCCGTAATGGGTACCATATTGAGACTATTTATGAGCAAGATAAGAAATATATTGGTATTTCCTCTTATAAGATGGGCCTGAAGACCATCCATGAGAAGCTAGAAACTTCTTCTATGGGTTTGTATTGTGTCATGATTAAGGCTGTTGAAACCTACGCCACCACATCCTGGAGATTGGTAAGTCCTGATCAGTTTGGATTGTGGCATGATCGCCTTGGTCATCCTGGCGCTTCAATGATGCGTAGGATAATTCAAAATACAAAAGGGCACCCTTTAAAGGATATAAAGGTATTGTTGTCCAAAGATTATAATTGTGAGGCTTGCTACCAAGGAAAGCTCATTATCAAACCTTCTATAACAAAGGTTAATTTTGAATCTCCTTTATTCTTGCAAAGAATTCATGGTGATATTTGTGGACCAATACAATCACCAAGTGGACCATTTCGATATTTTATGGTATTAGTGGACACATCCTGTATATGGTCCCATGTTTGCCTATTATCTACGCGCAATGACGCATTTGCACGTTTATTTGCACTATTATCATATTCCAGCTGTAAATGCTCCAGCTAGGATAGCTGTTCCCGAAAGACAGGCTAAAATGAATCAAAATCCCCCGCACTTGAAGTGTGGTAGACCGATAGGATCAAAGGATACTGCTCCTCGAAAACGAAGGGGAAAGAATCAGGAATCCGCTTCAGAAGAGCCTGGCGTTGTGCTTGCTCCCGAAGAGCTTATTGCCCTTGAAGAGGCGCAAACCCATGAAAGGAACACTAGCCTTGGGAATATCAAGAATTCCATTACATATTGTAATGAAATTTGGGATCGAAATGAAATCATCATTGATGATGTTTTTGCATTCTCAGTTGCTTATAAAATTATGGATGATGATTGTGAGCCGCAATCTATTATTGAATGCCGTCAAATGCAAGATTGACCTAAGTGAGAGGAAGCAATTAAGGCTGAATTAGTTTTCCTAACTAAACGAGAGGTTTTTGGACTTGTAACTCGTATCCCCAATAATGTAAAACCCGTTGGATATAAATGGGTATTTATTCGAAAATGAAATGAGAAAAACGAGATTATCAGGTATAAAGCCCGACTCGTTGCCTAAGGATTCTCCTAGAGACTTGGGATTGATTATAATGAGACATATTCACCTGTGATAGATATGATTACATTTCGTTTTCTTATTAGCCTAGCAATCTTTGAAAGATTGGAAATGCGTCTTATGGACGTTGTGACGGCATATCTATATGGCTCATTAGACTCTGATATTTATATGAAAATTCCTGAGGGATTCAAAATGCCTGAAGCATGCACTCCTCGCAATTTATTCTCAATAAAATTGCAAAGATCCTTGTACGGGTTAAAACAATCCGGTCGCATGTGGTATCAACGCCTAAGTGAGTACCTAATTAAGGAAAGGTACAAGAATGATCCTATCTGCCCATGCGTGTTTATTAAGAAATCGAAACCGGATTTGCTATTATAGCAGTTTATGTCGACGATATAAATTTAATTGGAATTCTAGAAGAGTTAGCTGAAACTGCTGAATATTTGAAAAAGGGAGTTTGAAGTTAAAGATTTGGGTAAAACCAAACTTTGTCTTGGTCTAGAGCTTGAGCATAAAGCAAATGGAATAATCGTCCATCAATCGCATACGTTGAAAGATTGCTTAAACGTTTCAATATGGACAAAGCTCACCCATTGAGCACCCCTATGGTTGTAAGGTCTCTAGATCCCCAAAAGGACCCATTTCGTTCTAGAGAATCAAATGAAAAGATACTTGGTTCTGAAGTACCATATCTCAATACAATTGGGGCTTTGATGTACTTGACACAATGTACGAGACCAGATATCGCTTTTGCGGTAAATTTATTGGCACGTTTTAGTTTTGAGCCAACTCGGAGACATTGGAATGGAGTTAAACATATTTTCCGTTATCTCCGAGGAACCATAGATTTGGGGTTATATTATTCCAAGGATTCCACTAACTTTGGTTTAGTTGGATATGCTGATACTGGATATAGATCCGATCCACATAAGGCTCGCTCTCAAACCGGGTATTTATTTTGTTATAACGGCACCGCTATTTCTTGGCGTTCTACCAAGCAATCGCTAGTAGCTACATCTTCTAACCACTCGAGATTATTGCTTTATATGAAGCTGGAAGAGAGTGTGTTTGGTTAAGATCCGTTATAACACATATTCATAATTCTTGTTGCTTAATACCGGTTAAAAATTCTCCCACTATAATTTATGAAGATAATGCTGCTTGTGTTGCACAAGTCAGGGGAGGATATATCAAAGGTGATAGGACCAAGCATATCTCGCCGAAATTTTTCTATACTCATAAACTCCAAGAAAGTCGACAAATTGATGTTAAACAGATTCGATCCATAAATAATCTTGCAGATCTTTTTACCAAATCATTGCCAACATCAAGTTTTGAGAAATTAGTATATGGCATTGGTATGCGGCGAGTTCACAAGATGCAAGATTGATTAGCCCCAGAAGTGGCTATATGGCTCAATTGAGGGGGAGATATTATGAACTATGCATTGCAACATTGATATGCAGTGAGTTTATAAGATGCAAGAATGATTAGCCCTAGCAGTGGCTATATACGCATTGCACTCTTTTTTCTTTTCGTCCGGTTTTTTCCCACAGGGTTTTCCGGCTTAAAGTTTTTAATGAGGCAATTAATGCATCCATAAAAGGGAGAAATTATAATATTTGTGCTCTGCACTCTTTTTCCCTTTTGTCCGGTTTTTGTCCCACTGGGTTTTTCCGGCTTAAGGTTTTTAATGAGGCAGTATCATTCGATGCACAATTCATAATGGATACAATGACTATTCAAGGGGGAGTGTTATGAAATACATGAATGAATGAGATACATGAATGAATATTCATTATATTCATCTTATCTAATGTACTTATTATGGTACATTTGTATCATATTTTCTAAGTACATCTCCCTATACAATGAACGTTCATCTCCTTTATCCAGTACATGTATCATTCGATACATTGATATTAATGATAAGTACATTCTTGTTCTCCTATAAATAGGAGTTTAGTTTTGATGTACAATACAATAACACAGAATAACAATCGCAATACAGTGAAATATCTGGCTTTCTCTACTATCTCTAGTGTTCACTTGCTTTCTCTTCTCAATCTCTTCTCTATTATATATTCGCAACGCAATATTTTACAACAATGGGCCATTTGTGATGGCGTGACTTTTAATTTTGGGGGAAGGGAAGTGACAGCCTGTTGTGGTAGGGAGGGAAAGAAAAATAAATTTGGGGGTGGGGGAAATGGATGAGGGAAAGAAGGGAGTGGGGGTGGACCCTAGTGGGGATTTTTTTTTTTTTAATCGGAAAAATAAATAAATAAGATTAAAAAATAATTTCAAAAAATAAAAGTATAAAAATATTCATTTAATATATAATGTATCCTAACATGTCGAAATTCTCTATTTTTGAGAAATAACATATCGACGTGTCGTGCCACATGTTCGTGTCGCGTGTCCGTACAACCTAAGTCGCGACACATACATGGGATCAAATCAAAACAAATAAGGAAAGAACGGAAATACTTGGCGATTTTGAACTGCGTTGGGATGGAAATTATTTTCTGGTCTCATGGATCTTCTGTATTTATACATTGACTTGGGGATGGAGCCAAGGCTCCGGCTGGAGATGTCATATTTAAAAATTAAAGACGGAACATCTTTCATTTGCCCTGACGGACGAGGAGTCACGATGAATAAATAATTCACATTTAGGGTTCATTCGTTTTGTGGAAAATGGGCTATTTCCGGAAAATATTTTTCTAGAAGTCATTTTTCAGGAAAATAACAATATTTTATAGTGTTCGGCTAAAATCTGAAAATGTTTTGAAACATATTTTCCGGTGTTCGGCTAAAACCTGACAATGTTAAAGTGAAAAGACATAGATCGTTGGCCCAACATCTAAATCCCACTGTCAAACTGAATGACTACTAGAAAGGTCATAATATGTCGAGTAGACACGCTTGAAACAGCAAAAAATTGCAGCAAATAAAAAAAATGCCAGAAGTATGAAGTCCAGCACAATTCCATCCATGAGAGACTGATTTTCTACAGCACATTATATTAAACACTATGACAGAAGATTGTGTACATGCGCAAGCCCTTCAGAAAACCAAATAGAAACTTCATGAACCTGATTCACCAAGACTATCCCTCGTCCTTTATAAAGAGTATCACAAGCAGTGAAAGGTCTTGGATCATCTCACAAGCCTGCAACGGCAAACAGGATTCAATCCACGATTGATTGCTCCAACAGAATTCATCATTCCCAACATTTAATCAAAAAACAAAAAGGAAACAGTCCACAGGAAAAATAGGAAGGCTGACACGAGCAAATGGGTCCAGCAGTGAAGAGGAAATAGGGCATGTCACGGAGATCGAGCACCGCCGAATGAGGGGATGCTCCGCCGTTGCTGATCGTCGGTGTTGAAGGAGGAGGAGGACAAGATCAGAGACCCTAGGTTTCGTGAGAAAGATGGTAGAAATGGCAGCTTCTGGAGTAAATGAGTAAGGAAAGAAGATTGCGCGAGAGCGCGGGCGTAGGGCCGGGAAAATGATTTCCTCTTTTTCAAAAGAGGAAATCTTTTCAAAAGAGGAAACAATCTCATAAGTAGATTTTCCGTTGACCAGAAAATACTTTCTTTGACCATTTATTTTCCGCCATCCGAACATCGGAAATTTCGGAAAATATTTTCCCGGAAGTTGTTTTCTGCGAAACGAATGGACCCTAAGACAAAAACAATTCATTATGCACATGCTAAGTTGTATTATTCTTAACCAAAAGATGCCTAATTAAAATATCAAAATCAGTCAATGGGGACGAGCATTTAAAAATTTATTTCATCACTCATTTTCTGTGAACACGATGAGTTGAATATGCATATAATCATAACATATTATTGGCTACTAAAAAGATTCCTCGTAAGTTAAGACCAACATGTGAATGAGAAAATGCCATCCATAGAAGATAAAATATTGGAATGAAACACGTTAAAATTAGGTTGAGAATGAGACAGATGCATTCAATCAAATGTTTTCACAGTCTCCCCTTTCGCAGTCGTCTAAGAACATCATAGAAATTTAGCATGTGATATGAATGACTCTTCTGTATAGGGGCGCTTATGATGTACTATCATACAGGTTAAGTATTGGTTGGTAGTAGGCTGAAAATTAGTTTAGAGTTGATCTTGGAACAACCTTCGACCAGCCCAACCGGTCTAGTCCAATTCCTGGGGAATTGACTGGTCCCTGGTCCTAAAGTGGTTAAAACACATACTGTGCAGGTTAATTCCTAGTCCTGAAGTTTTAGGGTTGGTCCAACCCAAATCAACCTGATAATTATCTTTTTTTTTTTTTGGGGGGGGGGAGTCCAAACCCTAAATATACAACTATAAATGCACCTCCTATTCTTGTGTTTTCCTCTCTCACAATCTCACTCTCTCCCTCAATCTAAAATTATTGTCGAAATCCTCCGCATCTATATTTTTGGAGGTAGTTTTTTTGTCGTCTCTCTACTCTTTTGAACTTTGCAACCGATTCTCTTCCCCTTTCTTTTGCGCTTTTGCCTCCGATTACCTTTCCCTCCCATTTGCGATTCTCTATTTTTTATTGTTTAAATAATTTTACATGTTTGTCTTCTAAAGTTTGTTGTTTTGGCAAGTGGAGATTTATGTTGTTGCCTTATGTTAGATTTCTATATGATTTATACCAATGTTCATCGTTTAGTTACTACATATCAGATTGTCAATGAATATGCGATTTCAAACAATACATATGTCCTTTCAAGGAATACAAAATTGAAGCAAAAAAGAAAAAAGAAAAAAGAAAAAAGAATTGATTTGTCTTAAGTTGACCTTAGAACGGGACTAGACCCATAGGGTCGGTTCAGTCTGTGATCTTAGGCTCAACAGGGTTGATCCCCAGTTCGAAAAACTGGGGACTAACATTATGCGAGTTGATCTCTAGATTAGGTATTGTACTGGCCTAACTCACACCCTGTTCAACCCTATTTAGTAACCTTTCGTTATCTTTTGCATGTAGAATTAAGGTCAAATCAAGCGAGGTCTCCAGCCATAGAGCAATCAATACAGAAAATAGTTTTTGTTATTGTTTATGTCCAGGGATCATCAATCACCGTGCTCATTGTGAACACGAACCACTAGCCACGGCGACGCAGCAAGTAATAAAAAATGTTGAAGTCAACATAACAACTCCATGACTTGAGGCATGAGAAAACGAAGGTACCAACCACGTGCTAGTTTTTATTCCATTAACAATTTTTCTTCAATGTAAGAATGTTAACTAAGGACAAGTAGCAATTCGAACTTCCCGACATACAATCATCTCCAAACTGAGTCTCTCAATTAAAACCTTGCGCTATCAAAAGGCCTTAAAAACAGAAGCTAAGATACAACACAAGAAGATTACGTGATTCAGCTCAAAGCTTACGTTCTTGAGTAAATAATAAGACCAAAGATTCAAAAATTTATTTAAACATTTATTTCATGTCTCGTGAACAGACACGATGGTGTCTAGTGTTGTATGCGTTCATATATTTCGATGGAATTATTAAAAGTAGCTGTAGAGTAACATAATCACTTGCGATAGAAACTGATCTTTATAGGACAGCAGAGAAGCTGGCACCCATATGGGGTTGTTAGAAGATTATAATATGAATGTGGGAAAAAGAGTTATACATAGGAAAAGTAGAAGGAAACTATTTGGCTTAAATATGAGAAGATCCATGTAAGTGTTGCTTGAAGGCATGATCTGTCAAGTGGGCATAAAGGACTGGATAGACATGAATATATCCAATCTTGATTGGGCACTCGAGCACTTGAAAAGTCGCGATTAAACCATTTTGGAATTTCATTTTAATAAAAATTAACCTTTTAGACAAATGTATCTGTTGGAAGATTAACCATTCTGTCTAATCTAACGGTTGCGTCAATTCATGAGACACATTATTTTGTCGTTCTAATATAAACATATTCCTCTTTCTAGAAAAGCTATTCTATTTTTCGTGTGTTTTTGTTGAGAGTCTGAGGGGGGTTATTCCAATTCGTAAGTGTTTGCTTTCAAGTCTTTGATTGTAAGAGAGGAGGGAAGTCAACCAAGAATCCACCCCTGTTCAATTCACGCGTCTGAAATTCTCTATTAGTTGTGGTGTACATTTAACAAAATATGTGCATTGTCATCACCAATGTTCCCCCCCTCCCGCGCACGCCGCCCCACCCTGCCCCGCCCCGCCCCGCCCCGCCCTGCCCCGTTGCCGTAGAAGTGTGACATCTTGAAATTTGCAAAATCCTGATATAATTAAGAAGATTTAGAAGATAAATGGTTTGTATGAAGTATTCATGTTGGTATGTTAACCCTACTCTCGGATAATCGCATATATGAAAATTAATTTATATATGAACAGTAAAATACAGTCAAAATACCTAGTGCCTAGAGTAGAATTCTATTGTTATTGTTTATGTCCAGGGATCATCGATCACCATGTTCATAGTGAACACGAATCACCAGCCAAGGCGACCCAGCAGGTAATAAAACATTGAAGTCAACATAATAACCCCATGACATGAGGCATAAGAAAACGAACGTGCCAACCAGTGGTTAGCAACAACTTCCCACAATGAGGAATCAAAAGGTTAAAGAGGCTATCACATTTCAGCCAGGTTCTCATGTATATATAGTAGTTGAGAAGAAAATCGAGGATTCAAGAAAGCAAACTACATGCGGCTTAAAAATCAAAATGCATGCATTGTAGGATAGATGGATCTATCCACGAATGCACCCAATGTCATGAGAAAAAAAGAGTTCCTTTCTTTCTTTATGAAAAATGGGTAGATTCAACGATTGATCAATAAATCTGTTTTCGATTGATAATTTTTACAGATTCACCTAATGAATACTTATTGTTTAGACTTTGAATTGAATCAAGTTGTACCATAATATATGAATCAAGAGCCGGTCGATATTGGTAAAACAATGATCTCATAGTAATATTCTGAAAATGTCAATTTTAAACTTTGAGTTTCGAGATCTCTAGCTATGGATAAAATAAGGTGCCTTTTATGTAGAAATCATGGCAGGTTTGAATACCTGGTTTAGTGGCATGATTCCAGAGTGATGTCTTGAACCACTTATATGCTGGTTGGACCACCACGAAGAGGAGAGAAGAATCATATTAGGAAATTAGGAATTGACGGCGAACAAAAAGATACATAAGACACTCATGAATGAAGATTTCACGTGTAACTAGATGTAATAATGCTTAAATTGGTAGAGAACAACTTGGATCAATCCACCTCTATGACCTTAAATCCAAATCTACAATTCTTGATAATTCTACTTGGCAATTTGACATTGAGTAAGACTTCTCAACTAACTTCACAAATGTTATAGTAGATATTAATCGTGGCATACATCATGGTTTAGATAATAATTTGTATACATAGATGTAATAATTGTCTCTTAATTTATATATTATGTAGATTAATAGAAATACCTCGAGCCATCCTTGTACCTTCGTGGTTGTCAAATGATGTATTGACCAGACATAGAGGGATACCTAATAATGAGAATAGATAGAGTGAACACCATGTGAATAGAATTGCTCGAGTTCTACATATCTATATGTGCAAGAAGTACCTACCTTTGTAAATACATTTTTCCCAAAAATTGAGTCTATCTCCACTACGGAAGTAAGACTTCATCTTCGCCAAGTCTCCCAACAAGCTACGGTTTATGTTATCTTTGGATGTCACTTCTTTGGGGTATTTGCGAGCTAAAGACAAGCCTATGTCTATTGAGACACAAGAATGAAAAAATTAATTTAATTAAACAGTCAAGGAAGTGAGATAAGATAAGGGAAAAATTACCCAATCACCTTTAAACCTTTTATACCGATGCTAATTTAATCATAAACTTTTTAATTTTATCAATTTAATTTAAACCTTTACGCGAATTTCCAATAAGTCCTTGAAGTTAATTTTTGCTAGAAATTGTCAATGTTACGATGACTATCCTAAGGGCCACACTGCCACTTCAGCTTCAAGCAAAAATTGGATGTAAGGACTACATTGAAATTTCGGCAAACGTTTATAACTAAATTGGCAAAATAAAAATTTAAGAACTGAATTAGCATATGTACAATAAGTTTAGGGTTGATATACAGTTTCTTCTAAGATGAGTGAGTGTGAAATCATACCCGAATGGCCGGCTAGAATAAGGCAGCTCATGGTGTTAAAATCTGGGGCGGATTTTGTTTGTGTGGCGAGGTACCAGATAACCTCCTTTTGCATAGGAGCATTTGAAATAGCATACGACAGGGCATTGGGTACAATATTATATTCGGGACCAGCTTTGTTTACTAGTTTCTTTACCATCTTTATTCTTCCTCTTCGGGCAGCATCGTAGAGGGCACTCCTCAAAATGGATTCTTTGTATGTTGGATCGTCGACCGAGTCGACGAGCTTCTCGACCAATGGATAGTGATCTTGTGCGGCCATAACCGCAAATTCAAGCACACTAACGGATTTATTTCCTACAGTCATGACATTTTCCATCATTACTTTGCGATCTTTATCAAGGATTTCCTCAGCAGCTTTCCATTGACCTTTCACTACGGCTTGAAACAATGATCGATGCTTTTCATTGATCTCTGGTGTTGGCATAACTGAAAAAATTGCACATTAAAAGTCCTCAAACTTTCGCACTTCTTGTTTTTTAGGTCAAGTGTAACCACTGCACCTATTCAATGTTCCAATGAAAGGCGGATGCAAGCAAGGGGTGTTGTTTGCTCAACATACCTTCTTCTATGAGTGCCTTCGTTTACACTTTGGAAGTAAAAACTACCTTTTTGGCTTTCTCGATTATAATTCAATAAATTATTTAGATTTTAAAAGTTTAAAGGGATTATATTTGAATTTAAATGCCAGCTTTTGTATGTAGTGAAGTTCAAAGTATTTCAAATTAAATAATGTCAAAATGCATGAAACGCAAGATATATGAAAAATGAAAATTATAAGTTCAAAATGACAAACCTTCAGTTGGCGTGAAACTGCCTTGGGAAGCTTTATCAGATGTTGTGCCTTCTGAACTCGTATTTACATGAACCTCTTTGTTACCAAAAACAGAAATGAACATAAATAACCTTAGAAACATTTGTTACACTTTGTATCCTTTAGATCATCTATACATGACTAGTATCGGATCAATCATTTCATAGTATATTTTTTTAATATACTTAGATGGTAAACTCAGAAAAAAAGAATTTTTAACGTTAACCTTTAATTTTTTTTATTGATTTTTGATTGTCATGCACACTTCAAACAAAGTTGGTTTGCGACCATCTTAGGAAGCTTTTTTAGTTGCCGTGCCTTCTGAACTTACTTCTACGTGAATCTCTTTGTTAACGAAAAGAGAAAAGAACATAAATAACCATCTTAAAATGTTTCAAAGTGAAAAAAGCCAATATGCATGGAACACATTGATTTATAAAAAATGTAAATTAAAAGTTCGAAGTGACAAACCTTTAGTTTTTTATTGATTCGTGGTGCTCATGTTGTCTTGAAATGAAATTGAAATGTGACCATTTTGGGAAGCTTTATCAGTTGATGTGCCTTCTAACCCCACGTCTATGCGAATCTCTTTGTTATCAAAAAGAGAAATGAACATAAATAAACTTAGATAAATGAATTACACTTTGTATGCTTTAGATGATCTATAAATGACTAGCATGAGGCTCATTCATCGCATGGAATTTTCTGTAATAAACATAGATGGTAAATTTCAAACAAAAAAATTGATGTTAAATTAATGAAATAATTATAAAGTATTTCTACACACAATTATCTATAAAAAAAACCCAACACAAAAATATAGATAAATTAAATTAATCACATTGATTTCATCAATTAGTACAATTAATTTATAAGTCATAATTCATATAGGATACAAGTTTATGACATTTATTGCTGCTATCGTATCGATGCATTGCATGGATTTTTTGTTGCATAAAAGTGTATCGATTCAACTTCATAGAATGCCTTACCGGTTGGAAAAAGAATTCATCCGACGTTTCTTAGAAAATGCATATTATTTTCTTTTCTTTTGTGGCAAGAACATTCCACCATCCATGCATCTCGGAGAATGTGTTTTTTGGTGAATTTTCTTCTTTAATGTTATATTTACACTTTGTATAATAGTGACAGCCATTTATCTAGACAAGTTATTTTTGGGCTCATTATAACATTACATGATTTCTTTTATGCGGATGACTATAGTGAATTGACTAGTTTGTGGATAATGTGTTACTGAATGATTAGTCTCATGCATTCTCTTAATAAGAAGTAATTAATTATTCAGAACCCAATTGGTTTGCCCTTTGCTCTTGATAAAACTACTTTGTAGGACAATCGGCTGAAATTTAAATAGGATATTAAGTAAATATAGAAAATGATTACTCCTCACGAGGTGATTGTTTGGTCAAAACTCTCTGATAAGAGGAAATTTTCTGGTAGTTAATTTTAATTAACTGGTCATTGAGTGCTTGTACGTAATGGTACTAGGACCGACAAAGGCTGTAATTCATTGTGCGTGTTTACTGTTTACTCGAAAATAAATGAAGTAGCTGTACTTGGGGGGCCACACGTTGCTTTTGCATTTTCAGTTCGGGGAAATTAGAATTTTCGGTCCCAGTTGGCAGTAGGTTGGCAAAACTCACTTTAATCACTATTTTGTTTGATTATAATTCCAGTCCTCATACTGCTATGTGGTGACAATTAAGTCACTTTGTCGTAAATACAGGAACAAAAAGTGTTATTTGCCTAAATAAATATAAAGCAAGTTTTTTTTTTTTCAAAAGAATAAATTTAATTTCTAATGATTTAGTTGGACTTTGAATATTATTTAGTTTTCAATTTTGGTCAATTTTCTTTTTAAAGTTCAAATTTTGAAAACACGGCAACCAGAATATCTACTAAAAAGTATTTTCATTAAGAATTTTGGAAAGGAAAGTAGGAAATTGGATTTTATTTTTTATTTTTTTACCAAACATGCCCTGGTGTTCTGCACAAATAATTCTGTGATCAAGCTCTCCCTTTTTATAAGGATTTTGTGAAGAGTGTCTGGAAACTTGTGAAGCAATAAATAAAGAAATCTGCAATTTTCAATTCATTATCTATCCATAGTATCGGTGATGGTATTACTTATATTATTTCGAAATTGGCACACAAAAGGGAAAACATTCCAAATTCTACATTTGAGGGATCAAATCAGAACAACAAAGGAAAGGAGGGACCGTACCTTCCAGCGGTTCCACAACCGAACTGTCTTGGGTATCCATGGATGATTTTTTGCCGTTGCGTCTTTCACGTCGTTCTGGAAAAGAATGAGAAAAGTATTATTTGCTTGAATAAACTTAAAGCAAATTTTTTTCAAAAAGAAAAATTTTAATTTCTAATGATTTAGTTGGACTTTGAATATTATTAAGTTTTCAATTTTGATCAATTTTCAGTTTTAAGGTTTAAAGTTTGAAAACTTGGCAACCGGAATATCTACTAAAAAGTATTTTCATTAAAAATTTTGGTAAGAAAGATAGGAAATTAGAAAATTTTATTTTACCAAACATGCCCTCTCGTTCTACATAAATTATTATGTTATCACACTTTCCCTTTTTTAATAAGGATTTGGTAAAGAGTGTCTAGAAACTTGTTAAGCAATATATAAAGAAATGTGCAACTTTCAATTCATGATCTATCGATAGTATTGGTGGTGGTATTACTTATATTACTTCGAAACTAACACACAGAGGGAAAATTTTCCACATTGTCCATCTGTGGGATCAAATCAGGAAAATAAAAAGGAAAGGAGGGACTGTACCTGCTGATGGTGCCACAATCGAACTGTCTTGGGAATCCATGGAATTTTTTTTCTTCAATGAAGTATATTGATTATACTTATTGATAGACTTGAAAGTTGCAAGAAGGAACTGATGTAATTTTTCATACAGTATCCATATTTTTCTTTTTTTGTTGCAAAAACATTTCGCCATCCATGTATCTTGGTCAATGGGTTTGATAGTGGTTTTCTTGTTTAATGTAATCTTTACACTTCTTATAATATGACAAACATATCTATTGACAGGTTGTTTTTGGCTCAGAACAACATTACATGGTTTCTTTTTTGGGGATGACTACAGTGAATTGACTAGTTCGAGGATCATGTATTTAGAGAATTAGTCTCGTGGAGTCTCGTAATGATAAGTAATCGACCATTCAGAACCCATTTGTTTTGCCCTTTGCTCTTAATGAAATTACTTTGTAGGGCAATCAGCCGCAAATTCCCTTTGCATATTTGCATATTAACTAAACATAGCAAATAATTAGTCCTCACAGTGTGATTGTTTGGACAAGAATCTCTGGTAAGAGGAAACTTTCTGGAATACTTTTAAGAAACTCGGACTGCCAAAAAGAAGTTGGTCATTGAATGCTTGTAAGAAATGAACCAGGATTGACAAAACGCAATTGCATCATCATCCATAACTATAAGGGACAGGGAACTTGTGGAGCCAAGCCATACAAAATTAGGAGATGTGACCTTTTTTCTTTTTTGGTCGAATAGATAACGTGACTTTGAGTAATAAGAGTGTTTACTGTTTACTTGAGAGGAATAGTCATGTCCTTGGGCCCGAGAAAATGCATCAATGAGCGGTATTTGGTGGTGACACAATCATGGGATCAAATCAGAACAAAGAAGGAAAGAACGGAAATACCTGGCGATGTCGAACTGCGTTGGGTATCCATGGAGGATTCTTCGCCTTGCCGTCTCCCGAGCATGTAAATATGAAAGCAGAGAAGTAATTTTTACGTGGTTGAAACGGAAATTATTTTCTGGTCTCATGGATCTTCTCCATTTATACATCGACTTGGAGGTGGAGCCAAGGCTCCAGCTGGAGATGTCATATCTAAAAATTAAAGACGGAACGTCTTTCATTTGTACGGACGGACGAGGAGACACGAGGAATAAATAATTCACATTTAGACAAAAACAATTCATTATGCACATGCTAAGTTGTATTATTCTTAACCAAAAGATGCCTAATTAAAATATCAAAATCAGTCAACGGGACCAGCATTTAAAAATCTGTTTCATCACTCATTTTCTGTGAACACGATGATTTGAATACGCATGTAATCATAACATATTCTTGGCTACTAAGGGTGCGAATGATAACACTTCTTGGTTGGGGAAGAGTTTTTTTTTCAGAAATAGTTCTTTTCTATTTCTATTATGGGGAACAACTTCTGTATAAAAAAACCCGTTTGATAACTACACAAAATTTCTACTCTTGGAATAGAAAAGAATAGAAATGCGTTTGGTAACGCAACAATTTCTTTTTGTATTTATTTGTTTTTATTCTTGCCCACGGATCGCCGCCGCCGCCGGTCGCCGTTGCACGTCCGCCAGCCACCGCCGCCGCCGGTCCGCTGCACGTCCGCTGCCACCGCCGCCTCCGCCGACCACTGCCGCCCAGCCCATCGGCCGCCGACGACCGCCGGCCGCCGGCCGCCGGAGGCCGACGGGCGGCCGGGGGGGGCGGCCGATGGGCGGGCGGCGTGTGGTCGGCGGAGGCGGCGGTGGCTGGCGGACGTGCAGCGGCGACCGGCGGCGGCGGGGCGGCGGGCGGGGCGGCGACCGGCGGCGGCCGGCGGCGACCGGCGGCGGCCGGGCGGCGGCGGCGACCACCGGCGGCGGGCGGCGGCGGCGGCGGGGGGGCGGTGGTAGGCGGCGGCGGCAAGAGATGAATAAAAGAAAAAAAAATTCACTTATTTCTGAAACTTATTCCCAGGAACAAGAAGCAACTTTTTTTTACTTCTCATTTCTATTCCAAAACCATTCCCAGACTAACTTTTTGTTCCCGGGAACAAAAAACTAACTTGCCGTTATCAAACGGGTTTCTATTCTTTTTTGTTCTGGGAAGAAAAGAATAGAAATTCTTGGGCTGGGGAAGGTTACCATGCGCAGCCTAAAAGGATTCCTCGTAAGTTAAGACCAACATGTGAATGAGAAAATGCCATCCATAGAATATAAAATTTTGGAATGAAACACGTTAAAATTAGATTGAGAACGAGACAGATGCATTCAATCAAATGTTTTCGCAATCTCCCCTTTCGCAGTCGCCTAAGAACATCATAGAAATGTAGCATATGATGTGAATGACTCTTTTGTATTGGTGCACTTATGATGTACTATAATACAGGTTAAGTATTGGTTGGTAATAGGGTGAGCATCGGTTTGGAGTTGATCTTGGAACAACCTTGGACTAGCCTGGTCCAGTTCGGTTCCTGGGGAATTGACGGTCCCTAGTCCTAAGGTGGTTAAAATCTATGAAGCATGGATATGTTGCACGTGCTTTCATGTCGTGTCTGACACATGTCAAAGTGTGTCGGACACGTTGATACGCTCGGACATGTGGTCAACGCATGTCGGATTTTTCGACATGTGGTCAACTTTTCTTGACACATTTTGACACACGTGTCCGGAATACGATGGAGGGTGGAGGCGAGGGTGAGGGAGCATAGATGAGGCCTCGAGTGACGGTAAGAGATGGCAAGAGAAAGAGTAGAAATTAAGGTGAGGGCCGCCACTGTGATGCTGCAATGGATCGACGACGAGGCTGCAGCTGCGAGGGAGAAAGAGCCAGAGGCGAGACAGTGAACGATTGTGACGAAGGCCGAGAGCAAGTAGAGATCAAGGGGAAGAGGAGAGAAAGGGGGTTGTGCGGTGAGGAGGAGAAGAATGAGAGCGTTGGCTAGGATTTTTGAAAAGGAAACTAAAAAAGAATTAAAAAAATGGGGATTCTATAGACTTGGCGTGAATTTTAATTTTGGAGAGAGGACAGCTTGTTAGGTGGTACTTGGTAGGCGAGGGAAAGAAAAGAGAAATAAATTTGGGGGTGGGGGAAGAGACGAGGGAAAGAAGGGAGTGAGGGGAGGGGGTGGGGGGTGGGTGGTTGATTTTTAATTTTTGGAGAGAGGGGGAAGTGACAGCGTGTCAGGTGGTGGGGGAGGGAAATAAAAGAGAAATAAATTTGGGGGTCAGGTGGCGGGGAGGGAAATAAAAGAGAAATAAATCTGGGGCTGGGCGTGGGGCTGGGGGTGAGAAGGGAGTTAGGGCGGGGTTGGGGTGGATGGGACTTTTTTTTAATTGAAAAAATAAATAAATTAGAATAAAAAGTAATTTTGAAAAAATAAAAATACTGAATTTGAATGGTGATAAATTTTGATCATCATAAAAGATTATGAATTTATTTAAATAAGTTGATTCTAATTTCTTAATTTCATTAATAACTTTTGTCAATTTATTAATATTATTAGTGTAAATTTATTATAGGCTCTTTTTTTTTTAATTATGTAATTAATTATAAATTTGAATCAAATTAATTAAAAATAAAAATATTCATTTAATATACAATGTGTCCTAACGTGTCGGAATTTTCTATTTTTGAGAAATGACGTGTCGACGTGTCATATCGCATGTCCGTGTTGAGTGTCGATGATACTTAGGTTAAAACACATACTGTGCAAATTAATCCCTAGTCCTCAAGCTTTAGGGTTGGTCCAACCCAAATTAACCTGATAATTATCTTCTTTTTTTTGGGGAGGGGGGTGTCCAAACCCTAAATATACAACTATAAATGCGCCTCCTCTTCTTATGTTGTTTTCCTCTCTCACAATCTCACTCTCTCCCTCAATCTCAAATTATTGTCAAAATCCTCAGCATCTATCTTTTTGGTGGTAGTTTTTTTGTCATCTCTCTACTCGTTTGAACTCAGCAATCGATTCTCTTTCCCTTTCTTTTGTGCTTTTGCCTCCGATTACCTTTCCCTCCCATTTGTGATTCTCTATTTTTTATTGTTTAAATAATTTTACATTTGTCTTCTAAAGTTTGTTATTTTTGGCAAGTGGAGATTTATGTTGTTGCCTTATGTTAGATTTCTATTTGATTTGTACTAGTGTTCATCGTTTGGTTACTATATATCAGATTGTCAATGAATATGTGATTTCAAAGAATACATATGTCCTTTTAAGGAATACAAAATTGAAGCAAAAAAAAAAAAAAAAGATTTGGTTTGTCCTAAGTTAACCTCAGAACGGGACTAGACCCATAGGGTCGATCCCCAGTAAAACTGGGGACTGACATTATGCAAGTTGGTCTTTAGATTAGGTATTGTACCGGCCCAACTCACACCCTGTTCAACCCTATTTGGTAGCCTTTCGTTATAATTTGCATGTGGAATCAAGGTCAAATCAAGCGAAGTCTCTAGCCATAGAGCAATCAATACAGAAAATAGTTTTTGTTATTGTTTATGTCCAGGGATCATCAATCACCATGCTTATGCTCATTGAGAACACGAACCACCCGCCACGGCGACGAGCAAGGAATAAAAAATGTTGAAGTCAACATAACAACCCTATGACTTGAGGCATAAGAAAACGAAGGTACCAAGACCAACCACGTGCTAGTTTTTATTCCATTAATAATTTTTCTTCAATGTAAGAATGTTAACTAAGGACAAGTAGCAATTCGAACTTCCCGACATACAATCATCTCCAAACTGAGTCTCTCAACTAAAACCTTGCGCTATCAAAAGGCCTAAAAAACAGAAGCTAAGATACAACACAAGAAGATTACGTGATTCAGCTCAAAGCTTACGTTCTTGAGTAAATGATAAGACCAAAGATTCAAAATTTTATTTAAACATTTATTTCATGTCTCGTGAACAGACAAGTTGGTGTCTAGTGTTGTATGCATTCATATATTTCGATGGAATTATTAAAAGTAGCTGTAGAATAACATAATCATTTACGATAGAAACTGATCTTTATAGGACAGCAGAGAAGCTGGCTCCCATCTGGGGTTGTTAGAAGATTATAATATGAATGTGGGAAAAAGAGTTATACATAGGAAAAGTAGAAGGAAACTATTTGGCTTAAATATGAGAAGACCCATGTCGGTGTTGCTTGAAGGCATGATCTCTCAAGTGGGCATAAAGGACTGGATAGACATGAATATATCCAATCTTAATTGGGCACTCGAGCACTTGAAAAGTCGCGATTAAACCATTTCGGAATTTCATTTTAATAAAGATTAACCTTTTAGACAAAGGTATCTATTGGAATATTAACTATTTTGTCTAATCTAATAGTTGTGTCAATTCACGAGACACATTACTTTGTCGTTCTAACGTAAACTTATTCCTCTTTCTAGAAAAGCTACTCCATTTTTCGTGTGTTTTTGTTGAGAGAGTCTGAGGGGCTATTCCAATTCACAAGTGTTTGCTTTCAAGTCTTTGATTGTAAGGGAGGAGGGAAGTCAACCAAGAATCCACCCCTGTTCAATTCACGCGTCTAAAATTCTCCATTAGTTATGGTGTACATTTAACAAAATATGTGCATTGTCATCAGCAATGTTTTCCTTTTCCCCCCCTCCCTTGTTGCCAGTAGAAGCGTGACATCTTGAAATTTGCGAAATCCTAATATAATTAAGAAGATTTAGAAGATAAAATGGTTTGTATGAAGTATTTATGTCGGTATGTTAACCCTACTCTCGGATAATCGCATATATGAAAATTAATTTAATAAGAACAGTAAAATATGGTCAAAATACCTAGCGCCTAGAGTAGAATTCTTTTGTTATGTTTTTTTTTTTCCAGGGATCATCAATCACCATGTTCATTGTGAACACGAATCACCAGCCAACTCGACCCAGCAGGTAATAAAACATTGAAGTCAACATAACAACCCCATGACATGAGGCATAAGAAAAAGAACGTGCCAACCAGTGGTTAGCAACAACTTGCTATTTCATCAAATAATTTTTCTTCAATGTTGACAAAGTACAAATAGCAATTCGAACTTTCCGACATACGACCATCACCCAAACTGAGTATCTCAAGTACCTGCGCTCTCAAAAGTCCTTAGAAACAGGAGCCAAAAGACAACTCAAGAAATTACTGAAAAGAAAAAAACTGCAGAATTACACAAGTCCGTCTGGTGCGGTGAAATCCCCACGCACCCCTCAGCGAGGTTGGCCTGGCTCTTTGCTTCCACCATAGACTGATTTCACAAAAAATTCTCAATCATGAATTAATTTTGTCAGATTACAATACTAGATCACAATAGCATCTTGGAATTTTCAAAAGGAATTATGCGGATGTAGCCTATCCTTTAACAACTTCGCCTGCCATGGCCACATGGCAGAAACAAAACCTATAGTCACATAATTTATGTGGGTCAACCTCAAACTACACCATCTTCAGCACTTTTTTATGCAAAATCGATTGTTTCGGTTGAAAGCACATTTGCTCTACACACTCCCATATTTAGATTTGGAATTACCTGACCCAAGCTAGAAATTAGACGCAAACTAGGAATGTACATCGATAATATTTTGCTTGTTCGCGCGTCAAACCAACAAATCCTAGTTTCAACAAAATGAATGTCTCATCATGCATGCCAAGCCACGAAAGAATACATTTAGAGACAATATAGCCCTCCTTTTGGATGGCAGAATTTCAAGACTGTGAACCATAATAATTATGTTTTAGACATGCATAAGCAACAAGAGGCAATAGGTGTCATAGGTCTAACAAAGGGTGTCAAAAATATCTGACTCGAATCGAATAATTTTTTTTTAGGTCTTTTGAATTCTGGTATCATACGATTTAGGTAATAAGTATAGGAATTAGATAGTTTGATGGTTGGATTTGGTTCGGTTCGGGTCAGGCTTCAGTTTTCTCTTATTCTTTTACTTGGGAAACGGACGATTGGAACCCACATGTAGCTCCCTCCATTGACGCCAACAATTGCTCAAAACGTCATCATTGCCTAAATCATCCACAAGGGATCATGGAAGACACCTCGTTCTTCAATCTCGTCGATTTCATGAGGAAGCCGTATATGACCGAGACATTCGTCGGCGTCTTGCTATGCGCAGTCCTGATTTGGCTCGCCGTCCTGATCGGCCTCCTCATCAGCTGGTGCTGGCTCCCCCGTTGGAATGGCCTTGTCTACCTCGGCCTCCGCAGCAAGTTCCGGTTCCTCTGGACCGCCCCTCCCTGCTTTGGCGCCCAGCAGCTCTGGTTCACGTTCACAGCGTTCTCGGCCCTCTGCGCCATTTGGTTCAACTTCAGGAACAAGGGGAAGTCTGCCGGCAAGGCGGCCTCACCGGAGGGGTCCAACTACGTGGAGAGAAGCTGCGACCCTATCATGTAAGTTTGGAACTTCGACTGCTCCAATGATTTTCCTTTTTGCTCGTATTAGTTTTTGAATGTTTGTCGAGGTCTAACTTTTGTTTGCGTTTCTTTGCTGGTTAATGATTCGATTTTGGCGCTTTGCTGCTGGGCTAATATATGGTTGTGTAGAAGAGTCGGATTTTATGCCCGCATTTGAGAGCTTTGGGAAGGCTCGAAAAACTGAATCGGACTGTTGCTTGTTCAAAAGCGAACCCTCTAAGTCAGGAATGAGGAAATATCGCCAAAGATGTGGTTTTTTTTCTTGGAGCTGTCGCTGCTGTGACAAAAGGTGGGAAGGGAAGAAGAAGGAGGAGGGAAAAAAAATAAAGAGATAAGTGTATTAAAAGTCCTAAAATTTATAATAAAAGTGTAATTGTCACGAAAATTTTCAAACATTGCAATCAAGCGATAAAATGGGAGAATTACCAAAAAATTCCTAAACCTATTGCAATTGTGCCAATTAAATCATAAACTTTTTTTTTTGGCCAATTTAGTCATAAACCTTTTAAAATTGTGCCAATTCAGTCCATCCGGCCAAAATTGGCCAGCCGAAGCTGACGTGGTAGCCAGCGGGGGACAGCCGGCTGGCGAGACAATTTTTTAATAATTTTTTTCGAATTTTTTAATATTTTTAATATTTTTAATTCTTTTTCTTTTCTTTTTTTCTCACATTCTTCTTCCTCTGGCCGGCGAGGTCAGCCTCGCCGACCACTGGCGAGGGCGAGGCCCCGCCAGATCTGGCAAGCTCAGCCCTCGCCAAGGGCTGCAGCGGAGGTGGGGATGGAGAGGATGAGGAGGAGGAGGCAGCGGAGATGCGAAGAGGCGCACTGCGGTTGTGGTGGCAACGGGGAGAGTGAGGTGGGGGTGGAGATTTGTGTACGAGTGCGAGGACAATGGCGATGGCGACGACAACAACGGGGATGTCGGGTTTCTCTGGCGTTGGAGCAACGCCCCCATCTTCGCAGCCGCTCCGCCGCCTCCTCCTCCTCCTCCTCCTCATCCTCTCCCTCCCTACCTCTGCCGCAACCCTTGGTGACGGCAGCCTCGCCCAACCTTGGCGAGGGCCGACTCGCTGGATCTGGCGGGGCCTCGCCCTCGCTAGTGGTCGACGAGGCTGACCTCGCCAGATCTGGCGGGGCCTCGCCCTCATCGGCCCTCGCCTCTAGCCGGCGGGAGCGAGTCTCGCCAGTGGCCGGCGTCGGCCGGCCGGCCGGGAAGAAGAAGGTAAAAAAAGAAAAAGAAATAAAGAAATAAAAAAATTTTAAAAATATTTAAAAATTCGAAAAAAAATATTAAAAAATTGTCTCGTCGGCCGGTGTCCACGTCGGCTCCAGTCGGCCAATTTTGGCCGGATGGACTGAATTGGCACAATTTTAAAAGGTTTATAACTAAATTGGTCAAAAAAAGTTTAGGACTGAATTGGCACAATTACAATAGGTTTGAGAGTTTTTTGGTAATTCTCCCGTGATAAAACTCATTAGCATTTTTTATTAGGATAAAGTACAGCCCAAGTGCCAAAACTTGATACAGAGGGACACTTAAGTGCCAAAAGTTAAGAAAGTGACACTTAAGTGTCAACTCTGGCGAACCCTACCGGAAATCCTACGTGGCAATTTTTCTATTATTTTTTCGTCTATGTGGTTCGTCAAAATGCTGACTCAACGAACAAAGGCAAAAACGACGTCGTTTTTAAGCAGATTCAAATGTTAATATAAAAATTAATTTAATTAAATTATAAAATAAATAACTATTAATTTAATAAATAATATAAATAAAAAATTTTGAAAAAAAAAAAGGTGGGGAGAGGAGGCAGCGGTTGAGGGATGAGCCCTTGCTGCCGCCGCCTCCCCGCCGTCGCTGGAAAGAGCTGGTGACGGAGGGGGAGGGTTGGTCGAGGTCGCCGACCCTTGACCGATTGGCGGCGAGGGCCCGCAAGTTGCCTCCCGCCGTCACTAGCCCTTGGGCAAGGGCTTGCGGGCCCTCGCCGCCGGTCGACCAGGGCCCGGCGACCCCGGCCAACCCTCCCCCTCCGTCGCCGGCCCTTCTTGGTGACGGCGGGGAGGTGGCGGTGGCGAGGACTCAGCCATTTCCCTACCCTCCTCTTTTTTTTTTTTTTTTTTTAATATTTGAATTTGTATTTTTAAATGTTTTAAATAAATTTAGTTTTAAATTTAATTTAATTAATTTTTATATTAAATTTTTACTACGTCAAAGACAAAACGACGTCGTTTTTGTATTTTTAGCCACATCATCGTGCAAAACGATGTCGTTTTGCACTTACCTCACCGGTAAATTGCCACGTCAGCATTTTGGCCTGATTGGCATTTAAGTGATTCGTTTTGCTCGATTTTGACACTTAAGTGTCCCTCTGTGCCAAGTTTTGACACTCTAGGTATTTGTACCTTTTTTTTATTTGTTAAGTTGGATGGAGTTAATGGAAGGATTTCATTGCACTTTTTGAAAGTTTGCTCAATTGCATTTTCGTGATAAAAGCTTAAAGACTCAATTACGCATTTTCCATTACACTTATCTCAAAAAGAAAAGATAAGAGGAGTTTGTAACCCAAAAAATAAGCCTTATGAACTGTCAAAACGTGAGCCCCATAAGATAAAGCCAAAATAGCAACCCATTTCCCCATTCTACAAAACTATTTACAAGTGGATTGAGAAAAATTCCTCCCGTAATTTAGAACCACTCAAGCCTGGAGAAACCTATCCTCCTATTGATCTAGTGCCAAATGCCTAAAACCTATTTACAAGTGGATTGAGAAAAATTCCTCCTGTAATTCAGAACCACTCAAGCCAGGAGAAACCCATCCTCCTATTGATCTAGTGCCAAATGTCGAAAAAATTCAAGAGTCTGAACAACATATGGCCAAACCCCAAATGTTTACATGTTTTCTCCTACAACTTTTGCTCCTTTGACTCCCAAAGCCGAACCGAACCATGCTTTTGATTTGGGTCAAAACATGCGCACATCCCATTTGGTTCACTTCGGTTTGGGTATTATGAAAACCTGAACCAAACTGCTGACACCGCTTAACAACTCATGTAAGTCATTTCCCTTTTAGTTTTTTTTTTTGGTAAAAAATTTCCCTTTTAGTTAATGAGCACTTTTAATGATGACAAATCGGTTATCTACAATTGATAGAAATGATCAATTGGAGCTCACAATTAATTCTGACAATAAATTTGGTACATTAACTCTCATGTCCACGAAAATCGTTTGCGGAATTGTGATTCAGCATTGGGTATCATACATTAACGTGGTGTCAAGTTCAGAAAAAATATTATAGGTTTGACAAAAATTGCAATTTATTATCGTTAATTCCACTTCACAATTTATCAGTCCATGCTTATATTTGCTACTTTATTTTGGTCCCAAGACTACGAGCATAGGGAACTTTCCTTTTTTCCCCGTCATTGACGTTTAGATAGAGGGTACGAGTTCCATTATAGGAGAAACATAACTCCGATGGCAATGGAGTTGAGCTCTTTGTGATTATTATTTTATTTTCACGATGGCTCACTTAGGACGCTATCCAGCCACTGAGATGATGATACGAATATGGAAGAAAGCATACAAGCCTAAAATAAAGATTTGCGATTATGTCAGTGGGAGTTATTAATAACAGAGGTTTGATCTTGAATTTCGAACAAAAATGAGGAGCCACCGTGAGGCGCGATGGAGGCGCCTCATAACATTCTTAACCAAAACATGGCTACTTAAAGTATCAAAATTAGTCAATAAGAGTACAAACAAACTACGTGTTTAAAAATCTATTTCATAACTTATTTTCCGATAACACGAATATTGATCCACACATTCAACACGTGCTAAACCTAAACTGAATCAAAATGATTTCGATAACAACCGCACATGATAGATTTGATGCCAAGTTGCTTTTATTTTTTATTTGATCTTATAATATAAGTTAATTGAATTGTTTTTAAAAGAATCAGGAAAAATTTCACCCTTATTTTTTCAAATAAAGGCCCGAAGTAAACATTATTTCAAATAAGGATCTAAAGTAGTCAAATCATCTCAAATTAGAACTTTTGGCTAGCCAATGACTATTCTGACCATCGGAGAAGTGGTATTTTAGTAAAAAAAAAAATTCTGTTATTTTTTTTCCTTTGTTTGTTTTTTCTTTTTTCCTTTGTTTGTTTTTTCTTTTTTCCTTTTTCCTCTTCCCTCCCCCGGCCATCACCGTGCCTCATCAATGGCCGGCAAGTCACCAGCCTTAGGTGAGGGCTGCCCTTGCCCAACGCTGACAAGGGCAACCCTTGCTTGGGTTTAATGACCTATGCCATAGTTGGCGAAGGGAAGAGGTGAAAAAAATAAAAGGAAAAGACAAAAATGCCCTTTGGCCAACAAGGTTAGGCCTTTCTCTGAGATTTATATGATTACTTCAAACTCTTATTTAAAAAAAGTTCTACTTCATGTCTTTAATTGAGAAAACGATGGCACTTCGGGCCATTATGTAAAATAATGTCTACTTTATATCCTTATTTGAGAAATAAGAGTACTGTGGGCCTTAGTTGGATTTTTTTCAAAGAATCATGGATCATTATTTCTCTTGTATATATATCTGGACCTCTACCAATGAATGTCATCAAATTCTTTTTGCTGTCATTTGTCTATATACTATCAAAACTCGATGAGAGCACGCAGAACTCTTCCCTACAGGCTACACCAATGGTTGCTGCTCCCAAATATCCTTTTCCCTTAAATCTCAACGGGTAAAGTTTGTCATATTAAAGCTAATGACAACAACTATCTTCTCTGGGAGACTCGAGTCTTGTCCCTAGTTGAAACTCAACATATTCAAGGTTTCCTACTAGCAAGGAGCTGCTCCTCCACCAAAACTTGATCAAGAGAACGGCTGATCTTGCCGAATCTTAGGTCATCATTAGCCTCTGTGAAGAAGTTCTTGGACTTGTGGCAGGGCTTAAGACAGCTTCACAGGTATGGAAGGTTCTAGCGGAGCATTACATTCAAAGCTCTATCGCTCTGGAATTTGACCTCCTTGCAGAATTGCAACTTATTGAAAGAGGGACTAAATCCTTAGCTGTCTATCTTAGAGGATTCAAGACCATCTGTAATCAGTTTAAGTGCTGTTGGTCAACCTATTTTAGATGCAAATGAAGTTTTCAGGTTGCCCGAAAGGCCTTGAAAACAACCATGCGCCTTTCAAGACCACCATGATTCGACCACCCCTTCCGTCGTATGCAAAAATTCTTCCACAGCTTCAAAGCTATGAGCAACGTGAAAACAGAAGCATGACAGACGAGGTCTTCCTATCGGATTGTAATCACGCTGGTTGTATACCATCAAAAACAATGTTATATCTATCAACAAACAATGTTATTTCTGTCAAATTAGAAAAAGCGCTATATTGTCATTTCATTCCTCTGATTTTCAATGTTCCCATTTTTTGGACAAGATTCATTGTAATATATGGGGACCAACCCAGTTTCTTTGTCACAAGAGTTTTGGTATTATGTGGTGTCTATTGATGATTTTTCACCAATTTTGTTGGTTATATCCACTGAAGAGGAAAATTTGATTGTTTTAAAATATTTTTGTCATTTCCAAAATTCGTGGAAAATCAGTTCGAGCGAAAAAATCAAGATTTATAAATCAGGTGGAGGCGGAGAATTTCTAGTTGTAGTCTACTTGAATACACTTGATAGATGCAGCCAAAGTTAGAGACCCGAGGTCAACATAAATAATTCTCTGTCTCGACAAGAAAAAGGTACGCTCCCACGTACCATTCTTAAACAAAAGATGGTTGCTTAAAATTATGACAAGCAAGCGCCAGCCAGAGAATGTTTCTGAAGCAACTGAAGAATACCTTGTCTGTAATTCTCAGTAATCTTCAGGAAAGATTCTTGGGTCAAGAATAGAAGCACTACACCTGTGTCTACGAGGGCTATTACAGAAATGAGTTTATCATATTTGGAACGTATGGATTGATCAAGACGTTTCTTGAACTAGCACTTCGGATACTCTGGGTATTTGGATCTTTTTGGGATTTATGGATATTCTGGGATTCGTGAGAGAAGAAATAGAGACCATCACTTGGTTCTTCTAAATCATCGGGTTCATTAGACTCAACATCATTATTTCGGAGAATGTTTCGAGGATGCAGATGGTTTTATCAATGGTCCATCTTCAAGAGAGAAAATAGATTCAAGGTCGCCTCCTTCAAGAGAGATGAACGTCCTTTTTTCAACAGCATTCGCAAGATTCATTCTGCTCTTCTTTGCCTAATGGCAATTTTTGGGGAAATACCCTTTGCGTCAACAAATAAGAGATTTGTCTTCTTTTTTTTCCCTGTTGCTGCTACTTCTTTCTTACTTACTCTTCCTGAGAAATTTTCATTTGCCTCTTTTTCTCCATTTAGAAGAGTACTTCTTCAAATCTCTCTTTCTTATTTAAGCAATCGCAAGACAAATTCTTATGACCACATATGATTTCAAGCCCAACTTTTTGCAAGCTTTATCAAGAGCTTTGTTGTTTTCTATAAATTCTTTTAATGCCTTCTTACGTAGGTGTTGCTCATCAAGAGCAGCATGAACACCTTGTTGGATTTCCCCAAGTGAGGCTTCAAGGGTTCTTCTAATTTAGCTCTGGAAGAATTTGTCTACCAAATTAGCAATTTGCTTTGATAGGAAGACAAGAAACCGGGTTTCAAAGCTATATCTCCGCCTAGAGCATAGTAAAGCTTCATTTCTTTAAAGTGCCTGTCAAAGTCCTTCCTTTTAATTCGAGCAGAAATTTCTTTCGAAGAACTACGTTCTCTTTTGTTCTAGGTCTTCTGAGCTGCCCATGAAATATAGATAAAGAATCTGTATAACTTGGTTAAAATCCTAGGCCAGAAAAGTATTCTGGTCAACTAGTGGAAGGTTCATCCATCAATCTAGTAGACTACCCATAAATCTGCTAACAAATTCCAAAAGTATGTCAAAGTGATTGATTTCTAGATTTAACAGTAAGGCATTCATCCAGGCACAGAACTCTTGCAATGATCCAAGCCATTAGTGATATGGAAGACATCAAGGGCCAATGAAAGCATGGAGGTGATGGGGCCACCGAAATTGGACTATGCTGGTTCTAGATCATTTCTTCCTTGCAGATCTTCATCTTCTTCCCTCATCATGAAACTGATTGGGAGGATAGCTTCTGCTTCTGAGTGTTATAATTATGGTTAATGGATCATCAAAAACCAACAAATTAAGATATGTCTTTTCAGTTTACGTATCTATTGAATTCATGAATTTCCTAGATTCACATATCTTTTAATTCATATATTTATTGAATTCATGTGTCTCTAAATTCATGAATCTCTTAAATTCACGTATCTCTTGATTCATGAATTTCTTGGATTCATGCGTCTATTCATGTATCTCTTCTGTTCATGAACTTTAAAACTCTATAAATAGATAAGAGCATAGAGCTTCATCAGAAGGTTTTTCGTTAGAACAATTCGAGACTACGATTCCAAAAGAGATTTGAAATACTACTCTACTCTTCTGATTTTTTTGAGTGTGCTGGTTCAATTGAACGATTTGACTGATTCATGTTTGCATAGTGCTAATCTAAACATGTTGGAAGTGTTGTATCTTGGGATGTATAGTTTGTGAATCTATGGAGCACTATTGGTAGGAACTAATCCCCTTAAGGAGATTCAGATATCCATACATCATCTCCAATTTTATGTTATTTTTCTAGTGATATCTTATTTTCTTCTTCTCCAAGATTTGTAAGTTTACATAAAATGAAGGATATTATAAAGCTGTTATCGTCTTCTTTACATTGATGTTCTGATTATAACAAACAATTTGCTTTCTTTGGATTATATTCCAATAGTCTTAAGGCGATTAGTTCGCTCATTGTTTGTTGTTCTTGTCAGATTATTGAGATGGCTGAAAACAATCAAGTGCCCTTCAATGTTCAGAATGCTTCAAGAGATGTTCCTATGGTCGATTCGACCGTTGCTATGGAAGATGTTCAGCCCTCAATGTCTGAATTTGTAGCAGCCAATGCTACGGGCTCTTGGACCAACACCAATTTTGGTGGTGCGCGTACAAGTCATACGACTGGTATGCCTGGGATTGTTTTTTAGAACAGTACGGACCAAATGGCTTTTGGCTCCATTTCTAGAGGGATAGTTCAACGAACCTTGCCTATTGTGATGGCAACACCTCCAGTTACATCTAATGAGAAACATGAGAAATTCACCGGAGTGGGCTTTAAACAGTGGCAGCAGAAGATGTTCTTCTATTTGACCATGCTAAATCTGACGAAGAATTTATCGGAGGTGTGCCCAATAATTAGTGCAGATGAGCATGATGTCATGACGTTCGGTGCATTGGAGGCTTGGAAGCATGGGGACTTCTTATGCCGAAATTATACTATTAACTGTTTAGTGAATTCTCTATATAATGCTTATTGTAATATTGAATCTGCTAAACAGTTATTGGAGTCCTAATCGCTCGTTCAAGAAGGCAATAAAAGAAAAAGAGAATGATCTTGAACAACGACACCTCTCTTATGTCATGGTGGTTGGTGCTAATTTGTTGATCAGTCCACGTATGTGCAATGAAATGATGAGATCATACAAATGGAAAAAGATCTGATTAAGCATGGAAAAAGAAAAGTTTGGAAATCCACCCCGAAAATGATATATTTGACACGGCAGAACTCGTTGAATTTCCTTCTTTGGTCCATTGTATGGGCCACAGATGTTGGTCCTTTTCACGTAAAAAATGTATGGCCCAAGCAAGATTGAAGTTGGTCATTTTATGTAAGCGTGGCCCAAATAAGATCTGGAGATAATCCATCCTTGGTAGCACTTTCGCTCAAGCACGCCTAAAATTACATTCTAATGTCAATCCAAATTACGGCCATGGAGGCCGTTGGCCTCGCGCTAACGCAGAGACCTTTATGGACACGAACGACCACCTTGATCTCCATTGCCTCGGGCATGAGAGCGAGAGAGAGAGAGAGAGAGAGAGAGAGAGAGAGAGATGAGCGGAGTGGAGGAGATCGAGTGGCCAGGATGTGGGCGACCACGACAGCTTGTGGTGGTGACAGACGAGCGGAACATTTGGGTCGGGGAGGAGGAAGAAGAAGAAGTACGGCAGTTACACCACGGATGTGTGGGAACTTGGGAAGGACGAGGAAAAGAAAATAAGATGATAAATCATAGCCATGTGAACAAGTTATATGCTTTTAAAAGATTCAGGAGCTCTTCTAAAACCAGTTTGACGTTGTTCAACGTGACGAACCACATTATAATTCCCGCACTACAGAGTTTCTTCAGCCGTCGCATAGCTCCTGGAAGTTGGAGTGGATACCAAGAGAGAGGAACAAAACTGCTCATGAACTTCTTCACTGCCCTTTTCTTGATTCTTGCCCGGTTTGTTTGCCTGAAACTGTTTCTGAGACCATCAGGGAGGAGGCTCCCGCTGTATTGCTTAGAATAGGTTGTAATTTGAGTTTTCGGCAATGGCATTATGTCTTTGTTATTTTGGTAAATAAGACATAAATTTGCGCCCTTGATGTAGAGGATCTCGATTCTACATATGCTACAGGCAGTAGCGTGTACGTTTGGTGGATATGCATGAAAAGAAAGTGTATAGTTTTGTTTTTCCCCGTGAGAAGAAAGTTGGTATTTATTTTGAAGACGTGATGGTTTCATGGAAGTAACTACTCGTCAACAAACAAAAATAATCTAAATTCCAAAGTTTTATGAACCAGATTTATGGTGTCTGAAGGCTAAAAGGCAATCCCTTATATAAGGCTGAGGTAGCCGTATGTTTATGGGATAGCAAATCTGTCTCAAGGGGACAACTATGAAAAAAGTCCTAAACACATTACACTCGTATTAATTTGGTTATGAATATTTTAATTGTATCAATTGAGTACTAAACCTTTTTATATTTTACTAATTGAGTTTATTAGGTCAATTTTGGATGGAAATTACTAAAGTAGACGATGAGCATGCTATGTGATCCAGTCGGTGTTGACCTAGGTATTTTTTAATAATTTTTTTGTTCTCTTTTCTTTACTCCTTTTTTTTTTTGGGGAGTGAGGACCAACCAGCATTGGTTGAGGATCGCAATGCCCTCATAGGCTGCTCTAGGTGAGGGCTCGTGGGCCCTCGCTATGGCCGGTGAGGGTGTGGTGGCCCTCGCTTGATGCCCTCTCCAGCCACGGCGAGGGCACGTGGCCCCTCTCTTGTGGCTGGCAAAAGTTGGCCAATGACCTTTGTTTGGCCCTTAGTCCAAAAAAGAAAGTAAAGAAAAGAAAATGAAAGAACAAATAAAAAAATTATTAAATAATGTCTATATCAGCATTAGTTATACCACATAAGAGGGTTAGTGGCCATGTTAATGATTTTTTTACCAAAATTGGCCATATAAATTCCATTGAAAAAATGCAATAAGGTTTAGGACTTAAATGACACAACTGAAAATTCATAATTGAATTGGTACAAATGCAATAAATTTACTACTTTTTTGGTGATTTCCCCATCTTTGGGATCCATGGTTCCTTCATGGTATTAGAAATTTTCTAATCCATAAAGTGGCAAGTGGAGAAGATACTCACATAACTAGTTCATCTTGTCAAGCTAATAATACCACTCTTAAACTTCAGATATATGATGATGTTTTTCCAAGAAAAATTCAGTAGTTTATAACAAATGTTCATTCACCTCCTTATTCAGAATGAGTCTGAGGCTAGCTCTTTAGTATGAGTTTAACACCAGTGGTTTTAGACCAAACTAAGTGGAGGAACATCAAAACCATCCGCATAATATTGGTTGAGATCTTACTGCTTTAATTTTGTTTAGTCATTTTGTTTAGTCAATAGATCTAAACACTAATTAAAAATGTGAAGCTCAAGAGGGTGTTTCAGAACTTTCCCGTTCCAATTATGCCCTTCGCCATTTGAACCCTTTGATATCCCAAAGATTGCGTCCTTTAATATCATGATAGAAAGTCTTTCTTAGTTCAAATATATCAATCAAAATTCAAGTCCTTTACATGTGAAACAACACAACTCTTACTCATATCCTCACACTTAAAGGAACACAACTATTACTATCCAAATATATATATATATATATATATATATATATATTTCAAACTAAGCATGAAAGTAACATGCATCAGAATTTAAGAATCATAGTTATTATGAAAGAAACAACTATTACTATCCAAATATATTTATCAAACTAAGCGTCAGTAACATGATTCAAAATTAAAGAGTCATCATTGTATAATCCTCATGACGCTTTGGTCCGAAAGAATTTTGGACTGAAATTGAAGAAGTCCCACCCTCTTTTCTTCCTAGGCTTCAGTGGATGGTAGAGGCGAGGCCAATAGATGGATTTGACCATTTCAACGTACAAGGGAGACTGTACGTATAAGAAAAAACAAACAGGGATGGCAGCCAGCAAGGTCATTAGGATGTAAATCCATTTAAATCTTTCGCTGAGGATGATCGTAAGAGCAGACTTGAACGCCACCAACGTAAAGGCCAAAGAGAGGAAGAGAGAAGTGATGCCCATTATCATCTTTCTTGGAAGCGAGTGGAGAATATCTTCGAATGTGTAGCATGGAGTAACAATGGCCAAGAACATCATAGTGGCAGTGACAGAGGAGAAGAGAGCGAGAGCGTCTGCAAATGCGAATATCATGAATGAGTCCTTCTTTAGAAAAATTGGGATCCCCGTACTGTTGTCGTAGCCCCCAGGAACTGTAAAAGCTGTGGTGATTGCTACTGTAATAATGAGAGTTGCAATGAGGCTACAAGATGATGATGTATTCTTCATCCACTCTCCTGTTGGAGGTTTGTTTGTCAAAACAAACTGAGTGTTTTCCTTGTCCCACATAGGAAAAGTGGGAGGAAGTGGTGCAATATATAAGTGAAAGGTTTCCTTGTGTATCTCAAGAAGTGATTGGGTGGGGCTAGACCCCACCATACCCGCGTGCGGGAGCGCGATTTTGGCGCACTTAGCACTTAGTTAGCACGCCCGCGGTTTAATTAGCACTTATCCCTTTGTCATTTATTCGTTTATATTTTTATTTTTTGTTATTAATGTTATCTTTTATTTTGAGAATTTCGGAAATAAAATATATAAATGAAAATTCGAAATTCTATTAAAATAAATAAATAAATAAATAAAATTATTATTCCGAATTTTGTTTGTGTCTTTTCAAGACAACCTTTGGAAAATTATTTATTCGGTTTGGAACTTTTCCCGAAAGGTCGCAATTGTTCAGTTTTCGACTTCTTCCGAAGAGTCGCAATTGTTTATCCGAACAATTTCTAAAAGACGTGTTTGTTCAATTTTCTTTGGAAATTTTAATGAAGAGTTGTAAAACTGTTTCATATATATACTTGTCATTTTTCAGAAGAGAAGTGTGGTCATTTTTCGAGTCTTTTTTCTGAAAAAACTACAGCCAATTCTTTCGATTGTTTCCAAGAGAGATCCTGCAGAAATACTAGAATTGCTATCTAGTATTCTCAACCGAGACTTTGTTGTATCCTGGAGGAATTTTTCCGGTGACCATTAGCAACGTTGTGGGGCAAATAAATCCTTAAAGAAAGTGATATCACGCCTCAAAGTCCGATCTGAGTACTTTTAGTATCCGTCTTAATTGTTTTACCAAGTTTGTAGCCACATTTTTCCAACAATTTTAAGGATTTATTTTGCTACAATGGAGTCGGAGACAATAAAAGTTATGAATCAAGATATGATCAAACTGGACCGGTTCGATGGGAACAATTTTGCTCGTTGGAGGGACAAGATGATGTTCTTACTTACTGCTCTGAAGATTTCCTACATACTGGATCCTAACTTGGCGCCTATAGAAGATCCTAAGCCTACTTCCGATGGAGGACAGCCAAGTGCGGAAGCCATTGAGAGGGTTAATAAGGAAAAGAAGAAACGTGCGGAGGATGAATTACTTTGTCGAGGACACATTTTGAACACACTCTCCGATCGTCTGTACGACTTATTCACTGAAATGAACTCGGCCAGAGAAATTTGGAATGCACTGGAATTCAAGTACAAAGCGGAGGAGCAAGGTACCAACAAATATCTAATCGCAAAGTATTTTGATTTCAAGTTTATTGATACTAAACCCTTGCTGGAACAAGTCCATGAATTGCAAGTGATTGTGAATAAGATTCGTGCCCTCAAGATTAATATTCCAGAAGCTTTTCAAGTTGGAGCAATTATTGCGAAATTGCCTCCAAGTTGGAAAGACTATGGAAAAATGCTGATTCACAAGTCGGAGGACTTCACTTTGGAGCAAATACATAAACATCTTCGCATTGAGGAAGAATCACGTTTACGTGATAATTCTGTTTTGTACAATTCAAGGTGAACGCTGTGGATAAAAAATGGAAACTCGGCCAGAACTTCAAAGTAAAAAACGGGGCATAAATTCAAGAGAACACAAAAGAAGCAAAAATGTTGCTGTTTTGTTTGTGGCAAACAGGGACACTACGCCAAGGATTGCATTCACCGCAAGAGCATTTCAAAGGACAAGAACATTCCGATGGTGAAAGCAGATGCAAATCTGGTTGAAGAAAATTATGTAGCCATGATTTCAAACATGTTTTCGAACATGGAAATTTCTGAAATCAATAATGCGATGGCTATGGTTTCTGAAATCAATTCTACCACCATCCAATCCGGTTGGTGGTTAGATTCTGGAGCAACAGTCCATGTGTGCAAGGACAAGTACATGTTCAAGCAATTTGAAGAGATTGTTGACTTAAATGTTCAAGAGGTCCTGATGGCGAATAATGCTCTTGCAAAGGTTGCTGGAAAAAGGCATGGTGGAGATAGACTTCACTTCTGGAAAGAAGATAACTCTTCTTAATGTGTTATTTATACCCGAAATTAGGAAGAACCTAGTTTCTATTGATTTACTTTGTAAGAGGAGGTTTCGGGTTTTGTTTGAATCCGACAAGGTTATCCTGTCGAAAAATGGGCTGTTTGTTGGGAAGGGTTATGCCAATGATGGCATGTATCAACTGAGTATCAATAATAATATTTCTAGTTCTGTTTATATTGTCGAGTCTTCAACTTTATGGCATAGTAGGTTGGCACATATAAATATGCGCTATTTGAAGAATATGAGAAAATTAGACTTGATAAATTTTAATGGCGAATTTGATAAATGTGAAATATGTGCTAAGTCAAAACTTACTAAGAAGCCATTTCCTAGTGTTAAAAGAAATTCGAATTTATTGGATTTGGTTCATAGTGATATATGTGAATTTAATGGTATGCTAACACGTGGAGGTAAAAAGTATTTTATTACCTTTGTGGATGATTGCAATAGGTTTTTATATGTTTATCTCATGAGATCGAAGGATGAAGCGTTTACCATGTTTAAGAAATATAAGGCTGAAGTAGAGAATCAATTAGAAAAGAAAATTAAAGTTCTACGATCAGATAGAGGTGGAGAATATTTCTTAAATGAATTCTCTTCATTTTGTGAAGAACATGGTATTATTCATCAAGTTTCGGCACCATATACTCCATAACAAAATGGTTTAGCTGAAAGGAAAAATCGATCTCTTGGAGAAATGATTAATTGTATGCTTTCAAATTCAAAGCTACAAATTAATCTTTGGGGAGAAGCATTACTTACTGCATGCTTTATTCATAATAGAATACCTTCTAAGAAAAATGACATAACCCCTTATGAAATATGGAAAGGTAGAAAGCCAAATTTGTCATATCTTAAAGTGTGGGGGTGTTTGGCATACTACCGAGCTCCAGATCCTAAGAGGACAAAGCTCGGTCCCAGAGCTATCAAAAGTGTTTTCATTGGGTATGCTGAAAATAGTAAAGCTTATAGGCTTCTTGATTTAGAGTCTAATGTCATAGTAGAATCGAGAGACGTTGAATTCTTTGAGAATAAATGTTTTACAAGTTCTGAAATTATTGAAAATGATTCAAGATCTATGGAAACTCAAAGTGATTCTCAAGAGAAAGAAACGAATGATTCTAAAGACATGATTGAACCAAGGAGAAGTACTAGAGCTAGGAAAATAAAAGACTTAGGTCCTGATTTTGTTACTCATGTTTTTCTTGTGGAAGGAGATGGAGATAATAATGTGATAAATAAATACCCTTTAGTATTAAATTTAGAAGATGATCCTAAAAGCTTTGATGATGCTATGTCTTCTAGAGATGCTTCTTTTTGGAAAGAAGCTGTAAATGATGAAATGGACTCAATTATGTTCAATAATACTTGGGTATTAGTAGATTTACCAAAAGGATCGAAACCTATTGGGTGCAAATGGGTTTTTAGAAGAAAATATCATTCTGATGGTTCTATTCAAGCTTTTAAAGCTAGACTTGTAACTAAGGGATATAGACAAAAAGAAGGAATAGATTATTTTGATACATATGCTCCTGTTGCACGTATAACTTCTATTCGAGTTCTTTTTGCTCTAACTTCTATTTATGATCTTTGTGTTCATCAAATGGATGTTAAGACCGCTTTCTTAAATGGAGACTTAAATGAGGAGATTTACATGGAACAACCGGAGGGTTTTGTTCTTCCTGGAAATGAAAGAAAAGTATGTAAATTGATTAAGTCTCTTTATGGACTCAAGCAAGCTCCTAAGCAGTGGCATGAAAAGTTTAATTCGGTCATATTGTCAAATGGTTTCATCAATAGTAGTGCCGATAGGTGTATATACTCTAAATTCACTAAAGACTATGGTGTCTTAGTGTGCTTGTATGTTGATGATATGCTTATCTTTGGAACGAATATGACTGGAATTAATGAGACTAAGAAGTATCTAACTTCCATGTTTAAAATGAAGGATTTAAGTGAAGTAGATACTATCTTAGGTATCAAAGTTAAGAAGAATAGTGGGGGTTATTCTTTAAGCCAATGTAGTTATGTTGAAAAGTTATTAAATAAATTTCAACATCTTGGTTTTAAAGAAATAAGTACTCCATTTGATTCCAGTGTTAAATTAAATTAAATTATAATACTGGTAGAGCGGTGGCACAACTAGAATATGCAAGTGCTATAGGGTCTTTAATGTATGCGATGCATTGTACTAGACTTGATATTGCTTATTCTGTATGCAAGTTGAGTAGGTGTACTAGTAATCCAAGTACAGAACATTGGAGAGCTATTACCAGAATTTTTGGTTATCTTAAGAGAACTAAAAATTTAGGTTTGTTCTACAATAATTACACGGCTGTATTAGAAGGATACACCAATGCTAGTTGGATTACAAGTGTGGGAGATGAGCGTTCCACTTCTGGATGGATCTTCACACTAGCTGGAGGTGCTGTATCTTGGGCGAGCAAGAAACAGACATGTATAACTCACTCAACAATGGAATATGAATTTATTGCTTTGGCGGTAGCTAGGAAAGAGGCTGAATGGATTAGGAATTTGTTGTTGGATATCAAATTATGGCCTAGTCCTATGCCTCCTATTTCTATCCACTTTGTGATAGTCGGGCCACTTTGGCAAGAGCCTATAGTAGCACCTATAATGGTAAGTCTAGACACATTAGTCTAAGACATGAATATGTGAGACAATTGATTAAAGATGGTACCATAACAATTGTCTATGTGAGGTCAAGCAAAAATCTTGCCGATCCTTTGACGAAGGCTTTACCAAGACATATGGTAATAACGACCTCACAAGAAATGGGGCTGAAACCCTTTAATTGAAATCACCAATAATGGTAACCCGACCTTTTCTAGAACATCACTAGTTACAAGGTTTAATGGGTAAGAACAAGTTATTGAATGTGATTGTTTGATACCGACGTAGCCCGATATGAGAAGTCGGTATCGTCATTACGTTTTGTAGGTTGAATTGAATTCTTAATGAAGTATGATACAAGTTTGTAGTGTGTTGATAGTAACAGAAACACATGGTAGATACTTCACCTATATGAGCTTAGAAGTGGTGCCGTTTCTTACGAAAGTTAGGGTTACTTTCTAGAGAGCTCATGAAATAGGATCAAGCACAAGGCCATAATAGTGCGGAGTAATATAGAACTTCTCGCTGAAACAAGAGGTTAGTATATGTGTAGTATGTCTGGTTCTATTACATAAAAGTACAAGTTTAAAGCCGAGCTACTTGTCACTTTGATAGAGCTTTGAGATACTTGCACTAAGTAAAGGTTTAACTCGAAAGAGACCTTTATGTATGTATATTAATCTTACTGAAACTTTGGCTGTATGGTTTTTTAAAATTTTTAATTTTGAAATCTTTGTTTTTACAAACAAAGTGGGGGATTGTTGGAGGTTTGTTTGTCAAAACAAACTGAGTGTTTTCCTTGTCCCACATAGGAAAAGTGGGAGGAAGTGGCGCAATATATAAGTGAAAGGTTTCCTTGTGTATCTCAAGGAGTGATTGGGTGGGGCTAGACCCCACCATACCCGCGTGCGGGTGCGCGATTTTGGCGCACTTAGCACTTAGCGCACTTAGCACGCCTGCGTGCCCGCGGTTTAATTATCACTTATCCCTTTGTCATTTATTCGTTTTTATTTTTATTTTTGTTATTAATGTTATCTTTTATTTTGAGAATTTCGGAAATAAAATATATAAAATGAAAATTCGAAATTCTATTAAAATAAATAAATAAATAAATAAAATTATTATTCCGAATTTTGTTTGCGTCTTTTCAAGACAACCTTTGGAAAATTATTTATTCGGTTTGCAACTTTTCCCGAAAGGTCGCAATTGTTTGGTTTTCGACTTCTTCCGAAGAATCGCAATTGTTTATCCGAACAATTTCTAAAAGACGTGTTTGTTCAATTTTCTTTGGAAATTTTGACGAAGAGTTGCAATACTGTTTCATATATATACTTGTCATTTTTCAGAAGAGAAGTGTGGTCATTTTTCGAGTCTTCTTTCTGAAAAAACTACAGCCAATTCTTTCGATTGTTTCCAAGAGAGATCCTGGAGAAATACTAGAATTGCTATCTAGTATTCTCAACCGAGACTTTGTTGTATCCTGGAGGAATTTTGCCGGTGACCATTAGCAACGTTGTGGGGCAAATAAATCCTTAAAGAAAGTGATATCACGCCTCAAAGTCCGATCTGAGTACTCTTAGTATCCGTCTTAATTGTTTTACCAAGTTCGTAGCCACATTTTTCCAACATCTCCTGCCTCTTTAAGCAAATCTTGACGCTGCTCTACAAAAATTTCCCAGTATGTTTTCCCTCCCCTTTCTTTCGTTTCTTCCAATTTCAGACTTCTAAAAGAAGGATCACCCCTATCTTCCAGTACCTTCAGAAAAATAAAGGATGCCTATCAATGTAAACGTAAATTAAAAAGAACAAAAGTACGGCAATGAAATAAGGTGAACCTACCTTAAATTTCGGAGTTTTAAAGGAAGGATCACTCCTATCTTCCAGTGCCTTAAGAAAAATAACCAACACCTATCAATTTAATTTCAGATAAAGGGAGCACAAAAGGGTGACAAACAAATAAAATGATCAAACCTTGAACCACTGAAGTTCCTTCTGCAAAAGAAAAGCTGCTCCAGGAACATCTGCTGATACACATCTTGGTGACCATTCTACTACTGCCTCCATCGTTCGCGGTTCGTAAAAATGTCATCACTCAGTTTTGGAATTCTGTTGTATGCGTTCACTAGTCTAAATAACTCAACTTGTCGTCCGTTCACAACTTCTCTCATCAATTCTTTTGGGAAATTGTTGTCCCACATTAACTCTGGAAAATGGTCAAGACATAATTTGACAATTTCATGGGTTCCACGAGATGCAGAGTCAAGGATAATGCCTGAAGTCAATAAAAACTTGACTCTTTCCGAGGATTTCATATATATTTTTTTTCGAACAAGTTCTTCTGCAAACTCTAGTGAGCATTTGTGTCTCAACTTTGATTCTCCAATCCTTTTGATGAAAGGTACTGCATGAACATCAGATAAACATTTTTCCCACAATGAGGAATCAAAAGGTCTATCACATTTCAGCCAGGTTCTCATGTATATATAGTAGTTGAGAAGAAAATCGTGGATTCAAGAAAGCAAACTACATGCGGCTTAAAAATCAAAATGCATGCATTGTAGGATAGATGGATCTATCCACGAATGCACCCAATGTCATGAGAAAAAAAGAGTTCCTTTCTTTCTTTATGAAAAATGGGAAGATTCAGCGATTGATCAATAAATCTGTTTTCGATTGATAATTTTTACAGATTCACCTAATGAATACTTATTGTTTAGACTTTGAATTGAATCAAGTTTTATCATAATATATGAATCAAGAGCTAGTCAGTATTAGTAAAACAATGATCTCATAGTAATATTCTGAAAATGTCAATTTTAAACTCTAAGTTTCGAGATCTCTAGCTATGGATAAAATAAGGTGCCTTTTATGTAGAAACCATGGCGGGTTTGAATACCTGGTTTAGTGGCATGATTCCAGAGTGATGTCTTGAACCAGTTATGTGCTGGTTGGACCACCACGAAGAGGAGAGAAGAATCATATCAGGAAATTAGGAATTGACGGCGAACAAAAAGATACATATGACACTCATGAATGAAGATTTCACGTGTAACTAGATATAATAATGCTTAAATTTGTTAGAGAACAACTTGGATCAATCCACCTCTATGACCTTAAATCCAAATCTACAATTCTTGATAATTGTACTTGGCAATTTGACATTGAGTAAGACTTCTCAACTAACTTCACAAATGTTATAGTAGATATTAGTCGTGGCCTACATCATGGTTTAGATAATAATTTGTATACATAGATGTAATCAATGTCTCTTAATTTAGATATTACGTAGATTAATAGAAATACCTCGAGCCGTCTCTGTATCTTCGGGGTTGTCAAATGATGTATCGACCAGACATAGAGGGATACCTAAAAATGAGAATAGATAGAGTGAACACCATGTGAATAGAATTGCTTGAATTCTACATATCTATATGTGGAAGAAGTACCTACATTTGTAAATACATATTTCCCAAAAATTGAGTCTATCTCCACTACGGAAGTAAGACTTCATCTTCGCCAAGTCTCCCAACAAGCTACGGTTTATGTTATCTTTGGATGTCACTTCTTCAGGGTATTTGCGAGCTAAAAACAAGCCTATGTCTATTGAGACACAAGAATGAAAAAATTAATTTAATTAAACAGTCAAGGAAGTGAGATAAGATAAGGGAAAAATTTCCCAATCACTCTTAAACCTTTTATACGGATGCTAATTTAATCCTAAACTTTTTAATTTTACCAATTTAGTTTAAACCTTTACACGAATTTCCAATAAGTCCTTCAAGTTAATTTTTGCTAGAAATTGTCAATGTTATGATGAATGTCCTAAGCGCCACACTGCCACTTCAGCTTTAGGCAAAAATTGGATTGAAGGACTACATTGAAATTTCGGCAAAAGTCTATAACTAAATTGGCAAAATAAAAATTTAAGAACTGAATTAGCATATGTACAATAAGTTTAGGATTGATATACAGTTTCTTCTAAGATGAGTGAGTGTGAAATCATACCTAAATGGCCGGCTAGAGTAAGGCAGCTTATGGTGTTAAAATCTGGGGCGGATTTTGTTTGTCTGGCGAGGTACCAGATAGCCTCCTTTTGCATAGGAGCATTTGAAATAGCATACGACAGAGCATTGGCTACAATATTGGCGTTGGCTACAATATTATCGTCGGAACCAGCTTTGTTTACTAGTGCCTTTACCATCGTTATGCTTCCTCTTCGGGCAGCATCGTAGAGGGCACTCCTCAAAATGGATTCTTTGTATGTTGGATCGTCGACCGAGTCGACGAGCTTCTCGACCAATGGATAGTGATCTTGTGCGGCCATAACCGCAAATTCAAACACACTAACGGATTTATTTCCTACAGTCATGACATTGTCCAACATTACTTCGAGATCTTGATCAAAAATTTCCTCAAAAGCTTCCCATTGACCTTTCACTACGTCTTGAAACAATGATCGATGCCTTTCATTGATCTCTGGTGTTGGCATAACTGAAAAAATTACACATGAAAAGTCCTCAAACTTTCGCACTTTTTGTTTTTTAGGTCAAGTGTAACCGCTGCACCTATTCAATGTTCCAATGATATGTGGATGCAAGCAAAGGGGTGTTGTTTGCTCAACAAACCTTCTTCTATGAGTGCCTTCGTTTACACTTTGGAAGTAAAGCCTTGGCTTTCTCGATTATAATTCAGTATATTATTTATATTTTAAAAGTTTAAAAACATAATATTTGAATTTAAATGCCAGCTTTTGTATGTGGTGAAGTTCAAAGTATTTCAGATTAAATAATGTCAAAATGCATGAAACGCAAGTTATATGAAAAATGAAAATTGTAAGTTCAAAATGACAAACCTTCTATTGGCGTGAAACTGCCTTGGGAAGCTTTATCAGATGTTGTGATTTCTGAACTCATATTTACATGCATCTCTTTGTTACCAAAAACAGAAATGAACATATATAACCTTAGAAACATTTATTACACTTTGTATCCTTTCGATCATCTATACATGACTAGTATCGGGATCAATCATTTCATAAAACATTTTTTTTTAATATACTTAGATTGTAAACTCTTTAAAAAAGAATTTTTAACATTAACCTTTAGTTTCTGATCGATTTGTGATCGTCATGCACACTTCAATCAAAGTTGGTTTGCATCCATCTTAGGAAGCTTTTTCAGTTGCCGTGCCTTCTGAACTTACTTCTACGTGAATCTCTTAGTTAACAAAAAGAAAAAAGAATATAAATAACCATCTTAAAATGTTTCGAAGTGAAAAAAGCCAAAATGCATGGAGCACATTGATTTATAAAAAACGTAAATTAAAAGTTCGAAGTGACAAACCTTTAGTTTTTGATTGATCCGTGCTGCTCATGTTGTCTTGAAATGAAATTGAAATGTGACTGTTTCGGGAAGCTTTATCAGTTGATGTGCCTTCTAACCTCACGTCTATGCGAGTCTCTTTGTTATCAAAAAGAAAAATGAACATAAATGAACTTAGATAAATGGATTACACTTTGTATGCTTTAGATGATCTATAAATGACTAGCATGAGTCTCATTCATCGCATGGAAATTTCTGTAATAAACATAGATGGTAAATTTCGAACAAAAAAAATGACGTTGAATTAATGAAATAATTATAAAATACTACCTTCTTAACTTACTTCTACGTGAATCTCTTTGTTAATAAAAAGAGAAAAGAACATAAATAACCATCTTAAAATGTTTCGAAGTGAAAAAGCCAAAATGCATGGAGCACATTGATTTATAAAAAACGTAAATTAAAAGTTCAAAGTGACAAACCTTTAATTTTTGATTGATCCGTGGTGCTCTTGTTGTCTTGAAATGGAATTGAAATGTGACCGTTTTGGGAAGCTTTATTAGTTGATGTGCCTTCTAACCTTGAGTCTATGCGAATCTCTTTGTTATCAAAAAGAAAAATGAACATAAATAAACTTAGATAAATGAATTACACATCGTATGCTTTAGATGATCTATAAATGACTAGCACGAGGCTCATTCATCACATGGAATTTTCTGTAATAAACATAGATGGTAAATTTCAAACAAAAAAAAAAAATTGACGTTGAATTAATGAAATAATTATAAAGTACTTCTACACACAATTATCTATAAAAAAACCCAACAATATATATATATATATATATATATAAATTAAATTAATCACATTGATTTCATCAATTAGTAAGATTAATTTAAAAGTCATAATTCATATAGGATACAAGTTTATGACATTTATTGCTGCTATCGTATCGATGCATTGCGTGGATTTTTTGTTGCATAAAAGTGTATCGATTCAACTTCATAGATTGCCTTACCGGTTGGAAAAAGGTTTCATCCGACGTTTCTTAGAGAATACATATTATTTTCTTTTCTTTTGTTGCAAGAACATTCCACCATCCATGTATCTTGGAGAATGTGTTTGTTAGTGAATTTTCTTCTTTAATGTTATATTTACACTTTGTATAATAGTAACAGCCATTTATCTAGACAAGTTATTTTTGGGCTCATTATAACATTACATGATTTCTTTTATGCGGATGACTATAATGAATTGACTAGTTCGTGGATCATGCGTTACTGAAGGATTAGTCTCATGCATTCTCTTAATAAGAAGTAATTAACTATTAAGAACCCAATGGGTTCGCCCTTTGCTCTTGATGAAACTACTTGGTAGGACAATCGGCTGAAATTTAAATAGGATATTAAGTAAATATAGAAAATGATTAGTCCTCACGAGGTGATTGTTTGGTCAAAACTCTCTGATAAGAGGAAATTTTCTGGTAGTTAATTTTAACTAACTGGTCATTGAGTGCTTGTACGTAATGGTATTATGACCGACAAAAGCTGTAATTCATTGTGCGTGTTTACTGTTTACTCGAAAATAAATCAATTAGCTGTTCTTGTGGGGCCACACGTTGCTTTTGCATTTTCAGTTCGGGGAAATTAGAATTTTCGGTCCCAGTTGGCAGTAGGTTGGCAAAACTCACTTTAATCACTATTTTGTTTGATTATAATTCCAGTCCTCATACTGCTATGTGGTGACCATTAAGTCACTTTGTCGTAATTACAGGAACAAAAAGTGTTATTTGCCTAAATAAATATAAAGCAAGTTTTTTTTCAAAAAGAATAAATTTAATTTCTAATGATTTAGTTGGACTTTGAATATTATTTAGTTTTCAATTTTGGTCAATTTTCTTTTTTAAAGTTCAAATTTTGAAAACACAGCAACCAGAATATCTACTAAAAAGTATTTTCATTAAGAATTTTTGAAAGGAAAGTAGGAAATTGGATTTTCTTTTTATACCAAACACGCCCTCATGTTCTGCACAAATAATTCCGTGATCAAGCTCTCCCTTTTTTATAAGGATTTTGTGAAGAGTGTCTAAAAAACTGTGAAGCAATAAATAAAGAAACTGTGAAGAGTATCTATCCATTGTATCGGTGATGGTATTACTTATATTATTTCGAAATTCACACACAAAAGGGAAAACATTTAAAATTCTCCATTTGAGGGATCAAATCAGAACAACAAAGGAAAGGAGGGACCGTACCTGCCAACGGTTCCAAAGCCGAACTGTCTTGGGTATTCATGGATGATTTTTTGCCATTGCGTCTTTCATGTCGTTCCGCAGAAGAATGACAAAAAGCATTATTTGCCTGAATAAACTTAAAGGAAACTTTTTTCAAAAAGAAAAATTTTAATTTCTAATGATTTAGTTGGACTTTGACTATTATTAAGTTTTCGATATTGGTCATTCAGTTTTAAGGTTTAAATTTTGAAAACTTGGCAACCGGAATATCTACTAAAAAGTATTTTCATTAAAAAAGTTTGGTAAGAGAAATAGGATATTGGAAAATTTTCTTTTACCAAATATGCCCTCTCATTCTACACAAATTATTCTGTTATCATACTCTCCCTTTTTTAATAAGGATTTTGTAAAGAGTGTCTAGAAACTTTTTAAGCAATATATAAAGAAATGTGCAACTTTCAATTCATGATCTATTGATAGTATTGGTTGTGATATTACTTATATTACTTTGAAACTAACACACAAAGGGAAAATTTTTCACATTCTCCATATGCAGGATCAAATCAGGAAAAGAAAAAGGAAAGGAGGGACTGTACTTGCCAACGGTTCCACATCAAATCAGGAAAAGAAAAAGGAAAGGAGGGACTGTACCTGCCAACAGTTCCACAATCGAACTGTTTTGGGAATCCATGGATGATTCTTTGCCGTTGTGTCTTTCATGTCGCTTTGTAAAAGAACAACAAAAAGTGATATATGCCTGAATAAACTTAAAGCAATTTTTTTTACAAAATGAATAATTTTAATTTCTAATAATTTAGTTGGAATTTGAATATTATTTAGTTTTCTATTTTGGTCAATTTTCAGTATTAAGATTCAAATTTTGATAACTTGGCAACCAGAATATCTACTAAAAAGTATTTTCATTAAGAATTTTGGAAAGGAAAATAGGAAATTGGAGAATTTTCTTTTATTGAACATGCCCTTGCGTTCTACACAAATTATTATGTTATCACACCCTCCCTTCTTATAAGGATTTTGTAAAGAGTGTCTGGAAACTTGTTAAGCAATAAATAAAAAAATTTGCAACTTTCAATTCATGATCTATCCATAGTTTCGGTTACAGTATTACTTATATTACTTCGAAATTAACACACAAAAGGAAAATTTTCCAATTTCTCCATCTGTTGGATCAAATCAGAACGCCAAAGGAAAGGAGTGATTAAACCTGTCAATGGTTCCAAAACCGAACTGTCTTGCGACATGGATGATTCTTTGCCGTTGCGTCTTTCTTGTCGTTCTGCAAATTAAAGATTAATTAATAATTGAAGGAAGTTACAGGATACCATGAATAAAAATGAGAGCAGTTTTATCATTTGGCGCGATACACCGCCCAGCGATTTGAGGCAAAAAGTGAAGTGAACAAATTCACTAGTGGCACCCAATGCTACAGTCTATACTGTATAGTATGTTACTTGGCTTGAGACACTTGGTTCCGAAATCCATACATTCAAGCAGAAAATAGCCACATGGTTTGTTTGTGGCCTCGTACTTGGAATTTTTAAAATGAACGAATCAACTTAGTGATATTGAATTCATGGATCAATGCTATATATTTATAAGTTACAATTCATATAGAATACAAAGCTTAATAACATTCATCGTGCCAATTTATTTCATGGATTTTTTTTCTTCAATAAAGTATATTGATTATACTTATTGATAGACTTGAAAGTTGCAAGAAGGAACTGATGTAATTTTTCATACAGTATCCATATTTTTCTTTTCTTTGTTGCAAAAACGTTTCGCCATCCATGTATCTTGGTCAATGGGTTTGATAGTGGGTTTTCTTCGTTAATGTAATCTTTACACTTCTTATAACATGACAAGCATATCTATTGACAGGTTATTTTTGGCTTAGAACAACATTACATGGTTTTTTTTTGGGGATGACTACAGTGAACTGGCTAGTTCGAGGATCATGTGTTCAAAGAATAGTCTCATGTAGTCTCGTAATGATAAGTAATCGACCATTTAGAACCCATTTGTTTTGCCCTTTGCTCTTAATGAAATTACTTTGTAGGGAAATCAGCCGCAAATTCCCTTTGCATATTTGCATATTAACTAAACATAGCAAATAATTAGTCCTCACAGTGTGATTGTTTGGACAAAAATCTCTGGTAAGGGGAAACTTTCTGGAATACTTTTAAGAAACTCGGACTGCCAAAAAGAAGTTGGTCATTGAATGCTTGTAAGAAATGAACCAGGATTGTCAAAAAGCAAATTGCATCATCATCCATAACTATAAGGGACAGGGAACTTGTGGAGCCAAGTCATACAAAATTAGGAGATGTGACCTTTTTGTTTTGGTCGAATAGGAGACGTGACTTTGAGTAATAAGAGTAGGAATAATCATGTCCTTGGGCCCGAGAAAATGCATCAATGAGCGGTATTTGGTGGCGACCTAGGTTGCACAGACACATTACCCGTGCTTCCGTGTCGTGTCCGACCTGTGTCGGAGCGTGTCGACGCGCTCAGACATGGTCGGACACGCGGTCAACGCGTGTCGGATTTTCCGACTCATGGTCAACTTTTGCTCGACACGTTTGGACATGCGTGTCTGGAAGACGATGGAGGGTGGAGGCGAGGGCGAGGGCGAGGGAGCAGAGATGAGGCCGCGAGAGACGGCCAGAGAAAGAGCATAGACTGAGGTGAGGGCCGCTATTGTGATGCTGAGATGGATCGGCGATGAGGCTGCAATTGCGAGGGAAAAATGGCTGAAGGCGAGGTGGTAAACGATTGTGATGAGGACCGAGAGCAAGCAAAGATCAAGAGGAAAAGGAGAGGAAGGTGGTCGTGCGGCGAGGAGGAGAGGAGAAGGATCAAGAGGAAGAGGAGAGGAAGAAGGTCATGCGGCGAGGAGGAGGAGGAGAAGGATCGAGAGGAAGAGGAGAGGAAGGGGTCGTGCAGCGAGCGGCAAGGAGGAGGAGGTAAAGGAGCTAGGGTTTTTTTGATAAAAACTCAAAAAAAAAAAAAAAAAAAAAAGGAGTATGATGGGCCATTAGTGATGGCGTGACTTTTAATTTTGGAGGGAGGGGAAGTGACAGCCTATTGTGGTGGGGAGGGAAAGAAAAATAAATTTGGAGGTGGGGGAAATGGACGAGGGAAAGAAGGGAGTGTGGGTGGACCTCAGTGGGAATTTTTTTAATTGGAAAAATAAATAAATAAGATTAAAAAATAATTTCAAAAAATAAAAGTATTGAATTTGAATTAAATTATTTAAAAATAAAAATATTTATTTAATATATAATGTGTCATAACGTGTCGGAATTCTTTATTTTTGAGAAATGATGTATCGACGTGTTGTGTCGTGTCATATCACGTGTCCGTGCAACCTAAGTGGCGACACATACATCGGATCAAATCAGAACAAAGAAGGAAAGAACGGAAATGCCTGGCGATGTCGAACTGCGTTGGGTATCCATGGAGGATTCTTCACCGTGCCGTCTTGCGAGCATGTAAATATGAAAGCAGAGAAGTAATTTTTACTTGGTTGGAATGGAAATTATTTTCTGGTCTCATGGATCTTCTCTATTTATACATCGACTTGGGGATGGAGCCAAGGCTCCAGCTGGAGATGTCATATTTAAAACTTAAAGACGGAACATCTTTCATTTGCCCCGACGGACGAGGAGACATGAGGAATAAATAATTCACATTGTGGGTTCATTCGTTTCGTGGAAAATGTGCCATTTCCGGAAAATATTTTTCCAGAAGTCATTTTCTAAGAAAATGACAATATTTTTTGGTATTCGGCTAAAACCTGAAAATATTTCAGAAAATATTTTTTGGTGTTCGGCTAAAACTTGAAAATGTTAGAGTGAAAAGACATAGATTGTTGGCCCAACATCTGAATCCCACCATCAAACTGAATGACTGCCAGAAAGGTCATAATATGTCGAGTAGACACTCTTGAAACAGCAAAAAATTGCGGCAAATAAAAAAAATGCCAGAAGTATGAAGTCTAGCACAGTTCCATCCACGAGAGACTAATTTTCTACAACACATTCTATTAAACACTATGACAGAAGATTGTCTACATGCGCAAGCCCTTCAGAAAACCAAATAGAAACTTCATGAACCTGATTCACCAAGACTATCCCTCGTCCTTTATAAAGAGTATCACAAGCAGTGAAAGGTCTTGGATCATCTCACAAGCCTGCAACAGCAAACAGGATTCAATCCACGATTGATTGCTCCAACAGAACACGTCATTCCTAACATTTAATCAAAAAAACAAAAAGGAAAAAGTCCACAAAAAAAACAGGAAGGCTGACACGAGCAAATGGATCTAGCAGTGAAGAGGAAGCAGGGCATGTCACAGAGATTGAGCATCGCCGGATGAGGGGATGCTCCGCTGCGGCTGATCATCGGTGTCGAAGGAGGAGGAGGACAAGATCAGAAACATAGGTTTCATGAGAAAGAGGGTAGAAATGGCAGCTTCTATAGTAAATGGGTAAGGAAAGAAGATTGCGCGAGAGCGCGGGCGTAGGGCCGGGAGAATGATTTCCTCTTTTTCAAAAGAGGAAATTCCACAATCTCATAAGGAGATTTTCCGTTGACCAAAAAATATTTTCTTTGACCATTTATTTTCCGCCATCCGAACACCGGAAATTCCGAAAAATATTTTCCCGGAAGTTGTTTTCCGTGAAACAAATGGACCCTTAGACAAAAACAATTCATTACACACATGCTTAGTTGTATTATTCTTAACCAAAAGATGCCTAATTAAAATATCAAAATCAGTCAACGGGGACAAGCATTTAAAAATTTATTTCATCACTCATTTTCTGTGAACACGATGAGTTGAATACGCATATAATCATAACATATTATTGGCTACTAAAAAGGTTCCTCGTAAGTTAAGACCAACATGTGAATGAAAAAATGCCATCCATAGAAGATAAAAGATTGGAATGAAACACGTTAAAATTAGGTTGAGAATGAGACAGATGTGGTTTTCACAGTCTCCCCTTTCGCAGTCGCCTAAGAACATCATAAAAATTTAGCATGTGATGTGAATGACTCTTCTGTATAGGTGTGCTTATGATGTACTATAATACATGTTAAGTATTGGTTGGTAGTAAGCTGAGCATTAGTTTAGAGTTGATCTTGGAACAACCTTGGACCGGCCCAATCGGTCCAGTCCGGTTCCTAAGGAATTGACTGGTCCCTAGTACTAAAGTGGTTAAAACATACTGTGCAGGTTAATCCCTAGTCTTGAAGCTTTAGAGTTGGTCCAACTCAAATCAACCTGATAATTATTTTCTTTATTTTTTTGGGAGTCCAAACCCTAAATATATAACTATAAAATCCACCTCCTCTTATTGTGTTTTCCTCTCTCACAATCTCACTCTCTCCCTCAATCTAAAATTATGGTCGAAATCCTCCGCATCTATATTTTTGGAGGTAGTTTTTTCGTCGTCTCTCTGCTCATTTGAACTTAGCAACTGATTCTCTTCCCCTTTCTTTTGCGCTTTTGCCTCCGATTACCTTTCCCTCCCATTTGCGATTTTCTATTTTTTATTGTTTAAATAATTTGACATGTTTGTCTTCTAAAGTTTGTTGTTTTGGCAAGTGGGATTTATGATGTTGCCTTATGTTAGATTTCTATTTGATTTATACCAATGTTCATTGTTGAGTTACTACATATCAAATTGTCAATGAATATGCGATTTCAAAGAATACAAATGTCCTTTCATGGAATACAAAATTGAAGCAAAAAAAAAAAAAAAAGAATTGGTTTGTCCTAAATTGACCTTAGAATGGGACTAGACCCATAGGGTCGGTTCAGTCTGTGGTCTTAGGCTCAACAGGGTTGATCCCCAGTTCGAAAAACTGGAGACTAACGTTATGCAAGTTGATCTCTAGACTAGGTATTGTACCGGCCTAACTCACACCCTGTTCAACCCTATTTAGTAGCCTTTCATTATCTTTTGCATGTAGAATTAAGGTCAAATCAAGCGAGGTCTCTAGCCATAGAGCAATCAATACAGAAAATAGTTTTTGTTATTGTTTAGGTCCAGGGATCATCAATCACCATGCTCATTGTGAACACGAACCACCAGCCACGGCGACGCAGCAAGTAATAAAAAATGTTGAAGTCAACATAACAACTCCATGACTCGAGGCATGAGAAAACGAAGGTACCAACCACGTGCTAGTTTTTATTCCATTAACAATTTTTCTTCAATGTAAGAATGTTAACTAAGGACAAGTAGCAATTCGAACTTCCCGACATACAATCATCTCCAAACTGAGTCTCTCAACTAAAACCTTGCGCTATCAAAAGGCCTTAAAAACAGAGGCTAAGATACAACACAAGAAGATTACGTGATTCAGCTCAAAGCTTACGTTCTTGAGTAAATCATAAGACCAAAGGTTCAAAATTTTATTTAAACATTTATTTCATGTCTCATGAACAGACACGATGGTGTCTGTGTTGTATGTGGGGATAAGTACACTATTAGTACCATAAGTTGTGTACGGCGCTCACTTTGGTGTCAAAAGTTTCTGTCGGATCACTTAAGTGCCAAAAAGTTTGAAAAACGATCATTTTAGTGCCAACTCCGATCTGGATGGCTAGAAATCCAACGTGTCACTTTTTTATTAATTTTTGAAGCTGATGTGGCTTGCCGGAGAGTACAGTAAGCATTTAAACAACAAAATGATGCCGTTTGGTGTCTCTCCACCAATTCAAAACCCTAAATTGTGAGAGAGAGAGAGAGAGAGAGAGAGAGAGAGAGAGAGAGATCGCCGTTCCCTGTCCTCAACGGCCCCCACGCTTGGCGGCCGCAGCTCCGACCCCGACCCCGACCCCAACGATGGCCACTCGGCGGCCAAGTCGAAGGCCGTGATCTGGCCGGTGCTCGGGGAAGCCGTTGACGAGTGCGCTGCCCTCAATCTCTCCCTCTCCATCTCTGATCTCCCCGATGAGTGCCTGGCTTGCGTCTTCCAGTACCTAGGCTCCGGCAACCTGGGCCGATGCTCCCTCGTGTGCCGTCACTGGCTTGCGATCGAAGGCCAGAGCCGCCGAGGCTTGCCCTCCATGCCCACTCGAAGCTGCTGGATGCGGTCTCGGCTCGAAGAATTTGAGGACATTGAAGCTAGTGAAATGTCACCGAGATTGGGACACGGTGCAACTACGATGGAGGCCGAGTGACGACAGCCGAGCAACGGAGGTCGAGCGACGGTGGCTGGGGTTGGGCGAGGATCGGACAAAAAACCCTAATTTCAATCCCCAAATAAAATAAAAAAAATCCAAATGAGTAGTGCGACGTCGTTTTCTCGAGGCCATCTACTTAGGACGGCAAAACGACGTCGTTTTCTTAAGGAGGAGGGAAAATGATGTCATTTAAAGGTCTTGTCGATTTTTTTTTTTAAATATAAAAGTCACGTAATTATTTTGGCCGGAATCTCTTGCCGGTGGCACCAAAGTGATCATTTTTCCTCCGATTTGGCACTTAAGTGATCCAACGGAAACTTTTGGCACCAAAATGAACGTCGTATACAACTTATGACACTAATAGTGCACTTCTCCTGTTGTATGCGTTCATATATTTCGATGGAATTATTAAAAGTAGTTGTAGAAGTCACTTACGATAGAAACTGATCTTTATAGGACAGCAGAGAAGCTGGCACCCATATGGGGTTGCTAGAAGATTACAATATGAATGTGGGAAAAAGACTTATACATAGGAAAAGTAAGAGGAAACTATTTGGCTTAATTATGAGAAGAACCACGTAAGTGTTGCTTGAAGGCATGATCTCTCAAGTGGGCATAAAGGACTGGATAGACATGAATATATCCAATCTTGATTGGGCACTCGAGCACTTGAAAAGTTGCGATTAAACCATTTTGGAATTTCATTTTAATAAAGATTAACCTTTTAGACAAATGTATATGTTGGAAGATTAACCATTTCTGTCTAATCTAACAGTTGCGTCAATTTTTATTTTTTATTTTTGGTCGGTAACGGTTGCGTCAATTCACGGGACACATTACTTTGTCGTTCTAATATAAACATATTCCTCTTTCTAGAAAAGCTATTCCATTTTTCATGTGTTTTTGTTGAGTCTGAGGGGGGCTATTCCAATTCGTAAGTGTTTGCTTTCAAGTCTTTGATTGTAAGAGAGGAGGGAAGTCAACCAAGAATCCACCCCTGTTCAATTCACGCGTCTGCAATTCTCTATTAGTTGTGGTGTACATTTAACAAAATATGTGCATTGTCATCAGCAATGTTCTTCCACCCCCCCCCTCCCTGTTGCCAGTAGAAGTGCGACATCTTGAAATTTGCGAAATCCTAATATAATTAAGAAAATTTAGAAGATAAATGGTTTGTATGAAGTATTCATGTCGGTATGTTAACCCTACTCTCGGATAATCGCATATATGAAAATTAATTCATATATGAACAGTAAATATATGGTCAAAATACCTAGCGCCTAGAGTAGAATTCTTTTGTTATTGTTTATGTCCAGGGATCATCGATCACCATGTTCATAGTGAACACGAATCACCAGCCAAGGCGACCCAGCAGGCAATAAAACATTGAAGTCAACATAATAAACCCATGACATGAGGCATAAGAAAACGAACGTGCCAACCAGTGGTTAGCAACAACTTGCTATTTCATCAAATAATTTTTCTTCAATGTCGACAAAGTACAAATAGCAATTCGAACTTTCCGACATACAACCATCACCCAAACTGAGTATCTCAAATACCTGCGCTCTCAAAAGTCCTTAGAAACAGAAGTCAAAAGACAACTCGAGAAAATACTGAAAAGAAAAAACTGCAGAATTACACAAGTCCGTCTGGTGCGGTGAAATCCCCGCGCACCCCTCAGCGAGGTTGGCCTGGCTCTTTGCTTCCACCATAGACTGATTTCACAAATAATTCTCAATCATGAATTAATTTTGTCAGATTACAATACTAGATCACAATAGCATCTTGGAATTTTCAAAAGGAATTATGCGGATGTAGCCTATCCTTTAACAACTTCGCCTGCCATGGCCACATGGCAGAAACAAAACCTATAGTCACATGAGTTATATGGGTCAACCTCAAATTACACCATCTTCAGCACTTTTTTATGCAAAATCGATTGTTACAGTTGAAAGCACATTTGCTCTACACACTCCCATATTTAGATTTGGAATTACCTGACCCAAGCTAGAAATTAGACGCAAACTAGGAATGTACATCGATAATTTTTTTGCTTATTCATGCGTCAAACCAACAAATCCTATTTTCAACAAAATGAATGTCTCATCATGCAAGCCAAGCCACGAAAAAATACAATTAGAGACAATATAACCCTCCTTTTGGATGGCAGAATTTCAAGATTGTGAACCACAATAATTATGTTTTAGACATGCATAAGCAACAAGAGGCAAAAGGTGTCATAGGTTTAACAAAGGGTGTAAAAAATATCTGATTTGAATCGAATAAAATTTTTTGGGTCTTTTGGATTTTGGTATCATACGATTTAGGTAATAAATAAAGGAATTAGATAGTTTGATGGTTGGATTTGGTTCGGTTCGGGTGAGGTCTCGGTTTCCTCTTATTTTTTTACTTGGGATACGGACGATTGGAACCCACGTGTAGCTCCCTCCATTGACGCCAACAATTGCTCAAAACCTCATCATTGCCTAATCATCCACAAGGGATCATGGAGGACACCTCGTTCTTCAATCTCGTCGATTTCATGAGGAAGCCGTACATGACCAAGACATTCGTCGGCGTCTTGCTATGCGCAGTCTTGAATTGGCTCGCCGTCTCGATCGGCCTCCTCATCAGCTGGTGCTAGCTCCCCCGCTGGAATGGCCTTGTCTACCTCGGTCTCCGCAGCAAGTTCCGGTTCCTCCGGACCGCCCTGTTGAGAAAAAGCACCGTCTCTCTCTCTCTCTGAATTTCTGTAGGTCTTTCTCTCTACTCCTCCAGATTTTTCTCTCTCTCTCTCTAGATTTTTCTCGACCACATATTTGTTTAAGGACTCCACCGACTTTGCAGCCTATAAGGAGGAAGTGTGTCTTGTCCGTGAGTTGTTGAGTGGTGGGGTGATAGGGGTGTTGTCTAGAAAAGTGTGTGTAGTGGTGTGGAGTGTGAGGCATGTGAGGTGTGTGTAGTGCAAGTGTAGGGTGATAGAGAGTGAGTGAATGTGCACGTGCAAGTGTAAGGTGATAGAGAGTGAGTGAATGTGTACACAGAGAGTTGTGTTCGTGTGTGGTTTGTGAAGTGAGTAGGTGGAGCTAGTAAAGTGAGTAGTTGTGAGAGCGTGATAGTATAGAGAATTTGTAATATTGTTTATAAAAAAGTAATTATTTTACTTGTATATCCACTTGCTTCTCAACAAGCCCCTCCTTGCCTTGGCACCCAGCAGCTCTGGTTCACGTTCACAGCGTTCTTGGCCCTCTGCGCCATTTGGTTCAACTTTAGTGTTGGGAAACAAATTCCCACAAAAAAGAAAAAAACAATCCGATATTCAAAAGATCGAATATCGAAATACGAAAAACATGGAAACGTGCCCAGAAACATGTAACACTGATCGAAGGCATATCACAGAGTTGGACATATCTTAACTGCCACAGATTAAGTACCGTCGCAGTTGTTGACATCTAAATTTTGGACAATCCATTTATCGCAATAAAAAATTAGGGCTTAAATTTTAACCTCTAAAAAAAAAAATTAAGTTGCATAGCATATAACTTTAGGAGCATTTTTTTTTTATTTGTATTGGACTGGTGATAAATGGGTTTGATTTGGTAGTTTTCAGCTTTAAATTGATAGACTAAACTAAGCTCATGAAAGGAGCAAATTGGCTCAGGCCCATATTCTCGGAAAGATAATACAGACTCATTTTTGCAAGGTTTAAAATTTGAAGAAATCTTATTGTAATTTTGAAAAAACCAATGAAGAATATTCATTTTTACAAATGAATATTACGTTCAAGAGGTTATAGACGATCTTCGTACGTATTGAAAAGAAGCTGAAATATTCCACAAAAATTACGTTTTTTTGCCTATATGATGATGAAATATTCCACATAACTAGTTCATCTTGTCAAGCTAATAATACAACTCTTAAACTTCAGATATATGATGATGTTTTTCCAAGAAAAATTCAGTAGTTTATAACGAATGTTCGCCTCCTTATTCAGAATGAGTCTGAGGCTAGCTCTTTAGAATGAGTTTAACACTAGTGGTTTTAGACCAAACTAAGTGGAGGAACATCAAAACCATCGGCATAATATTGGTTGAGATCTTATTGCTTTAATTTTGTTTAGTCGATAGATCTAAACGCTAATTAAAAATGAGCTCAAGAGGCCAGTTATGCCCTTCGCCATTTGCACCCTTTGATATCCCAAAGATTGCGTCCTTTAATATCACGATAGAAAGTCTCTCTTAGTTCAAATATCTCAATCAAAGTTCAAGTCCTTTACATGTGAAACAACACAACTCTTACTCATATCTTCACACGTAAAGGAACATAACTATTACAATCCAAATATATATTTTTCAAACTAAGCATGAAAGTAACATGCATCAGAATTTAAGAATCATAATTATTATGAAAGAAACAATTATTACTATCCAAATATTTTTATCAAACTAAGCATCAGTAACATGATTCATAATTAAAGAGTCATCATTGTATAATCCTCATGACGCTTTGGTCCGAAAGAATTTTGGACTGAAATTGAAGAAGTCCCACAATCTTTTCTTCCTAGGCTTCAGTGGATGGCAGAGGCGAGGCCAATAGATGGATTTGACCATTTCAACGTACAAGGGAAATTGTACGTATAAGAAAAAACAAACAGTGATGGCAGCCAGCGAGGTCATTAGGATGTAAATCCATTTAAATCTTTCGCTGAGGATGATCGTAAGAGCTGAGCTGAACGCCACCAACGTAAAGGCCAAAGAGAGGAAGAGAGAAGTGATGCCCATTATCATCTTTCTTGGAAGCGAGTGGAGAACATCTTCGAATGTGTAGCATGGAGTAACAATGGCCAAGAACATCACAGTGGCAGTGACAGAGGAGAAGAGAGCGAGAGCGTCTGCACATGCGAATATCATGAATGAGTCCTTCTTTAGAAAAATTGGGATCCCCGTACTGTTGTCGTAGCCCCCAGGAACTGTAAAAGCTGCGGTGATTGCTACTGCAATAATGAGAGTTGCAATGAGGCTACAAGATGATGATGTACTCTTCATCCACTCTCCTGCCTCTTTAAGCAAATCTTGACGCTGCTCTACAAAAATTTCCCAGTATGTTTTCCCTCCCCTTTCTTTCGTTTCTACCAATTTCAGAGGATCACCCCTATTTTCCAGTACCTTCAGAAAAACAAAGGATGCCTATCAATGTAAACGTAAATTAAAAAGAACAAAAGTACGGCAATTAAATAAGGTGAACCGACCTTAAATTTCAGAGTTTTAAAGGAAGGATCACTCCTATCTTCCAGTGCCTTAAGAAAAATAGCCAACACCTATCAATTTAATTTCAGATAAAGGGAGCACAAAAGGGTGACAAAAAAATAAAATGATCAAACCTTGAACCACTGAAGTTCCTTCTGCAAAAGAAAAGCTGCTCCAGGAACATCTGCTGATACACATCTTGGTGACCATTCTACTACTGCCTCCATCAGTTCGCGGTTCGTGAAAATGTCATCACTCAGTTTTGGAATTCTGTTGTATGCGTTCACTAGTCTAAATAACTCAACTTGTCGTCCGTTCACAACTTCTCTCATCAATTCTTTTGGGAAATTGTTGTCCCACATTAACTCTGGAAAATGGTCAAGACATAATTTGACAATTTCATGGGTTCCGCGAGATGCAGAGTCAAGGATAATGCCTGAAGTCAATAAAAACTTGACTCTTTCCGACGATTTCATATTTATTTTTTTTCGAACAAGTGCTTCTGCAAACTCTAGTGAGCATTTGTGTCTCAACTTTGATTCTCCAATCCTTTTGATGAAAGGTACTGCATGTAACATCAGATAAACAATTTTCCCACAATGAGGAATCAAAAGGTCTACCACATTTCAGCCAGGTTCTCATGTATATATAGTAGTTGAGAAGAAAATCGTGGATTCAAGAAAGCAAACTACATGCGGCTTAAAAATCAAAATGCATGCATTGTAGGATAGATGGATCTATCCACGAATGCACCCAATGTCATGAGAAAAAAAGAGTTCCTTTCTTTCCTTATGAAAAATGGGTAGATTCAACGATTGATCAATAAATTTGTTTTCGATTGATAATTTTTAAAGATTCACCTAATGAATACTTATTGTTTAGACTTTGAATTGAATCAAGTTGTATCATAATATATGAATCAAGAGCCGTTCGATATTGGTAAAACAATGATCTCATAGTAATATTCTAAAAATGTCAATTTCAAACTTTGAGTTTCGAGATCTCTAGCTATGGATAAAATAAGGTGCCTTTTATGTAGAAACCATGGCAGGTTTGAATACCTGGTTTAGTGGCATGATTCCAGAGTGATGTCTTGAACCACTTATATGCTGGTTGGACCACCACGAAGAGGAGAGAAGAATCATATCAGGAAATTAGGAATTGACGGCGAACAAAAAGATACATATGACACTCATGAATGAAGATTTCACGCATAACTAGATGTAAGAATGCTTAAATTTGTTAGAGAACAACTTGGATCAATCCACCTCTATGACCTTAAATCCAAATCTACAATTCTTGATAATTCTACTTGGCAATTTGACATTGAGTACCCACCGGTGGACAACTGAGTTGGTTCGGCTTTGGGCACTTCATCGCAGATATTGACGCTTGGTCCGAGGTGCACCGCGCATTCTATGGGCCGTGGGTTGGCGAGCATAAGCGAGTCAGGCTGGCGGATCCTAGGTTACCAATTTTTTTTTTATTTTTTTGACATTTAGTAAGACTTCTCAACTAACTTCACAAATGTTATAGTAGATATTAGTCGTGGCATACATCATGGTTTAGATAATAATTTGTATACATAGATGTAATCATTGTCTCTTAATTTAGATATTACGTAGATTAATAGAAATACCTCGAGCCACACTTGGTCCGGGGTGCACCACGCACTCTACGGGCTTTGGGTTGGCAAGTGTAAGCGAGTTGGGTCTGGTGGATCCTAGATTACCAAAAAAATTTGACATTGAGTATGACTTCTCGACTAACTTCACAAATGTTATAGTAGATATTAGTCGTGGTATACATCATGGTTTAGATAATAATTTGTATACATAGATGTAATCATTGTCTCTTAATTTAGATATTACGTAGATTAATAGAAATACCTCGAGCCATCCTTGTATCTTCGGGGTTGTCAAATGATGTATCGACAAGACATAGAGGGATACCTAAAAATGAGAATAGATAGAGTGAACACAGTGTGAATAGAATTGCTCAAATTCTACATATCTATATGTGCAAGAAGTACCTACATTTGTAAATACATTTTTCCCAAAAATTGAGTCTATCTCCACTACGGAAGTAAGACTTCATCTTCGCCAAGTCTCCCAGCAAGCTACGGTTTATGTTATCTTTGGATGTCACTGCAGGGTATTTGCGAGCTAAAAACAAGCCTATGTCTATTGAGACACAAGAATGAAAAAATTAATTTAATTAAACAATCAAGGAAGTGAGATAAGATAAGGGAAAAATTACCCGATCACTCTTAAACCTTTTATACGGATGCTAATTTAATCCTAAACTTTTTAATTTTATCAATTTAGTTTAAACCTTTACGCGAATTTCCAATAAGTCCTTCAAGTTAATTTTTGCTAGAAATTGTCAATGTTACGATGACCGTCCTAAGTGCCACAGTGCCACTTTAGCTTCAGATAAAAATTGGATGGAAGGACTATATTGAAATTTCGGCAAAAGTTTATAATTAAATTGACAAAATAAAAATTTAAGAATTGAATTAGCATATGTACAATAAGTTTAGGATTGATATACAGTTTCTTCTAAGATGAGTGAGTGTGAAATCATACCCAAATGGCCGGCTAGAATAAGGCAGCTCATGGTGTTAAAATCTGGGGCGGATTTTGTTTGTCTGGCGAGGTACCAGATAACCTCCTTTTGCATAGGAGCATTTGAAATAGCATACGACAGGGCATTGGGTACAATATTATATTCGGAACCAGCTTTGTTTTCTTGAACTGAGGAACCAGCTTTGTTTTCTTGAACTGAGGAACCAGCTTTGTTTTCTTGAACTAAGGAACCAGCTTTGTTTACTAGTGCCTTTACCATCGTTATGCTTCCTCTTCGGGCAGCATCGTAGAGGGCACTCCTCAAAATGGATTCTTTGCATGTTTGAACCGGGTCGACTGAGTCGTCGGGGTCGACCGAGTCGACCCAGTCGACCGAGTCACCGAGTCGATGAGCTTCTCGACCAATGGATAGTGATCTTGTGCGGCCATAACCGCAAATTCAAGCACACTAACGGATTTATTTCCTACAGTCATGACATTTTCCATCATTACTTTGGGATCTTTATCAAGGATTTCCTCAGCAGCTTTCCATTGACCTTTCACTACGGCTTGAAACAATGATCGATGCTTTTCATTGATCTCTGGTGTTGGCATAACTGAAAAAATTGCACATTAAAAGTCCTCAAACTTTCGCACTTCTTGTTTTTTAGGTCAAGTGCAACCACTGCACCTATTCAATGTTCCAATGAAAGGCGGATGCAAGCAAAGGGGTGTTGTTTGCTCAACATACCTTCTTCTATGAGTGCCTTCGTTTACACTTTGGAAGTAAAAACTACCTTTTTGGCTTTCTCGATTATAATTCAATATATTATATAGATTTTAAAAGTTTAAAGGGATTATATTTGAATTTAAATGCCAGCTTTTGTATGTAGTGAAGTTCAAAGTATTTCAGATTAAATAATATCAAAATGCATGAAACGCAAGATATATGAAAAATGAAAATTATAAGTTCAAAATGACAAACCTTCAGTTGGCGTGAAACTGCCTTGGGAAGCTTTATCAGATGTTGTGCCTTCTGAACTCGTATTTACATGAACCTCTTTGTTACCAAAAACAGAAATGAACATAAATAACCTTAGAAACATTTGTTACACTTTGTATCCTTTAGATCATCTATACATGACTAGTATCGGGATCAATCATTTCATAGTATAATTTTTTTAATATACTTAGATGGTAAACTCTGAAAAAAAGAATTTTTAACATTAACCTTTAATTTTTTTATTGATTTATGATTGTCATGGACACTTCAAACAAAGTTGGTTTGGGACCATCTTAGGAAGCTTTTTCAGTTGCCGTGCCTTCTGAACTTACTTCTACGTGAATCTCTTTGTTAACAAAAAGAGAAAAGAACATAAATAACCATCTTAAAATGTTTCAAAGTGAAAAAGCCAATATGCATGGAACACATTTATTTATAAAAACGTAAATTAAAAGTTCGAAGTGACAAACCTTTAGTTTTTGATTGATTCGTGGTGCTCATGTTGTCTTGAAATGAAATTGAAATGTGACCGTTTTGGGAAGCTTGATCAGTTGATGTGCCTTCTAACCCCACGTCTATGCGAATCTCTTTGTTATCAAAAAGAGAAATGAACATAAATAAACTTAGATAAATGAATTACACTTTGTATGCTTTAGATGATCTATAAATGACTAGCATGAGGCTCATTCATCGCATGGAATTTTCTGTAATAAACATAGATGGTAAATTTCAAACAAAAATATTGATGTTAAATTAATGAAATAATTATAAAGTATTTCTACACACAATTATCTATAAAAACCCAACACACAAAAATATATATATATATAAATTAAATTAATCACATTGATTTCATCAATTAGTACGATTAATTTATAAGTCATAATTCATATAGGATACAAGTTTATGACATTTATTGCTGCTATCGTATCGATGCATTGCATGGATTTTTTGTTTCATAAAAGTGTATTGATTCAACTTCATAGATTGCCTTACAGGTTGGAAAAAAGAATTCATCCGACCTTTCTTAGAAAATACATATTATTTTCTTTTCTTTTGTGGCAAGAACATTCCACCATCCATGTATCTTGGAGAATGTGTTTGTTAGTGAATTTTCTTCTTTAATGTTACATTTACACTTTGTATAATAGTAACAGCCATTTATCTAGACAAGTTATTTTTGGGCTCATTATAACATTACATGATTTCTTTTATGCGGATGACTATAGTGAATTGACTAGTTCGTGGATCATGCGTTATTGAAGGATTAGTCTCATGCATTCTCTTAACAAGAAGTAATTAACTATTCAGAACCTAGTTGGTTTGCCCTTTGCTGTTGATGAAACTACTTTCTAGGACAATCGGCTGAAATTTAAATAGGATATTAAGTAAATATAGAAAATGATTAGTCCTCACGAGGTGATTGTTTGGTCAAAACTCTCTGATAAGAGGAAATTTTCTGGTAGTTAATTTTAACTAACTGGTCATTGAGTGCTTGTACGTAATGGTATTAGGACCGACAAAAGCTGTAGTTCATTGTGCGTGTTTACTGTTTACTCGAAAATAAGTCAATTAGCTGTACTTGGGGGGCCACACGTTGCTTTTGCATTTTCAGTTCGGGGAAATTAGAATTTTCGGTCCCAGTAGGTTGGCAAAACTCACTTTAATCACTATTTTGTTTGATTATAATTCCAGTCCTCATACTGCTATGTGGTGACAATTAAGTCACTTTGTCGTAAATAGAGGAACAAAAAGTGTTATTTGCCTAAATAAATATAAAGCAAGTTTTTTTTCAAAAAGAATAAATTTAATTTCTAATGATTTAGTTGGACTTTGAATATTAGTTAGTTTTCAATTTTGGTCAATTTTCTTTCTTCAAGTTCAAATTTTGAACACGGCAACCAGAATATCTACTAAAAGTATTTTCATTAAGAATTTTGGAAAGGAAAGTAGGAAATTGGTATTTTTTTTTTTTTACCAAACATGCCCTCATGTTCTACACAAATAATTCTGTGATCAAGCTCTCCCTTTTTTATAAGGATTTTGAGAAGAGTGTCTAAAAAACTGTGAAACAATAAATAAAGAAATCTGCAATTTTCAATTCATTATCTATCCATAGTATGGGTGATGGTATTACTTATATTATTTCGAAATTGACACACAAAAGGGAAAACATTTTAAATTCTCCATTTGAGGGATCAAGTCAGAACAACAAAGGAAAGGAGGGACCGTACCTGCCAACGCTTCCAAAGCCGAACTGTCTTGGGTATCCATGGATGATTTTTTGCCGTTGCGTCTTTCATGTCGTTCTGCAGAAGAATGACAAAAGTATTATTTGCTTGAATAAACTTAAAGCAAAATTTTTTCAAAAAGAAAAATTTTAATTTCTAATGATTTAGTTGGACTTCGATTATTATTAAGTTTTCAATTTTGGTCATTCAGTTTTAAGGTTTAAATTTTGAAAACTTGGCAACCCAAATATCTACTAAAAAGTATTTTCATTAAAACTATTGGTAAAAAAAATAGGAAATTGGAAAAATTTTCTTTTACCAAACATGCCCTCTCATTCTACACAAATTATTCTGTCATCACACTCTCCCTTTTTTAATAAAATTTTTGTAAAGAGTGTCTAGAAACTTGTTTAGCAATATATAAAGAAATGTGCAACTTTCAATTCATGATCTATCGATAGTATTGGTTGTGGTATTACTTATATTACTTTGAAACTAACACACAAAGGGAAAATTTTCCACATTCTCCATCTGCGGGATCAAATCAGGAAAAGAAAAAGGAAAGGAGGGACTGTACCTGCCAATGGTTCCACAATCGAATTGTCTTGGGAATCCATGGATGATTCTTTGCCATTGCGTCTTTCATATCGCTCTGTAAAAGAACAACAAAAAGTGATATATACCCTGAATAAACTTAAAGCAAGTTTTTTACAGAATGAATAATTTTAATTTCTAATAATTTAGTTGGAATCTAATTATTATTTAGTTTTCTATTCTGGTCAATTTTCAGTATTAAGATTCAAATTTTGATAACTTGGCAACCAGAATATCTACTAAAAAGTATTTTCATTAAGAATTTTGGAAAGGAAAATAGTAAATTGGAAAATTTTCTCTTACCAAATATGCCCTTGCGTTCTACACAAATTATTCCGTTATCACAATCTCCCTTTTTTATAAGAATTTTGTAGAGAGTGTCTTAAACTCGTTAAGCTATAATAAAGAAATGTGCAACTTTCAATTGATGATCTATCCATAGTATTGGTTATGGTATTAATTATATTACTTCAAAATTAACACACAAAGGGAAATTTTCCAAATCTCCATATGTGGGATCAAATCGAACAACAATGGAAAGGAGGGACTTACCCGCCAATGGTTCCGAAAACGAACTATCTTGGGTATCCATGGATGATTCTTTGCCGTTGCGTCTTTCATGTCGTTCTGCGAAAGAACGACAAAAAGTGTTACATGCCTGGATAAAACTTAAAGCAAGTTTTTTTTTTTCAAAAAGAATAATTTTAATTTCTAATGATTTAGTTGGACTTTGAATATTATTTGGTTTTCAATTTTGGTCAATTTTCAGGTTTATGATTCAAATTTTGAAAACTTGGCAACCAAAATATCTACTAAAAGGTATTTTCATTAAGAACTTTGGAAAGGAAAATAGGAAATTGGAGAATTTTCTTTTATTGAACATGCCCTTGCGTTCTACACAAATTATTATGTTATCACACCTTCCCTTCTTATAATGATTTTGTAAAGAGTGTCTGGAAAATTGTTAAGCAATAAATAAAGAAATGTGCAATTTTCAAGTCATGATCTATCCATAGTTTCGGTGACCGTATTACTTATATTACTTCGAAATTAACACACAAAGGGAAAATTTTCCAAATTCTCCATCTGTGGGATCAAATCAGAACACCAAAGGAAAGGAGGGATTCAACCTGTCAATGGTTCCAAAACCGAACTGTCTTGCGACATGGATGATTCTTTGCCCTTGCGTCTTTCTTGTCGTTCTGCAAATTAAAGATTAATAATAATTGAAGGAAGTTACTGGATACCGCATATACAAATTAGAGCAGTTTTATCATTTGGCGCCATACACCGCCCAGCGATTTGAGGCAAAAAGTGAAGTGAACAAATTCACTTGTGGCACCCAATGCTACAGTCTATACTGTATAGGATGTTACTTGGCTTGACACATTTGGTTCCGAAATCCATATATTCAAGCAGAAAATAGCCATATGGTTTGTTTGTGGCCTCGTACTTGGAATTTTTAAAATGACTGAATCAACTTAATGACATGGATTAATGCTATGTATTTATAAGTTACAATTCATATAGAATACAAAGCTTATTAACATTCATCGTGCCAATTTATTTCATGGATTTTTTTTCTTCAATAAAGTATATTGATTATACTTATTGATAGACTTGAAAGTTGCAAGAAGGAACTGATGTAATTTTTCATACAGTATCCATATTTTTCTTTTCTTTGTTGCAAAAACATTTCGCCATCCATGTATCTTGGTCAATGGGTTTGATAGTGGGTTTTCTTCTTTAATGTAATCTTTACACTTCTTATAATATGACAAACATATCTATTGACAGGTTATTTTTGGCTTAGAACAACATTACATGGTTTCTTTTTTGGGGATGACTACAGTGAATTGACTAGTTCGAGGATCATGTGTTCGGAGAATTAGTCTCATGTAGTCTCGTAATGATAAGTAATTGACCATTCAGAACCCATTTGTTTTGCCCTTTGCTCTTAATGAAATTACTTTGTAGGGCAATCAGCCGCAAGTTCCCTTTGCATATTTGCATATTAACTTAACATAGCAAATAATTAGTCCTCACAGTGTGATTGTTTGGACAAAAATCTCTGGTAAGAGGAAACTTTCTGGAACACTTTTAAGAAACTCGGACTGCCAAAAAGAAGTTGGTCATTGAATGCTTGTAAGAAATGATCCAGGATTGACAAAAAGTAATTGCATCATCATCCATAACTATAAAAGACAGGGAACTTGTGGAGCCAAGTCATACAAAATTAGGAGATGTGACCTTTTTTTTTTTTTTTTTTTGGTCGAATAGGAGACGTGACTTTGAGTAATAAGAGCGTTTACTGTTTACTTGAGAGGAATAGTCATGTCCTTGGTCCCGAGAAAATGCATCAATGAGCGGTATTTGGTGGTGACACATACATGGGATCAAATCAGAACAAAGAAGGAAAGAACGGAAATACCTGGCGATGTCGAACTGCGTTGGGTAGCCATGGAGGATTCTTCGCGTGCCGTCTCCCGAGCATGTAAAGATGAAAGCAGAGAAATAATTTTTACGTGGTTGAAATGGAAATTATTTTCTGGTCTCATGGATCTTCTCTATTTATACATCGACTTCGAGATGGAGCCAAGGCTCCAGCTGGAGATGTCATACTTAAAAATTAAAGACGGAACGTCTTTCATTTGTACGACGAACGAGGAGACACGAGGAATAAATAATTCACATTTAGACAAAAACAATTCATTACGCACATGCTAAGTTGTATTATTCTTAACCAAAAGATGCCTAATTAAAATATCAAAATCAGTCAATGGGGACGAGCATTTAAAAATCTATTTCATCACTCATTTTCTGTGAACACGATGAGTTGAATACGCATATAATTATAACATATTCTTGGCTACTAAAAGGATTCCTCATAAGTTAAGACCAACATGTGAATGAGAAAATGCCATCCATAGAAGATAAAATATTGGAATGAAACACGTTATAATTAGGTTGAGAATGAGACAGATGCATTCAATCAAATGTTTTTGCAGTCTCCCCCTTTGCAGTCGCCTAAGAAAATCATAGAAATTTAGCATATGATGTGAATGACTCTTCTGTATTGGTGTGCTTATGGTGTACTATAATACAGGTTAAGTATTGGTTGGTAGTAAGGGTGAGCATTAGTTTAGAGTTGACCTTGGAACAACATTGGACGACTGGCCCAACCGGTCTAGTCCGATTCTTGGGGAATTGATTGGTCCTTGGTTCTAAGGTGGTTAAAACATATACTGTGCAGGTTAGTCCCTAATCCTGAAGCTTTAGGGTTGGTCCAACCTAAATCAAACTAATAATTATTTTTCTTTTTTTGTTTTTTTTGGGGTCCAATACCTAAATATATAACTATAAGTGCGCCTCCTCTTCTTGCGTTGTTTTCCTCTCTTACAGTCTCACTCTCTCCCTAAATCTCAAATTATTGTCGAAATCATCCGCATCTATCTCTTTGGAGGTAGTTCTTTCGTCATCTCTCTACTCACCTTCCTTTTGCGCTTTTGCCTCCGATTGACTTTCCCTCGCATTTGCGATTCTCTATTTTTGATTGTTTAAATAAGTTTATGTGTTTGTCTTCTAAAGTTTGTTGTTTTTGGCAAGTGGAGATTTATGTTGTTGCCTTATGTTAGATTTCTATTTGATTTGTACTAGTGTTCATCGTTTGGTTACTACATATCACATTGTCAATGAATATGTAATTTCAAAGAATACATATATCCTTTCAAGGAATACAAAATTGAAGCAAAAAAACAAAAAAACAGAATTGGTTTGTCCTAAGTTGACCTTAGAACGGGACTAGACCCATAGGGTCGGTTCAGTCCGTGGTCTTAGGCTCAACATGGTCAAGTCCCAGTTCGAAAAATTGGGGACTGGCATTATGCAAATTGATCTCTAGATTAGGTATTGTACTAGCCCAACTCAGACTATGTATAACCCTATCTGGTAGCCTTTCGTTATCATGTGCATGTGGAATCAAGGTCGAATCAAGCGGGTCTGTAGCCATAGAGCAATCAATACAAAAAATAGTTCTAGTCATTGTTTATGTCCAGGGATCATCAATCACCATGCTCATGCTCATGTGAACACGAACCACCAGCCACGGCGACGAGCAAGGAATAAAAAATGTTGAAGTCAACATAACAACCTCATGACTTGAGGCATAAGAAAACGAAGGTACCAACCACGTGCTAGTTTTTATTCCATTAACAAGTTTTCTTCAATGTAAGAATGTTAACTAAGGACAAGTAGCAATTCGAACTTCCCGACATACAATCATCTCCAAACTGAGTCTCTCAACTAAAACCCTATCAAAAGGCCTCAAAAACAGAAGCTAAGATACAACACAAGAAGATTACGTGATTCAGCTCAAAGCTTATGTTGATTCAGCTCGAAGCTTACGTTCTTGAGTAAATGATAAGACCAAAGATTCAAAAATTTATTTAAACATTTATTTCATGTCTCGTGAACAGACACCGTGGTGACTAGTGTTGTATGCGTTCATATATTTCGATGGAATTATTAAAAGTAGCTGTAGAATAACATAATCATTTACGATAGAAACTGATCTTTATAGGACAGCAGAGAAGCTGGCACCCATCTGGGGTTGTTAGAATAACATAAAATTTTTATTGACGTGACATGTGGTAAGTACCGAGACAGAACAGAGATGAGTTATGTTTTGTTCAAGGTAATAAAATATTGAAGTCAGCATAATAACCCCATGACATGAGGCATAAGAAAACGAACGTGCGAACCAGTGGTTAGCAACAACTTGCTATTTCATCAAATAATTTTCTTCAATGTTAACAAAGTACAAATAGCAATTCAAACTTTCCGACATACAACCATAACCCAAACTGAGTATCTCAAATCCCTGCGCTCTCAAAAGTCCTTAGAAACAGGACACAAAAGACAACTCAAGAAAATACTGTGATGGGTTTTTCCTTTTAGATGGGCCTAAGTTGGCCCGTCCACCCTATGTTGGGCCCAAAGGCCCGGCCCGTGAGCCCATGGAGGAAGTTATTATAGATAAAGGAAAATCAGAGAGGCGGTTATTGGGGATGAAGTTACGTATTTTGAAAAAGAGAGATTACGCTTTTTCTGAAGTTACGTCTTCTGACACCGCTTTCTCCCGAATAAAAGAACAGGATTATCCTTTGAAGAACAGTGTGGATTGTGTCGAACCACTGTTTTGGGGATCCCATTTCCCGAATTTTCCCATCATACTGAAAAGAAAAAACTGCAGAATCACACAAGTCCGTCTAGTGCGGTGAAATCGCCACGCACCCCTCAGCGAGGTTGGCCTGGCTCTTTGCTTCCACCATAGACTGATTTCACAAAAAATTCTCAATCATGAATTAATTTTGTCAGATTACAAATCATGAATTAATTTTGTCAGATCACAATAGTAGATCACAATAGTATCTTGGAATTTTCAAAAGGAATTATGCGGATGTAGCCTATCCTTTAACAACTTCGCCTGCCAAGGCCACATGGCAGAAACAAAACCTATAGTCACATGAGTTATATGGGTCAACCTCAAACTACACCATCTTCAGCACTTTTTTTATGCAAAATCGATTGTTACGGTTGAAAGCACATTTGCTTTACACACTCCCATATTTAGATTTGGAATTACCTGACCCAAGCTAGAAATTAGACGCAAACTAGGAATGTACATCGATAATTTTTTGCTTGTTCGTGCGTCAAACCAACAAATCCTATTTTCAACAAAACGAATGTCTCATCATGCAAGCCAAGCCACGAAAGAATACATTTAGAGACAATATAGCCCTCCTTTTGGATGGCAGAATTTTAAGACTGTGAACCACAATAATTATGTTTTAGACATGCATAAGCAACAAGAGGCAATAGGTATCATAGGTCTAACAAAGGGTGTCAAATATATCTGATTCGAATCGAATAAATTTTTTTGGGTCTTTTTGATTCTGGTATCATACGATTTAGGTAATAAGTAGAGGAATTAGATAGTTTGATGGTTGGATTTGGTTCGGTTCGGGTTAGATCTCGGTTTCCTCTTATCTTTTTACTTGGGATACGGACGAATGGAACCCACATGTAGCTCCCTCCATTGACGCCAACAATTGCTCAAAACATCATCATTGCCTAATCATCCACAAGGGATCATGGAGGACACCTCGTTCTTCAATCTCGTCGATTTCATGAGGAAGCCGTATATGACCGAGACATTCGTCGGCGTCTTGCTATGCGCAGTCCTGATTTGGCTCGCCGTCTTGATCGGCCTCCTCATCAGCTGGTGCTGGCTCCCCCGCTGGAATGGCCTTGTCTACCTCGGCCTCCGCAGCAAGTTCCGGTTCCTCCGGACCGCCCCTCCCTGCTTTGGCGCCCAGCAGCTCTGGTTCACGTTCACAGCGTTCTCGGCCCTCTGCGCCATTTGGTTCAACTTCAGGAACAAGGGGAAGTCTGCCGGCAAGGCGGCCTCACCGGAGGGGTCCAACTTCGTGGAGAGAAGCTGCGACCCCATCATGTAAGTTTGGAACTTCGACTGCTCCATTGATTTTCCTTTTTTGCTCGTATTAGTTTTTGAATGTTTGTCGAGGTCGATCTTTTGTTTGCGTTTCTTTGCTGGTTAATGATTCGATTTTGGCGCTTTGCTACTGGGCTAATGTATGTTCGTGTAGAAGAGTTGGATTTTATGCCCGCATTTGAGCGCTTTGGGAAGGCTCGAAAAACTGAATCGGAGTGTTACTTGTTCAAAAGCGAACCCTCTATGTCAGGAATGAGGAAATATCGCCAAAGATGTGGTTTTTTTCTTGGAGCTGTTGCTGCTGTGACAAAAGGTGGGAAGGGAAGAAGAAGGAGGAGGGAAAAAAAATAAAGAGATAAGTGTATTGAAAGTCCTAAAATTTATCATAAAAGTGCAATTGTCACGAAAATTTTCAAATATTGCAATAAAACCATAAAACTCGTTAGCATTTTTTTATTTGTTAAGTTGGATGGAGTTAATGGAAGGATTTCATTGCACATTTTGAAATTTTGCTCAATTGCATTTTCGTGATAAATTTTAAGACTTAATTGCACTTTTTGAAGGCTTAAAGACTCAATTACGCTTTCACGACAAATTGTAGGACTTCCGTTATCAAAACATGCACACATCCCATTTTGTTCACTTCAGTTTGGGTATTATGAAAACTTGAACCAAACTATTGACACCGCTTAACAACTCATGTAAGTCATTTCCCTTTTATTTATTTATTTATTTTTTTTTTTGGTCGAAAATTTCCCTTTTAGTTAATGAGCACTTTTAATGATGACAAATCGGTTATCTACAATTGATAGAGATGATCAATTGGACCTCACAGTTAATTCTGACAATAAATTTGGTACATTAACTCTCATGTCCACGAAAATCGTTTGCGGAATTGTGATTCAGCATTGGGTATCATACATTAACGTGGTGTCAAGTTCAGAAAAAAATATTATAGGTTTGACAAAAATTGCAATTTATTATCGTTAATTCCACTTCACAATTTATCAGTCCATGCTAATATTTGCTACTTTATTTTGGTCCCAAGACTACGAGCATAGGGAACTTTCCTTTTTTCCCCCGTCATTGACGTTTAGATAGAGGGTACGAGTTCCATTATAGGAGAAACATAACTCCGATGGCAATGGAGTTGAGCTCTTTGTGATTATTATTTTATTTTCACGATGGCTCACTTAGGACGCTATCCAGCCACTGAGATGATGATACGAATATGGAAGAAAGCATACAAGCCTAAAATAAAGATTTGCGATTATGTCAGTGGGAGTTATTAATAACAGAGGTTTGATCTTGAATTTCGAACAAAAATGAGGAGCCACCGTGAGGCGCGATGGAGGCGCCTCATAACATTCTTAACCAAAACATGGCTACTTAAACTATCAAAATTAGTCAATAAGAGTACAAACAAACTACGTGTTTAAAAATCTATTTCATAACTTATTTTCCGATAACACGAATATTGATCCACACATTCAACACGTGCTAAACCTAAACCAAATCAGAATGATTTCGATAACAACCGCACATGATAGATTTGATGCCAAGTTGCTTTTATTTTTTATTTGATCTTATAATATAAGTTAATTGAATTGTTTTTAAACTTTGTTTATTAAAAGAATCAGGAAAAATTTCACCCTCATTTTTTCAAATAAAGGCCCGAAGTAAACATTATTTCAAATAAGGATCTAAAGTAGTCAAATCATCTCAAATTAGAACTTTTGGCTAGCCAATGACTATTCTGACCATCGGAGAAGTGGTATTTTAGTAAAAAAAAAATTCTGTTATTTTTTTTCCTTTGTTTGTTTTTTCTTTTTTCCTTTTTCCTCTTCCCTCCCCTGGCCATCACCATTCCTCGTCAATGGCCGGCAAGTCACCAGCCTTAGGTGAGGGCTGCCCTTGCCCAATGCTGACAAGGGCAACCCTTGCTTGAGTTTAATGACCTATGCCATAGTTGGCGAAGGGAAGAGGGGAAAAAATAAAAGGAAAAGACAAAAATGCCCTTTGGCCAACAAGGTTAGGCCTTTCTCTGAGATTTATATGGTTACTTCAAACTCTTATTTAAAAAAGGTTCTACTTCATGTCTTTAATTGAGAAAACGATGGCACTTCGGGCCATTATGTAAAATAATGTCTACTTTATATCCTTATTTGAGAAATAAGAGTACTGTGGGCCTTAGTTGGATTTTTTTCAAAGAATCATGGATCATTATTTCTCTTGTATATATATCTGGACCTCTACCAATGAATGTCATCAAATTCTTTTTTGCTGTCATTTGTCTATATACTATCAAAACTCGATGAGAGCACGCAGAACTCTTCCCTACAGGCTACACCAATGGTTGCTGCTCCCAAATATCCTTTTCCCTTAAATCTCAACGGGTAAAGTTTGTCATATTAAAGCTAATGACAACAACTATCTTCTCTGGGAGACTCGAGTCTTGTCCCTAGTTGAAACTCAACATATTCAAGGTTTCCTACTAGCAAAGAGCTGCTCCTCCACCAAAACTTGATCAAGAGAACGGCTGATCTTGCCGAATCTTAGGTCATCATTAGCCTCTGTGAAGAAGTTCTTGGACTTGTGGCAGGGCTTAAGACAGCTTCACAGGTACGGAAGGTTCTAGCGGAGCATTACATTCAAAGCTCTATCGCTCTGGAATTTGACCTCCTTGCAGAATTGCAACTTATTGAAAGAGGGACTAAATACTTAGCTGTCTATCTTAGAGGATTCAAGACCATCTGTAATCAGTTTAAGTGCTGTTGGTCAACCTATTTTAGATGCAAATGAAGTTTTCAGGTTGCTCGAAAGGCCTTGAAAACAACCACGCGCCTTTCAAGACCACCATGATTCGACCACCCCTTCCGTCGTATGCAAAAATTGTTCCACAGCTTCAAAGCTATGGGCAACGTGAAAACAGAAGCATGACAGATGAGGTCATCCTATTGGATTGTAATCACGCAGGTTGTATACCATCAGAAACAATGTTATATCTATCAACAAACAATGTCATTTCTGTCAAATTAGAAAAAGTGCTATATTGTCATTTCATTCCTCTGATTTTCAATGTTCCCATTTTTTGGACAAGATACATTGTAATATATGGGGACCAACCCAGTTTCTTTGTCACAAGAGTTTTGGTATTATGTGGTGTTTGTTGATGATTTTTCACCAATTTTGTTGGTTATATCCACTGAAGAGGAAAAATTGATTGTTTTAAAATATTTTTGTCATTTCCAAAATTTATGTAAAATCAGTTCGAGTGAAAAAATCAAAATTTATAAATCAGGTGGAGGCGGAGAATTTCCAGTTGTAGTCTACTTGAATACACTTGATAGATGCAGCCAAAGTTAGAGACCCGAGGTCAACATAAATATTTCACTGTCTTGACAAGAAAAAGGTACGCACCCACGTACCGTTCTTAAACAAAAGATGGTTGCTTAAAATCATAACAAGCAAGCGCCAGCCAGAGAATGTTTTTGAAGCAACTGTAGAATACCTTGTGTGTAATTCTCAGTAATCTTCAGGAAAGAGGTCAAGAATAGAAGCACTACACCTGTGTCTACGAGGGCTATTACAGAAATGAGTTTATCATATTTGGAACGTATGGCGTGATCAAGACGTTTCTTGAACTAGCACTTCGTATACTCTGGATGTTCGGATCTTTTTGGGATTCTTGGATATTCTGGGATTCGTGAGAGAAGAAATAGAGACCATCACTTGGTTCTTCTAAATCATCAGGTTCATGAGACTCAACATCATTATTTCGGAGAATGTTTTGATGATGCAGATGGTTTTATCGATGGTCCATGTTCAAGAGAGAAAATAGATTCACGGTCGCCTTCTTCAAGAGAGATGACCGTCCCTTTTTCAACAGCATTCACAAGATTCACTCTCCTCTTCTTTGCCTAATGGCAATTTTTGGCGAAATGCCCTTTGTGTCAACAAATAAGAGATTTGTCTTCTTTTTTTTCCCTGTTGCTGCTACTTCTTTCTTACTTACTCTTCCTGAGAAATTTTCGTTTGCCTCTTTTTCTCCATTTAGAAGAGTACTTCTTCAAATCTGTCTTTCTTATTTAAGCAATCACAAGACAAATTCTTATGACCACATATGATTTCAAGCCCAACTTTTTGCAAGCTTTATCAAGAGCTTTGTTGTTTTCTATAAATTCTTTTAATGCCTTCTTACGTAGGTGTTGCTCATCAAGAGCAGCATGAACACCTTGGTGGATTTCCCCAAGTGAGGCTTCAAGGGTTCTTCTAATTTAGCTCTGGAAGAATTTGTCTGCCAAATTAGCAATTTGCTTTGATAGGAAGACAAGAAAACGGGTTTCAAAGCTATATCTCCTCCTAGAGCATAGTAAAACTTCATTTCTTTAAAGTGCCTGTCAAAGTCCTTCCTTTTAATTCGAGCAGCATTTTCTTTTGAAGAACTACGTTCTCTTTTGTTATAGGAGGTCTTCCGAGCTGCCCATGAAATATAGATAAAAGATCTGTATAACTTGGTTAAAATCCTAGGCCAGAAAACTATTCTGGTCAACTAGTGGAAGGTTCATCCATCAATACTACCCATAAATCTGCTAACAAATTCCAAAAGTATGTCAAAGTGATTGATTTCTAGATTTAACAATAAGGAGTGATTGATTTCTAGATTTAACAATAAGGAGTGATTGATTTCTAGATTTAACAATAAGGCATTCATCTAGGCACAGAACTCTTGCAATGATCCATGCCATTAGTGATATGGAAGACATCAAGGGCCAATGAAAGCATAGAGGTGATGGGGCCACCGAAATTGGATTATGCTGGTTCTGGATCATTTCTTCCTTGCAGATCTTCATCTTCTTCCCTCATCATGAAACTGATTAGGAGGATAGCTTCTGCTTCTGAGTCTGATGGGCTTTCTTGTGAAGGCTCAAGGGATTTTGGCCCTTTGTGTCAGATGGAGGGTTTTACCTGTTTCTTCTTGAGCTACTACTGTGATTTCTGGCATGGTGCTTCTGTAGTAATTTCTCAAGAATGATTTGATAGGTTTCTAAATCATAGAAGAAAAAGAAGGTATAGAGGAAGAATCAAGTTGTTGTTTTGACTTTTCTTTTGACTTTTCTGCAAGGATCCTGTCTAGGATGGTGTCGCGACTAAATTTTCGGGTGCATCACTTAGAGTTTGGCTAATAGATTACTAAGCCTAAACTTAGCTCGGGCTCTCCCAAACCCATACCAATTCGCGACTTTTGTTCAAGTTCTTAGCATGCAATTGATTTTTTAATCAGGAGTCGCCACTAATCTATTTTTTGGTGGGTCGATTAGAAACCTAAGTAAAGTAATGGAAGTTTCACTTTACTCCTACGAACCAGAGACTATGGGTACGGGGACTTGGTTACACTAGATTTCTCTAATGCCCTTTTGGTACCACTTCTTTTTAATTTTCAAAAATGTTTTTGCAGGCAGTTCAGATTGATTTTAAATCTATTTCCTAACATGTGAGGTGTTCATGTGGGTGCACAAACCATCAATTTAACATCTAAGAAAACAATGAAATAATAAAAAAAAATGCAGGGACTTACCTTGTAGCAACAAAAGCATCTGCATGGTTAGATTAAAAATTTACATCATCAACACTAGATATGATTTGTAATTAACACGCAATTTCTTTTATTTGTTTTCACTTAATTAATGAAAATCATGCAATATGCAATGCAATATTAACTAAATGACCTAATTCTAATGACATGCAATTTCTAATTAAATGAACCTAGCAATGATCACTAAATGGCATGCATTTCATGAATCTAATTCTAAATGACATGCAATGACATTTTTTATTTTTTTTTTTTTTTTTTAAAAATGCAATCTATCCTAGGGATTAAAACTAATTTATCTTAAGTCATTTTTGAATTTTTTTCATGAAAATTCGGAATTAGGAAAAATGTGAAAATTATTTAACTAGATTAAGATTCTATTTAATTTGCATTAGGAATTAGGTTAAGCCAAATTCTAATTTAAACTAAAATATTATCTTAACCCAAATAATCCTAAAATGCAATTTATCTAATATCTAAACTTATAATAAATTAAGAAAACTATTATCTAGAATTAAACTAAGTGCAATTTTACCCTAATATGCAGTGACGTACAAAATATGCCATAAATCTACATGACATATGCATGATTATTTTTTGTTGTGTTTTTGTTTTATTAATTTAAAAAAATTTCAAATAATTAAACATGCAATTTAAGCTAATGAAACAAAAATCTAACATCCAAAATTCATGTATTTTTTTTTTCGAAAATTGATGATAAATAAAATGTTTAGTCCAAACATGCAAATGACCCTAAAGCATGCAATATTCTAACTCAAACATATTTCAAGATAATTAAAGCAATTAAGACAAAACAGATCATTCAAAATCGTTGAAAATATCACACATCATTCAGATCATAAGGTAATATTCCGCTAGTAAAATCGATAAATTGATCTTAAGCCTTAAAGATCAAAATATTAATTTTATTCCCGCTTGATTAATTACTTCATCTAAAGCCTTATAGATGAAATAAAAAACTCAGGCGCGGTTGCGAATCAGGTGATATGTTGGAATTTGCAATCATATATTAAAGACTAATTATACTAAAAAAAAAAAACAAGATAAAGTAAAATAAAATAAAATAAACTAAAAAAAACTACCTAATGTGTTTTCTTTTTTTTTTTTTTTTTTTTTCCAAGCAAAGATGATGGTTGCTCCGGTGAGGGGATTCGTCGGCAACGGACTCCGACGAGGGGATCAACGACAAGCAGCACGTCCGAGGAGAGCAACAAGGATAGCTACCGGCGAGGGACTTCGGTGAAGCAAGGTGACGAGCGAACGACAAGGTGGCGAAGCGCGATGGTGTCCGGCATCGTGGTGCCAGCACAGGTGGCCGACGCGGGCACGGGCTGGCGCGGGCAAGAGAGCCCTTGCGAAGAAGACAACAATGTAGCCTTTTTTTTTTTTTTTTTTTCTTTTGCCTCACGTTCCTCTCTGTCTCTATACTCTCTCTCTAATGTTTCCCTTCTGTAGACATGACTTTTCCTTCTTTTTGACTTTTACTCTTCAAGACAAACTGAAGGAAAATAGGCTCAATAGAAGAAAGGAAAACAATTTTTTTTCTTGATTTTTTTCAAATTCCCCCAGAACCCTGTGCAGGTCAACTCCTTTTATAGTGGTTCCAAATGGCTGCTTTCTATGGAAAATTTCAAAATTCTATCTTCTGTTGCATTAAATCAAGGATGCAAATCAGAGCATGATTTCACAATAAGCTCGATTTTGCAATGATTCCTTCCATTTTATCAAAATCCTTGCTCTTTGTTTACCTGATTTTTAATTGCTTCTGCATTTATCAAAATCTGAATATCCATTAGAATTTCAAATTTCCATGCATAATCAATCAAATCGATTTCCCTCATTTTTTTTTCAATTTTTTCCTTTTATTTGTTCTAATACAATTTTTAGGGGGTAAAATTAATCCCTAATTTTCTACAAACAAGTAATTAGGTCGTCAAAATTTAGGTGTCAACGGCTGCCCCTCTTTGAAGGTGAGCTCGTAAAGGTTACCTTCAAAGACAAATTGAGACCTAAATTTTGATCATGCGCGTGCAATGAATGATTTTCTATTGGAAAATTAATTCCATTTTTTTTTTTGAAAATGAATCCCATTTTGAAATACAATTTATGTGATGCATGGAGATACTAATGCAAATGATAAAGGAATTTACCTGGAATTACTTACCTTCGAGGAGAGTAGAGTAGCTTAAGATGGATTGGTGTTACATGTCTAGGACCCGTACCATTCTATGGTCGCCTAGTATGGCATTGTTTGGTTGTGTCTAGGACCCGTACTATTCTACGGTTGCCTAAAAAAAAAAAAAACGATTTTCTAGGACCCATACCATTCTACAGTTGCCTGAGTGTTGTCTAGGACCCGTACCATTCTTCGGTCGCCTTGATGAAAAAAATGATTTTCCAGGACCCGTACCATTCTACGGTCGCTTGAACTGAGGTTGTCTAGGACCTGTACCATTCTATGGTCGCCTAAACAGAGATTTATTTTCCAGGACCCGTACCATTCTACGGTCGCCTGAATGCTATCTAGGACCCGTACCATTCTACGGTCGCCTAAACTGGGATTCATTTTCAAGACCCGTACCATTTTACGGTCGCCTGATGAATCTGGGAAAAATCTTTGGGGGGCGACTCCATCGAGCGCCGGTGCTTGAAAAGGAATACCTGTACAATGACAAGTATTTAAGGTATGAATAGAGATAGACTTACATGGTGACATCTCTGTTCCTTGGGGATATGTCTCCTGCAAAACAGTTGAAGGAGAGGCAATATGCATTCATAGACATGCATTGATTCAAATGAGATTCATGCGTGATGATTTCTATCAACCTTGCATCACCTAATTTCCATTGGGAAAGATTCCAAAAGAATATTCCAATCTGAACACATGAGTGTCATGGATGTGTCAAATGAGGAATTTTTTGATCTGAAAGGACTTTTCTCTCATCCTCATTAAAAAGGTTGTTTCATCATGACCTTTGACGCATGATTTTGGCAATCATTCTATCTCACTGTCATCATGCCAAACAAGGTTTTGTGCAATCTCGCAAGTGGTACGATCTTACCAATCTGAGAGGTCTTTAACAGGGACCGTAATGTGGGCCTAGTCAACGGCCTAACAAAAGGGACTCTTTGAGTCGAGGCTTTTGAAAGAATGAGTGATATTCTGTAATCATCTCTCGGTTTACAAGTCAAGAACCCTACAAAATGAGAAAGAAATAATTTTGCTAGCACTTCTTCGAGCGATGCTTAAAACATGTGAACCCCTAGGTTAATCCAAGTACCCTAATTAGAAGAGACTTTGCAAGGGACGTAACGTAGGCTTGATTCATGGGTTGAGAAATGAAAGGATCATTAGGCTTAAAAAAGTGTTTAGGGAGTCAAAATTGGTGATCATCTTGACATTTCCACCATTTTCCTTCTCCATTGTCGAAGATCACAACTCCATTGATTGCGATAGCATTTGAGTTTTTAGTACCGCCTTGTTGGGGATACGACTCATTATATCAAGAGTTTGATTTATTTATTTTTTTGGGCATTGGCCTTACTTTTATCAGGCACACTGTTTTTTCATGCCTCTAGTTCTCATTCATTTTTTTTTTCACTTCTTTTTCACGGGCATTGGCCTTGCTTTTACCAGGCATACAACTTTTTTCATGCCCCTTAGTTCTATTTTGATTTCAATCCTTGCGCACAATGCATGCATCAAGCAACACTTTGAATGACACTCGAAATTTCAAGAGTCTTCATTTGCCTTTTGCCTTGCCCCAGTGTGGGGGATGATCACCAATTGGGTTTAACATGGAACGAATTCATAGGCTCAAGTGGGTTGTGCAATGGATGAAAGTGTATAGGATAAAGAAAAAACTGCTCTTCGTCATCCTAAGGCACTTTAAATTACCGTACAAGTTACATTGTGAAAGCAATACTCGAAGATTAATGCAAGTGCGAGCAACAAGATTCTTACCATTCATTTCGAATTTGTCCCAATGTGGGAAGATCCTTGACAGGGATAATTTAAAAAGAATCTCCATAAGTGTATGGGGCTCAAAGAGGTTAAGCAATGGATCATCTGTAGTGTTTAGGATAGAGAAAAGAATGCCTCTCATCACTTCGATTGACGTACCCATTGCGAGATCACATTTTCCTTGTGAGCATGAAATTTTTCCACACAACTCATTGGGGATTAGTGTATGAAATATTGTATGAAATAAGGCTTGCCTTTCATCATTCCAAATTATCCCATTCGACACATTCAGTCTCACAATATTCATCAAGGAAGAAAAATGCAAGATTTGCGACAAATTTGAACAACTCAATTCATTGAAACAATTTATTCATCATAGAAATGCTTTGTAGTTCATGATATAGCAAATTCTATCATGGGTAATACTTCTTGATAGCATCAGAGTTAACAGGATTGGAAAACTCACGACCATCCATTTCTGCCAGAATTGATGCACCTCCAAGAAGTACCTTCTTTGCCACAAATGGGCCACTATAGTTTGAAGCAAATTTTCCCCCAGGATCTGGAATTGGATTGGACCATTTCCACACCTTTGCATGCTATAAGACTGTCCCTGAAACAGAAAGTAGATGGAGCAAAAAGATAAACATGGTAAATTGTATTTTTTTTTTTGAATTTTTTTGAAAAGCATTTGGAAAAGCATTTTTTTTTTTACACGAGAAAGCATGATGAAGCCCAGGCCTTAGAATTCTCCTTGGATTTTTTTTTTGTCGGTTGGATATCGTCATCGGGCGGGTTTGGTGTACCTCATCATGCCCTCAAAATAAAACTTGTAATTTAATTGAAATTAATCAATAAATTACATTTATTGAATGGAAAAATGCAACACTCAATCACTAAAAAAAAAAAGAAACTGAAAATATCTCTTAGAAAGTAATAAAAATTCCCACGCAGGGGAATGCACAAAAGCAGTAAAAGAGTTACTCTTGTGGGCCAAGGCCCATCTCTTCAGGAGGTCCTTCATCAATGACTCCTATGATGAGATCGTCGAACAAGCTTGTAACTCTTTCCAGGGCATCATTAGAGCTCTTTGTGTTTGGAGACATCGAATCGTCCATGCCATCCCATCCATCACTTGGCTGCCCCAGGGTGTCCATCACGTGCACCTTCAAGCTCTTGATTCGGCCGGCGTCATGTTTGAAACTAGCATTCACCCTATCCTCATGCTCAGGTAGAGGATTCGGCTAAGCGGTATTGAACGCAAACACCTTAGTGTCTAATAAGTTTTGGACCTTGTGCTTCATGGTCATGCACTCATTAGTCGAATGTCCTACTTCCCCTATATGGTACTCGCATTTCTTGGAGGAGTCGTAGTTAGAAAATTTTTCAACATTAGGTCGCTTTGGCTCGTAGGACAACAACCCCTTCTTTTGTAGGACCTTCAAACCTAGGACAGAGGGCCAGGAAGAGGAGTGAACTGCCTTCTAGTAAACTACCGAGGCACGGTTGAACAGACATCGCCTTGTTGATTCTTAAGGATATGAACAATTGGAGACTTGCTAGATTGTGCATACGCAACATTGACTTTCGTGCTAGGTTCTTGGTCTTTCTTCATGGTGAACCTTTTGCTTTGATGGGTCGGCTCGTTAAACCATCCATCTCTTAACCCAATCTCTATTTGTTCTCCCACAGGAATAAGTTGATTGAAGCTCTCGACGTACATGCTGGCCATTCGGGTACGGAAGTCAGACGGGAGGGTCTTTACGAACAACTTCATTAACTCCTTGTTAGTAGGCTCAAGAGTGATTTGTGCCACCGGATTTCTCCACCTCATAGCGTATTCTTTAAATGACTCGCTCCTCTTCTTTTCCATCTGCTCAAGGTCTTCTCGGGAAGGGCGATGTCCATGTTAAACTTATACTGTTTGAGGAACGCGTCAGCCACTTCGTTCCAAGTGTCAAGGAGGTTCGCATTCTTCATCATGTACCAGTTTAGTGCGGGTTCGGTCAAACTCGCATAAAATGATTGGATCATGAGGAGTTCATTTTTGACGTGCTGAGCTATGCGTACGTGGTACATCTGCAAATGAGATTTTGGGTAAGATGTACCATCGTACTTCTCAAACTCTGGCATTTTGACCTTTTCATAAACCAAGAGGTCGAACGGGAGTGAGTTTTGTGACTCCTGCAGCTATCTCACTTTCTCTTCCAGCTTTGCAACATGCTCATCTTGATTTGTCTTGGGAACACTGTCAAGCTTGGCCTTTCGAACAAGGACCATGTCATCTTCTAGCCCAGGCATTTCGTTATCACTCATTTGGCCCTTGTTTGCCTGCCTTGGGACTATTATCTCAGGGAGAGTGGGTGGAGGATTTGGATTTACCCGGAGGGATTGAAGTTGACTTGTTATAAGCTGCATGGAGGCAGCTAACTGTTTGAGTTGATCTTCCATGGAGGATATGCGATCGTGCATCTCGTTTTGGTCGGCCATTTTAGCCCTTGATCGCGTAATGATGGGAGAGCATGGAGGATCCGTTATCACCTAAATTAAATGGACGAAAATGCATAAGTATGAGGTGCAAATAGTGAATCAATCCATGACAATGATCTATCAACTTTTTTTTTCATTTTTTTTTTTATGAAAAGTTCTTACAAGAAGAGAATTTCCTAAAAAAAAGGCTAGAAAAATAGACACCCTAGCAAGATCAAATTTCCTAGACATGAATTGAAAACAAATTCTCCAAAGTTTTTTTTTTTTTTTTTTCAAAATGATTCATTGCATGACAATTTCTCTATTTCATCTCTAATTGACAGAGTTAAATCAATGTTTGACCTAAATTGTCATGGACAGACTAAAAGCGTGACAAAATAAATTGCATGGTATAAGGATAGAAAACTTACTTCACCAAGAAAAATCGACAGCAATCACATAGACATACACATGAGATGTGAGGCTAGATTTCTACTCTAGACAGGCTTAGTAAAGTGGAGTTAAAAGGGTGGGATGACTTAGTTGCAGCCTCGCATACCAAGTCAAGTCCTCCTAACTCCGGCTCAGTCAAGAATGATGCCCTAATGCGATGTAGCCTCGCGGGCAGAGGTAAACATTCTTGACACCAAGAAAAACTTTCGGGATTGAGTTGGGCAAGCTCTACTACGCGGCCTCGCGGTCGAAGTCGTATCCAACTTAATAGGATCCTAAGTATCCTAGTGCAGCCCAGGTCCGGCGGCAGGTTGTGTGTGCAAAAGTGTAGTGTAAATGCAAGACATGCACAACAGTTTAAATCAAACAACACTTCAATAACTTGAATTTAAAACATTTATCCCCAATTCCAACCTGCAAGACAAGGGATAACAAAGACTACTCCCCTTATACCTCCCAATCTATAAGAACATTTAACACCTAAATGTTAGAGACGTACCTGGAATCCTCGTTGCCAAACAAAAACATTTTTCAAAAAGAAGAAAATTGGCCTAAGTCCACTAAGTGTTTGAACACAAGTCCCCAGCAGAGTCGTCAAGCTGTCGCGACCAAATTTTCGGGTGCATCACCTAGGGTTTGGCTAATGGATTACTAAGCCTAAACTTAGCTCGGGCTCTCCCAAGCCCATACCAATTCGCGACTTAGGTTCAAGTTCTTAGCATGCAATTGATTTTTTAATCAGAAGCCGCCACTAATCTATTTTTTGATGAGTCGATTAGAAACCCAAGTAAAGTAATGGGAGTTTCACTTTACTCCTATGAATCAGAGACTATGGGTACGGGGACTTGGTTACGCTAGATTTCTCTAATGCCCTTTTGGTACCACTTCTTTTTAATTTTCAAAAATGTTTTTGTAGACAGTTCGGATTGATTTTAAATCTATTTCTTAACATGTGAGGTGATCATGCGGGTGCACAAACCACCAATTTAACATCCAAGAAAACAATAAAATAATAAAAAAAAATGCGGGGACTTACCTTGTAGCAACGAAAGTATCTGCATGGTTAGATTAAAAATTCACATCAACCCTAGATATGATTTCTAATTAACACGCAATTTCTTTTATTTGTTTTCATTTAATTAATGAAAATCATGCAATATGCAATGTAATATTAACTAAATGACCTAATTCTAATGACATGCAATTTCTAATTAAATGAACCTAGCAATGATCACTAAATGGCATGCATTTCATAAATCTAATTCTAAATGACATGCAATGACATTTTTTATTTTATTATTTTAAAAAAAAATGCAATCTATCCTATGGATTAAAACTAATTTATCCTAAGTCATTTTTGTATTTTTTCATGAAAATTCGGAATTAGGAAAAATGTGAAAATTATTTAATTAGATTAAGATTCTATTTAATTTGCATTAAGAATTAGGTTAAGCCAAATCCTAATTTAAACTAAAATATTATCTTAACCCAAATAATCCTAAAATGCAATTTATCTAATATCTAAACTTATAATAAATTAAGAAAACTATTATCAAGAATTAAACTAAGTGCAATATGTAGTGACGTACAAAATATGCCCTAAATCTACATGACATATGCATGATTATTTTTTGTTGTGTTTTTGTTTTATTAATTTCGAAAAAAAAGTCAAATAATTAAACATGTAATTTAAGCTAATGAAACAAAAATCTAACATCCTAAATTCATGTCTTTTATTTTTATTTTTGAAAATTGATGATAAATAAAATGTTTAGTCCAAACATGCAAATGAACCTAAAGCATGCAATATTCTAACTCAAACATATTTCAAGATAATTAAAGCAATTAAGACAAAACATATCATCCAAAATCATTGAAAATATCACACATCATTTAGATCATAGGGTAATATTCCGCTAGTAAAATCGATAAATTGATCTTAAGCCTTAAAGATCAAAATATCAATTTTATTCCCGCTTGATTAATTACTTCATCTAAAGCCTTATAGATGAAATAAAAAACCCAGGCACGGTTGCGAATTAGGTGATATGTTGGAATTTCCAATTATATATTAAAGTCTAATTATACTAAAAAAACAAGATAAAGTAAAATAAAATAAAATAAACTAAAAACAACTACCTAATGTGTTTTCTTTTTTTTTTTGTTTTTTCTTTTTTCCAAGCAAAGATGATGGTTGCTCCGGTGAGGGGATTTGCTGACAACGGACGCCGGCAAGGGGATCAATGGCAAGCAACACATCCGATGAGAGCAACAAGGGTAGCTACTGGCGAGGGACTTCGGCAAAGCGGGGCGACGACAAGGGGCATCGCAGGGGAGGCTGCAGTGTCAGAGCAGACGAGGGTAACGGACGACGGGCGCTGGTGCAAACGCGGGTGAGGTTTGCAGCGGCGACGTGGGTGCGAGGTTGGCTGTTGGGCGTCGGGCGAAGGCGAGTAGCGGCGGTGTGGGCTCCGGTGGCATCAGGTCGCAGCAAGGACAGCAACGCGGCGACGGCTGAGCGTTGGGCGGAGGCGAGCAGGGGTGGTGTGGTCTCCGGTGTTGCAGATCGGCGATGACAGAGGCGGAGCTGAGGCGCTCGAGTCACGGAGGCGACTAGTGTCGCGGTGGCGCGGCGATGGTCGGCGTGGCTCCGGCTGGGCTACGGTTACGATGGTGGGCGAGACGAGCGAACGCGAGGTGGCAAAGCGCAATGGTGTCCGGCGTCGTGGTGCCAGCACAGTGGCCGACGTGGGCACGAGCTAGCGCGGGCAGGAGAGCCCTTGCGAAGAAGACGACACTGTAGCCTTTTTTTTTTTTTTCTCTGCCTCACGTCCCTCTCTGTCTCTATACTCTCTCTCTACTGTTTCCCTTCTGTAGACATGACTTTTCCTTCTTTTTGACTTTTACTCTTCAAGATAAACCGAAGGAAATTGGGCTCAACAGAAGAAAGGAAAACAATTTTTTTTTCTTGATTTTTTTCGAATTCCCCCAGAACCCTGTGCAAGTCAACTCCTTTTATAGTGGTTCCAAATGGCTGCTTTCTATGGAAAATTTCAAAATTCTATCTTCTGTTGTATTAAATCAAGGATGCAAATCAGAGCATGATTTCGCAATCAACTCGATTTTGCAATGATTCCTTCCATTTTATCAAAATCCTTGCTCTTTGTTTACCTAATTTTTAATTGTTTCTGCATTTATCAAAATCTGAATATCCATGAGAATTTCAAATTTCCATGCATAATCAATCAAATCGATTTCCCTCATTTTTTTTTCATTTTTTCCTTTTATTTGTTCTAATGCAATTTTTAGGGGTTAAAATTAATCCCTAATTTTCTATAAACAAGTAATTAGGTCGTCAAAATTTAGGTGTCAACAGATGGCCAAGATATCAGATTTTCGAGAGCTTGGGCTTTGGATATTGAGGCTTGAAAAAAACATCTGAGGAAGTTGAAGAAGAGTGTGATAACCTCGATCTTTTTCATGAGGAAATGAATGGTGGATCAAAAGATGAGGTTCTCAGGGGATGTTGTCCTTCTTGAAGAGTCTTAGTATGTTTTAACTTTTCAATTTCAACACTTTGGTCGTCAAGATAATGTCGAGAAGGCAAAGCTCCCATTTCCATCTTTTAGAGCTTATCTTGGAGGAGTTGTGGCAGCTTATTTTGTGCTACTACCATCTGGTCTACTTGCTGATGGGCATGGACCAAATGAGTTTTTATTTCTCCTACTTCAGTCTTTACTTCAGAGACTTCAGACTGAACATCTGACACTTTGGTGTTTAACGTTTTGAGTACATTATTCTCGGCCAGAGCATTTTTTGTCTGCCAATTTAGAACAAACTTTGCAGGGTTCACTTTTTTGGAGATTCCTACTAAATCAACTCCAGCTGGGTTTCCAATCTTTAGGCAATGCTCATATCCATTTGAGCTTGTAAATTTGGCCAAGGCAGGGATATCTAAAGGCTGAAACATGCAAATACTAGGCAAAACAGGTGGAGGAGGTGGCCGTGCATCTTACCTACAGAACTGTGTAGTACTCTTATCACAACCAGGTTTTTTCTTTACCCATTTGAGGATGGGTTTATAGAATCGGGACATAGGCTTGGTTATAGAAGTGAAAGAACACAAAGAGGAACAAGGAAAAATGGAGAATTTGTGTATTCTATTACGTATCAATAATGTACAATGCTTCTACAATTATAGCACTAGGCATGTATAGTAAAATGGAAATAAAGAATATTACAAATCAAATCCTATATTAGATTGATACTAATTGATTTGCCATATCAATCTAAATATTGTACAACCACAAGATCGTATATCTTCCAACAATCCCCCTCAAGCTGGTGGCTTGTAGATATCCAAAACACCTAGTTTGCTTAGTAGATATGCGTGTTGTCCCTAACACAGGGACTTAGTGAAAATATCTGCAGGTTGTTCTGTAGTCTCAATTCCTCTTGTTTCGATTACCCCTTCTTGAATTTTCTCTCGAGTAAAATGACAATCCACTTCTATGTGCTTTGTTCTTTCGTGCATTATAGGATTCGACGCAAGTTTAAGCATTGCGTCATTGTCACAAAATAATATGGTCGGTCCCTTTGTTTGCACCCTAAGGTCTCAAGGCAAGCCTCGCAGCCACATTATTTCACAAGTGGTCTTAGCCATAGCTCGATACTCAGCCTCTATTGAAGATAAAGACACGATTGGCTACTTCTTTGTCTTCCAAGAAAGTAAAGATTTTCCCAGCCTGATATAGAATCCTGTAATTGATCTCCTGCTCATCAGACAAGTTGCATAATCAACGTCACAATAAGCTGTCATCTCCATGTTGCATCCTCTTGAAAGAAGAATTCCAAGTCCTAGACATTTCTTCAAATACTTAACAACCTTTAGAGCAGCGTTCATGTGGGACTGCTTGGGCTTGTGCATAAACTGACTGAGTGTCTGCATAGCATAACATATATTCGGTCTAGTCATGGTCAAATATATGAGCTTTCCTATCAACCTTTGATAACCTGCCGGGTCTCTGAGAACAGGATCATCTTGGAGATTTCTTTCATCATGGTCCACCAAAGTTAACTTGACATTTTGTTCGATCGGAATAGCCGTCGGTTTGCTTCCGGATAGACCTAATTCAGATGTGATCTCTAGCACGAATTTTCGTTGGTTGAGGGAAATCCCTTGATTTGATCATGCAATTTCTATTCCCAGGAAAAATTTGGGTGATCCCAAGTCCTTTATGTGAAATGTTGAACGCAGGTATTCCTTGAAGCTCTTTATGGCAATTGTATCATTGTCCATAATAAGTATACCATCAACATATATCATTAAAAATATGGATGACGTACCTTTTGTCCATGTAAAAAGTGTGTAGTCATATTTTAACTATTTGAAACCCGCTGCTATGAGGGCATTTGCGAACTTGGTATACCATTGCCTGGATGCTTGTTTGAGATCATAAAGGAATTTGCGGAGACGACATACTCTATTCTCGCCCTGTCTCCGTAAACCCTGAGGAAGTTCTATATAAATTTCTTCATCCAGATCACCATGCAAAAATGCATTGTGGACATCCATTTGGTGTAATGACCAATCTCGAAAAGCTGCAACCGATAGGAAAAAACGAACTGTGACATCTTTGGCCACTAGGGAGAAAGTCTTGTGATAATCGAATCCTTCTCGTTGTGTAAATCCTTTGGCTACTAAGCGAGCCTTATATTGTTCAATCGAACCATCTGCCCGAAACTTTATCTTGTAAACCCATTTGCATCCTATTACCTTCCGATTTGAAGGTAAACTCACAAGATCCCTTGTATGGTTGTCAAGTAATGCTTGCAATTCTACTGCCATTGCCTTTTGCCACCGTGGATCCACAGATGCTTCATCATAACTAGCTGGTTCCCTTTCTTCAGATTTGCGACTTATATATTGTCGATGTTCCAGAGACAATTGATTGAAAGAGACATAAGATGAGATGGAATAATGAATACCTGGTGAGTTGTGTGCGGCACAAATATAATCTTTGGTCCAGGTTGGTGGGCATGTGGTTCGCTTGAACGTCAAGGTGGATCTGGACGTGATGGTGGATGCTCTTCCATAGGTGGGACTGGTATGAGATCTGAAGCTTCTTCAGTAATTGCATGCTCAGATCTTGGAGAAAAGTCTTTAGCAGTAGACTTATCGCTTGTGGAAGCGCTATAGAAAGTTCCTGGGTTTCCTATCATAACATATCCAGGATCCTTGGACATATCATCTTCAGAGAAAATAACATAGGAAAATTGGGGATCGTTTTCCTTTGAGGATTGATCTTCAGCAAATGGAAATATGTCTTCACGGAAGACTACATCTCTACTTATGAGGAATTCGCCTGTAGAGGGTTGAAACACACGATACCCCTTTTGAAGATTTGGATATCCCATGAATACACACCGCTGGGCACGAGGACTCATTTTGTCCCGAGGCCCTACCGCTGTGATGTAGCATAAACACCCAAATATTCTTCAGTGATCCATTTTGGGCTTCTTCTGGAACAAGATTTCGAAAGGACTTCAACCATTTAACACATTCGTCGGCATTCGATTGATTAAATACACTGCCGTGATTATGCAATCTCCTCAAAAATTATTTGGGATAGAAGCCTGAAACTTCAAGGCACATGCCACTTCCAAAATATGTCGATGCTTTCGTTCCACTACTCCATTCTGTTGTGGAGTATTATGTGCACGAACTTTCATGCAAGATGCCATAAGATGAAAAAAATGATGCACATTCATGGTTGAAAAACTCTCTTCCATTATTTGTCCTAACCCGCTGGACAGTTTTTCCAAATTGGGTCATTGATAAGGAAATAAATTCCTTTAAGTGGGATAAGGCCTGACCCTTAGTTTGCATAAGGAAGATCCATGTTGCTCGGGAATGGTCATCAACAATGGTAAGAAAAAATCTTGATCCATCATGATTAAGTGTATGATATGGTCCCCATACATCAACATGAATAAGTGAGAAAGCACTAGTGGAACGACTCATGCTAATTGGAAAAGGTGCACGTGATTGTTTTGCAAGAGGGCAGATATGACACTAAGAGTAAGGAAACAAAGCACCGTGGCCCATTTTGGAATGCAAAAGGAAATTTTTATCATTGGTAGTGATATTACACAATGATTGCTTATTTAAGGAAACTTGAGATAAATCTAAAGTGCTTGGAATGCTAGTCCAGAAAAATAGTCCATCTGAATGATTACCCCAACCCATCAGTTTCCTAGTCGAAAGGGCCTAAAAGAAACAGAAATCAGAATTGAAAAAAATTCAACAAGAATTTTCTTTGCAGGCTCTAGACACGGAAATCAGATTGAACTGGAAATCTAGCACATAAAGGACATTTCTCAGGGTTATTTGAGGGATAAGGTTCACAATTCCTATAGTAGTCACATAGGTAGTACTTCCATTTAGCAACTTTACAGAAATAGGAATATTTAAATTTTCGTGAATAATGGAAAAGAAGCCCTTATCACAAACAATATGATCACTAGCCCCTAAGTTGATTATCCAAGAATTCCAAGAAATAGAATTTATCAGGCAATGAGAAATACCTGAGAAGTTATTCCCTTTGGAAATGTCCATTTTTTGCAAGGCCTGCATAATTTCTTAATACTGCCCCTGAGTGATGGGCTGATCAATATTTGGACCTGAGGTTTGATAAGTTGCGACCGAAGACTCCTTCCCCCGTTTTCCTTTTTCACCGGGCTTGCTGTGCAATTCTAGCAATTATTAATGGTGTGATGAGGTCGCTTGTAGTATTCAATGAATAATCTATTTTTTCCTTTTAAATTTTGCCCATACACCTTTGGACTCACGGAGAAAAATGAGTCATTAGATCCCTTAAGTATAGCTGCATGCCTACTGTCCAATCCAGAAGAAAATTCGGGCCCTTTCCAGCCGTCCGATTATGCCTCATGATCCGGACCGTCCATCTCAGGGTTTTTAAGGCTCCTTTCTTCTTCGTTGAACCCTAGGGCTGTCCGCCTCTTCCCTTCATTTTCAGATCTAGTCGTGGGTAGAGGTGTTAAATGGGTAGAAAACCCATTTATCGACCCATGTTTGCTTAAATGGGTTGTTAATGGATCAGCCCTTTTTTTCCCAAGACACCCACGTGGGTTTTAAAAATAAAAGGACTGGGTCTTAAATGGGTCTACTATATACCCATTTAAGACCCATTTACCAACCCATCAAATAAACCCAGTAACCCACAAAGGCCATGCCCACGATTGACGATTCTAGGACCCCCTCTTCGCTTTCGATTCGCCGTTACCTCCATTGCCTCGTTGCCGCTTGCCGCCGCCCATCGTCACCTCATCGCCTTGTCGCCGCTTGCCGCCGCCTATCGTCTCCTCGTCGCCGCTTGCCGCCACCCATCGTCGCCTTGTCGGCACCCATCTCTAGCGGCCGAGGTCTTCCGGCAACTCAATTGTCGCAGCGTCACCACCAGCGGTAGGGTTTGCGTCGGCGAGGATGGAGGAGGGTCGCTCATGCTAGTCTACAGTGGGTGTTCCAAGAAGGAGGGAGGGAGTCGAGGGACTACTTCCAGCAGCAGCCGTATGGAATTTGTCCATTCAATCAATCGGGAATTTTAGCACCATGATCAGTCTCGCGGATCAGCTGGATTAGGGATTTCGCAAAGCACGTCAATTGACATCTTCATTTGACATCGAGTGTAAAGGAAAACCCAAAGCATAATTGGGTTTTTGCTGCTGAGTCATGCAGGTCCGCAATTGTAATGCTTCCTGGGTTTCTGTCTCTGCTCTGTGATGTGGGTTGTGAGGACTTCTTGAAGATGAGAAGTGGGATCAGTACCCTTTCTTGAGCTTCCAAGGGATGAGTTTTGTTTTCTTTAATTTCGCTTGGTTTAAGGATTCTTGACTTTACTTACCCCTTTCTCCTCGTTGTTGTCTGTGTTGAGTTGCCTTTTTTAGTTGTGGCTTGAGGCTTATTATGTCAAAATAAGCAACGACATGTTTGATCAATCACTGGTTGCTTAGTGTTGTCAATTCGTTTGCGGAAGTGGTGAATTTGCTCGAGTCGATTCGATGGTGGAAGTGGTTTGTTCTATGCTGGGTTGATGTGTGTTTTTTCTGCTTCGAATTTGGAAGGGTGCCTGAATTGCATTGTTATAGCAGATTGTCTTTCCATGTTAATGGTTCCATTGGTCTCATGGTGTTGCTAATGCCCATTTATAGTTTGTTATTGTCAATCCTGTTCCATGTGGATGATTTGTCCTGGACCTTTTTATTTGAGAGTTAGGTTGGAACATTTGGTTTTCTGATGCTGACTTGTAAGTTACATTGGTTAGGAGTCCACCATGTTAAGACACCTCGTGTATTGAGGCAAATCAGTTGTTGCTGGTAAGATGTAGCGTTACCTATGTGCTGCTCCTACCGTTGACAGCCATGTACTGCAATTGATCATCATTTTTTATTTCCCTTATGAGTTGGGCTCTGATTCTTGTTTCTTTCTTTTTGCATTTTTGTTGGATGATTGGTGGGCTTTTCTGTTTTGCAGATACTGAGCAAACAGAGCCGTATGGACGAAGAAATTTACAATCAGCTAGTTCGGAAGGCTGAAGAAGAAGGGTATGACGTGAGCAAGCTCCACAAGACTCCACATAGCGACAGTCCACCGGAAGAAGAAGGACCCAAGGACACCAAAGGCGTTTGGTGGATCAAGTCCATTCTAGGAAGATAGGGGGAACTCGATTTCACAGCCAGCTTGATGAAGATGATGTAGCAGAGGCTTCATGGAGTTCTGAGTACATATGAGTTTTCATAAATAATCAGCATATGATGTACCCCCGTTTTAAGTTAGATTGAAATCTTTTAGTCTCGAGACTACCATGCGTTTGTTTTGTTTGATGTATATTTTGCTTCTGCTGTGTGTGGATATTGTATCCGTGATGAGAGATTGGCAATGAATAGGAGCTGTTCAATTATGAGATCCTTCTGGGATTCCTTTCCGCTTGACGGAGTGTGGGTCAGTGGCAAATTTCAATACTTGTGACCTCTTAAAATCAGTCTAGGCATAAAGGTGGCACCTGTAAAGAATGTTGTATCAAAGTTATTTGTTCAATGCTCTCAGCAAAGGGGGCTCATGAAGATCTATAGACACTTGCTCAACTATCAAAGTACCGCACTAATATTCCTTAAATTCTTACATCCATTGAGACACATTCGATCTATAAAAAAAAAAAAAAATTCTTTAGAAAAATCAGTCACTTGGCCAATTGGAAAAATGATGCTAGAGAAGGATAGACTGTTTCTCTTTTTATGTTGGAACCCTTGTGAGAATACTTACATAATTTGCTCGATCATATTGCAATATATATATCCTGTAGAGGTCGTTGAGCAGCTCGAGGCTCGCTTGTGGCCGATTACCGGTCGTTGTCGTGGCCAACAGCCGACCAAAGAAGAAGAAGAAGAAGAAAAATGAAAAATGAAAAAGAAAAGTTATATTTAAAAATAAAAATAATTAAAATTTTATTTTTTTAAAAATAAAAAATAATTAAAATTCGATTTTTTTAAATAATTATTTTAAAAATTATAAAAATTGTCCATTAAATTTGTATTGTATAAAATTATTTTAGCAATACCATTTTTTTAAATATATATCTATATATATAATAAATTAAGTTTAGTTAAATGGGTCGGGTCGGGTATGGGTCAAAATTTTTGCATTGCAATAAACGGGTTAAATGGGTCGATTTGAGTCGGACCATTTATGACCCGACCCAAACCCGACCCGACCCACTTGTTTAACGAGTCTAGTTGTGGGTCCTCGGGAGACTGTGCAAGCAGTAAGCAGAATACTTTCTCCAGCCTTCGCATGTTCCGACAACGCAAGACGCTAACTTTCTTTTTGTATTGCGAGCTGGTATATCCTACCGAGCGAGGGAACAGGATCCATGGCCAAAACTTGGGAGCGAAAGGTAAGATAAGAGTCGTTGAGGATTAAGAGAAAACGGGTTATCTTTTCTCGTACTTTAATTGCTTTGTACTGTTGCAAAGTTGAATCCGACCCTTTAAGCTTTTCCTCGGCTACCTCTAATTCGTTGCAGAGCGCCGATGTTGAAGCAAGTTGTGATCGACATATCGCCTTGCTTGAGTTTGGATATCGCTTGGGTTATGGAAATCAACTTTGCCCGATCCAATTTGCCATACATCTCTCTAATATTCTCCCCTATAACTCTTGAATCTTTGGTCAGAGGTAGCCCAGCTGCAATTTCTAGAGCTATACAGTTTCCGATCCAAGTTCTTACAAGCTGGTTACACTTTCTCCATAGCCGAGCGAGTCGTTCATCTGTCAGTATGGGGATGGTGCCGTCAAGGAAACCGTCATTTTCCTTCGTGACAAGCGCCTGCCGAAATTCCCTTGACCATGTCGAGTAATTTTCTGAACCGGTGAATTGATGGGTGATGAGTCGGAGCTCGGGTCCGTTGGTGGTGCCCATGTAAAGTGGGTCACCGGGCTCCGCTAGCCACCGGTGGCGGAAAATGGGTACAGGAAAAACCCAGATTGAGGAATCGGGTAGGTATTCCCCCTCAAACTCGCAACATTCGGTTCGGGTGTTTGTCTCGCATGGATCTCTTCTGGCCTGATGGATGAGCCTGCCCCGGCCATGGTTGGTAGGCCTCCATCGGACCTAATATCTTGTTGTGGAGCAGTTTGAGCCAGCCCATGAAACCACGAGCCGGAAGGTACCTAGAAGGGCAGCCACTGGATGGACTGGCTTGTCATGGGCAGACTCGAAATGGGTTGGCTTATGCTAGGCTACCCTGGATTTGGCAAAGCCCTGAAAGGAAGCCACTGGACGGCATGGGTCTAGACATGCTGCTGCCGATTCACAGTTTCTTCAGTAGGTGGATTCTTCAAAGTTCGTTCCTCATAAGCTGACGATTGATCCTTGGCCATGGTATTGGTGAGTAAAGGTAATGGGGTAAATGCATTTTCTGTTTTGGTGATACTTAGAAAACTGATTCCTACACCGGAGTGCTAATCTTGTTTTGCAGGTTAGTTTATCCTTTGCAACAACAAGAGGCTAGGAAGACCGAAGGGCAATCAGAAATATGTGGAAGCTAGGCCAGAGATCAGACGCTCTGATACCATGAAAGGATGCAAAAAGGAATAAGGAAAAATGGAGAATTTGTGTATTCTATTACGTATCAATAATGTACAATGCTTCTACAATTATAGCACTAGGCATGTACAGTAACATGGAAATAACTAATATTACAAATCAAATCCTATATTAGATTGATACTAATTGATTTGTCATATCAATTTAAATATTGTACAAATCCACAAGATCGCATATCTTCCAACAAGAAGGGTTGGCCTTCAGAGGAGAGGGTTTGTATTTAGGCGAAGATGGTGGAAAAATTTTAGGAGGAGATATATCATGTCTTGGTGGTCTATAGGACACCAATGTCCTCCATCTTCTCCGTGGGTTCCAATAGACTGATTATCATTTTCCCATCTTTTGAAAATCTCATGCTCAGAACGATACTTCTTCTTTCTCCTGGAAAGTCTGTCATCCTCTTTGTCAATCGAAGCTACACATTACTAGCATTGGCAGTCTAGATGCCATGGATAATGGCTTGTCAAAGGATCTTCGAAGTGGAAAAGGGGTGTCCTTTAGAATTGAAGGCTTCTAACTCTAGCCTTTCGCCTTTACCTTCATCTTCTGAAACATACGGCCGCATCATCAAAATTGTAGGAATTATGGAGGGGGAAGCCTTCGCCTTCCTTTGTAAGTGGTCAAACTTGATAACAACTAAGCCATCCTTCTTGGTGAATTTGGATCTTGTCACTTGAATGGATGGGGAATTTTGGTGAGACTTTTCATAGTCAGTCACCTAGGTGTCTAGGAGAAGTTTGACTAACTCTGCTCGATGGATCTGCATTGTACATGGACACATGACGGTGTTTGACTGTTGTCAATCGAGGTCAAAAGTGCATCATTTGCTCCAGGCAAAGTTAGATCCAAAGTCTTGAGTGAAGCATTGCCACAACAAAGTCTGGAGTCTGAGGTGCTCTAGTAATTTGTAGCTGCACTTTCAAGGCATTAAGCAGACGAGCATCCGAAAGAGCCATGTTGAAATTAGAGAATAGGTAGACAAACATAGTTTCAGCCTTTAATGTGGTTTTGACTATCCCAATACAGGCATGTTGGTAGTCAAGAAACCGAGGGTCAAGTAACGTCATTCGGCCTCCGATTGGAAGTCCTTTTTTACCATGGAAAGTTAAAGCTAGGGAATAGCACCAAAGTGCATGTGAGTATAGCCTTGAGTAAGCCACTAGCACATGAAGTCACGAGGCATTTGCGAGCTACAAAGTGTTCTTGTTGGGTGGCTAGAATACGATGCTGATCCAACTGTGTTGATTGGACATACTCTTCGACTTCCTTTCGAGTATGTTGTGTTGAAGGAGAGAGTATTCTATGTATTGTATTCACTTAATCAAAAAAAGGATTACAAGAGTATATATATATATGAGTAACCCTAGTAACCCTCTTATGACTATTTTACCCTTATTACTATTTCCTAACACTCCCCCTCAAGTTGGGATGTAAATATCAAACAATCCCAACTTGTTACATAAAAAATTCACTCTATTTCCTCATAAGGACTTGGTAAAAATATCTGCAAGCTGATCCTCCGTTCTTGTATGTTGAAGAATGATCTCTCATTTCTGAACTTTTTCTCATATAAAGTGACAATCAACCTCAATGTGTTTGGTTCGCTCATGGAAGACGGGATTGTTTGCAATATGAATAGCTGATTGATTGTCACAATATAATATCGATGGTTTTGATGTTGACATCCCAATTTCTGACAATAACATCCTCAACTAGAGCAATTCACTAGTCACATGTGCCATTGCTCTATATTCTGCTTCTGCACTTGATCGAGAAACCACATGTTGTTTCTTACTCTTCTAGGCAACTAAATTACCTCCAAGAAATACACAATAACCTGATGTAGATCTTCTACTAGTAGAACATCTAGCCCAATCCGCATCAGAAAAACCTGTGGTATTCAAGTGGCCACAATTCTTGAAAATTAGTCCTTTACCTAGTGCTCCTTTCAAGTATTTGATAATTCGAAGCACAGCATCCCAGTGAGTAGTTTGAGGAGAACCCATGAATTGGCTTACAACACTAACAGCAAAAGATATATCAGGTCTCGTGACGGTAAGATAATTCAACGTACCAACTACTCTCCGATATTTCAATGGGTCGTGTAATAATTCTCCATCTTCTGCATCAAGTTTCACATTGGGTTCCATAGGAGTATCAACCGGTTTTGCTCCAACAAGTCCAACCTCATCAAGAATGTCAAGAACATATTTTCTCGGAGTTAAATTTATACCTGTATGCGAGTAGGCAACCTCAATACCTAGGAAATACCGCAAACGTCCCATATCCTTAGTACTAAACTGTGTATGCAGAAATTGTTTGAGCCGTTGAATACCATCTGAATCACTGCCAGTAATGATAATATCATCCACATATACCACCAGAAGAATACAACCAGCTGAGTAGACAAAACTGAAGACTGAATGGTCTACTTGACAACGCTTTAATCCAAACTTGATAACGGCATCACTAAACTTACCAAACCAAGCACGAGGAGATTGCTTGAGTCCATACAATGCCTTATGTAAATGACATACCAGATTCTCCCCGTGAGCAGCAAATCCAGGTGGTTGCTCCATATACACCTCTTCAACCAAATCACCATGTAGGAATGCATTTTTGATGTCTAATTGATGAAGAAACCATCCAAAATGTGCTGCTAGAGAAATAAAGACACGAACAGATGGAATTTTGGCTATAGGAGAAAAAGTGTCATCATAATCAACACCATATGTTTGAGTATATCCTTTAGCGACTAACCGTGCCTTCAATCGATCTATAGTACCATCAGGGTGGACCTTAACCGTGAAAACCCAACGACAACCAACAGGTTGCTTTCCCACAGGAAGGGTAGTAAGCTTCCAAGTGCGATTCTCAATGAGTGCTTTCATTTCATCCTCCATGGCTTGTCTCCAACTAGGATGAGCAAGAGCTTCAGTAACATTACTAGGCACAGAAATAGAGGACAAGGACGAGACAAAAGTAGAGAAGGTAGGAGATAAACGATCATAAGACAGAAAGTTGCTAATAGGATGACGAGTACGAAGACAATCAGACAGACCAGAATAAAGTGTATAACGATCCACAGGACGTCCAACACAAGATTGTGTACCTTTTCGAGTAGCAATGGGTTGATCAGGATCAGGATCAGGGGATGGCACAGCAATTGATGAGGGATCAGATGAATCAGGTAATGGCCATACCTCTGTAGTGGGAGCTGTTCCTCGTCTATGGTAAGTTTGATTAGCAAACTGAAATCCTATTGATGATACTGGAGGAAGTGAGATTGGTGGAGGAATTGGTAGGACACACTTATCAGTGTCAGGAGACACAGTAGAGACTGTTTGAGTACTATAGTATGGCTAGTCTTCAAAAAATGTCACATCTGCTGATACAAACACTCGGCGACTAATAGGATTGTAACATTTATAGCCCTTCTGAGTTCGAGAGTACCCAACAAAGATACATTTATCAGCACGAGAAGCCAACTTATCAAGACCTGGAGTCAAAGAATGGACGAAACAAACACAGCCAAAGACACGTAGAGGTAATGCAAAGGGAGGACGATTTGGATGTAAAATAGAGAAGGGTGTCTCCCCCTGAAGAACAGAAGTTGGAAGCTGATTAATTAAGAAGCAGGCTATAAGAACAGCATGACCCCAAAATGTTTTCGGAAGATGCATGTGAAACATAAAACAACGAGCAACGTCAAGAAGATGACGATTTTTACGTTCAGCTACACCATTTTGTTGTGGTGTATATGAACAAGAAGTTTGATGAATAATGCCATGGGAATCAAGAAAAGGTTGAAAACTAGAGGCAACGGCAAGATACTCTTTGGCATTATCGGATCGGAGATTTTTTACAGAAGTATTATATTGATTCAGCACTTCAAAATAGAATTGACGAAAGCAATGAAAAATCTCAGTATGATCTTTTATTAGAACAACCAAGTCATTCGAGAAAAATCATCCACAAATGTAACAAAGTACCAGAAACCAGATGTATCAGAAACACGACACGGACCCCATATATCTGAATGAACTAACTCAAAGGGACTAGACAAACGACTCTGAAAGCGAGAAGGAAAAGAGACTCTATGGTGTTTTCCAAACTGACAAGCTTCACACTCAAAAGTACTCACAGACTCAGACTCTGGAAACAATCGTCGAAGAATGTTTGGCGGGGGATGACCGGCACGACAATGCATCCGATAGACATCAGTGGATGTGTGCTTCAAAGCTGCTGCAGCTATCACCTTCTTATCTAGATAGTATAGACCATTTGATTCATGTCCCCCACCAATCATCTGTCCAGTCCTCAGATCCTGAAAAACACAATGAGAAGCAAAAAAGGTTACAGAACAATTTAGCTCTTTAGTTAATGAACTAACGGAAATCAAATTATATGGAGATTTGAGATGAAGGACGGATGATAAAGTAAGGGAGGAACTCAAATGGGCATCTCCAGTGCTAGTAACTTGGGAAATTGAACCATCAGCTAAGGTAACAGAGTTGGACACCCCAAGAGGTGTGGAATTTAACGAAGACAACAATTTAGAGTTACCAGCTATATGATGAGTAGCTCCAGAATCTATAACCCAAGAGTTTGACACTATAGAAAGTAAACAGGATGAACTACCTTTTGAGTTATGTACTAGAGTAGCAGTGGGAGCTGAAGTTCCTGTCACCTGTTTGGAGCGAATCCAAGCCTCATATTCTGCACGTGTCAATGTAACTGAATCTTTTGTATCCTGCACATTAGTAGGATCGGATTGAACTGGTGAGGAATCTTCAACTTCAGCAAATGCAGCAACCGTGGGTCGAAGCTCGGATGAAGCGTGTAGCAGTAAGCTTCAGTGTGTCCAGCCCTCCGACAATGGTTACAATATCGAGTGCCATGGCTACCAAGAATTCTACCACGACCACCACGACTTCCACCTTGAATAAGCCCACGTCCATGACCCCGATAACCACGACCACGAGCTCCACGTCCACTAAAGCCATGAGAAATCATGGCACTTGTCTCTAAAGTTGTAGTGGAGATCTTGTCAGTAGGTGTCGAGCGTAAGGCTCGGGAGAAGACCTCATCAACTATAGGAAGGGAGCTTTCGGACGTAATCTGCTGACGAAGGGAGGAATATTCAGGCCCTAGTGCTTTAAGAAATAGTATCACTCGAAGATCCTCCTAACGTTTGACTAATACATTTGGATCATTGGAAGCTGGAAGATAAGTATCTAGCTGTCTACAAAGTGTAGTGAAACGAGCATAATATTCAGATAGAGACTGATCTCCACGCTGAAGATCAAACAGGGCCTCCCATGTGTCACACACTCGTGTCATATTATTTTGGCCAAAATAAAGTAGAGCACATTTATCCCAAACTTCCTTAGCAGAATTACATTGAATGAAGTGAGGGCTAATCTTCGGATCCATACTATTCCATAACAATGTACGGATCATTGCATCTCCAGCGATCCAATCATCTACTTTACTCTTATCCGAGGGAAGTGTGGATGTAAGATAATCATGCTGTCTAGTTGCAGTAAGATAAACTTGTACAGCTTTAGACCATGATGGATAGTTAGTGCCATCCAACTTGACAGATGTCAATTGGAAATGCGTCAAACCAGTAGATGATGTAGAAGCCATTAGTATTAACTCTACTGAACTCCAATAATGCAATTAGCCAGACAGGTTGAACACAAGAATCGACTGAACCCAATAAGAATGACACAATAATCAAGCACTTCACTCCAGTTGTGCAATCAGCCACAGAACAACAAACAGAAATAAGGGATCAATCGATTCACCACTGAGTCAATATACTTCATTAGGAGGCCATTAAATCATACCAACCAGCACTTCAAGAAGCAATATACTTCACTGAGAATCCATATAAGTATACTGGAAAACAACTTCTGATGCCCTCAGTTCGGGTGGAATTTTTTTATTTTTTTCGAATTTTTTTTTTTTTTTTTTTTTTTTTTTATTTTTTTCGGGGCGAAACCCTTGCAGAACCAAAGGCTTCTGAAATCCTCAGGATATATGAAAAACACAAAATCTAGATCGCAAGACAAACAAAGACCAAATCGTGCAATCGGTTTTCAATCCCGTCATCAAGAAAGAAGACTGAACACAAACCGATTTTGCTGGATGGGCTTCGGTGATTGGCGCAGGGCAGTAGTTCTGTCCAGATCTTAGAAAACCAGTAGACAGATTTGGATCTAGGGACAATGACCAAACGACGATGTAGGCGTTCTTTCTCCTCCGCTATCTAGAAGAGAAGCACGCTGCGGTGGCGGCGGCAGAGGGTCTGGATCTAGCAACGGCCTCCACCGCCGGGCTGTGGTGGTGGTGGGATCACTCTCTTGAAGTTTTAACCATGCTCTGATACCATGTTGAAGGAGAGAGTATTCTATGTATTGTATTCACTTAATCAAAAAAGGATTACAAGAGTATATATATATATATGAGTAACCCTAGTAACCCTCTTATGACTATTTTACCCTTATTACTATTTCCTAACATGTTGGATGAGTTTCTTTATAGAACGGATTGGTGAGAAGGATGCAGGTTTAGCAAAGGCTGAATATGGATCGACGAGGGGAAAGTGAGTGTTGGAGATTTTGTCATCTTCGTTGAGGTAAGACACCTCATATAGATAGCCAATTATCAAAGCATTGGTTCCACATAATGAGTTTGAGGAATCAGAAGTGATGGATGTGTCTACGACGACTGGAGCATTATCCGAAAGGTTCATTTCTGACATCATAAATGGCTTCCTTCTCGTCGATACTAGTGTGTGTATATTTCGATTTATTTCTTCTCCCACCTAAGCATCCTAATAGCATCAAGAGAATCTCGTTCTATTTTTTCCCTCACTACGGTCACCTCCAAATACCATTATCAATGCTCTTGGTACGTGAGACATCAGCATATATACTAAGTTATAAAGCAAAATGGAGACACAGCATCGAGCCATCTTCACCCGCGCAAGAATGTACGTACCCTCGTCTGTCTCCTCTCTCATTTACCCTGTGCAATACCAACTTCAGCTCCAATACACACAATCCCTGTCGTTGTTGTCTCTTCATCATCATCTGTCTCTCCTAGATTCGTCTAAAACATATTGGGCCCGTGAGGTACCCCGCTATCTCATAGGCTACTTATCCATGAGATAAAAACCTGGACGACTGGCCTAATTTATGTGCACCCGATGACTTTGGGAATCAAACCCGTATTGTCAGCGTAAACCAGGCACAAGTTTGCTCCTTAACAACTAAACTAATCTCGTAGGTTTGTAATTCATGTTTTACACGTAGTCCAATAGTGTAACACATGAGTGATGGCGCTGTTTTGATCCCACCTACGAGTGTCGAGTTCGAACCTTTCATTTGTTGCTTAGGTGTAGTGGTGGGCGCACGGTTACATTCCCCAAGGGGCTGTGACTCATGACAGTCGACCAGCAACAAGTACATGTGAATTCCCTCCGGGTCATGGAAATAAAAGGTTTTACACTGGAAATGCAGGCTGTGGACACTTAAGTGACTAACCACATCAGTCAGAATGATCGGAAAGCACGGATAATTACAAGAGACACTTGGAAAGCACATGGGAAATGAAGGGTTTGCTAGATTCAAATCGAACCTGTCAATAGTCAATCTACCTTTTAAAATGTCTTCTTTTGCTGCAATTAGCGTAGTCCTATTTATTAAATGTAAGGCAAAGTCAAAGGACTCTCTCAGTGGCAATAAGAGCTGCCACCCAATCATTATGCATCAGACAGCTCAGTAAATTTGTAACGTTATCCGACACGATCCCATCCCACCTAGTCAACACATGGCAATTATTCGTCCTTATTGCAACAATTGATAGGAAAATATATATAAAAAAATCCCTATGGATAACGTGAACGCAAGGCCAGACGAGCAAGTAATGGAAGCCACTCAACAAGATCAACCACAAGATCCACAACGGCGCGCGAAATCAAATCCATTTGATACGCTTCATCTTCTGTACACGCATGCTTGGCGCATTAGCTGTCGAGCCCATCGTAACTTTTAAGTAATATTGATGACCGGGTCGATTCGGAGGATGAGTTCACTGTCATCTTCGTTTCCTTTGTTGGTTTGACCATTCTCTCTCTCTCTCTCTCTCTCTCTCTCTCTCTCTCTCTCTCTCTCTCTCTCTCTCTCTATATATATATATATATATATATATATATATATATATATATATATATATATATATATATATATTCTAATTCTTTAAAGATCGGTACAGCTATGACTTGTTATTGAAGACTTATATGAATGAAGACATGGATGATCGTGATCATAGTTCTATAATGAATTTTAAATAGTCAGATATCACGTGGATCTAATCCTTTGTTTCAGATGAAATCTCTTTTAAGTTACATTAATCACGGGGAAGTCAACCACTAATTATAATGGGAATAACTGGCTTACAATAAAATCGAAATATGATCTCAAATGCGAAACTAGAATGACACCTCACACTAGCACCGAATAATAGAGATATGGTCACAGCCAATCCCAGTATTTTCTCAACTTCTTAAATTTGGTCCCTGCCGGTGGGACAATTCTATTAAAAAAAAATTAAATCTATTGCACTGATATCAATTCAATTCTAAACATTTCAACCAAGCTAGTCCTAAACCTTTTGAAAATTTGTTAATATAGTCTATGCGACCAATCTTGGCCAAATCGCTATGTGAATGTCATCAGCACAAATTTTTTTATGTGACACAATCAGCACAAATATGAATACTTTTTTTTATAATTTTTTGTTTTCCTTTTTTGTTTTCTTTTCTTTTCTTCTAATTTTTTTCCTCCTTCCGTTGGTCACTTGGCCTTCTCGATGGCCATCAAAGCTCATCCTTATCGAATCTAGCGAGGACCAACTTTGGTGCACTTGCTCACCGATTGAGGTTTGACCTCACAAGAGCATGGTCGCCCAAGGCTAGTGAGGGGCAACCTCTGTCAAGTCTTGCCGACCATCATGGAGGCCTGATGACTGGCTAAGGAAGGGAAAAAAAAGAAAGAAAACAAAAAATTTAAAAATTGTTTACATCTACATCGATCGTGTTACATAAGACAGTCGATGTCCACGTTGATGATTTCTGGCAAAAATTATCTAAATATACTACAATTGTAAATACTCAAAAGATTTAAGATTAATTTGATCAAATTGAAAAATTTAGGATTGAATTGACATAAATACAATAAGTTACCCACTAATGCATGGCTACGTTGGTTGAGGCGTGCCCCCTGAATCTGGGATCCAGGTCAAGGGTTTGACTCCCAGAGTGGTTTCGTGATTTAAGCGGGGGCCCCGACGGTGGGTTGCTGGCCAGTCTTTCCCAAGGTATAGTTGGTGCTGTGCTCCTGTAAGATGAGTTAGGACAGATCCGCGGCATAAAAAAAAATATACAATAAGTTTGGACTATTTTTTTATTATTTCTTTGGCCAGTGTGGTCAGTAAACCATTTTTTTTCCCACATCTCAAAGGGAAATGGTGATGCGGCTACGTGGTCATCAAATTGTATCGTGACGCAAGTGTGGCATCCTTTGTGACTTATGATTTTTTTTAAATAAAATATAATAGATATATTTAAGTGTAGAGAAGAGAAAATAAAACAGTTGTCCCAGCAAGTGCAGGCGCCACTTGCAGGGCCCAACAGCCACAATCTAAAATTGACCATGCCAACCACGACCTCGATAAAGTTTGGTTGAGGTCACATGATGCCAACAACGATGATGGCTAGTTGAGGTCGCACGACCCTAGCCATGGCATGTTTAGGCCCGACCCGATGAGGCCACATCAGAACTGGTCGACCCTGCTCTAGTCGGCCCCGGTGATGGTGGATGCCGCTTCTCTCTCTGTCTCTCCCTTTATCACTACGTGAGTGTGTGCTTTGATTGGAGGTGGTGACCACCGTCCTGGGGTTGGCCAAAGGTGGGCAAGCGCTTGGTGGCCCTTGCCGGTGCCTGGACGGAGCCACCTCTTACTCTCTCTCTCTCTCTCTCTCTTAACGTTTGAGGTGTTCTTTTGAAAGAAATTTCCAATATTTGAACCCAGTCAACACAAACGACGCAGGCAAGGCTGATGTGGCGCCAGGTTGGAGGTCCACGTAGCATCTTCATTTGCAATTTTAATAGGACTAATAGAACATAAAGGATACCACTACCTGCAATGGCAGCGCTGGCTTCGCGCTCTCAACCTCAACCGAGAGGGGGAGAGTTCGAATCCCAACACTGTCGTTAGGGATTCTTAAGTGTGACGCGCTGGTGGTGGGTCCTGAGCTAGCGTCGCCCCTGGTTTATCTCGCCGGCTGCCGGCTATATGGGAGTTCCAGGATCATCAAAAAAAAAAAAGAACAGAAAGGACTATCTGGCAAAAATAAAAAATAAAAAAAAGAACAGGCATGAAATTATACAAATTGAAAATTGTACCGAGCCTAGCAGTGCCACAATATCCTGAAAATATGACCGCACTTGTTTTGTCGTCCAGTTCGAGGTAACTTGTTCGTGTTTGGCGGGTTTGCGGAATGCGTAAGAATCGCGCCGTAAATATCGTAAGGTGTCTTCCATTGAAGGGAAGAATGCTAGAACAAGTTTCCTGACAATTTATAGAAATTTAAATAATATAATGCTTGGATATATTTTCGCCACGTGTCCCCGACAACTTTTTTTTCCCTGGATAATCGAAAATTTAAAAATAAACTTGCTTACTCTATCATATCTCATATGAAACTTCTCGACTATCCATGTGAAGAATCGATTAAATTCACATTGAGTCTCCTCTAATAAACCCTTTTTTTTGTCCTTTTCCTGCTTGAGATACAGATTTTCAGAATGTGTTAGATAAACATTGAATTAACTGATCAACTTGTTATCGAACATTTTTTTTTTTGGATACGACAATTTTTACGAAAATTTTTAATATATTTCACTTTTATTAATATGAGAATCAATCCTACTACTTCAGGTCCTGGACAGAAATGTAGCCATTATTCCCCGCTTGAGAGGGACGCATCGAGCCAGGAGTGAACATCATCATCATCCCGCTCTATCCGACAGGCCTGTCCTTGCTTCCTATCTCCCGGACTCCCACGGGGGGCAGCAGTGGAGAATCTTGGACAGATAAACATCGTTTTGGAAATTGAATCTCATCAACTATATCCAAACTACTCTGATAAGGACAACAACGCATAGAAAGAAAATGATTAAACTTAACTAATTCATTGGAATTCTAAGATATTTTATGAGCATTCAATAATTGATCGGATTTAATTTCTTTGGTTTCCTTAAATAATTATCCAATAAAGCTTATAATTGGGCTTATGTACTTTTGATCAATATATCAAATATACACAAAAATTCAACGTTCTTGTCTTCTGCATTATTATTCTCAAATCAATATAAGAGCTTCTTTTCATAAGGCAACCCAATGCATAGTGCACCCCAAAATAAATTCATCCTACCACTTGACAATGTTCATTTGAGTGCCTTATTCCCATATGAGCCAGTGCTATGGTGGTTGTAATACGACATCAGCGACGTGTCTCTAAATCCAGCTTTCCTTCTTCACAGAGGTATTTTTTGATATCATGAAGACGTATTTTTGCACAGTAATTTTAGCTTAGCAAAGCCATGCTTATGGTTTTTCATTATTGGGTGTTATCAAATTGCGAAATTTGTCAAGTTTTTTTTTCATGGCAATTACCATGTGTTTCACCAAAAAATGGGCGTTGACCCACATAGTGAAAAATCTTTCATAAAAACGTTAATTTTTGGATTTTTGTAAGATGAGTTTGGTGGTGATTTCAAATAGGATTTCAATTGGGATAATGAAGGAGGACAGTGAATTTAAAGGTAAAAACCTGTAAACGATGGAAACTGAAAAGACATTAAGTTTAATAAACTGATAATGGTATATCGGAAATATATATTCTTGATGATAGATCCATTTTTAAAGATTACACGCCACCTTTTACAGCCTATTAAACGCAATTGCGAACAAGCAATAAATGCTCTAAATACAGTTACAACTGCATCTCCTTGATTCCAGGCTTCGTACCTGGACCGCCAATCCTATCGGCAAGAATTTGGCGTTACTCTAAACTCTTGATAGAGTTGAATTCCACACCAAACGTGGCCTACTTGCTTCTAGTTTCAAACTTCCTAGCTCACTAGTACCGTAAGAACGGTGCCATAATTTTTTTATTAATAAAGGAAGATGAAGTCTTTGTCAAGACAAGGGTTTGAATTTTGACAAAGGAAGGATAAGGCAAACCCTATTCAGAGTGGAGCCCATAACTATTCGAAAAGGCAATAAAATATTTTCCACCTTTGGTATTCATAACGTATGAAAGGCAGAAATCAAACCGTATGAAAGTATGAAAAGTTTCACACCCGAAGACATGAGAACTGCGATTAAGCCCATTAAATTTATTTCAAAAATAACAACAATAAATCAACTAAAATATGGATTTCCTTCATCAACCTCCACAAAATAGGGGTGAGGCCTGCCGATAAAATTTCTCTAAGTGGTGCCTTTCCGTACATACATAAAAGTCAAGTACGAAGTGGGAGGTTATCAAATTTAAGGGGTAAATACACCAAAAAAATGTTATAATCTTTATACAACACTTAGTTGAGTATCATAACTATTTTTTCATTCATTCGAGTATTATAAATTTAAAAAATCGATCACTTAAGTTGTCATTGGCGATTTGCCTTATCAGAAATTCCAACGTGAAAGCCAGTGGATCAATAAATAAAAAATAAAAAAGATCCAAATCGAAATGTAAAATTAATAAAAAAAAAATCCATGTAGTATGATTTGCTAGGAATGCTACTCAAATGATTAATTTTATTTTGATGTAGTAGTAAAGTGAGCGAAAAAAAATTATGATACTCAAGTAAACGCCATATGAAGGTTGTTATCATTATCCAAAGCATATTTATTTATAAGTGAAAAGTTTGGGAGGGCCAATCATTGTAGCTAACCCTTTGAATTTTACCATATGAGTCCCACATAGACTCATGCCTTGCATTAATTATTTATTTATAAGACATATAATAGAAGTGGCTACCATATATATAAAACCTGGTATTCTCACGAATGAAGACCATTGTATATAAAATCCCAATTATTTTAAATTTATTTTTCAAAAAAAATTAAAAATAAAATATTATCAAAACAATTATTATGTATTAAAACATAATTAGCATTAATTATAAATTACCTCCTAATTCTCTTCTTTTTCCCAATCATCGTACGGTCCTTGACTCTAGAAAGCAGTCATGCTCTCTCCTTATTTTACTCACATCAACTCAAATATAAATAAGTAGGTTAGGTTTAACATTTAAATGAGCAATTATATTAAAAAGGATAAACGCATAAAGAGTCACTTTTTCCATCTATTTTTGACTTTTGATGCCCCCAATTACATTAAATTGACTACGGTATCTCTTGCAAGTCTCAGATTTAAGATTATTTATTACTTTCTTTCTTCTCTTTCTTTAGATTTGATGCATTTAGAATTGCCAAAATATATGTATTTGCCATTAGTTTGGTTGGATTGTCTTATAATGCAATTAGAAATGTCATAATTTTCTTGCCAACAACTAATTATTCCATTTAATCAACCTATTTTTTAGTTTTGTCATTATAGTTCTAAATTTTTGGGTGATATTTCAATGTAATTTTTTCTGCATTTGCCACAAAAAATCGCTAACGTGGTGTCTAGGTGGGCAATTTGTTGATTTCCATGTCGCAATTTGTGACGGCAATTAGTGGGAAGACTACATTTAAATATCACGCAAATGTGTACGACTATATTGACAAAATTAAAAAGTTAAAATAGAATTGATATCCGTATAATATTTAAATAATTACTTCTTCAATGGACACATGTATAAGCATTTTTGGGAAAAGTACATTAGAAGTGCCATAATTTTTGTATGGCACTCACTTAAATGCCACGAATTTGAAAAGTAGATTACTTAAGTGCCATCTGCGATTTGCCTTGTCAGAAATCCAACATGGACGCCAGTCGTCTTATGTCTTATTTTAATAGAAAAAATCCACATAGGATGATTTGTCGGAAATGGTATTCAAATGATCAAATTTACTCCGATGTGCATTTAAGTGAGCGAAAAAAAAAAAAAAGTTATAGCACTCAATCAAGTGAGCGTCATACAAAAGTTGTGGCACATCTACTATACTTATCCCCAAATTTAGTCATAATCTCTAGGAATCAAAGTAAAGGTGCATTTGTTCCAAGAAAAAAACATTATGATAAAAATAAATATTTTTCATAAAAAATCATTTTTAAGAAAATTGTATTCTATTTTTTTAGATTAGTGAATTTATTTTTCTTATTTTAAGCATAGACTTTTTCTTTTACTGTAGATGATCATTTTTAGTAAGAACCAAACATGTGAAACTTCAAAAAACTAATTCACGGGAAATTCTTTCCAAACAAACATACCCTAAAAAGAAATTAATTTCTTATGAATGATTTATCTTTTGACCATATTGTAGAAAACTGGTCCTAATTTTGATACATGAATTTAGGGCGCGTTTAGCAACTAGCCAAGTAGTGTTTGATTTTGTTATTTTGTTCTTGGGAATAGATTTGAAACAGAATCAAAGAGTTAAAAAAAAAATAGCTTCTTTGTTCCTAAGAATAATTCTAGAATCAAGCTAACCCAAATTTCTTATTTCTCTTCTTCTTTTCTTCTTATTTTCTTCTTTCTCTCTTCTTCTTCTACAGCTGTTGCCGTCAGCCACCGCCTTCGGTCGCTAGCAATCGGTTGGGCAAGGTTCGACAAGCTCGCCAAAGGCTCGCCCAGCCATTGGTGGCTAGGAGGGCTTGCCCAAGCCTCCCTTGACCATCGACGAGCCTCCCCTAGTTGGGGGAGGCTCGACCAAGCCATGGTTGGGCGAGGCTCAACCTCACCTAGATCTGGCGAGGCCAAGCTTGCCCAACTATGGCAAGACTCGACCTTGCCAGATTTGGGTGAGGCTCCAGCTAAGGCTTGGCCAAGCCTTGCCAAGTCGAGCCTTGCCTAGCTACTGATAAGGCTTGAACAATGGAGCGTGGCCTCGCCGAGAGTTGACAATGCTTCGACGAGGTCTTGGTCCCTTATTTGGCCGGTCGTTGATCATCTCGAGGTCGTTGATTGGCCAAAACTTGAAGGAGCAGAGAAAGAAAAGAAAAAAAGAAAAAAAGTAATAAAATTATTAAAAAATTAAAAGAAAACGGTTTGGATTAGAAATTTTGACAATGGCACCAAATGTAAGTTTATTCCGGAAATAAAAATTTTGGATAGTTACCAAACGCCTTAAAATACTTAGAAATTGTTCCTAGAAATATAATAAAAAAGAATCAAATCTGATCAGAAATTGTTCTCAGAAACAAAATGATTACCAAATGCACCCTTAGTTGACTGAAAAAAGTGGATGAAAACCTAATTTTGGTTGTAATAAAACTAATACCTAGAATTTGTAAGCTAAGCATGTGTGGCACGGTCTAATTAGTCGAACAAATGGGTCATATGAAACACTCAATTAGAGCCTCACATAAGCCATATTTCTCAATATCAACTTTGTAAAATAGTTAGAATTAAATTTTGATGAAAATTTATAGCCTAACTTAGTATCACACTGACACAAGAATTACAAGCCGTATTACTTACTTAGTATGAACTTTCTTTAATTTTGTTATTCACCACGAGAATTATGAATCTTTTGCTCCTAAATTCCCAATTATTATTCATAAACAAGGAAATCATCGGCGGTGCTATGTGTTTTAAATTTAGAACATGGAGTCAACACTATCTTTGTGCAAATTCTCAAGGATTCGTTGCATACCTAAGGATTTTGGAAGGAAAAATTTTCAATCAATCATAAACTTATTGCACAGATACTTATTTAGTTCTAAACTTTCCAATTCCGTACAATAGGTTTAGCATTGATTGGGTAATTTTCTTGGATTTTATTAGCTAATGCCCCTAGAGAATTATGTGTAACTTTTGTTTGGAAAAGTTAATTATTGCTCTTGTAATATACTTAAGTGTTCTAAAGGCACTTGTTTATGCTTGTGTTGAGAAGAAAAATTTCACCTAAGGTTTCGGGCAAAATTGCCAAATTAATTTTTAGCCATCTTTGGATTGGGGCAAAAACAGGCTATCCACGTCATGGGAGATTCAATTCAAGAATGCCCTTTTTTTTTTTTGTGACTCAATAGTGCTTCTTGAAATTATATGTTGTTTAAATAATGTCGTCATTGCAATTTATGGTCTAAATTAGGGAAAACTGTCCAGAAACTCATAAACCTATTGTACTTTTGCTAATTCAATTTTAAACATTTTTACTTATTGCCAATTGAGTTCATCCAGTCAATTTTGGCTAGAAAATGCTGACGTGAAAGCCGACAGTGCCACATAGGACCACCGGCGCTGACGTGGATAATTCTTAATAATATTTTAATGTTTTTTGAATTTTTATTATTTTTTCTATTTTTCCCTCTCCTTTTTTTCTTTCTTTTCTTTTTGGCTTTCTTCTTTGCCTTTTTTCCGGTAGCCGGCTCGCCACAGGCGACGGCCGGCCACCGCGATGGCTAGCTCCCGACGACGGCCATCCACCGACCATAGCCAGCCTACTGGCCTCACTCGCCACAGGCAAAGCCTGGCCGGGCGAGGGTTATCCCCGGTGAGGGGAGCCCTCACCTAGGTACTACTCAACCAATGTCGCCTAGGCGAGGCCGACCTGCGCGCAGGCTAAGGCGGCATCGCAGTCACCCGGCCAATGCCCAACGAGGGCGAGCCCCAACGAGGGCTCCCCTTGCCAGATTTGGCGAGGCCGGCCCTCGCCCACGCCAGGGCGGCCTCGCCTAGGCGACCCTTGCCGAGCTACGCCTAGGCGAGGGCTCTCTTCGCCGAGGCTAACCCTTGCTTGACTGGGTCTCGCCTGTGGCAGGCGAGGCCAACTAGCTGGCTATGGCCAACTGGCCACCATAAAAGGCAAAGAAGAAACCCAAAAAAAAAAATAAAAAAATAAAAAAAAAGGGGGAAGAAAAAATAATAAAAATTCGAAAAAATATTAAAATAGTATCAAAATTGTTTACGTCAGTGCCGACGGTCCTATGTGGCACCGCCAGTGTCTACGTCAGCATTTTCTAGCCAAAATTAACTGGATGGACTCAATTGGAAAGAAGTGAAAAGATTTATGAATGAATTGGTAAACTTAAAAAGTTTATGGCTGAATTAGCAAAAGTACAATACCACTTTTCTCTTAACTATGTCTCTCCCTCAATCGTAGCGCCAACTATGCAATGGTTGGACAAAGGCCGGAAAGCACTTCGTGGCCCTTATTGGGGCACCTCTTTCTCTCCCCCTTCTCCATTTGAGGTGTTTTTTAGTGTTAAACAATCCAGTCAGCATGAATGATATTCATCGAAGCTGATGTGGCAATGAGGCAGCGGGCCACGTAGCATTTACAAATTTTAACACAAAGACCAATTGATCAGGAAAACAAATAATTTAGGGTCTCCTAAATTAACATCCAGATCCGGCAGTTTCACCATCTCCTGAAAATATGACTACAATTGGTTTGCAGTCCAGATCAAGGTCAGAGTCCTGTCTGGCAGATTTGCCGAACACGTTAGAACCGCGCCAGTAATAATTGTTGGTTGTTCTCCAGAAGAATACAGTGCCATGGATATATTTTGGCCACGTTTCCCTCACAATTTTTTTTTCTTGGCCGCATTTAAAAGGCCACCCTGTATACTGGAAGTCTGCAACCTATCCCAGACCCAAAAATTAAAATACAAGATTTCCCACTCTGGCATAATCTCATATGAGACTTCATGACTATAAATGTTGAAGAACTTTTTTATGAAATAAGGGTACTTGATGAAGTGTGCAAGGAATCGATTTCTTGTATTGAAAAGATAAGGGCAGTTGATTGGGGTTTCGAAGGATTTTTAGCTCAGTAATTAGACGTGACTTGTTTAAATCTATCTATACCTATTGTGGCAAGGATCGTTTACTAAAAGTTCATTGGGTTTGTTGAGTATTCCAAGAGCATTAACATTCACGTTTCCCAACAATATATGCTTTTCAAAGTTGTTTCCCTCTAAACATTTCTTTTTTTAAATTTTGGTCCAATTAAATTAAATGTCATTGGACAACATGATCACAATTTTTCATTATTGGGGTGTTATCAAAGCAGCCAAGTTGTTAGCATTTTCATGGCAATTATGATGGTTCAACCAAAGATAGTCCTTGAACGACGTATCACCAACCTAATTAATTATGCATACGAAATTAACAAATTATAAGTACACAATCGACATGACATGGGATGTAAACCCTAATTGCTGACAAAAGGCCACGGCTATGAATTGCCATATCGATGAATGAAGATGGAGACTTTGCATAGACTATGGTTTGGAATTTTGACATAGAAAGGGAAAAGACAAACCCCATTTGGAGTGAAGCTCAAAATTTTCTGAATTCGGCATTCAGAACGTTGTGTCAGATATCGGACCGTACGAAAGTATGGGGGACGTTCACGTTATATATTACCGAAAAGAATAAAATAATATTGTCCACTCCATCATGAACCTCCACCTATCTCCCAACTATATCTACGTGTTCAAATGCTATAATAATCAGATATATTAAAAATATTTTTATTTGTTTTTGTGTGAATGCGGCTAAATAAATTTTGCATGGGTCGTTGCGTTCGTAATTGTCGCTTAGAGGCAAGAAAATGCTTATCTACATACAAGCAAGCGCGTGGATTTCGAGGGAGAAATTGTCTAATGCAAATTCAATTTTAAATTTCTAAAGCATCCTAATTCAGTCGTATATCTTTGCAAAAGTTTTAATACAACATAATAATATGCCATCTAGAATGGGCATCAATGATTGAACCGTCAAGTCAGTAATTTCCAATAAATACTAATCAAAAAGATTATATTAAAATTTCACATAAATGCTTAGGAATAAATGGATAAAATTAAAAAAAATTAAAATTGAAGTAACGTTGGTATAATAAATTTGAGATCGATTTGCAGATTTTCTGATTCTCGTTTAATAGTGAGCATGTATGTCAGGATAGTATTCGTCTGCTTCACGTAATAAGTGCGTCAAGTGTGGAAAAGGGGCCCGCCCACGGAAATTTCTACAAGCTGTACCTTCTCGCATGCACGTAAAAGTCAAAATATTAGTGGGAGTCCTCAAATTCAAACCCTAATCTCCCGGAGTCAAAGTAACATGACGTTAATCTCTCTTGGACGTTTATCTTTCGACCACGACGACAAAAACCCAAATTTCGGCTATACGAAAACCGGTCTGAGTAATTCATATTCTGAGCCACGTGTGGCACGCTCTAACAGATTATTTAAGGGGCCGGGTCACATGAAATACGCGATTGGAGCCTACCGGAAGCCGTATTATCTAGCATCAACTTTGTGAAAATTGTTAGAATTGTGGGAAAGGGAGTGGAAGTATGAATGCACGTATATGAAATGATGGGAGTGACAGCGTGCACCATCGATTTGGGGAATGTGTACACCTACCTTTCCGTACATGGCATGAATTCACGGATGCCCCCCTTTCTTGTAAGCTCTTTATAAGCTTCCATATCCCCTCGTAAACAACGCACGATTCCAAACCTTTCTTAAGCACCTCCCCTTATAAATTAGAATACCCCTTTGATCTCCACTATTCATCACGATTCAAAACCTTCCCTTCGCACCTCCCTTTATAAATTAGAACCCCCCTTTGATCTCCCCTATTCATCTCTCTCTCTCTCTCTCTCTCTCTCTCTCTCAGAGACATACACACGACTTCTCGCGTATCGCACGGAGAGTTACAGCAACAGCGGGACTAGAAGCAGCCTGAATATGGATGGCGAGGCGAACAAGGTGGTGAGGGGATATGGCGAGAACAGACGGACGGGGACGTGCGGTCTGGTGCTGAGGCTCCTGGCCCTGGCGCTGACCCTCGCCGCCGCGGTGGTCCTCGGGGTCGACAAGCAGACCAAGACCGTGCCGGTCCAGGTCAGCCCCGCCTTGCCGGCCCTGAACGTCCCCGTTACCGCCAAGTGGCACTACCTGTCCGCCTTCGTGTACGTCTCTCGCCCTCTCTCTTTTCCTCTCGTGGGTGAATCGTTTATGGATATTTCGTTCTAGTGTTTCATGGATTTTATGCAAAAAGGGCTGGACTTTACTACAGAAGATAAAAAGGATCGTATCCACTATACGCGTTAGAGATATCTAACTTGGTATCAGATCTCGATTTATACCTCATTTGTCGCCTAACCATCTCATTAATGCTTGGCCTTGCTTCTCATATATATGTATATATAAAAGGCTAAGGCATTCTTGTCCTTGATGTGCGTGTAAAAGGTAGGTTTATCGCCTCATATACGTGAATTGTATGCTTCTGCTGTAGGGTGCTTCTTTTCAAGAATCTCATTTTCTTAAAATGACATTAGAGCTCATGTCCTGATTTTCAGTTTTAGGTTATCCTTCCTCTCATTATTTTTTTTTTTTTTTCCCTTTTTTCCAACTATAAGGGAGTTACTTATCAAAGCTATAAGGAATCTCACCTTTAAAGTTAATTAATCCTTCAATTTCTTTATCCTGCTAGATTTTGAGGAAACTTGTTTCATCGTCTGCAAATCATATGCACCGGCGATGTCTTAACCATCAATTATATGAGTTCTTTCGAAAACTGATGTGATCAATGATTGAAATGGACATAACACCACACTTAAGTTCTTCTCTGATGATTACTCAGAAGAAATACATATGTGCATGTGTTCATTCAATACCTCAATTACAATAATTCTCTAAATATTAGGAGAAAAGAAAAGTTGCTTTAGTGATTGAAACTCGTGTGCATTGATCGGGTATAAGTCTTTAAATCATGGTATGTCATCTAAGATACATTAGTACTAAAAAAAATATATGGGTTTTTTTGCTAACAAGTGCTCATCGGACATTTATTAAGTATTTTGAACTTAGTTCGATTTTCAAAACACCGATTGTGCATAGCACATGGACAATGGTACATTTGGGAAGCTATAGAGTTTTCTCGATTGACTGCGGAGTACCCAGTATCTCTAGAATAACATTAGTCCGAGAAAATTATATCTAAAGTTTATTTTGTATGTCTAAAAGTGAACTAATAGCATCACTCCTTGATATTTATTCCAAGCACTTTGGGCATATCGATTGTGCATTAAAAGCCCTTGCCTATCACCCTCTCAGGCAGTTTAAAACTGATGAAGACACCACCTACGCCTCTCTAGGTTTTTCTTAGTATCGACTTTTGTAAAATATCTACTATCGCCTCCCAGCATTTAATACTTTGGTCGAATCGAAATGGATCAACGGCCTATATTGTTTTTCTTGTGGGCGCACAAGCAAAGGATAGAAAGGTTGACCAACATAAGCGAGATATATATATATATATAAGGACTTTGTTAAAAAAATAATCCGACAACACTTGTCAAGTAATTAAATAAGGAAAATTTAAAATTTTAACGTGTTATGCGTGATTAATACTTTTGTAATCGAATTATTCATTATTAAATATATCTAATAAGTGTCTCGTAAATATTGATTAATAAAATCCATAAAAAAAAAAAAAAAAAATATATCTTGGGTTGGCAGCAAATGGTCAATTATAAACATTAAACCTCATGACGAGTCGAGCGGTTCGACCGCTGGTCTAGCGGACTCCATAGTTCGGCTCATAATTGTGCATCAAGTTATCGAAAATTTCAAGACTAATTAAAGAAAAAAAGGAGTTTAGACAGAATTGTTTCGATTTAAAAAACTAAGATATTTTCGTGATCTCTCTTCTTCTTCTTTTTTCTTTCTCTCTTTTTTCAGGTACTTTGTGGTGGCTAACGCTATAGCGTGCGGCTACTCCTTGCTCTCCTTGCTCCTCCTCCTCGCCAACAAGGCCGGCAAGAGCAGAACCATCGCCTCAGCGGTGGCGATTTTGGACATCATCATGGTGGCGCTCCTCTTCTCCGGCTGCGGTGCCGCCACGGCCGTCGGGGTCCTCGGCCGCCAGGGGAACTCGCGTGTGCAATGGGGGAAGGTGTGCAACGTCTTTGACAAGTTCTGTGACCGCGTGGCCGTCGCCATCGGCTTGTCCTTATTTGGGTCGTTAGCTTTCGTTTTAATGGGCGGTTTGGCGGTCATGGCCTGAGGGCCCCTTTCCGAAAAAGCATCCTCTTATTTACTGCACTTTTCGATATTTAAGGCTGTTGTCTCTGTGTTTTAGCTTATAATTTTATTTGGGGATTGAGATGTGGAGGTGTGTCTTGGTAAATGTTGCTTATGTGATGATATTCCTCTTCTTCTTTTTCGTTGGTAAGAATGGCCTGCGCGATATGGATGTATATGTGTTCTATCGATCAATAAAAGAGAAAAGTTGTGCGATCAGCTTTGTTATTAATTCATAGAAGCTGTGAAAAGTCCGTTAATTTTCCTGAACCCGTTCATTTGGACCTTGACTTCTCATACTATGGTGATCGTTGGGCGGACCCGAGCAGAGCTAGGTGCGAAGGTCGGGTCAATCGTATTGCTAAAAGCCCGCCCCTAATATATGTTTTTTGCATTGAAATGTTCGGATTGAGCTTTAGCCATAGTTGGGTGCCGTTGTGCTTTCTCGTTAAAGCCCCTTGGCCAAATCCATTCATTTGTCTTTTGGGTCTCTCGGGCCAAGTTGGCCCCCCACCCATTGATTATCTCTATTTACGACTGGGGCGATGAGCATGGGTCCATTTGTGGGGCCTAGTGGCCACGGTCACAACGACACTGACAAAGGCTGTTCAAGGTCGCATGATACCGGCAATAATGGATAGCTGAGGTCGTGCGACCCCAGCCATGACGGGTTCAAGGTCGCTCGACCCTAGGAGGCAAGAGATGGTGACACTTTGCCCTTAATTCTGTCTCTCCCTCTATCACAGCGCCAACTGTGCCGTGGTCGGGCAAAGGCTGGCGAGCACTTCGTGGCCCTTGTTGGGGCGCCTCTCTCCCTCTCCCCATTTGAGGTGTTTTATTGTTAAACAATCCAGTCAGCATGAATGACACCTGTCAAAGCTGACGTGGCATTGAGGCAGCAGACCACGTAGCATTTAAAATTTTTAACACAAAGACGAATTGAATAGAAAAACAAATAATTTAGGGACTGCTAAATTAACATCCAGATCCGGCAGTTTCACCATCTCCAGAAAATATGACAACAATTGGTTTGCAGTCTGGATCAAGGTTAGCATCCAGTCTGGCAGATTTGCCGAACATGTTAGAACCGCCCCTGTAATAATTGTAGGTTGTTCTCCATCGAAGGAGAGAATAATACAGTGCCATGAATATATTTTGGCCACGTTTCCCTCACAAATTTCTCTTTGTTTCCCCCTTGGCCGCATGTAAAAGGCCAGCCTGGATGCTGGAAGCCTGAAACCTTGTCCCAGACCCAACAATTAACATACAATATTTCCCACTCCGGCATAATCTCATATGAGACTTCATGACTATAAATGTTGAAGAACCTTTTTTTTTTTTATAAAATAAGGGTACTTGATGAAGTGTGCAAGAAAGATTTCTTGTATTGAAAAGATAAGGGCAGTTGATTGGGGTTTTGAAGGATTTTCAGCTTAGTAACTAGACATGACTTGTTTAAATTCATCTATAACTTCTATGGTAAGAATGGTTTACTTAAATTCATTGATCTATGGAGTATTCCACGAGCATTTACATTCGCGTTTCCTAACAATAAATGCCTTTCAAAGTTGTTTCTCTCTAAACATTTTTTATTTTTATTTTTGATACTATTAAATTAAGTGTCATTGGAAAACATGATCTCGATTTTTCATTATTGGGTTGTTATTGAAGCAGCCAAGTTGTTTGGCATTTTCATGGCAATTATAAAGGTTTGACTAGTCCTTGAACCACGGATCACCAACCTAATTAATTATGCTTACCAACTTAACAAATTGTGAGTACACAATCAATATCGCACTACTCGGGAGTAATCACAATCTCTTATATAGTAATGCAGTAAGCAGTCCATGACATTGGACGTAAACCCTAATTGCTTACTAGTCTTTCAAATTACCTAATACATTACAAAAATCTGACAAAGGGCCATTGCTATGAATTACCATATTGACGAATGATGATAAAGACTTTGTATAGACCCAGGTTTTGAATTTTGACATAGAAAGGGAAAAGACAAACCCTATTTGGAATGAAGCTCAAAACTGTCTGAAAAGGCAAAGATCACATCGTCCGTATGAATGCATGGGAGACGTTCACATCCAAATGCACATTATATATTACCGAAAAGAATAAAATAATATTGTCCCATTCCTTCACGAACCTCCACCTATCTCCCAACTATATCTACGTGTTCAAATGCTATAATTATTAAAAATATATTAAAAATATTTTATTTGTTTTAGTGTGAATGCGGCTAAATAAGTTTTGCATTCATGGGTCGTTGCGTTCATAATTGTCGCTTTGAGGCAAGAAAATGCTTATCTACACACAAGCAAGAGCATGGGTTTCGAGGGAGAAATTATCTAATGCAAATTCAATTTTGAATTTCCAAAGTATACTAATTCAATCATATATTTTTGCGTAAAATTTTAATAGTCTTTCCAACCAATTTCCATTAGAAATTATTGACATAATAGTGCGCCACTTAAGATAGTCATCGATGACTGAACTGTTTTTTTTTTTTTTGTCGGTCCTATTCTACTCATATTCTAACTCTCACTCTCAGACTTTTGCCCTACCTCATTGGAAATTATTATTATCGATGACTAGACTATCACTTCAACAATTTTTTACAAATACTGATCGAAATGATTACATTCACGTAAATGCTTAGAAATAAATTGATAAAATTAAATAATAATAATAATAATTTAAGATTTTTTTTTTGGTCGGCAAATAATAATTTAAGATTGATTTGCAGATTTTCCGATTCTCATTTAATAGTGAGCATGTAAGTCAGAATAGTATTCGTTTGCTTCACGTAATAAGTGCGTCGGTGTGGAAAGGGGGCCCGCCCATGGAAATTTCTACGTGCTGCACCTTCTCACGTAAAAGTCAAAATATCAGTGGGAGTTCTCAAATTCAAACCCTAATCTCCAGGAGTCAAAGTAACAGGACGCTAATCTCTCTTGAACGTTTATCTTTCGACCACGACGACAAAAAGCGGTACTAATTCGGGTACGTGAACTGGTCCGGATAATTCGTATACTGAGCCACGTGAGACACGCTCTAACGGGTTGTTTAAGCAATTGGATCACATGAAATACTCGATTGAAACCTGGCGGAAGCTGTATTATCTAGCATCAACTTCATGAAATTAATTAGATTTGTCGAAAAGAGAGTGAAGTTTGAATGCGCGTACATGAAATGATGCAAGTGACAACGTGCACCATCGATTCGGGGAATGTGTACACCCACCTTTCCATGCATGCCATAAATTCACGGATGCCTCACCTTCTTGTGAGCTCTTCTAAGCCTCCCCCCCAAAAAAACGCACGATTCCAAACCTTCCTTTCACACCTCCCTTTATAAATTAGAACCCCCATTTGATCTCCACAACTCATCTCTCTCTCTCTCTCACAGACATACACACGACTTCTCGCGTATCGCATGAAGAGTTACAGCAACAACGGGACTAGAAGCAGCCTGAATATGGATGGCGAGGCGAACAAGGCGGTGAGGGGATATGGCGAGAACAGACGGACGGGGACGTGCGGTCTGGCGCTGAGGCTCCTGGCTCTGGCTCTGACCCTCGCCGCCGCGGTGGTCCTCGCGGTCGACAAGCAGACCAAGACCGTGCCGGTCCAGGTCGGCCCCGCCTTGCCGGCCCTGAACGTCCCCGTCACCGCCAAGTGGCACTACCAGTCCGCCTTCGTGTACGTCTCTCGCCCTCTCTCTTTTCCTCTTTTGGGTGAATCGCTTATGGATATTTCGTTCTAGTGTTTCATGGATTTTATGCAAAAAGGGCTTGACTTCACTTCAGAAGATAAAAAGGATCGTATCCACTATACACGTTAGAGATATCTGACATGATGCATGTGTCAATTATAATGGAGGAAACATATGTGCGCTGTCATGTTCTATCATCAACGTGGGTTATTACTGTTTTATAATATGAATCAATAGCTTAAGATATAAGAATGAAATATCTAACTTGGTATCAAATCTCGATTTATACCTCATTTGTCGCCTAACCATCTCATTAATGCTTGGCCTTGCTTCTCATATATATAGGTGTGTGTGTGTGTGTGTGTGTGTGTGTGTGTAAGGCTAAGGCATTCTTGTCCTTGGCGTGCGTGTAAAAGTAGGTTTATAATTGCACGTTGCTATTTGGGGGCGGGGGCGAGAGGGGAGGGAATGAAATTGCCTCATATACCTGAATTGTATGCTTCTGCTGTAAGGTGCTTCTTTTCAAGAATCTCATTTTCTTAAAATGGCATTAGAGCTCATGTCCTGATTTTCAGTTTTAGGTTATCCTTCCTTTCATTCCTTTCAAGTTAATTAATCCTTCAATTTCTTTATCCTGCTAGATTTTGAGGAAACTTGTTTCATCGTCTGCAAATCATATGCACCGGCGCTGTCTTAACCATCAATTATATGGGTTCTTTCGAAAACTTATGTGATCAATGATTGAGATGGATGTAACACCACACTTCACTTCTTCTCTGATCATTACTCGGAAGAAATACATGTGTGCATGTGTTCTTTCAATAACTCAATTACGATACTTCTCTAAATATTTGGAAAAAAAAATTCTTTATTGATTGAAACTCGTGTGCATTGATCGGGTATAAGGCTTTAAATCATGGTATGTCATCTAAGATAAATTAGTACTAAAAAATATAAGTGTTTTTTGTTAGCAAGTGCCCATCGGACATTTGTTAAGTATATTGAACTTAGTTTGATTTTCAAAACTCCAATTGTGCATAGCACACGGACAATGGTACATTTGTGAAGCTGTAGAGTTTTCTCGATCAATTGCGGAGTACCCAATATCTCTAGAATAACATTAATCGAGAAAATTATATTTAAAGTTTATTTTGTATGTCTTCATAGTAAACTAATAGCATCACTCCTTGATATTTATTTAAAGCACTTTGGGCATATTGATTGTGCATTAAAAGCCCTTGCCTGTCACCCTCTCAGTCAGTTTAAAATTGATGGACACCACCTACGCCTCACTAGGTTTTTCTTTTTATCGACTTCTTTTTATCGACTTTTGTACAAAATTCTACTATCGCCTCCCAGCATTTAATACGTTGGTCGCATCGAAATGGATCGACGGTCTATATTGTTTTTCTTGTGGACGCACAAGCAAAGAATAGAAAGGTTGACCAACATAAACGAGAAATATAAATATAAATATAAGGACTTTGTTATAAAAAAAAAAAAAAAATCCGACAACACTTGTCAAGTAATTAAATAAGGAAAATTTAAAATTTTAACATGTTATGCATGATTAATACTTTTGTAATCGAATGATTCATTATTAAATATATCTAATAAGTGTCTCGTAAATATTGATTAATAAAATCCGTAAAAAAAAGAAAAGAATATAATATATCTCGGGTTGGCAGCAAATGGTCAATTATAAATATTAAACCTCATGACAAGTTGAGCTTTGACCGCTGGTCTAGCGGACTCCATAGTTCGGCTCATAATTGTGCATCAAGTTATCGAAAATTTCAAGACTAATTAAAAAAAAAAAAGAATTTAAATAGAATTGTTTTGATTTAAATAACTAAAATATTTTCGTGATCTCTCTTCTTCTTCTTCTTCTTCTTCTTTTTTTTTTCTCTCTTTTTTCAGATACTTTGTGGTGGCTAACGCTATAGCGTGCGGCTACTCCGCGCTCTCCTTGCTCCTCCTCCTCGCCAACAAGGCCGGCAAGAGCAGAACCCTGGCCTCAGTGGTGGCAATTTTGGACATCATCATGGTGGCGCTCCTCTTCTCCGGCTGCGGTGCCGCCATGGCCGTTGGGGTCATCGGCCGCCAGGGGAACTCGCATGTGCAATGGGGGAAGGTGTGCAACGTCTTTGACAAGTTCTGTGACCGCGTGGCCGTCGCCATCGGCTTGTCCTTATTTGGGTCGTTAGCTTTCGTTTTAATGGGCGGTTTGGCAGTCATGGCCTGAGGGGCCCTTTCCAAAAAAAGCATCTTCTTATTTACTGCAGTTTTCGATATTTAAGGCTGTTGTCTCTGTGCTTTTGCTTATAATTTTATTTGGGGATTGAGATGTGGAGGTGTGTCTTGGTAAATGTTGCTTATGTGATGATATTCCTCTTCTTCTTTTTTCGTTGGTAAGAATGGCCTGCGCGATATGGATGTATATGTGTTCTATCGATCAATAAAAGAGAAAAGTTGTGCGATCAGCTTTGTTATTAATTCATAGAAGCTGTGAAAAGTCCGTTAATTTTCCTGAACCCGTTCATTTGGACCTTGACTTCTCATACTATGGTGATCGTTGGGCGGACCCAAGCAGAGCTAGGTGCGAAGGTCGGGTCAATCGTATTGCTAAAAGCCCGCCCCTAATATATGTTTTTTGCATTGAAATGTTCGGATCGAGCTTTAGCCATAGTTGGGTGCCGTTGTGCTTTCTCGTCAAAGCTCCTTGGCCAAATCCATTCATTTGTCTTTTGGGTCTCTCGGGCCAAGTTGGCCCCCCACCCATTGATTATCTCTATTTACGACTGGGGCGATGAGCATGGGTCCATTTGTGGGGCCTAGTGGCCACGGTCATAACGACACTGACAAGGGCTGTTCAAGGTCGCATGATACCGGTAATAATGGATAGCTGAGGTCGTGCGACCCCAGCCATGACGAGTTCAAGGTCGCTCGACCCTAGGAGGCAAGAGATGGTGACACTTTTCTCTTAATTCTGTCTCTCCCTCTATCACAGCGCCAACTGTGCCGTGGTCGGGCAAAGGCTGGCGAGCACTTCGTGGCCCTTATTGGGGCGCCTCTCTCCCTCTCCCCCCATTTGAGGTGTTTTATTGTTAAACAATCCAGTCGGCAAGAATGACACCGTGGAAGCTGACGTGGCACTGAGGCAGCAGACCACGTAGCATTTACAATTTTTAACACAAAGACGAATTGAATAGAAAAACAAATAATTTAGGGACTGCTAAATTAACATCCAGATCCGGCAGTTTCACCATCTCCAGAAAATATGACAACAATTGGTTTGCAGTCCAGATCAAGGTCAGCGTCCAGTCTGGCAGATTTGCCGAACATGTTAGAACCGCGCCTGTAATAATTGTAGGTTGTTCTCCATCGAAGGAGAGAATAATACAGTGCCATGAATATATTTTGGCCACGTTTCCCTCACAAATTTCTCTTTTTACCCCCCTTTGCCGCATGTAAAAGGCCAGCCTGGATGGTGGAAGCCTGAAACCTTGTCCCAGACCCAACAATTAAAATACAATATTTCCCACTCTGGCATAATCTCATATGAGACTTCATGACTATAAATGTTGAAGAACTTTTTTATAAAATAAGGGTACTTGATGAAGTGTGCAAGGAATCGATTTCTTGTATTGAAAAGATAAGGGCAGTTGATTGGGGTTTCGAAGGATTTTCAACTCAGTAACTAGACATGACTTGTTCAAATTCATCTATAACTTCTTTGGTAAGGATCGTTTACTTAAGTTCATTGGATTTATGGAGTATTCCACGAGCATTTACATTCGCATCTCCTAACAATATATGCTTTTTTTTTTTTTTTGGTAAAAGGTAAGTATTATATTGACTTTTGAACCAAGAGGCTATACAAATGTACAGCCAAGGACTCCGGAACCAAAAAGCTTACACTCAGAAGACAAGGTAGTCAAAAGAGTGGAAGGGTACCGGGGGGTAAAGCTGCAGAACAGGGAAAGAAAAAACAGCAGCCAAGAAAAAGGCTAAAACAGTAGCCACAGCAGAGGAGAGAAGGGCCAAACAAGGCAGCCTGCACACGAGACAGAGAAACAAGGGAGAAACAAAAAACAACAAGGCAGCGAAACACCAAGGTGGAGCCACCGATTGCTGAGGAGAAGCTGGACGCCGCATCACACGAGAGGACAACACCGCATCAACGAAGCAGCAAGTGGGCCATCATCTTGAAAGCACCGGAGACAAACAGCAAACCAGAAACGAGCATAATAGGACCAACCAAGAAAGGAGAACCTCAAAGGGAGAAAGGGACAAGGAAAGGGGGGTCCAAGAACTTAGGTCCAAGAAAGGATAGTAGATTAATCAAAGATCGAGGGGTGGATACCCCAACTGAGCTGAAGTCTTCTATTACGGGTCGTATCCGGGACCTTGGAAAAGGTAATGGCTCTATCCTTGACAGCTTTGCGAAGATGTTCCTTTAGGGTTGGGAGGAATAAGGTTTGACCGCGGAAGATGATAACAATATATGCTTTTCAAAGTTGTTTCTCTCTAAAATTTCTTTATTTTTATTTTTGATACTATTAAATTAAGTGTCATTGGAAAACATGATCTCAATTTTTCATTATTGGGGTGTTATTGAAGCAGCCAAGTTGTTTGGCATTTTCATGGCAATTATAAAAGTTCAACTAAAGATAGGATAGTCCTTGAACCACGGATCACCAACCTAATTAATTATGCTTACCAATTTAACAAATTGTGAGTAAACAATCAATATCGCATTGTTCAAGAGTAATCACAATCTCTTATATAGTAATGTAGTAAGCAATCCATAACATCGACGTAAACCCTAATTGCTTACTAGTCTTTCAAACTTCCTAATACATTACAAAAATCTGACAAATGGCCATTGCTATGAATTACCATATCAACGAATGAAGATAAGGACTTTATATAGACATAGGTTTTGAATTTTAACATAGAAAGGGAAAAGACAAACCCTATTTGGAATGAAGCTCAAAATTGTTTGAAAAGGCAAAGATCAGATCGTCCAACTTCGGAATTCGTGACGTTTTGTCAGATATCAAACCGTATGAAAGCATGGGAGACGTTCACATCCAAATGCACATTATATATTGCCGAAAAGAATAAAATAATATTTGTCCATTCCTTCACGAACCCCCAACTATCTCCCAACTATATCTACGTGTTCAAATGCTACAATTATTAAAAATCTATTAAAAATATTTTTATTTGTTTTGGTGTGAATGCGGATAAATAAGTTTTGCATTCATGGGTCGTTGCGTTCATAATTGTCGCTTTGAGGCAAGAAAATGCTTATCTACACACAAGCAAGCACATGGGTTTCGAGGGAGAAATTATCTAATGCAAATTCAATTTTGAATTTTCGAAGCATACTAATTCAATCATATATTTTTGCGTAAAATTTTAATAGTCTTTTCGACTAATTTGCATTAGAAATTATTGACATAACAGTGTGCTACTTAGGACGGTCATCGATGACCAGACTGTCACTTCAATAATTTTTTATAAATACCGATGGAAAGGATTACATTCACGTAAATGCTTAAAAATAAATTGATAAATTAAATAATAATAATGATATTAAATTAATATCCGCATAATAAATTTAAGATTGATTTGCAGATTTTCCGATTCTCATTTAATAGAGAGCATGTAAGTCAGAATAGCATTCGTTTGCTTCACGTAATAAGTGCATCGGTGTGGAAAGGGGGCCCGCCAAAGGAAATTTCTACAAGCTGCACCTTCTCACGTAAAAGTCAAAATATCAGTGGGAGTTCTCAAATTCAAACCCTAATCTCCAGTAGTCAAAGTAACAGGACGTTAATCTCACGTTAATCTTTCGACCACGACGACAAAAAGCGGTACTAATTCGGGTACGTGTACTGGGTCGACCAAAACAACGAGGATAAAACCCAAATTTCGGCTATACGAAAACTGGTCCGGATAATTCATATACTGAGCCACGTGCGGCACGCTCTAATGGGTTGTTTAAGCGATCGGATCACATGAAATACACGATTGAAACCTGTCATAAGCTGTATTATCTAGCATCAACTTTGTGAAAATAATTAGATTTGTGGAAAAGGGAGTGAAGTTTGAATGCGCGTACATGAAATGATGCAAGTGACAACGTGCACCATCGATTCGGGGAATGTGTACACCCACCTTTCCATGCATGCCACAAATTCACAGATGCCTCACTTTCTTGTGAGCTCTTCTAAGCTTCCCCCCCCAAAAAAAACGCACGATTCCAAACCTTCCTTTCACACCTCCCTCGATAAATTAGAACCCCCATTTGTATGGGTGATCGGGTCCATGGTGGGTAGGGTCTAGACCTGGACCCTATTCCCGACCCTGTTATAACCGGTTCTCTTTTTTTGGACCCTGTTCCCTACCCAGTTTGCATTGGACCCTGTTCCCGACCCACCCTGTTTTTCCGATCCGGGAACAAGGTTAACTCTGTTTATATTGGAACCTGTTTTGCAAAATTTTTCTGAACGTGCACATTTCACATCTTGCTAGTAAACCATGAAAGTGTTTCTTCAGCATTCTAATTTGATTGCAAGAATCAAATGTAAGCTCAAAACAATCTCTGATCTAGAGATAGATAATGAATACTCCAAAATGATATGGATCCTCGCTAGTGAAGGATAGATCTATCGAAATCACGACATATCAAGTAAAACAAATGGTGCCTAATGTATCCTGACCTCTGAGGGCAAACTTAGCGAACCAGTAAACTCTGAGTCATAGAGCTTAATAATCCGTGTTCTCTGACTATCGGTCAATCTTTGCTAATCTATTTCTCCAAAGAACATCTGATTGAAAGAGTTCTTTTCAGGGTCCTATTTCAGTGGCAAGATTGAATCGGATGCTTAGAACAACTCCAATCCAAAGGACAATGAACACTACAATATGCGGATAAAATGAAGTATCCAAACAAAGAACAATCTTTGAAGTCAAATTTTCTAGGATATAAAACACCAATGTCAGGCAACATAACACTGATTTCTCTTCTGATAACCTCAATCTTAGCAAAACAATTAACGATAAATCAGGCTGACAAAGCCAACCACAACCCACTTGCCCTCCTTGACTTGATGTCAATAGCAACAGAAACAGCAGCAAGAACAAGAATAGGGTTAACCCTGTTTATATTGGAACATGTTTTGCAAAATTTTTCTGAACGTGCACATTTCACATCTTGCTAGTAAACCATGAATCTCTGTCTTAACATCTCATTCTACAGCCAAACCATGACAAGAATTACACTGCAGAAATTCATGAATGACATAAAATCTGCGGAATTAACACGTCTATCACAAAGCTAAAACAATAATCTTGTCCAGAGGATAGGAAGATAGGCTCCAATGAACTAAAACTATCCTATTTCACTGAAACAACATGGATTCTCAAGCAGGTATTCTGATTTGTCAAAGTTTGTGCTAGCTTCTTCCCGCTCCTCCTAGGTAATCACTCTTATATTTTTTTTTATAACTAGGATTGAGGCACCCACCTTAGGACCTTAGGTAGGCAAACCCCTAAAAATGTTTGTACTCAGTGGTGTGGGAATCAAACTTGTACGGCGTGCCAAATTCACACATATAAGTATGCCCTTGACCACTTAGTTGATCCTATGGGGTATATTGACTATCTTATATAACCACACCCAGTGAAATCCATCAAGTGTAATAACTATACATATCTCTCTTTGAGCATGTGTGTGTGCATTTTTGTCATTGATCAGCTGCTAGACAACATTGAAACAAACTATTGTGATTCACAATAACCTCAAATGCTCGTTCGCTCAACTCCTGACCAATTCTCAAGATTCGTCCCACCGAGAAAAAAAACACCAGACTTGCAATACAAGAACGAATCAAAAGAGCAAACATCGATGGTGTCGGCGCGGGGGTAAGTAGAACTAATTAGCCGGCAGCTCAAGACGAAGAGTAAAAATCATGCTTACCAGCGACGGCGCCGACGCGGGGGACGGGGACTTGCTGAACAGCTCGGCGGGGAGGAGGACACTGTCGACGGTGAAGATCGCGACGGGGGTGGACTTGAGCACCGTGCTGGCCACCCATGAGGAGTCGACCCCGGTGTCAAGACGAGGAGGCCCGCGAACATCTTGCACCCAGCCTTCTCGAGCAGCAAGGCCGACGGCGCCGGGGTGGCGAGGATGGCCGGCACCAAGATGGGGGCACTGATCTAGAGGAAGGTGATGATGCTTCCGCTCGGATGGATCGGCGGAGGTGAGATTGTGAGAGGCTGAGAGCGACGAGCGTGCTGCGTGAGAGACTGAGAGTAAAGATAGAAAGTTAGAAACGACTAGGGTTTTGTTTTAGGGCCCAAAAACCGGTTCTCAAACCGGTTCCCAAACCGGTCCGATTGATCCGGTTCCCGGGTGGGTATTCCCTCGGAACCGGTTCCTGGACCGGTTCAAACAGGGTCTGAACTTTGGGAACCGGTTTCAACCGGAACTGATTCCCGACCCTGTTTTCCGGGTGGGCCGAACCGGGAACCGGGTTGACCCGGTCCGGTTGCACACCCCTACCCATTTGATCTCCACTATTCATCTCTCTCTCTCTCTCTCTCTCTCTCTCTCTCTCTCTCTCTCTCTCTCTCTCTCTCTCTCAGACATACACACGACTTCTCGCGTATCGCATGAAGAGTTACAGCAACAATGGGACTAGTAGAAGCAGCCTGAATATGGATGGCGAGGCGAACAAGGCGGTGAGGGGATATGGCGAGAACAGACGCTCTCTCTCTCTCTCTCTCTCTCTCTCTCAGACATACACACGACTTCTCGCGACATACACACGACTTCGCATCGAAGAGTTACAGCAACAATGGGACTAGTAAAAGCAGCCTGAATATGGATGGCGAGGCGAACAAGGCGGTGAGGGGATATGGCGAGAACAGACGGACGGGGACGTGCGGTCTGGCGCTGAGGCTCCTGGCCTTGGCGCTGACCCTCGCCGCCGCGGTGGTCCTCGGGGTCGACAAGCAGACCAAGACCGTGCCGGTCCAGGTCGGCCCCACCTTGCCGGCCCTGAACGTCCCCGTCACCGCCAAGTGGCACTACCTGTCCGCCTTCGTGTACGTCTCTCGCCCTCTCTTTTCCTCTTTTGGGTGAATCGCTTATGGATATTTCGTTCTAGTGTTTCATGGATTTTATGTAAAAAGGGTTTGACTTTACTATAAAAGATAAAAAGTATGGTATCGACTATATGGGTTAGAGATATCTAACATCATGGATATGTGTCAATTACAACGGAGGAACACACGTGGGCTGTCATGTTCTATCATCGATGTGGTTATAACTGTTTTTAATATGAATCAATAGCTTAAGATATGAAATATCTAACTTAACATTAGAGCTCAGTTTATACCTCATTTGTCGCCTAACCATCTCATTAATGCTCGTCCTTGCTTCTCATTTATAAAAAAAATTGGCCAAGGCATTCTTGTCCTTGGTGTGCATGTAAAAGTTACGTAGATAGTTGCACGTTGCTATTGTTTTTTTTTTTTTTCTTTTTTTGGACCCGGGAAGGGGGCGTGAAATTGTATGTTTCTGCTGCAGGGTACTTTTCAAGAATCACATTTACTTATAATAGTATTAGAGCTCATGTCCTGAGTTTCACTTTTTTGTTATCCTCCCTCTCATTCTTTTAATCATTTTTTTCCAAATATAAGGAAGTTACTAATAAAAGCTATAAGGAAGCTCACCTTTCAAGTTACTTAATCCTTTGATTTCTCTATCCTGCTGGATTTTGAGAAAACTCATTTCGTCATCTGCAAATCATATGCCCCGGCGCCGTCTTAACCTTCAATTATATAGATTCTTTCAAAGACCCACGTGATCAAGGATTAAGATGGACATAACACCACACTTAGATATATATGTGCATGCGTTCATTCAGTACCTCAATTACGATACTGCTCTAAAAATTTGGAAAAAAAAAGAAGTTGCTTTGGCAGTTGAAACTTGTGCATCGACCGGGTATAAGTCTTTAAATTATAGCATGTCATCTAACATACATTAATACTAAAAAAAAAAAAAAATACATGGACTTTGTTAACAAGTGCTCCTAGGACATTTGTTAACTATACTTGTTTTGATTTTCAAAACACCAATTGTGCATAACATGAGGACAATTGGTACATTTGAGAAGCTATGGAGTTTTCTGGATCGATTGCTGAATGCCCAATATCTCTAGAATAACAATAGTCGAGAAAATTATATATAAAGTTTATTTTGTATGCATTCATAGTGAAATAATAGCATCACTCCTTAATATTTATTCCTAGTACTCTGGGCATATCGATTGTGCATTAAAAGCCCTTGCCTCTCACCCACTCGGGCTGTTTAAAATTGACGAAGAAGCCACCTACCCCTCATTTAATTCTCTAGATTTTCTTTTTATCGACTTTTGTAGAAAATTCTACTATCACCTCCTAGCATTTAACACTTTGGTCGCATCGAAATTATGGCATGTCATCTAGCACACATTAGTACCGAAGAAAATACATGGACTTTGTTAACGAGTCCTCCTAGGACATCAGTTAAGTATATTTAACTTGTTTCAAATTTCAAAACACCGATTGACAATCGGTCATTTAGGAAGCTGCGGAGTTTTCTCGATCAATTGATGAATACCCAATATATCTAGAATAACATTACACGAGAAAATTAATATAATATTTATTTGTATGTCTTCATAGTGAACTAATAGCAATCCATTCGTGGGCAGCGCAGTTGGTTGAGATCTCTCCTCCAGTAAAGGAGGTCGAGGGTTCGAAATCTTGCGTTGTTAGAGATCAAAGTGGAGAGCCACAGCAGTAGGCTGCTGGGCCAGTTTCCCCCAAGGTATAGTCGTTGTTGGGCCTTTACTGCGGAGGCCCGTAAGACTCCAAATCAACATAAGCCGACAAGGGCAGGCTCCGGTAATCCTCGATTCAGTAAAGGAGGTTGAGGGTTCGAAATCCTGCGTTGTTAGAGATCAAAGTGGAGAGCCACAGCGGTAGGCTGTTGGGCCAGTTTCTCCCGAGGTATAGTTGCTGTTGGGCCTTTACTGCGAAGGCCCGTAAGACTCCAAATCGACATAAGCCGACAAGGGCAGGCTCCGGTAATCCTTGATCACCAAAAAAAAAAAAAAAAAAAAAAAAAACCTAATAGCATCACTCCTTAATATTTATTGCCAGTACTTTGGGCATATCGATTGTGCATTAAAGGCCCTTGCCTCTTACCCGCTAGGGCAGTATAAAATTGACGAAGACACCACCTACGCCTCATTTAATTCTCTAGTTTTTCTTTTTATCGACTTTTGTACAAAATTCTACTATCACCTCCTAGCTGTCCCCCTCGGTCTCGGTAAGGTTGGACGTTTTCCTCCTTTTTCCCGAAATACCGACAGCTCCCATCCCATCAGTCACCTTTCGAAGCTCTTTTCCAAAGGAAAATTTGAAGTTTGACGTGTTATGCGCGATTAATAATTTGATAATTGAATTATTCAATTATTAAATATATCTAATAAGTGTCCCGTAAATACTGATTAATAAAATCTGTAAAGAACAAAAAAAGAATATATCTTGGGTTGGCAGTAAATGGTCAATTATAGATATTAAACCCGAGTCAAAAATTTCACGGCTAATTAAATAAAAGGAGTTTAAACAGAATTGTATCGATTTGAGTAACTAAGATATTTTCGTGACCTCTTTTCTCTCTCTCTCTTTTCAGGTACCTTGTGGTGGCTAACGCTATAGCGTGCGGCTACTCCGCGCTCTCCTTGCTCCTCCTCCTCGCCAACAAGGCCGGCAAGAGCAGAGCCCTGGCCTCAGCGGTGGCAATTTCAGACATCATCATGGTGGCGCTCCTCTTCTCCGGCTGCGGTGCCGCCACGGCCGTCAGGGTCATCGGCCGCAAGGGGAACTCGCATGTGCAATGGGGGAAGGTGTGCAACGTCTTTGACAAGTTCTGTGACCGCGCGGCCGTCGCCATCGGTTTGTCCTTGTTCGGGTCGTTAGCTTTCGTTGTAATGGGCGGTCTGGCAGTCTTGGGCTGAGGGGCCCTTTCCAAAAAGCATCCTCTTATATATTGCATGTTTCGATATTTAAGGCTGTTGTCTCTGTGTTTTTGCCTATAATTTTGTTTGGGTATTGGGATGTGGAGGTGTGTGTTGGTAAATGTTGCTTATGGGACGACATTCCTTATCTTTTTTTTTTCTTTGGTAAGAAATTGCCTGCTCGGTATGGATGTATATTGTGGACCTAAGCATGTCCTTAGAAGGCTTAAGGAGGAAATAGGTGAGAGGATCACCCTAGGGTGGGAGACCCTATGCTATCCCCATATTCCCTCTCTGTCGGGAAGACAAAAATAGACAGGGAAATTATGGGACTTTACGGTGATGAAAGTAGATATCACGTCAGAACTTCGGTTCTCGCTACCGTCGGATAAGCAGGTATAGTAGCCTCCCGCATCTGGGTGAGTGAAGATGGGTGAAATACCCACAGCTTTATTAGCACGCCTAACGGCATGGTTCCACAACCAACCGGCTAATAAGGTTTCCCCGGTTGTGGAACCTGCTCGGTATGGATGTATATCTTTTCTATCGATCGATAAAAGAGAAAAGTTGTATGATCAGCTTTGTTATTAATTCACAGAAGCTGTGAATTGTCCGTTAATTTTCCTGAATCCGTTCATTTGGGCCTTGACTTCTCATACCATGGCGATCGTTGGACGGACACGAGCTGAGCTAGGTGCGAAGGTCGGCTCAATCGTATTGCTAAAAGCCCGCCCCTAATATAGTTTTTACATTGAAATGTTCGGATCGAGCTTTAGCCAAAGTTCGGCGCCGCTGTGCTTTCTTATTTCATTTGTCTTCTGGGCCTATCGGGTTAAGTCGGCCGTCCGCCCATTGATTATCTCTATTTGTGACTGATGCAATAAGCATGGACCCTTTTCGGCCTCGACTCCAAACTAAATTTAGGGCTGATAAAAAGTTCGTTGTGTTGCGGGCCTCAGTCTTGACCACCTACAAAATCATTGTCCCGTTTTATGGTTAAATCAATCGTGCAAGACATATAAATAAGGAAAGGTTTGTAAGAATCACACTTCTGCACATCAATTCCATGCTCTCCATTTGAAATTTATGGAGATCTCACGGTGCATAAGTACATGATTTACTCGAAGAGACTTTATAGATAGGTTCGACAGGATACAAGAAAGTGACATAAATGGTTAATATGAAAAAAAAAATGATGAAAATGCAAAATGTCAAAAATAAAAAGAAGAACAAGAACAAGAAAATTAGAATGTGTGAGAGAGAAGCCACACAAGGTCCAATAGCCCAAGAATATCCTTCACTTTACTTTGAAATAGTAAGTTTTCTCCACGAAACAAAAACCAATAAAATACCTATAATAATTTAAATTTTATGATTCACGATCACCAATTGAGTGACCATGATCAAGAGCTCAAATTAAGCAATAATGGTCTCAAGCTTGCATGACGGCACCGTCACATTTGATAAGTAACAGTGCAACGTGAGCCATCGATTTTATCTTGTCTTCCATGGATAACCGGAGTAGAAAATCATGGTTTTGTATTTGTGTAATATTTAAAGAAACAACTCTAATGACATTATTAAAGAAAGGAAATCCAAGAGGTAATTGTTTGCAAATTTTAGATAGTGGAATATTGTTCCAAAATAAAATAAATTATATTTAAGAATTCATTAATGAAGAATACTAAATATCCAATTAGCACGTAATATAGATACCTTAGACTTCCATTTATATATATATATATATTTGAAGTTTTTTAAAGTTCTTTTAAAAAATATTACCAATGGACTTGATTTTCCGTTGGCATCACTTCATTACCTTGATACGGTTGTCATGAAATATTAAGACAGGTGCCACATTAAAACAACATAAATGAAAAAAATAATAATTAAGAAATGCAGAGAGGGGTTTCATCGCAGCCACCAATGCGTGGGCTCAAGCGCTAGCTTTAGGCAACCATAAATGTCAACTCAAGATTGTAGACTCCACAACCACTCGAGCTCATAGCCATAGCTACTTAATTTGAGCTCATAAGTGCCATGGGCTCGAGTTGCGAAGCTCATAGCAGTCGTGTCCTATAGATCTTTTTGAGCCATGAAGCTTGAGACCATGATTGCTCAATTTGAGCTTTTGTTCATGGTCACTCAATTGGTAATAGTGAAAATAGTTATGAATCATAAAATTTATATTATTATAAGTATTTTATTGGTTTTCTCCATTTTTAGTATCTTCTTTATTTTATTTTTATCATATAAGGAATCTTCCTATCGTCCCATTAAGGAATATTTTCCTCCCAAATTTTCGAAAGAAACCAGCTAAGCAATTTACCCGGTTCCCCTGGAAAAATGAAAGGCCGGCAAGGCACGGTCTCTTTTTAAGAGGGACGGTGCCGTTGGCCTAAAATTCTCTTATTTCATTTAGGGATACATGTACTATAAGTCCTAAAATTTATCGAGACAATACAATTGAGTCATAAAACTTTCAAAAAGTACAACTGAATTGTAAAACTTGTCAAATTAGTACAATTAAGTCCTTCCGTTAATATCATAAATTTGTTTAATGAAAAATGCACACGTGACATTTTTAAATTAATTTAATTGTCCTACGTGGCATTTTTTATTACAATTTTCTTTAAATTTTATTCAAACAACTATAATTTTTTTTTAAAAAGCTAAAATAATTTTAAAAAACAAAATTGTAAACAAAAAAAAAGGGCAAGGTCATGGCTAGGCACACCACTATCGCCCATCATCGGAGGGGGTCAACAACCTCGTTGGCCCTAGACGATGGTGGGGGGGGTTGGCCCTTGCCAACCTAGGTCAAGCCATCAATAGCCTAGGTGAGGCCCGGTCAAGGCTCGCCTAGATCTAGGCAATGCCAGCCCTCGCCTATGGTCGATGAGCCTCTCCAGCCCTAGGCGAGGGCTACCCCCGCTCCACCGCCTAGGCTCGGCAAGGTCACTAGCCTCTCCAACTATGGTAGTGGTGGTGACACTAGCCACGATCCCTACCCCTTTTTTTTCTTTATTTCTATTTTTTAATTATTTTATCTTTTTTTTTTTACTATTATTTAAATAAGATTTAAAGCAACAAGTAACAAGTAGTAAAAGATGCCACATAGGAAAAATAAATTAATTTTAAAATATCACGTTAGCATTTTTCTTTAAGCAAAGTGACTGTGTTTACGTAATGACTCAATTGAATCAATTTGACAAGTTTTATGACTCGATTACACTTTCACAATAAGTTTTTGGATTTGTAGTGCACATATCCCTTCATCTAATAATATAGATGGTGTTTGTAAAAGTAGAACATTGAGGGGCAAACAAAAATCGATGGAAAACCTAAAAGGCAAATTGTGATGGTTAATTTCTCATTAGGGTCACAAGACAATTTTGTAGATAAAAGATTTAGAGCACGAATGATAACTATTCTATTCTAGAAATCAATTTCTTACTAGAAATTGATTTTTATATTTTTATTTACAAGATGAATTTCTAAGCAAAAATATGCGTTTGATAATAATACAAAATTCCTATCCTTAGAATAATAATTTATTTGATAATGACGCAAAATTTCTCTCTCTCGAGTGCTGGTGGGAAATGGCTAACAGGTCGGAGGTGAACGGCTAGTGATTGATAGCAGCCGACGACCGATGGCCAACGTTAATTCGAATTTCAATTACCCAACGTGAAAATTCATTTAAATTTGTTTATTTGTCATGATCTTAGATATAAATTGATCTTCCAAAAAGTATTCCTTCAATGAGCACACGTTGAAATTCTTTCTCTTTTTGCTTATAAGCAAACTATAGACTATTATATATATAAATTGCCATCTCCATTGATCACAAGTATTAGTACTAGGTGCATCAATTTCAGGTGAGGTCAATATATCATGATCTTTCAAATTGTGTGAATCTCACGTGAATCTACTAAAGTTAAAGGATTGTAATACGCTAAACTCATATGATTAGACTAAACCCATGAATCGCACAATAAACACGTTAGCTAATAACCCAATAAAATCCTCCACTGTACAAAAAAAAAAAATCCTCCACTTTACATATTGATTTAGAGGATCCTCTCAATTTATAAGGAAAAATTAAGGGGCTTAATTAATCCCTTGGGATTTTATGACATGATCAATGAAAAGATCTAAGGCCTATTATGATTGGCATTTTAATTACCCGTTCAATTAATTAATTTTTTTGCCAAAACACTTAGATTTCCGCTTTAATATGGAGTTGGGTTGGTTCCAACCGACCATGGTCATAATTTTTTGTTGGGTTTTATTTTAACCCAACTTTAACTAACATTTCAAGCACACTTGGCATGTCTCCTCCTGCCTTTCCAATATACTCTTGTAAAATTTCGTTGCTCTTGTAGGAAATAGAGTGCACAGACTCAGCATGTTTCAATCTCAAGAAGACATCAATGCTACCATGATAAGGGGAGCTCGCTAAATTATGATCGTCAGTTCGTACAGGTCTCAAGTGAAGCCTACAGAAGATCAAAAGTCGGGAATGTATTGAACTCGCATGAACCCGACAGCGTTCGAGAAATTTGTTAGAAGATATGCGATATTTCTTTAGGAGATTTGGATTTGATTTAATTATGTACAGATTAGATACAGATCTAGATTGATACATAGAATTCTTTATTTCCATTAATTGTACAAACCTAGTCCTATATCTTTAGGATCTGTACAGTTTACAAACACATCGAGGAAATACAGAAAAATACAATTCCTCTCTCCATTGCCTTCGGTTTCTTTCAAAATTCTTTACGGATCATATGATAAGCATGTAAACCCAAAAGGTAGAAAAGCATTCATCTTCTTATCGTCTCAACTCTTCTGTTTTAGCACGCTTTTCCAAAGCATCTTGATCCTGATTTTGTGTAACATGGAGAAAATCGAAGGCACATGCCACTCAGAGAGAGAGAGAGAATGTTTTGAGACAAGGCATCGTCTTGTCTCTCCGTACGCTGCACTTTTCCAACCGCCTGAGAAGGCATTCCCCTCGCAGAGTAGCATAAAAAGGGCATGCCCTCCACTCTCCTCCGCAGCGAACTCCAGAGACAGACATTGTTAGTTAGACAAGGGACTGGTGCGGAGCTTTTAGGGGAGTTTGTCATGGAAGGTGGCGGGGAGACCGCCAATGTCGCGGAGGGATCCGGCCTGAGGAAGCGCGGGAGGGCGGAGCGCGATGGTCGAGGGAGACACGACGGCCCGAAGAGAGACAAGTGCAGGAGGGACAATATTGCCGAGCTGTACTTGAAGCTCCGTCCTATGGTCCCCGGCGTGTGCCCCAAGGTTCCGTCGCGTTCCCATTCTCTCTTACATTAGACACAGGCTCGTTTATACCAACAAACAGAGCCAGTGATGCTCTGTTTTGATACCAACGAACAGGGTCAATCGTTTAGCTTGTTCAGTTGAGTAAAAATGGCGGTCTTTCTACATTGGCAAGAATCGACATGAATCACATTGGCAGCCTAATAGCCATATCGACCATTGGTGCACAGCAAATTGGTTTTCTCCGTGGAAAATCTCCACTGGACATTTGTTTTTTAATAATTCACTAAGTCAATGACATTGCCGAGCAAAATACTGAAGAAAGGTGTAATTTTTCTGGGCCAACTTCAGATTTCTCAATCCTGTCTGTTTCTTTTCTTGTTTCTGCAGGCTCCAAGGGCAGAACTTTTGCGGGAAGCTTTTCTTTACATCAAGTTCCTCGAAGAGGAGAGGGTAAGGTTGGAGAAGCTGAAGATGTCGTCGGCCCAAGTAATGGCCAACAGCTCATCAATTAGGGTCGCTTTGTCCGACAGCAACCTTGCTGTCTTTGCAATCACATCATCTGTACGACGAAATTTGGTGACCGACATCATTAGTGTCTTCGGCCAACATCGAGCAGAAATTCTTGCTGCTAATGTCATGGCTCAGGAAGGGTGGATGAGTATGACAGTGACGGCTTCCGTGAATGATGTGGCAGATGGTGGTATCGAGAAGATTAAGCAAGACATTCTCATGGTGTGAACTATGTAAGGGTCTTGATTTCGTACACTTAGATTAGCATCTCATGTTTTTTCGCATCTATATAGGGAAATAGGAAGGAAGGAAATGTGTGTGATTCTCAGTAAAAGCATTATTATCATAGTAAAGAAGTACTAACTCCTACTCAACTCAAGTATATGAAATTCCATCTTGTACAATTCAAGTAAATGTTCATCCAGTTGCGTTTGAAAGGGTCTCGTTTTAATTTCAAGTATAAAAAATTTAACCAGCTTAAGAAGAAAAGAATCCCTGAACAAGTATCATATAAGTAGCACCTCTATTCAATCTTGAACACCAATAAAGCTTTGATTTACACCGGGCCAGAGATAGATTCGCAGGAAATACGGCAGCAAAATGCTAGATAGGGCGGAAAATGGATAAATTCCACCATCAAACAAGCGGTTCCATGCACAAATGAGACTACAGGCCACAGTACATCGGTATTGAAGAAAAACGACGAAAAAAAGGGTATATCATTAGTCTCAGAATGTTGTTGTCACAACAGGAATAATTTAATCCCCAATCCCAGTGTTGGTATATTTGAATTGCTTACAGAACCCCAGAGACTCCTTGCCTGGGCTTCAACTCCATGAATTTGGAGGAAGAATGTATAGTTCAAGAAGATCCAATGAAGAAGAGTACAATGGTACACAAACATTGTAGAGTAATCAAATTGATAAATAGGGACCCAGTACGAACCAAAGCATCCTTGCCATTTCACACAAAGCGTGGAAGCTTCAGTGATACCTCCCTGGCTGGTACAATTCCTTGGTTTAGAACCTAGTCATTGAGGAAGAACTGGAGGGCCAATTGCTCGTGTGTTATAGGATTCGCAGTGGCTACATTTCTGCCCGATAATGTGGAAGTAAACTTCAGTAGTGTCGTTACAATCATTGCATAGGATCCACACCTACAAAATCCATTTGCCATTTTAGAATCACTTCCAGAGAAAATAAGCTTAGCGTAGCGGAGCATGTGATAAAGGCATTTTATATGGGTAACAACGGACAGACATTGGAGACACTTTATTCACATTTCAAAAGCGACTGTATCATTGTTCTCAAACGAAGCAGACAAACCAAAGATGTGATCTGCAGATAGCAAGCGAGATCACAAATAATCATAATGATTTAAGACAGACCAAAATATAGGCTGATTTAGGAGACACCTATGAGTTTGGAATAATCAGAGCAAGGACAAAACAACGTAGACTCAAGATTGAAATACAGCATTTCGCCCAGAAAAACTATGTGAAGTGAGGAAAAGATGGTCAGAGAGGATGAGAGAGCTCTCACCTTCTTGTTGCGGTAGTCTTCAGGCATCAGAGTTGCTTCTATCTGCTCAGAATGTCAAAATTAAGTGATTCATAAGGATTGAATCGAGATTTTTATAAAAGATAATTGCTCCTATTTGCCCCCATCATGTATAGCCTCACATACTAATTTAGGTGAATAAAATTAAGTTCTTTATTTGTGACCTACCTCCTCATCCATTCTCTTCCAGGTCCTGGACATATCAATCACAGATCTGGAACATATTGGACAGCAGTATCTGGTGAAGATAATGATTTCAAGTCAGAAAACCAATGTAAAATAGTCAAGAAAAAGTTTTTTACGCAAATTAGCAAAAAAGGGTTGAAATGGCTCACTTGTCACGCTTTAACATCTCGCTATAACATTCACAATGCATTGTGTGCCCACATTTCATGACAGTTGTATCTTTCAGAGAATCAAAAAGGTACTGCACAAGAACAATGTAGAAGGATAGACAAAATATCTCAAAGTCTGTCCTTTTAAATATTTCTGAAGGCAACTAAACTACAATGCAAACCTCATAACATATGGGGCAGTGATGACGCATGGAGTCCTCCACACACGAATGGTTATCTTTTAGGCCAATGGAATAGCAAGAGCCTGTAAGAAAAATACTCATAACCATGTAATTTCAGATTGAAATGGTGTTCAAGGTGTACATAATTTGAAAAAAGAAAAGAAAAGAATATGCCAATACTTTCTAGTACATGAAGCAGATTAAGTGGTTTAGATGTATAAATCTATCATTCCCTTTTCCATGTTGAAGCTTTAGTGTCTTTTCAATTTAGTGACGTTTCACTATGCTCACTGCTAAGTAGGCACAAACAGGAGAAGGCACAGTTAGCTCCTTTAAATCATATAATGTTTCAAAACTTTTTGGTGATGAATGATATCGAGGAATTGGAGAATTCATCTGCGAAAACACTTTCTTTTACTGAGGCAATTTATCCTGAATCTTCTCAGGGTTCTCAAATCTATTTCCTTCCTTAAGGAGACAAAGTTTGCTAATATGTTAAGTACCATCATCTTGACATCTCAATCAAGGCAAGAAGCCAGATCCATAAAATTCCTAAAATATACCTTGCTGGGAACTAAAGATTCTGAAAATAGCACCGTCCATCAAGAGTGTACCTACTATGTATTGCAGATTTTAGAACAAAACGGATCTCAGAAGAATCAGTTCTTGGTCACGGTACCAAGGTAATGAACATCACAAGCTACAACCATGTCTTTTCAAGTAAAGAGTAATGACAATTCCAGTCTATAGCAACTATTCCCCAGAAATTGAATATAAATCCAATGTAAGATTTTTTTAATTAGCTACAGGAAAAAGAAGCTTCTTCAATATCCATACCTATATACAACATACAGATAAATATGGTCTTAGAACTGAAAAGGCATCAAAATACCATGATCGCAAATAAATATCAATATCTGTCAAGTACGTACCACACTTTTTGCAATGGAAGAAGTTCTCGCGTCCACCAACTCTGTTACAGGTAACATGATACAAGTCAGATGATGATCAACAAGCTCAGCTTTAACATAACGCTAAGGAACTCGTAAGAAGAATTGGCTAGAACTTACTCACCTGCATATGCCACAATCATCACAATGAAACTGCCCCTTCTCAGTCTGCAAATATAATGCCACTCTTAATCACAACTCTCACATCACACGAAGTAAAATTGGTATTGAGGCCACATATCCACTTAAACCGTGACAGATAAACCAAATCAAGGTCCCCAAAAAGAAAAAGGCCAAAGTAGTGTCTCTAGAATCCAAGCTACATCCTTAAAAAGCAGAGATCTTTGTAAACATCACTTGAGAAAAGTTAATTACATCATCGTCATAGAATTTGCAAATTTTGCAGAAGTACTCCCCCATTCTGACTCCACAGTTTGTACAAACTTGATCCACCTGAAAGATATGCAAATTACATAAGTTTCAAATCCCCAACAAGAAAATTCAATTAAAAAGAGTTCTCTATTCACTACAAATCTAGCATTTCATACCGGCTGCTCCGTGTCACAAACCGAGCAAACCACCTGACAACATCAAGAAATCCACATAAATAATCAAACACCAAAGTTAGCAAAACAGAGAGGAGAGGCCAAAAATCGTACTTGTTTGACGTCTTGGCGAACGAGCTCGTGCCGATCAAAGGGGTTTCTCAGCATGCTCTGCATCAGTCAAAAGTTACCCAACAAGAACAAAATCAAATACCCACATGCAGAAAATCAAAAAGAAAGCAAAGAAAGACCTAACAAGATTCATTTTTTCATGTCATCTTTTCTTCTTTCTTTTTTTCCTACCGCGGCCTCGTTGTGACAATGGCGGCAGGGGAAGATCTCGTTGCAACAGGGAGCTCGAATCTTGCACCTCCTCCTATAATGCTGGCATCTGATGAATGAAATGAAACGAACAAATCAATAAAACAGAAGAGAGGACCCAACAACGAGCTCATGGCAAAAACAAATAGTGAGAACTAGACACACCCACCCATAGCCCATCTTCCCATAATCAAGACGTTCGTTAGCTGAGCCTTCCATGATTTCTGAGGATGAAGATGGAGGAGAAGCTGAAACCAGAAGGCAAAGGAAGGCTCAGAGGAGAGAGAGAGAGAGAGAGAGAGAGGGAGGGAGGGAGACACAAAGACTTTACCTATTTGGGAAAATGGGCCTTGCTTGTTTTGTCTTCAAATCTACACCAAAGGCTGGGCAAAGTACAAAAGCCATTCGTTTACAATTTATATATATCATGTGGACGATCTTCTTTTACAATTCGCCTTTGATAATAAACAATATGCATGCCTACTCCTTCCCTCATAGATTCCATTGGTTTTTTTTTTTTTTCATCAATGTTGGGGGTCCAATTATTACAGGCATGATAATATAGTTTAAAGATAGAAAAGAAAGCATCTCTTTCTTGCACGACCGAAGAATTTAGATGTCGATAAAACTGATAATAAAGAGGAATTCGTGAATGAGCTCCCTGACCTTACTTGTTAAATTAACTATATGTATAGTTTTTACTAAATATTATCTTTCGACGTTCTAAATTCACATCCACTAGAAAATAAAAAAAAAAAAAAAAGGTTAATCATCTTTCTAATGTTTGGTAAAGGAGGAAGGATTTTCCTAAACGAATTGAGTATTTAAACTTGAAATTTCCCTTACATAGGCATGCTCTCTCCCCTTTGTTAATCAACAAGCATGACTTCTTTTTTTTAAGGCGTAGATTTTTTTCTTGGATTCTTACGGCTTCAAAACAAGGTAAGTCTTCAATTCCCTTTCCATTTTTTTTTTTCAGAAAGTGATACGCAAATCACGAGTTTCATTTTCAATTCTCTTTGCAACAATTTGATTAAAGTGAATATATTCTCTAAGACTCTCATTTTTTTTGCAAAAATTAAACGATTTAAAAAGAAATTCTCAAAAATGATCGCATATATAACTTGAAATAATTAATTAACAAACGTATTTCATTATCAACAATAGTTAATATTTTAAAAATATTTATCAAATCCTTTTTTTTCTTTTCCGTGAAAGAGAGGCACTAGGGGTTGCAATCAACCCCAAAAACTTGTACTTCGTTCAATTGATGCTATTGCATTGATGAATTCCTAGTGAAATAGCATGAGCCCAACTTAGAGAGAGAGAGAGGGGGGATAAGGTGTGGGCGGGGATGACTTAAATGGAAAGCGACCGCGACAGGCAGCCGCAACCTGGGCCAATCACGTTGCCAGCATCGGATTGGGGAAGAAGCATCGGACGCCCAGAAAAGCTGCGTCGTCTTTGTTTTGGGGGCTGCTGCCGTCAGTCTTTATACTGATTAATTAACCCATCCTCCCACCCCACTTGCGATGCTATCATTTTCAACTTTTCGCCTCGTCACTTATATTGATTAATCAAGCCTATGATCAGACATTACTATATAAATCACCTCGTTTTTATTTGTTATTCTTTAAGTAGCTAAAGAATCGGTTAAATCTTAACCAATAAAAATCGCCCATTTAAAGAAGATTTTACACAAACATTTTGTGATCGCTTTTGTCAAAGATGTCTTTCGAAGATTTCGTATATTTTTTCCTCAATTGGTTCTAAGTGATTGTATTTGACATTCAACTATTTAAAGAAGATTTTACACAAACATTTTGTGATCGCTTTTGTCAAAGATGTCTTTTTGAAGATTTCGTATATTTTTTCCTCAATTGGTTCTAAGTTGTTGTATTTGACATTCTACTATTTAGATAATCATTCCATAAAACTTATAAAATAAGCACATTACTCTTCATTTGAGAACGTGCAAAAACTATCAGAATTCTTAGCTGTTTATATCAATGTGAAGAATTTTGCTTTCTTAACGTTTGATTAGCAATAGAATTTGGAAGACATCTTTCTGATTAGTTATTTAGTAAGTGTGCTCTACAATAACATTTTTTTTTTTTATTTGCTCCCTTTGGTTTCAATCACCTGTCCTCGAAGTCCGAGAATGGTCGATGGTCAAAGAATGTCATGAGGTTTGGAACTTGTTGAAGAGTCAGTGAACTTTAACTCTTTTTAACTTCTCCACGAGAAAAGGGGGTTGGACCAAAGTTCAAGAGGAAGCATGTTTCCATCATCATAGTACTAGTGGAAAAATGCGACTCTCTTGTCTGTATTTTGTGTAGTAGAACTAGGTCCATCCTCCCTCCATTTCCAGATGGTTCTTTTGAATTGTGGCCAGATTCATGGATCATCATGATCACATGTTCCCATCCGGCTGACAAGGCATGTGGAAAAATTTCCAATTTTTTTATGCTCATTGCATTGATATAGTGGACAGATCATTGAAGGGAGGGACCGAATTAATGGAAGAATGCAGTGAAAAGTGTGTGATCGAACATCAAGATTGAAGGCAATTAGAATTAACAAAAGAAATTAGATAATTAGGAAAAAAAAAAAGAGTGGGAAATGAATTACTTGAAAGAGAATGGAGATTCCAAACTTTAGATATTGGGTGATAAATATTAAATATTAACTATTTCGTATAAAAGTTATTCTTTACTTTAACCTCTCCCAAGGTTTCATGGTTGCCTACTAGAGAAGCAAAGGGCATGGAGATTCAAATTTTTCAAGCTTGAGAATGGTTGATGGTAAAAAAATGTCATTAGTAATAGTTCGAGAGTGAGTTGAGAGTTGGAGTATGATACAAAAAAAAAAAAGAAAAAGAAGAGGATATTGAGATTTAGTTAGTCCTTTTTGTAGCAATTGGAGGGGTATTAATCTGAAGAAATCGGAAGGCTTTCCTCTGACCTATTGACATTGATGAGAGACATTACAAATGTTAGAAAGACAGGCTTGGCTTAGGGCAAAATCAAAGAAGCAACTAATGTGTATGTTGTAACTTCTCAAATTCATAAACGAGGTAGATGTTTTTTGATGTTGCATGCTTCTTCGCTGAAAAGAAGAGAGGATTTTCAAACTACTTATGAGGTGACTCTAATTATTATCCTTCTATTGGAATAGAGTGTCTACAAGATATGTTTGTTTGGTTGAAATTGCATTGTTAGTTTAGGCATATTCGGTTTGTGGAATCGCAATGATGCGTTGTCTGTGTTGTAAGAAGAGAGCGGCTGAATTTTCTTGATAGACTATGTCAACATTACTTTATTAATTGCTCAATTTGTTCCATAGAGAGGGCAAATTACCATCACTGTTTCATGTTAGAGTAGAAATTAGTGATTTTCAGCTTCATGAAAAGAACAACAGCTCATGGCATTAGGCTTATGTGTAACATTGCAAATTAATGTTTTACAAATCGACAATTTCGGGTTTTTATCAAATTTGAGGTTCCAAAAATTAGACTAAGCTCATGCCAATAGATCTATATGAAAAATAATGATAATAGTTTAGGAATTTAATCAATTAAAAATATTTGAGAATCCTAGTTTATAACTTAAACTAAGCTCATGTCAATAGCCACTGCCTGCCTATCCTACATGCCACACTTTTACATCTGACGATTTTCGGTGAAAATTTGCTTAAAGAACGACATTGAAATTTCCAGCAAAGTCTTAAAACTAAATTGAAAAGATTGAAAGATTAAAATCCAAATTAACATTCGTACAATAAGTTAAGTATTTGATGGACAATTTCCCTAGTAGAGAAGTTTTGCAAATTTGACTTTAAAAGAGAGTTCTTAGACCAATGGCGATGAAGAAAAATGGAAAAGATGGAATTATAAACTAGCAGATTCTTCGTAACCTCCTTGCATAATCTAAGAACCAACAGTTAAGCTAGTGTTGCGACCTATGGTGAAATAGCTAGGGGTGGTTAAAGATTACTAAGTCTAAATTTAGTTTGAGCTCTTCCAAGTTCAAACCTATCCGCAACTTAAATATAAATTCTTAATATGCGAATGAGTTTCAATTAAAAGTTGCCATTAATCTATTTTTTTTGTATGTCGATTAAAAACTCAAATAAAGTATTGGGAGAATTACTTTAATCCCATAAACTATGGATTATGGATTTGAGAACTTGATTACACTTCATTACTATAACACCATTTCAGTACATTTTTTCTTTTATTTTCATAAATATTTTGTCAAGCAATTTCAATTGATTTTAACCTATTTATTAAATGTGAGATAATTATGCAGGTGCACAACCATTAATAAATCACCCAATAATCAAAATGATAAATAAATTGTAAGGGATAAGGAAGGAATTTACTTACCTCATAGCAACGTAAGCGTCTGCAATGTATGTTATTAATCTAAGATGCAATGCGACATAATTTATTTAAATATCCTATTTCTAATGACAACCAAATATACGAATTCTAACGTGGCACGCAATTTCCTAACTACATGAACCTAAACATGCAATCTGTGAAAAGACATGCAATTTAATTAAATGATGATGATGACACGACATGGCTTGATGACGTGGCAATGACATAGCATTGAATGATGACACGGTAGCAATGACATGGCAATGAAGTGGCACATATGATGTCATGGGCTCTATTAACGTTAAAGAAATAATGGAATCTATTAACATTCAACTCAAGCTAACGGACTTAACCCATTTAATTAAACTTAGTTCAAAACTCATACCCATTCACCTGTGTGATTTTCGGCTAGTGCGTATCCCCATGGGCTTGGTCGAATTCTGCTACTTCATGGGTTCATTCTATTCAATTAAGTTCAAAAACATCTACCGCTGTTCTGATAAAATGCAATTAACTAAAACATACTCCTAATAATAATATGCTATTTAATTATTAGTTTTTATAGAGGTCGGGGTTGATCTCTAAATTTCTATGCAATGAATTACTAAATGAGACATCAAAATTTACGTATTAATAGCTAGTCCAAAGAAAAATCAATCATTAGCCACAGACAAAGAAAGCAAAGATGAAAGAGTTCTACCTTTACCTCCAATCCTCCTCCATTAACTAATTTTTTTAAGTAATAAAAATAATCATATTTAGAAAATTATTTTTTAAATTATTTATTTTTTATGAAACAAACACACCTTAATTTGGTTAGAAAAAGGCAAATGGAAAATTCAACAACTACGGATGACATAAGATAATTTGTTTAGTGCATCTACTGCACTCGTGTATTGACCCGATTCCATTGGCCCAAAACAGCTCCAAATTGTTGACCAATCAACTTGGGGTTAGACCGGTCCAAACGTAAATGCGTTCATATATGGAATTCAGGATTCACAATGTTACAGATAATTAGAATATTTCTCTAAGATATTTTATTCTATTAGAGATAATTATTATATTTATATTAATTACCCATATCTTTTATGATTGTTCATATATCTCCATCATTTTCTGTCTAATTGTGTAGATCTTGATCGATATGTTATTTTAGATAGTTATTGAATGAAGATTATAAATAGGGCAATCGCATAAAATTCTCAATTCTATTTTCCATATTATTGTTATCTATAAACAGGCATGATATAAGGAACTTTTTTTTTTTTTGTTAGAGACAAAGAACTTGACAATGATATTTATGGGAAAAAGAAATGGGAAGATGGACATGCAGATTTTTTTTTTTTTTAGGGGGGCTCTGACGCACTCGTGTATTGACCCGATTCCATTGGCCCAAAACAGCTCCAAATTGTTGACCAGATCAACTTGGGGTTAGACCGGTCCAAACGTAAATGCGTTCATATATCTGGAATTCAGGATTCACAATGTTACAGATAATTAGAATATTTCTCTAAGATATTTTATTCTATTAGAGATAATTATTATATTTATATTAATTACCCATATCTTTTATGATTGTTCATATATCTCCATCATTTCTGTCTAATTGTGTAGATCTTGATCGATATGTTATTTTAGATAGTTATTGAATAAAGATTATAAATAGGGCAATCGCATAAAATTCTCAATTCTATTTTCCATATTATTGTTATCTATAAACAGGCATGATATAAGGAACTTTTTTTTTTTTTTGTTAGAGACAAAGAACTTGACAATGATATTTATGGGAAAAAGAAATGGGAAGATGGACATGCAGATTTTTTTTTTTTTTTGGGGGGGGCTCTGACGCACTCGTGTATTGACCTGATTCCATTGGCCCAAAACAGCTCCAAATTGTTGACCAGATCAACTTGGGGTTAGACCGGTCCAAACGTAAATGCGTTCATATATCTGGAATTCAGGATTCACAATGTTACAGATAATTAAAATATTTCTCTAAGATATTTTATTCTATTAGAGATAATTATTATATTTATATTAATTACCCATATCTTTTATGATTGTTCATATATCTCCATCATTTCTGTTTAATTGTGTAGATCTTGATCGATATGTTATTTTAGATAGTTATTGAATAAAGATTATAAATAGGGCAATCGCATAAAATTCTCAATTCTATTTTCCATATTATTGTTATCTATAAACAGGCATGATATAAGGAACTTTTTTTTTTTTTGTTAGAGACAAAGAACTTGACAATGATATTTATGGGAAAAAGAAATGGGAAGATGGACATGCAGATTTTTTTTTTTTTTTAGGGGGGGGGCTCTGACGCCTGTGGATCTGGAGGTTTCGGAGTTGTTGACATTTCCTGGTTTCAAGAATATGGGTGAATATTTATTAAATCTTGAAATAGGAGGCTCTAGAGATAGATCCAGGCACCAAATAAATTAATTAATATATCTTGTTGTGCATAAAATGACGTCACACCTCATCACATTATCTGACAACATGGTTGAGTATCCTTTATATTTCATAACTTGCAATCTAAGTAAATTTTTTCTCGATCTCTTCCATTGCAATATGATGTAATTGAAAAATTTTAAAGAATCACCATCAACTATTCTAAATATTTAAATTTTGTAACTCTACGCTGTAGATATAAAATCACATCTTCATTTAGCAACATGAACTTATAGAATGATCAACAATTAATCATTATCAAGAAAAACTCTAAATTATATATTTGTGACAAATCATTAAAAACTTCAAATTGATATTTTTGTGATAAATTTATTTATTATTAGTTTCCATTAAATTGAATTAATATTATGAAAAATCATAAACCAATATACCTATAACGAAAGGATGATATAATCCCAAACTGATATACCCATCAACTGTATGTATTATCTAACTCTGTAATTTGGCAATAAAATTTAATAGAAATCAATGAAGAATAAATTTGTTGCAGGTGTACCGATTTAAAATTTTTATGTTATTAACCCAATCTTATTTCTCTCCCTCATTGTATATATTCACGTTAGTTTTTTTTTAAAACATCTAGGAGCCGTCTCACAAAAAGTTAAGTGTATCAAAATAGGAGGTTTCTCTCAAGTTCAAATTTTTCCAGATCCATTATTTGTCTCCCTTAGTCTTTTAAAACACTCTTATTCACTTCATTACTATTTTGGGTGAAAACGAAAGTCGTTTGACACATCTTCTTTCCCTCTTGGAGCGCTAGCCAAGTTGCACATTCGTTGCCATTTCTCCTTTCGAAAGTACAAACTTGTCAGATTCAAATACAACTTTGAAACCCTTCTAGACAAGTATGGGGCCAGAAATTAGATTTTCCCGAATTTTCGGTACATGCAGCACATTCAGCAAGGTGACCTCCTTACTAGATGTAAACTTCAGGATCACCTTTGCTCTTCCGGCAATCTTTGCTAATGCAGAGTTAGCCATATAAAGCTTCTCATCTTCTTCAGCCTTCTCATAAGATGAGAACATGTGTTTATTTGCACAAATGTGATTCGTAGCACTTGTACCTAGCCATTAGCCATTAGTTTTGACATTAGAGATGCTTTGGACATCACCACAGCAGACAATCTCTCATTAGCTATAACTAGAGGTGTTGCCATCACAGTAGGCAAGGTTCAATGAACTATCCCTCCAGAAACGAAGCCAAAAGTCATTTGGCCTGTACTGTTACGAAAAACAGTCCCGGGCATACCAGTCATGTGACTTGTACTCGCACCACCAAAATTGGTGTTGGCCAAAGGGCCCGTAGCATTGGCTGCTACAAATTCAGACCCTAAGGGTTGGACATCTTCCATAGCAATGGTTGAATCGACCATAGGAATGTCTCCTGAAACATTCTGGACATTGAAATGCACTTGATTGTTTTCAGCCATCTCAATACTCTGACAAGAACAACAAACAATGAGGAATTAATCGCCTTAAGATTGTTGGAAATTAGATCTAGAGAAAACACAAACTGTTTGTTGTAATCAGAACATCAATATAAAGAATATGATAACAACTTTATAATATCCTTCCTTTTATCAATCTTGGAGAAGAAGAAAATAAGATATCACTGAAATATAACATAAAATTGGAGGTGAGATATGGATAACCGAATCTCCTTAAGGCGATTAGTTCCTACCAAAGGTGCTCCGCAGATTCACGAACTATGCCTCCCAAGATACAACACCTCGAACCTGTTTGGATTAGCACTATGTAAACATGACTCAATCGAACCGTTTAATTGAACAAACACACCCAGAAAAAACAGAAGAGTAGAAACGTATATCAAAGTTCTTTGGAATTGAGTCGGAAAAACCCAAAAACCTTTTTGAAGCTCTATGCTCTTATCTATTGCATGTATCCACAAAATTCATGAATCAAGAGATACATGAATCCAAAGATACGTGAATTCAAGAGATTTGTGTACTCAATAAATATATAAACTAAAAGATACATGAATCTAGGAAATTCATGAATTCAATAGATACATGAACACAAAAGTTTAGGAAATTTATGAATCCAAAAGAGATACATGAACAGAAAAGACGTATCTTAATTTATTGGCTTTCGTTAATCCATTAACCATAATTATAACCATAATTATAACAAATTCAACAACTACGAATGACATAAGATAATTTGTTTAGTGCATCTACTGCACTCGTGTATTGATTTCATTGATTCCATGGCCTAGAACAGCTCCAAATTGTTGACTGGATCAACTTGCGGTTAGACTGGTCCAAACGTATGATGCATAAATGCATTCATACATTTGGAATTCAGGATTCATATTGTTACAAATAATTAGAATATTTCTCTAAGATATTTCATTGCGTTAGAGATAATTATTATATTTATATTAATTATCCATATCTTTTAAGATTGTTCATATGTCTCCCTCATCTCTGTCTAATTGTGTAGATCTTGATCAATATGTTATTTTAGATGGTTATTGAATAAATCTTATAAAAAGGTCGATGTATTTTTTGTTATTATATTACGTGATTTATGCCTAATATTCTCAATTCTATTTTCCATATTATCGTTATCTATAAATAAGCATGATATAAGGAACTTTTTTTTTTTTTTTGGGCAGACACAAAGAACTTGAGGAAAAAGAAATGGGAAGATGGACTTGCAGATTTTTTTTTTTTTTTTTGGTTTTGGGGGGGCGGGCGGTCTGACGCCTGTGGATCTGGAGGCTTCGTAGTTGTCGACATTTCCTGGTTTCAAGAAAATGGTCGACTATTATTAAATCTTGAAATAGGAGGCTCTAGAGACAGATCCAGGCACCAAATTAATTAATTAATTAATTAATATATCTTATTGTGCAAAATGACGTCACACCGCATCACATTATCTGACCAGATGGTTGAGTATCCTTTATATTTCATAACTCGCAATCTACGTGAATTTTTTGTCCATCTCTTTCATTTCAATAGGATGTAGTTGAAAATTTTTAGAGAATCATGTCAACTGTTCTAAATATTTAAATTTTGTAACTCTATGCTTTAGATATAAATTCACATCTTCATTTAGCAGCATGAATTTTTAGAATAATCAACAATTAGTCATTACCACGAAAAACTCTAAATTATATACTTGTGACAAATCATTAAAAACCTCAAATTGATATATTTGTGATAAATTTATCTATTATTAGTTTCCATTAAATTAGATTAATATTATGAAAAATCATAAATCGATACACCTATGACAAATGGATAATATAATCCCAAACTGATATATTCGTCAACTGCATGGGTCATCCGACTCTATAATTTGACAATAAAATTTAATAGAAACTAACGAAAAGTAAATTTGTCGCAGGTTTACCAATTTAGAACTTTTGTGTTATTAACCCAATCTTATTTCTCATTGTATATATTCACTTTAAAACATTCAGGAGCCGTCTCACAAAAAGTTACGTGTATCAAAGTAGGAGGTTTCTCTCAAGTTCAAATTTTTCTAACCCTTTCTTTGTCTCCCTTAGTCTTTTAAAACACTCCTATTCACTTCATTACTATTTTGGGTGAAAACGAAAGTCGTTTGACACATCTTCTTTCCCTCTTGGAGCGCCAGCCAGGTTGCACATTCGTTGCCATTTCTCCTCGTATAAAGACTTGAGACCCTCAATGGGGGCATCATCTGAGCAGAGCACTCTGATCATGGCGGCGGAAGAGAACGACAGTAGGAACAAACGGGAAGCGATGGCAAGAGAAAGGTGGTGAGGAGGAAGAAGAAGAGGCCGTCATCTTTTTTTTTTTTTGGTCGAATAAAAAGGTTTCTTCGGAGAAGTCTCGCGAAAAATGGTTAGATTTTTCACGTGGAAAAAGGGTTCACATGTAATGCATCCACTTCCCCTTTAATGTTAATGCGGGCGGCTTTGTTATCGATGGTTTATGATCGGTTTTCACTAAATGATTTCTCAATATTACAGTTCCAATTGCGGGCGATCTTGTGAAGGTTGTCTGTGAGCCACGGTCTTTGCCGATGCCCCTGTCTCGTCAATAAGTCGACTGTTATTAACCTGATGATGCTATCGGTAGATGGATACACTTGGAGAAGTTGGTGCTGCAGGGTCAGTCGTGCTTGGATTATAATGAATGTGCAAATTGGCATTTTTCAAAGTAAGACACCCTGCTTTTCCAGTGCGCTTGACATCTCTTTTGCTTACCGAAAAGTGACAAAACAAGTTTGATTTATTCCAGGTTGCTTTTAGTCGATTCAAGCACTTGAATACAGATGTAAAATAACCAGCTTGACTACTTGAGTGCAATTCAAACTGATGAATAGCTGGGTAATCCTACTAGGTTCCTAGAGGGTCATACGTAGAACCATCCCCATCGTCAGAAACATGTACTGCTTCTGCAAAAACGGACATTCAAATCTTTTTTCCGAATGTCGTTTTATGGTCTGTTCACATACGACACGATGATTCCCCCGAGTAGATTGACGTCTACGATTCGTAGAATGTTTACCTTTTATTGGTCCATCCAAGTTTTAGCAAACTCTCCATCTACAACTTGTTCTCCTTTTACAAAGGTCCATCTGGTCCAATAACTTGTTCTCCTTCTGCATAGCCAAAGCTTTTATATGCTTTAGACGTTCTATTGTTGACACTATCTATGTATGGCTTATTTTCATAGAAGTTGTCCGTTCTTACATTCAAATACTATTATTAGCAACATTTTTATTTAAGGAGACCATATTAGTTGGCGCAATAGGTTGGGGCATCAAGGATTATCGGCAGGAACTGGAGTTCACTTGTTAAATCCCTCAAAATGGGCAAGACTATCGGTATAGGTCAAAAGCTTGGACTTAACTAGTTGATAGAGACAAGGAGATGGGATCATTACTAATCATTTAGGATCCACTTGTTGTAGGCTACTTTTGAAAATACCAAATACATACATACATTTCTACTTTTAGGGATCACATTGCACATTTACATCAATTATCTTTTTATCCCTATTTATGAAAATGTCATTTTCTTTCCAAAAAATGCCATGTCCAAATCCTAAATTCTCTTACCCATACGAAAACACTTAAAACCAACTCAAAATATGAAAATCACCCAAACTCTAAGTAAGATGCTAAAATGAATTCGTAAGGAGGCAAATTTGTCTTGTCAATGTGGAAATTTGCTTAGAGATATGTAAATGATCACATTAGGTCAAAAAGTTTGGTTTGTTTTTGATATTTCCATATCATGGCATCTGATATGATGATATGACATAGCATACAATGGCACATGACATGCATGTGGCATGAATTTCACATGGTATATGAATTATGACATAGAGAGGTGGCGCGTACCATGCTGCATTCTGACTTTTGAGAATCAAATCCTCCAACATCTTCCTTTGTGTTCAACCCATTCCTTACCTTGCCTTAAGGTTCAAGACTCTTCTTTTTCTTTCCCTGGATGGGTGTCTCCATCCTATCATGAAATGGCCTTTTCAAAGATATTTAATTTGACCAACCAATGTATTTTAGCTTTTTTCAATTAAATTAAAACTGAATGACCAAGTCTTCACTTTGACAAATTATTCCTGCAACAAAAACAATGTGAGATCACGGACAAGTTGTGCACCGAAACCGTATCAAAATATAATCTTGATGCATACTTTACTTATCATAAAAGAAAATTGAATATGAAGTAATTATAATTATTTAAGTCAGGTCATCGAAACATGGACATTTTATCAATGTGGAAACATGAAACCTAATCCAATGAAGCGTGACACAATATACAAAACATTTTCCCAATACATCAAACCCAATCAAATGACACCCCATGACTTGCCAGCCCAATTCTTCCCAATGCAAAGACCATTTTAGTTGCCTGACAGAAGACGTACACCTTTTTCCACCATCAATGGAAAACAGAAAAAACGGTTTCTTTCCTCAATTGCAGGCAAAACACCAACCGACTGCAGCATCCAAAAAGAAAAGACAACTTAGAAATCACAAAGCCTGAGACACGAAGGGAGGTCGATTAGAACAGTCCCTCCCTCTTTCGATCCGGAATCATGGGTTGCGGTGAATCGAAGCACGATGTTGCCGCCGGAAACACCATCAGCCTCAGCAAGAAATCGAACATCAACGAGCCAAAGGAAATCCAAAAGGATGCCGACACCACCCCTGAAGCAGCCAACACCAATGGCACAAACGTGTCCACACAAAAAGAAGGGGAAAGCGAGGTGAACGCTGGCTCGGGAGGTGAAAATGTGAAGGGGGCAGCCGATGTTGGGGACGTAACCCAAGAGACTGAGGTTACAGCAGGCGAAGGGAAAGATGGGGAGGCCGTACCGAATGACTTCTCTTCGACGAAGGAGGTGGATTTAAGTGCAAATGTTGCGTCAGCTGAGAGTGTTGCGTCAGCTGAGAGCGTCGCGCCAGAAAATGTCGTCAAGGAGAAGAAAGAAGAAACGGACAACGGTAAAGAAGAAAAGGCTTTTAGCTAATATAGACAGTACACTCGATGTTAGTCTAATTTTGATTCATTTTTTGAGCAGGAGAGCCTGAGGTTGTGAAAGAAGAGAACTCGACCAAGGAACTGGAATCTGCCCAAACAGTTGATGAATCGAAAGTAACAAGTGCAGAGGTAAATTCAATTGGATTGTAATTTCCAAGAACACATGTAAACAGGGTATTTTGATGCTGGTGCTTTCTCTAAGGTTAGATCAAGAAAACAGGGATATTTTTTTTATGACAATACTATTCCTGCTGTTTGATCAAGAGATGATACAAAAATCTAAGAACTGAAAATCTAGAGAGTTCTACGAGAAACTATCCATTGATCTGTACCTGCGAAACCGGTTGAGCATAAATGGATCACTAAGGCCCGTATAAGCCTTGTGTGAACAGAACTATGCAGGAGAAAAAAAAAAAAAAACTGAATCGACAGAAATTCTCGTATGTGCAGGGAGCTGCCGCAAATGCAGCAGCTAGCGACCAGAAGCCAAACTGAAGAAAGAGTTCGGCATACCTGGGTAGGAGCCAATTGCAGTTGGAAGGTTCCTTTATCTCTCGTACTATTGCATTGTAATTTACTATGACAACCTCTTGAGGTACAGCTTTTATCACAACTTGAATGCTACAACAATGTCCCGATTGTTCATTGTGGCCTTGGAACGATTTGAGTTCATAATGGCGAACGAAAGTCTCATCAACTTCATTGCAAATGGCAACCCATAACCATCTTGGATTGAATTTTATCGAATTGGGTTCATGTTACTACTCCGCATGAGAATCCTGCTTGATCTACTTTCGATCACCTTGTGGTTTATCCACTGAAGAAGATCAAATCAACAGCAGCCTGGGTAGGTTAGGGTTGATTACGCCTTTACAGTACAGGCTCAGCATATGACTTACACTATATAGTTCGCAACATGCCACAAAGATATAGGGCCGTTTGGTTCGGTTTTGAGGAAATGTCATTGGGAGAATGTAAATACCTTTGAGGTAAAAGGGTTTTCCGAAATGTTACACTGTTTGATAAATTAAAGTCTCAAATAGCATTGAAAGGCAACTTTAGCAAAATACTGTTTGGCAAGACTTACGTTACAAATGGGCTTTTGCTTTTATTTTTTATTTTTTAAATCTAAAAATCAAATCCGACGGCCGACGGTGCCGAACGGCTAGATCTAGCCGTCGCCGCCTGGAGGTGCAGAGGCCAGATCTAGAGACCTGAGGTCGTGCGGACCCAAGCAGCACGACCTCAGGCGATGCCGTCACCACTTAGAGGCGTGACCTCAGGCACCTAAGGTCGCAGAGGCCAAATCTAGCCTTCAGACCGCCAGACCGCACGAACCAGGCGACGCCGCCTGGGTCCGCGCGACCTCAGGCGGCATTAGGCGACGATGCCTGGGTTGCTGGTCACGCCACCCTCAGGCGGTGGTCATCGGGGACGCACAATTCTCAGGCGGCGGTGGCGGCTGCCAGAGAAGCCTGATGGCCGGGAAGAAGAAGACTAGCGGGAAGAAGAAGAAGACGAAGGGGGGAAGAGAAGATGAGCAGTACGCGGTGGCATTTCCCAAATGCCCAATGCTAAAGCAACCCCTCCCTAGCTTTCAGCATTCAGAATGCTCATATTTGGGCCAATGAGTTTTTAAAAACTTTGCCAAACACAAAAAAATTTTCCCAAGGGGCTTTGGAGGCCCAAAACCCCTTGGGAAAGTCCAACCAAACGGTCCCAAACCAAACGGGGCCATAATGAAGCCAGCTTTTTTGGCAATTGGTGATAGATGTCCCATTCTGCAGAAAGCTTGAATTTTCTATAACCTAATGATAGAACTTCATAAGCAGTGTACAATAATAAAGCGCTTCATGGATCTCTCAGGAACAGGCACAATGCACAAGAATTGAAACTAATAGGAAGTAAAATATTTTTCGTATTGATGAGGATGGTCCACGTGACTCACTGCTTTATATACAACCCTTTCCAAGCCGAAGCACATGAATTGTTCGACATCGTGTCTTCTTTAGAAGAACTGTACAAAGAATGATGAAGCTCGCTCTAAATTGGGCTTGCACCGTCTACTTTAATATTATTCGTTGCTGAAGAAAATTATCTCCCCAAGAGAACATAATCCTAAAGAATGCTTTGCCCGTCATTTGATCCCGCACCAGATCTCAAGACAGAGCCAACGGGAGTCTTGGATAATACAAGATTTCCCTCAGGATCGGCAGTTCCATATTTCATTATATGAGGGTCTGTGACTATTCTGCATGATCCCGATGGGTCGCCCATCAACTCCACCCCGAAGTAAACTAAATGGTCTGAAATGCTACTCCCTGTAACGGACCTGCAAGGATTAATCCATGTTAACTGTGAGAAAAAGCTCTTGCGCACAGACGCAGTCCTAGACAGGCCAAACTTCTCTGACTTTTCTATTTCCTGATCATGCGTCCCCCACTTCCCTTAAAAGCTTACTAAACTTCCTAAAAAAATCGACCTAAACCTAATGTGGCAAGACAGATTGAGTGGGTGAATATATTCAACTGGAGAGGGCAAATGATTGAACTTAACACACGAAACCAAAATGCTGGAAGGGTGCATTTTCTCTAAAAAGTCCAAGTTTCAGACAGAAGCTGAACTTCTGAAACCTTGCATACTTATATTTTGTAAAGATTGTTTAGATTTGATTTTTATAAGTACAGTGTCTTAAAAATTAGCAAACCAAGTTTGATTGTAACTTAATATACATAAATTTTGGGACACAAAATTTTCAAATATAAGCAGGTGCAAACAATAGACAAAGAAAAAGGTGACATCTGGGATGTGTTTTACCTGCTGCATGATGGGTCCTCCCCAGTATCATCACAAATTTTCTCAATTGTATAGACCAAACTCTCCAAGTTTACATTATAAAGCCATACCTGGAATTAAAGCATTTAATGTGTTTAGATATCAGTATAATGTAGTCAATTGGTTTTTCTACCAGACAAATACAAATTTAGTCAAAGCTGGCCTTAGTACCAGATTATGATTATAGAGCAATCCAGTAAGAATAACAAGAAGTCAGCAACTGAACATAATAAAAACTACAAAGCCAGGGCAGGCAGAAAGCCTAGAGAGCAATTAATGTCATAGAAACATCATCCCTGTAAATAGGTAATCTCAACAACCGATCATAAATGAAAAGCCACAAATTTTCTTGGGAAACTGATAATTTATGCTCTAGAAATTTCGACAAAACTCAAAACACAATGAGGTGCCATATGAAGCAAATCACGGAAAGTATATTCCCTAGGGCAGACACGGTTCATAATCTCCATCAGACAGCAAGAAGTAAATTTACCTCTGTTGGGAAGTGGTGGTAGGTCTTCTGCGGGAAATAATGATAATACGGAGGCAAATGAGGAACTATGTCATGCCCATTGGTAACCCGAAAAGAATTTGGCACAAGTTCACTGTAGTAGGATGCAAAAACCGCATTGCCAATACGAGGTTGTCCAAACGTCATAACCTGAACACTCTGAGCTAGACAATTTACCTGGAGTATAAGTAGCAATTAGTCAGAAACACATTCACATATTTTGCAAGAATGCTCTATAGATAGGATCCAGTGCTGCACATAAGCTGCTGAACAAATGGCGAAAGGTAAAATTCTACTCAATGGCACGTAACAAAATCAAGCTTCGACCAAAGCTAAAAAGTTATCATTGATTTGCAAATTGTGAGATAAGCAACAGTTTTGCATGAATTTCAAATTCATCTAAAAGAAGCTAGTACCATTCAGGTAGGACTATGCAGAAGAGACTCATTTTCTTCTCAGAGCTAATCTCAGAGACTTGAACAACCTCGAAGCTACTCCATCTCTGCTAACAGAGGTATAAGAATCCTTACTCTGAGATCAAGTCCACAAAATGCTGCCATAGCCCCTCCCATGGAATGTCCTGTCACCATGATATTGACATCCCCGTACAACTCTTTCACTCTTTTAACAGCATTTAGAATTCCAGGCCGTATGGTTGTATTGTGGTAAGCAGAATAAAATCCATGGTGCACCTGAAACAGTTGACATATCAAAAGATGCCTTAACTAAACCAAAAATATGCACCAAAAGACTTAACAAAGAGATTGGAAGATGTACCATTGCATCAGGCATGCCAGGATAATTTAGATCAAGCTGCTTCCAGTAAAGGTCTTCAACCCAATTCTGGATGCTGCAATAGTAAAATCAAGTCATCACTGCACCATGAAGACACTGACACCAATGAATGTAGTGCAAGAAACATAATAAATGCAAGTGGTGATTACAGAAATGAGAACAATGGAACAAGCATCAACAATTGCGGCATGCAAAAAATAACCGATAACTGATAAATTCTGATAAAAAAATGATGACACTGACTTGGATGGGTATAAACATTAAATGAATTAAGTAGTCATTATTTCCTCATATAGGAGATAAAAATAAAAGCGGCTTCAATGAGAAAAAAATCTGGAACAGTCATCAAAAAGCAGGTCAATGGCACTGACACTAGCAAAGTCTAGAACATTTTTCCTACTACCCTTCCAAAATAGGGAGAAGATGGTGCTCTTATTAATTTGTGAGCACAGTTGTGGCCATTCACCAAACATTTATTCGATATGCCAGTTATTCCACAATTATAATGATACGAAAGTCAACAAAATGAAGTACTTCAGATATATTTATGAAAAAAAAAAAAAAAAAAAGGAAATAAAACTTCATTTCTTAAGATCCAGAAGTGTTTGTACTTCCCCTAAGACCATAATACCATCCATCACAGCGACGCTCCAACAACTTTGCTTATATATATATAGCACAGTACAAGTAAAAAAGCATGGTTCCATCTTGGAGGCAAAGCTAAGACAGAGTAGCCATCTGAATGTCAAAACCTGTTTCCATGAGTCCCTCTGAATGCAATTACTATAGAATTAAGATCCTGTGCTACCCCCACAAATGCCTGCACAAATATATTCAAATCCATCATAAAGGAAAGGCATAAAAAGACCACTAACTGAGAACACCAACTGAAGCAACAACACAAGTTCAGAGTGTCGGGTCATGGTTAACCTGTAAACAGTGCTGTACATCCACAACAAGCTCTATGACCTCGAATCCCTGTTTTCATGTTAAAGCATGGATTGTCAGCTTAACTACTAAACATACTCAACATGTAACCTATGAGCCCCTGAATTAGTTAGCATGTTAATTTTAGATGATTACCTCAGTTTTGTCGCCACATCTTGGACATGTCCACGTGAAAAGTTCTGCCATATCTGAAAGGTAAATCTACAAATAAACTCATAACAGTTAAAACTACAAGTGAAGAAAAGAAAAACTAAGGCTAGAGAAATGACTTGACCCTTCGCAACCTTCCCCTTTTTTGGCTGGTTCCAACTAACAGAGATATCAAATCAAAGTCTTGACATATGGAGAACTTAAACAGAAATTTGTTTCTGCTGGCAGGTGGCTGGCGATCATTTCAGTATGTTACATCTTTTTGAAATGAGCCTAAAATAGAGGAAAGAAAGTATATGGTAATGCTTACTGCAGATGCATATTCCACCATTATCGTGGCAAGGGTGTGATTATAAGCAGGGCCACTGTCTTTGTGCTTGATCTTAAGTTCTGTACATAACAGCAGAAGATGTCAGAGCCAAATTAAACATCCTGAGTAGAAATATAGGTCCATCAAACATTTAGCTTGCCCGGGACGACTCCAACTTACTAAAAGCAAACAACGACATCCAGTTGGTTAGAGACAACATTCTAGTCACAATCTAGTCTACAAGACAATTAACTTGATGGCATAAGATGACAGCCCCATTCTTCAAGTTAGTCGAAAATGGAAAATGGTTTTCCAATAAAAGCATCTCCAAGTTAAATAAGTAAAAAGAAAACGTAAAATTTCTTATAAAAATTTCTACTTTATCGAAACTAAGTTCCATATCGGCAACGAGCCTTCATACAATCTCCATTAATTTGTACCCCCAGATACGTCGCCTATATTTGCCCGCGAAACTCATCATAAGTACCATTAAAATGGCATTATAGTTGAAGTCACAGACGAAACAAAGCAAACCATTCCCACAACCACAGAGACTTTCCATTCCTTCACAAAATCCACCCCCAGTCTGTGAGCATTAACTCAATTGACTCCAAAACCGCACCCAAAATTCACTCAAGCCGACAATCACGGGTCGCGACATGTAAACTAACAATCCATCTCGAGCACCATCAATCAAGCCAAAACACATGAAATCACGCACTCTTACCTCTCGCCCCGCAAGAAGCGGATAGGCATAACAAGACCGCCAGCCCTAACCACCGCCTCCCTCGCTCCATCGCCCGCAGCTCGAAAACCAAACCGAAAAACAAGAAATCGCCGCCGATTCGCTCCACCGACGCGAGCCGCGCTAATCGAGGAAGGAAACGGGAAAATCCGCCGGCGATCGGCGGATCGCGACGGGCCGGTGGGGGTCTCTCGGATGACGCGGCGGCGGCGATGCGGCCCGATTCGCGCGACTCGGCGGGCGGTTCCGTGCGGTGCTGAGTTTATGGGGAATCGCTTCGACTCGCGGAAGGAAGGCGACGACGGAGGGAGTCCGACCGCGAGATGGACGGGGACGGGTGTGGGGCTGCTTGTTTCGTGATATTCCAGATTTGCCCATGGTTTTGGGCGGGATTTTCGAGGGTGCCTCCATCGTGCTACTGTGATTTGGGTGCTCGTGTGTGGGTATTTTCGGAAATGTGGCGCTGCTTTGCGCTGTCGTCCCTGATTAGCTCTTGTTGTTGACGTGAGATTCTACTTTTCTTGTACGAACTCGAAAGAAACTAAGACCGACAGAATTCCACTCTTTTGTTAAGTTGAATTAATTACGTTAATCACGAATCTCACTTTTGATTTAAAATTATTTTTTTTATTTTGTCTTAATTTTACTCGAGACGAAAGTAGATATACTCTTCTCAAATAACAATTATTAAGGTTATTTTAGCAAAAAGAACATTATTAAGGTTAAATGTGGGGTCCATTCTTGATTTAAGACTAATGGTTGCCTTCTTTTCTTCTTTTTTTGATTTTTTTCTTTTCTTTCTCTATTTGGAACAAAATTGATGTACCTCTTTTTCAGAAATTACTTTTTTTGGTAAATGGATAGCTAATTATTGTGTTTCTGACAAAAAAAACTAATTATTTTGTTAACAAATTGTATTTATATGCATTTATTTTATACTAGGATGACATTGTTCAAAAAATAATTTAAGCACAAGTAAAAGGATAATCTTTAAGTAAATTGTATATAATAACTACATCAACCACATAAGGGAAAATTTCACTAAAGTGCCATAAATTTCTCAAAAAATAGTATAAAGTAGACATTATTTCAAATAAAGATCCGAAGTGACCAAATTATTTTAAATAAGAATCTAAAGTAACTAAATCATCTCAAATAGGGGCCTTTCGCCGATGGTGACTTTTTCAACCATCAGAGAATGGATATTTTGGTAAAAAAAAATTGTAACTATATATATATTTTCCTTTTTTCATCTTTTTTTTCTTTTTCTTTTCCTTTTTCCTCTTCCCTTCCCTAGATATGGCCATCGATGGCTAATGGAGGTCGGCCTCATCAGCATTAGGCAAAAGTAGCCCTTGCCTAACTCGAGTGAGGGTCGCCCTTGGCGACGTTAGGCAATGGCCGCCCTCCCCTGAGTTAGGCAACAATGTCTCTCGTTGTAACATCCTCAAATTTGACCCATATCCTAAACTCAAGGAATGGGCTAAAGTTTTGATGTGCCTTTAATGGTAATAGACTATGGATTGATTTAAGTATTATTTATAAGTCAACTATCCAATTGGGAAAGGTAATTGTGGATTGAGAAATGCCCTCAACTAGAGTACTTGACCATGGAACGATAGCTCGACTATAAAGATCGATGCAAGACAACCTTACACCGGCACAGATCAATGAATGAACAATTATAGATTGATTTGGCCTAACTATATATAGACGGATTGCAAGTGATTCCGTAGGGTCGTTATACTAATCTTGAATGACCCTAAATCAATTGTAAGTAACCATGGATTAAAGTAAGTAAATTGATTTTCGCTCAATTACATAACAACTGAGAATCATCTATGTATCAATTAGACTCAAACGTGGGTTAGTTGTGCAAGCAATACCCAAGAGACCCCTCAATTTATAGAGGCCTCATTAAAGCAATTTCCAATCAAATTTAGCCATGAACCTTGATCTAGTTACAAGTATACTTTGTGGATAATTAGGAAACATCCCTAATCAGTTTAGTTAGTGTTTAACCCGGCAAATAGTTTTGGCCCTAATCTTTGGTCTTGGAAAAGTGGGCCAGCCATTGGAAACCCAATGGACTACACGCCCGAGTTAAGCCCAATGGGCATTACACTCAATTAAAGACCCATTAAGATTGTTAAAGCACAAATCGGATGAGTTAAGCCCAAGTTTGTTAAGTTCAATTAAAAGCTTAGTAAGCTTGTTAAGGCCTAAATTGGATAAGTTATGCCCAAACCTTATGTGCATGAATAGTGTGTGAATAGTAACTCGCGTGAATAGTGATCTATGTGAATAATAACTTGTATGAACAATAACCTTGCCTCTTATTCTTGCCAATAATTGAAGAGGCAAGAAGCAATCCAAGCCATTGATCTTCTATTAAGCATGTGGCCTAATAAAATGCCAAGATTTTTTCTTGAACCCCAAGTTTGAGACAACAATGGATGAAGGACAATAATGCAAATTTGTATTGAATGCTAAGGAAGACTTATTTCTCTCTCTCATTCCCTCATCTCTCTCTCTCTCTCTCTCTCTCTCTCTCTCTCTCTCTCCTCTCCCCCTTGCCGTGCGCCTTATGCCATGAGCTGCCAAGCCTCCTTGCCGCACCCTCACCATGAGTTGCTGCCGTTCGCCGAGCCTTACCGAGTCGCCTCACCTCATGCCATGCCAAGCCATCCATGTTGTGACCCCTTACCGCCGCCATCGTCACTTGCGGAGCTAGATCTGATCTTGAGTAACTTCCTAACCCTCGTTTGTGGTGGTAGTTACGTTTAGGAGTAAGATTAGGACTAGATTAAAGTTAATGATAGTTAGATTGTGTGATAAGTGGATTAATGCAATAAGCTATCATAATAAGCCATAAGTAGAGGTGATAGGCTATCATGATAGATGATAAGTAAAGGTGATAAGCTATCCTGATAGGTGATAATTAGATGCGACAAGCTATCGTGATAAGTGGTAATTGGATGTGATAAGTTATCGTGATAAGTGATAATGAGATGCGATAAGCTATCACGGTTAGTGATAATGGTATACGATAAACTATCATGATAGGTTATAATTGGATGCGATAAATTATCTTGATTATGATAAGTGCATATTAAATTGTAAGTTTTAAAGTGGTAAGTGCTTTTTCAATTCTTATTTTAGAGGTAATGCGTGCTTATGAAATCCTCATTTTGAAAATAATAAATGTTCTTGGCACTCTATGTTTTATAAATGAGAAGTGCTTATGAACGGTTATTTTGAAAAGGAAGTTGCTAAATTGATAAGTGAGATCATGGTGTGATGCTATGTATCATGAGGTGGATGCATGATTGCTTTGGTGAAAATCGACGGGTGATCACATGGCATTATTTCATGATATCTTTGCATGCAAAAATTGCTAATATATGATGTATGAGTATTAAATACTCTTGTGTTGGCTAATAAGAAAGATAAAATTGACTTGAGTGATGATATGCTCGTGTGATCACATAATAGTTCCATACTCGTATGATTACAAGGGATGATGTCCGAGAGATTTCGAATGTCCCTACGTCAACGGAATGCTGTTTGTGGATGAATTTCATAATGAAACTCCTTAATTGGAATGCCATTTTCGACTGAGGTTAAGATGATGTGTGACGTCCCAAGCTGTCACTCTCTAACCATAGACCATAACCTTTTATTCTTATCATGCAAGCGGAAGAGTATACATCAATTTACATTGTTCACAATAAAAGAGTTGCACTTAAAAAAAAGTTTCGTAAGGACTTCCTTCTATTTCATTTATCATATGCATGGTTACATGAGGAAAACAACATCTTGATAGTCAACTACATAGCCAAAATACATATCATGATGAGCAGAACAAAACACCTAAAAGAGGCCAAAAAGATACCTAACTCCTCTACCCGGTAGTCTTCCTCATCCATCCCATCACTCGCTAATATGCACGCCTCTTGACTTCACACCTACAACATCACCAATGGATGGGGCCATACAACCTCTCGTTCACGTTCAGATACACGGACACAAAACACATAGGAAAAAGATTTAGGCGTCCATCATCTATCCACACAGTGCAAACATAACGGGTTAAAGTGAGGCTGGACTCTTGACCTTCAAAGTTCCTATATGCACGCATCATATGTACTAGCATACCATAAGTCGCCAATGGTGACACATCCATCGCTAATGATCTAAGAGGGAAAAATAAAGGGTGAGCAACAATGCCCGGTAAAGCACGGCATTAAATAACAAGATCATAACTTCACTCAATAGGAAACATAGCTCAAAATGGTGAATCATCATAAGCATGAATAATACCAAAGAGGGCAGTGTGTAGTGACATTAAGAACGTCAATCCAAAAATGTTATAGTGAATAAAATGCATGAAAACCACATCATAGAGCACCCACGAACCCATTCACACATCACAAGGCACACATGAAGCCATTTATGCATCACAAGGCACACACGAACTGATTCATGCAATGAGTATATGCTTTCACATTACCACATGTTCTCACACGCCTTGTGGATTATTTTCAATATGTGAATATTTCATTTCCACCCTTGACATAGATTTAAACCGGGACGCTGGCCGGTTCGTTCAAGTCACTTCCGAATCGCTGATCAGACTTCCAAGGGATGTTGGCCTTATTTAAACTGAGGCATCCTAGATCACGTAGCATGGCACATCCTCATTCCCTAGGGGCATCATCAAGATGCTGGCCAATGGTTTCTTGATTTGATTTATTCACACATTTCACCACACCACAATCTTTCATTAACGCACACTTATATCATTACTAGTACACATATAAACTTCCACACCACATGCTCATGTGCCAAAATCACAATGTAACACCATACACATAACATAGTGTCCTACACAACAATCTTATCATTCCGCACACACGCACGCACCACTCGTGCACAACCATTAAACAAAGGTCCACAACATGCTAAAATCATTCACAATCACGAAAAGATACGTTTTTCAGCAAGAGAAATGGCAATAATATCAGCCAAACCACAAATGGCTTTTATCGGCAATACCGAGCCCCCCGCGCATTGCTCTAAGGTTAAATCTAGAAACTTAACCAAACAAGTTCGAAAAATTCTCAAATTTTAATATGTTGTAATCAACACTTAAACCAATATTTTCATGAAAAAAGTTTAATCTAATTGCTTCTAGAATGAGAACAGTAGCTCACACGAAAATAGCCACCAAAATAGTTTTAGTATCCAAAATACACGTTATCAAAACCAGCCTGCTTTGACATCCAAAACTTATTCATTTGCTCTAAAATTTGACATGTCATACTTTAAGATGTGTTGAGCGATTTTGTGAAGAAACATTTCAAAAATCAAACCACAAGACTTGATAAAAACTCGTTAAACATCAAAGGGTCGCGGATTCCAGCATAAAACAGCTTACTGACTTGCATGCAACGAAGTTGATGACTTAGTTCTTTAAATTAAAAAAATCTCGAGTAAAATATATGTTATAGATAAACATGTTTGAAACATTTTTTTCGTGAAGGAACCTACCACGAATTTGCAGCACATTCAATCCACAAAATCAACAAGCATAGAAGGTCATGTAACACAGATTCTAGGAAGAACCTACCTCAGCTCCTAGGATCACGCCTCATGCAAGCTTATCATCCAAAACTTTCTAAAAAACTCATATGCAAGACTTGTCACTCATTTTAGAACACACGCAAGCTAAGATTATTCAAGAAACTAACTCCTATGATTGAGAATCCACTGGATCGTACTAATCTACCCTCAAGTGTTGAGAGGATGTCAAAACTTCATACTTAGTTTCTCCTTTACCTTGTTTTAGTACTCAAAAATAGTTTCCTCGAGCTGTCTCGAAGGCTTGACACTCCTTTGCTCTCTGATCTCTTGAAAAACAGCAAGAAAGTGAGAGAGTTTAAGGAAGAAAATGAGAGAGAGAAAGAGAGGCGCCGGGCGAGTGAGAAGGAAAAATGAGGAAGAAGAACCAAAAGGGAAGGAAGATGAAGGGAAAAGTGAGGAGAAACGATGGTAATTCTTGGAAACTTTCCCCTACTGGTAGCCATGTAAAGAAAAGGATTGGCTAGGGAAATTGAGATCATCATGAGGGTTGAATCGGCAACTTGTAGGGGAGAGAAACTGAAGGTTGCATGTGGAAACAAAAGGGAAGTTTGTCCCATTTGCATGCAAATCGTAACTCTGTCTTTTTCTATTTGACTTATGTGCCTTAAACAAATTTTAATTTAAGCAAAAGGGCACCTACACTAAGTCACCTTACCTTAAGGACTTCACTAATACCGTGAGCCAAAACTTAAGTGGAATTTCTCATGTCCTCACACCACTCAACTAATCCAAAGACTAATCTAGGCTAATTGGATATTTTCATGTTGCTATTTCTAATGTCTAAAGGTTTTAGGTCCCACTAGTGATTCTATATGTCAAAACATCACCATTCGAACTATAAGAAATTACCATCAGACATCAGAGATCATCCGAATTCGCAAAAGACATATATTGACGAAATGAGATGTCTTCACCCCAAACGGGCTTCCTACGCACGTTCGGCTTCTTGGACCCCATTCATGGTCCACCTTCCTCTTGTTGGCCCAAAGCTTAGCTACTATGCCTCCCACATGTTCAACTCACACGCAAGGCCCACCGGGCTGACCACTTAGCCCAATTTCATTTCCTTCGAAAAGTAATAGCTTATTCGTAAATTCTAGGATCACATGCAAGGCCCACATGTTTGGCTCACACGCAAGGCCTGCCAGGCCAACCACTTAGCCCAATTTCATTTCCTTCGAAAAGTAATAGCTTATTCGTAAATTCTAGGATCGAAATTTTAGGATGTCATGACTCTCCTCTCCTTATGAAATTTTGTCCTCAAAATTCTAAAAGCTTACTTGATTGTTGGAAAAATTACAGGTACTTGAGTTTCGTCTCTTCTTAACTTTCCCATGTCGCCTCTTCCAAGTCATGGTATCTCCATAATACCTTGACCAACAATATTATCTTGTTCTTCAACACTTGTTCCCTATGATCCAGAATTTGTACGGGCTCTTCTATGTACTTCAATTCCTGATCTATTTCAAGTACTTCAAAATCCAACACATGTGCAAGATCCAGTCCATACTTCTTTAGCACAAATACGTGGAAAACATCATGTATGTTGGACAATTTCGATGGTAGAGCTATCCAAAATATGACAATTCTCCTATCCTTTCAAGAATCTCAAAAGGCCCTACAAACCGCGGACTTAACTTTCCTTTCTTTCCAAACCTTGACACACTCTTCATGGGCGATACCTTTAGGAACACGTGGTCGCTTACATTGAATTCTAGAGGCCCGTGATGCTTATCTGTATAGCACTTATGTTGGCTTTGAGTAGTCTTGAGCCGATTCCAAATTGTCTTTATAACATCAGTTATCACCTGAACCAGTTTTGGTCTCATTAAACTTTGTTCTCCGACCTCATTCCAGCAAATAGTGCTTCAAATGGAGCCATGCCTATACTTTGTTGATAAATGTTGTTATAGGCAAACTCCACTAGGTGTAACTTTTCATCCCAATTATCCTTGAAGTCAATGACACAGACTCGCAACATATCTTCCAACGTCTATATAGTCCTCTCTGATTGTCTGTCCATTTGTGGGTGGAAAGCGATATTGTACTGGAGCTTTGTCCCTAATGCAACTTGAAGACTTCACCAAAAGGTCAATGTAAAGCATGGGTCTCTATCTGAAGTTATAGTTATAAGGACACATGTAGAAGTACTATTTGTTTAACATATAATGCGGTATACTTTTCCAGTGAATAATCCATTTGTATTGCCAAGAAGTGTGCTGACTTAGTCAATCAATCCACTATCACCCAAATCGAGTTATGATCAGTTTAGGTCTTGGTAGTCCTTACACCAAGTCCATCGTCACATGCTCCCACTTCCATTATAAGATTTTCAATGGTCTTAGCATTCCTGTAGGTTTACGATGTTCTACTTTCACCTGTTGACATGTCAAACACCTTACAATGTTTTGGCGATATCCGTCTTCATCTCATTCCACCAATAGTGTTGGTGAAGATTCCTATACATTTTTATACTTCTAGGGTAGATGTTGTAGTTGCTCCTATGGGCTTCTAACAAAATCTCCTTCTTTAACTCATCATCATTAGGTACACAAAGGCGTCCATGGAATTTCACAATTCCAACCTCCAAAATTTGGAAATCCAATCTCTTCCCTTTTCACGACCTCATCTCGAAGTTTCGAGGTCTCTGGCTCAGATTGTTGTAGGGTCTTGACTCATTGTATAATTTTTGGCTCGATTCTAAGGCATCCATTATGCTCATGAAATCATCTATCTCGACCTTAAACTCCAAATTAGGGATCTTCTTTAGTAAACTCCATTTCCTGACCATGAAGCTAGCTATTGTTATGGCTGACTTCCCACTTAGGGCATCCGTCACCTTGTTTGCCTTCCCAGGGTGATATAAAATCTTGTAGTCATGGTCCTTCAATAATTCTATCCATCGTCTTTGTCTCATGTTCAACTCTTTCTAAGAAAATAATAGGTACTTCAAGCTCTTATGATTCATGTAGATCTCAAACTTCTTCCCATACATGTAATGTCTCCATATCTTTAATGCAAAGACAATGGCCGCAAGTTCTAGATCAGGGGGTAGTTCATCTCATATGGCTTTAACTGTCCTAATGCATACGTGATAACCTTCCTATGTTGCATCAAAATGAAGCCCAGTCCCTTGTGTGATGCATCATTGTAGACTACAAATCCTCCAAATCCTGAAAGTATTGTCAGGATTGATGCTGTGGTTAGCCTTCTCTTGAGTTCTTGGAAACTTTGCTCACACTTCTTTGACCATTCAAACTTCGAGTTCTTCTAAGTTAATTGAGTTAATGGCCTTGCAATCTATGAGAATCCTTCCACAAATGTTCTATAGTATCTTGTGAAGCCCAAGAAGCTTCGAATCTCTATCACTGTTGTCGATCTCAGTCAGTTTATAACTACTTCGATCTTTTTTGGATCTATTGATATTCCTTTTCCTGTCACAACATGACCTAGGAATATGACTCTATCTAGTCAAAACTCACACTTACTAAATTCGGCATATAGCTTATGCTCTCTAAGGGTTTGCAACACGATCCTCAAGTGCTCTTCATGGTCATCTCGCCCTTTTGAATACCCCACAATGTCATCTATGAAAACAATTACGAATCGATCCAAGAACGGTTTGAATACTCTATTCATTAAATCCATAAAAGCAGTTGGTGTGTTAGTCAATCCAAAGGGCAAGTCTAGGAACTCATAATGTCCATATTAAGTTCGAAAGGTCATTTTGGAGACATCGTCCTTCTCGATCCTTAGTTGATGATACACTGACCTCAAGTCAATTTTAGAAAACACCAACGCTCTCTGCAGTTGATCAAATAAATCATCGATTCTAAGTAACAGATATTTATTCTTAACTGTTATAGAGGCATAGTGATTCGTCCCTGTTTTTCACAAACAGTACAGGTGCACCCCAGGGTGACATACTTGGCCTAATGAATCCTTTGTCAAGTAACTCTTGTAGTTGCATCTTTAGTTCGTTCAACTCAGTTAGCGCCATTCGGTATAGGGCTTTTGATATAGGTTCTATACCAAGTGCCAGTTGGATAACAAACTCAACTTCTCATTCCGAGGGCAATCTTGGTAACTCTTTAGGAAAAACATTAGGAAGCTCCTGAACTATTGGAATTTCTTCTAGCTTTACTCTTCCTCTATCTTGATTTCTCACAGGCCAGATAACCCTCACATCTATTCTCAAGGAGTCGATGAGCCTCAAATGTAACAATAAGCAGCATAGAAAGGGTCATTCTATCTCCATAGAATACAAAACTAATGCAATCAGAGTATTAAATCGAATAATTCTCTTATAACAATCCATATTGGCTCGATGCTTATGAAACCAATCCATCCCCAAGATTACGTCGAAATCATAGATTGTTAACACCATCAAATCTGAAGGCAAATTTTGCCCTTTTATAAAGATGCTACCATCCTTGCATACCAAGGTAGATAATATTATGTCTCTTAACGAAGTGGAGATGCTAAGGGGCGCTGCCAATTTTCTAGGTTTCATCCTACTTAGTTGCACAAATTGGGCAGACACAGACAAGTGCGTAGCTCCTGTATCAAACAAAGCATAAGCATTCTGGTCAGATAAGGAAATAATACATGTAATGATCGTCTTAGAGGCCTCAGTTTCATCTTGTACAAATACATAGACTCTTCCCTAAGCTAGCGGCCTGTGGTTATTTCCCTATTGCATTGACGCAACCGACAATTGTGGTTATTGTTGTTGCCATGTCCTCCTCTATGGGCAGTCCTTAACCAAATGACCTAGTTGTTGACAACCAAAACATGTTTTCGCAAAACGACATGGCATGTTCACATGCAAACCGCCACACACACGACAAGTAGGGCTCTGAGTTTGCAATTGCCTTGATGACTAACTATTCCATGCCTTCCCAGAACCTCCGATCTGACCCTTCTTAGCCAATGAAAAAGATGGTCGCCCAGCTTGATAGGGTCTCTTATCATGGCGGAAATTATTCTGACTAGTCTGGTGGCTAGGTCTTGCCTAAGAAGTTGCTGGGATCCCTTTCGTCACAAGCTCCTATTCCACTCACTAAGTACACTTATGCAAATCATAATAATATTTTAGGTTCAGAGGCACCATATGCCTACGAATGTCAAGCCTTAGGCCACTTAGAAACCTCTTAGCCTTATCCTCCCCATCCTCCACTAACCTATGGGCAAACCTAGAGGGTTCAGCAAATCTCACCTCATATTGATCCATTGTCATATTGTTTTGGGTCAGTTGAATAAATTCCATTATCTTCTTATCTCTAACGCAGTCAAAAAAGTGTTTTCCGAAAAAAGCCCGAATAAAACCAGCACAAGTCACTTTTGTACCTTCTGGAAATACAATTCCTCTCGTCGCCCTCCACCAATGGTCAACATTTCCTTGAAGTTGGTATTCTGCCAGGGATACTTTTTCCACATTTGTGCAGTTTAACAACGCAAAAATCTTTTCTATCTCATCTATCCATACCTAAGCCTCTGAGGGGTCCCTCAGTCCAGCAAATGTTCATGGCCTCAACTTAAGGAATTGCTCAACCAACCCTTGCATTCGGCGTTTACCACCCTATTGTTGTTGTTGAGCTTGTCTCTCCATTAGGGCTCCTACATTAGCAAGGGCCTACATAATTCCTTCCAATTTGGTCTCCGTCCTCATGAAGGATCCACCCGTGGCAGTCCTCCTACCAGTTCCTCTCATTCTTGAAGTACTAGCCATCCTGCAAATCGGTCACTAGTCGTCAATTGACCAAATACCCTAGCTAGACTCATAAGTAACATAAGTTACTAATACCCTATGAGTAACCAAAGTTACTTATTCCTCACAAAAGAACAATATATCAAGCACAAACAATTAGTGTTTTAGCGCGCGCGTCCTATCTTTTTCCACTACTAGCGCACCTTATCACTCCATATTAAACCCATGCTCTAATACTAGAAAAAGCTGTGATGTGCCAGGCTGTCGCTCTAAACCTTGGACCATGATTTTTTATTCTTATTACACAAGCGGAAGAGTATACATCAATTTACATTGTTGATAATAAAAGAGTTGTACTTAAAAGCAAGTTTATAAGCACTTCCTTTCATTTCATTTATCATATGCATGGTTACATGAGAAAAACAACATCTTGATAGTCACCCACACAGCCAAAATACGTATCGAGATAAACATAACAAAACACTTAAGAGAGACTAAAAAGATGCCTAACTCCTCTACCTAGTAGTCTTCCTCATTCATCCCATCACTCCTTACTACGTGCGCCTCTTGACTTCATGCCTACAACATCACCAGTGGATGGGGCCATACAAGCTCCTGTTCACGTTCAAATACATGGACACAAAATAGATAGGAAAGAGATTGGGGCGCTATCATCTATCAATACAGTGCAAACATAACAAGTTAAAGTGAGGCCGAACTCTCGATCTTCAAAGTTCATATATGTGCCCACCACATGGACTGGCATACCATAAGTCACCAATGGTGGCACATCCATCACTAATGAGATGAGAGGGTAAAACATGAGATTAAATAATAAGATCCTAACTTTACTCAATAGGAAACATAAATCAAAATAGTGAATTATCATAAGCATGAACAATACCAAAGAGGGTAGCATGTAATGACATTGATAATGGCAATCCAAACATGCTATAATGAATAAATTGCTTGAAGACCACATCATAGGGCACACATGAACCCATTCATGCATCACAAGGCACACACGAATCCCTTCATGCTTCACAAGGCACATACGAATTCAATCATGCAATGAGCACACATTTTCACATCACCACATGTACTTACACGTCTTGTGGATTAATTTCAATGTGTAAATATTTCATTTCCACCCTCAAAACGAATTTAATTGGGGACGCTAGCCAGTCCGTTCAAGTCATTTTCGGGTCTCTGGCCAGACTTTCAGGAGACGCTAGCCTTAGGCATCTCCCTCCCAAGCATTCTGGTATCCAAGGGTTGCTGGCCTTATGATTTTAGTCGAGGCATCTATGACCAGATAGCTTGGGACATTGCCACTCCTCGAGGGCACCATCGGGACGCTGGTCGACGGAATATCTCTTGATTTAAGCCATTCACACATTTCACTGCATCACAATCTTTCATTAAGGCACATTTATATCATCACCAACACACTTATATCATCACAATGCAACACCATACACAAAATAGAGTGCCCTACACAACCATCCAAGCCTAAATCACATCATTCCACACACACATCAAGCACCACTCGTGCACAACCATCAAACAAAGATCCACAGCATGCTAAAGTCCTTCACAATCACCAAAAGATACGTTTTCCAGCAAGAGAAATGCCAAAAATGTCAACTAAACCACAAATGGTCCTATCGGCAATACTGCGCTCGCTCGCATGTCTCTAGGGTTAAATCCAGAAAATTAACCAAATAAGTTTGAAAAATTCTCAACTTTTAATATGCTGTGACCAACATTAAACAAAAATTTTTCATGAAGAAAGTTTAACCCTATTCTTTCTAAAATAAGAGCAGCAACTCACAAAAAAAAAAAAAAAAAAAAAGCCACCAAAACAATTTTAGTATCCAAAATACACATTTTGAAAAATCAGCCTAGTTTGACATCCAAAACTCATTCATTTGCTCTAAAATTTGACTATGTTGTACTTTAAGAAGTGATGAACAACCTTTGTGAAGAAACCACTTCAAAAATCGAACCATGAAACTTGATAAAAACTTGTTAAACATCAAATGGTCGTGGATTCCAGCACAAAACAGCTTATTGGCTTGCATACAACGAAGTTAATAACTTTAATATTTAAATTCAAAAAATATCGGATAAAATATATGTTATAGATGAAGATGTTTAAAACACTTTTCATGAATGAAGTTACCATAAATTTGCAGCACATTTCAATCCACAAAATTAATACGCATAGAAGGTCCCGTAAGACAGATTATAGGAAGAACCTGCCTCAGCTCCTAAGATCGCACCTCATACAAGCTTATCATCCAAACTTTCTAAAAAACTCACATGCAAGACCTGTCACTCATCTTAGAACAAATGCAAGCTAAGATTATCCAAGAAACTAACTCCCATGACTCAGAATCCACTAGATTAAACTAATCTACTCTCAAGCGCTGAGGGGATATCGAAGCTTGATACCTAGCTTCTCCCTTACCAAGTTTTAGGACTCAAAAACGGCTTTTTCGAGCTATCTCAAAGTTTGATGCTCCTCAGCTCTCTGGTCTCTTAAGAAGCAAGAAAATGAGAGAGTTTAGGGAATAAAATGAGAGAGAGAGAGAGGCATCAGGCGAGTGAGAGGGAAAACGGAGGAAGAAGAATTGAAGGGGAAGGAAGATGAAGGGAAAAGTGAGGAGAAATGATGGTATATCTTAGAAACTTTCCCTTGCTGGCAACCATGCAAGGAAAAGGATTGGCTGGGGAAATTGAGATCATCATGAGGGCTGAACCGGCGACTTGTAGGGGGGAGAAAAACCGAAGGTCATATAGGGAAACAAAAGGGAAGTTTGTCCCATTTGTATGCAAATCCTAGTTTTGTCTTTTCCTATTTGGTTTTTGTCCCTTAAACAAATTTTAATTTAAGCAAAATGCAAGGTTATTCCCCATTCGACCCCCTAAGATTCGGCCACCAAAGAGAATTAGGACACATAAACTAAGTCACATCAACCTAATGACTTCACTAATACCATGAGCCAAAACTTAGTGGAATTTCTCATATCCCCACACCACTCAACTAATCCAAAGACTAATCTAGGCTAATTGGATATTTTCACATCGTTATTTCTAATGTGCAAAGGTTCCAAGTCCACTAATAATTCTATATCTCACAACATCATCATTCAAACTACAAGAAATAACCATCAGACATGCGAGATCATCCGAATTCGCACAAGACATATATTGACAAAATTAGACGTCTTCATCCCAAACTAGGCCTCCCACGCACCTCTGGCCCCTTGGACCCCATTCATGGCCCACCTTCCTCTCATAGGTCCAAAGCTTGGCTACTAGGCCTCCCACACGTTCGGCTCACACGCAAGACCCATCGAGCTAACCACTCAGCTCAATTTTAATTTCTAAAAACAGTAATAGATTAATTGTAAATTCTAGGATCGAAGTTTCAAGATGTCACACGATGCCATGCCCAATGGGGCAGGATGATGCCCAATTATGCCGAAAGACCACCGACTTTAGTGTCGAGAGTGGTCGAGAGTGGTCGTAATAATGTGAAATCATGATCTTGAGGAATGTATGATAGTATGGGATACCATGCGATTCTCGAGACGCCATGTGTGCAAAGTGCATGAATGCTAATGCATATTTTGAGAGTGATGTTATGACCTACACATGTGTGGCATGGAGATATATGACTTGCATGAGACATGTACGTGAATGAAATGTCACATTAATGGCTTGTGTGGCACATGCATAAGTTTGGTTAACCCTATTTATGATTGAGAAGTATGTGGATCTGTATGCTTGTGTTAGGGCTCAAGGAATGAAGGTTTGGGTAGATCCCTTCATGTTATAGTTAAGGCAAAGCTTAGACTTTGTTGTTAATCTGCCATTGATAATTAAGCTGCATGTTTAGAGCGTCTCCAGGGCGAAGCACCTTCCTACGCGAGGATCAGGGAGTTTACTTACTAAATGTATATCATCTGTTATTGTTAAATGTTTTAGGCCCTCTTCATGACTAGCTTGTTCCACCATGTTCTCTTTGGAGTGCCTATTGGCGAGGATTTCCAAGTTACCCCATATGCGATCGAGGGTATGGACATAGTCTATGAGAAGCACGTGTCCACCATCTGAATAGATAAGGGGCTGCCTAACCCGATGCTCCATAGGTTAGAGGCTTGGTTTGTTTGGTTTAGAGGGGAGCTCTAGGGCCTTCTCCGGGGTTTTGACGAGTTGCCAAGTAGGGGACCCAGGGACATTAGTTGGGACCCCATGGACGTGGATACCCTTGACAACGATGTTGTTGACTCGGAGGTGGATACGGATCCGTAGTCGGATCTCGAGCCTAAGCCATGGTATTATAACCTAAATGTGTACTAGATGTGTAAGAGAGAACATTTTTTGAAGTCAACCTTGTAGCATAGAGGTGATAGGCTAACCCTAACTCTATTTTGGTCGAATTGAAAAGGATTTGCAAGGCGAACATGCAAATATGAACTTCCGATGTTTAAGTCATGGTGTAATGTATATATAAGATGAAATCATGTTTGATGTTGTTCTATATTATCCCTGTTGATATGAATGATTGAGTAGTGTAAATTCTATTTTCACTTACGTAAAATTGAAAAATAAAATGAATGGGTCGGCAACGCCTCCTAGGACATCACAATTAATTGACCAAAGAGGAGGAGGGTTGTGGCACGTTTGAAGGTCAACGCATGACACTCGCCGACGCCAACGAGGGCGACCTTCACCCAGCATTCCAGGAGGTTGATGGCATTAGGCAAGGGCCGCCAGGCTTGCGTGACGGCCAGCGACCCTTACCCAAATCTAGGATAGGTCGCCACCCTCTCCCGCCTCTAGCGAGGGCCCTCGCCTCTAATCGGCCAGATCGTCAGCCCTCCCCTAGGCACCGGCGTATTGGCCTTCGTCGTCACCCCCACCAACAATGGGGCGGCAACCATAGGTGAGAGGGAGCACCCGCTGGCTTGTGTTTTTTTTTTTTTTTTGGAAAAGAAAAAATAAAGAACAAAAGATAAATCTAAAAAATTTAAAAAGATAAAATTGCCTTTCACATTTGGTAAGTTCATACATTTTTTTAAAACCGATATATGCACTTTAGGTCCTTATTTGAAATGAAGTTCACTTCGAGCTCTTATTTGAGAAAAATTGCAATTATTTGAAATAATATTCACTTAAGGCTTTTATTTGAGAAAATAAGAGCACTTCAAGTCTTTATTTGGAATTTTCCTACCACAATATTTAATCTTTGAGTAACTAGTAAGATTTTACAAAAAATCAAAGCCGAGAAATTCATGATCATGAAGATAATCTAGTAAAATAAAGTAAATAATTTGTCAATAAAACTAACATTTCTTAATTTCGATATATAAATAGTGCTGCTCTAATTTTAATAATGGAGAATAAGTTTAGAAAAGACAAACATTAAGTAAACGTCGAAATGTAATAGGTGTGGATGAAATAGCTAAGGTGAAAAAAGTTGTTTGTAATGGATGTAGATGTTTTTCTTTTCATAAAATTGAAAAATAAGAAAAAAAAAGTTTAAGAAATAATCTTAAATTGAGAGTGAGACTCCCAAGGGATAATATAACCAATTGAATGTGATAGAGGATGTCAATTATAAGTTAGACTCGTAAGAATTGTCAATAGAGAGTGAAAATAGGGCAAGCCAATAATAATAATGATAATAATCGAGTCACCTTCGATATTCCAACTTCGTTGAGGATGCCAAAGTGTGATATGATATTAAATATTACTACGTGGATACCCAATTTAGATATTAAAGGTACCAGAGAATAAAAGAATAATAACCGAGGAACGATACTTCACATGGAATTTTCGATGGTCATGGTGGGTGTCAATGTAAGCAATTTTTAATCGACACCACACTCTCGTGTCCTAGGATCACACAAGCTGAATCTGGCCAGATTTAATGTTGAAAAGACTTGATCGGACACTTTTAATAAGTAAAAGTACTTGATCAGAAATATTTAAAATATAGAGACTATATTAGAAAACTAGTGAAAATTTAGGCAGAGGAGTGCAATTTTTTCTTTCTATTATTTTTTTTCTTGCTTTTTCATCAGTCCAACTTATACATGATCATCCATATCTTGTCTCTGATAGTCATATACACACTTTCACAACAATGTGCAAATATACGTGAAACCCATGTACTCAGATTCTATTCCTTATGATATCGAAGAGCCATTTATGCTGCTAACGTCAAACTCTACCGTGAATCTTGCACAATATATAATGCAGATGTAGGAATGTTGCTTGATGTTTCAATAGGTCTCAACCCATTGGTTTATGAAAAGAGCATCACGTGGGATAGAGGATTTTCATCCCTAATATCGCTCTTGCTCCTTCGTAGAGAATTGCAAATGGACAAGTCAGCAGCGGTTATAAAGAGACATTGAGAGCAATAATTTCCTACTGTGAATAGTATATGCATAGTCGAGAAAAAAAAAAAAAATAGCATCTTGAATATATCCAAAGGAAAGTAAAGGGCAAAGAAAGAAATTACCCATCCAATCCTTCTATTCTTGCATTGCATACCGGACATCGTGACCTTTCTGCTCAATCCCATGATACAAGCAAATGATCCCATTTTCATGAGCATCGGGTGTGCTTTTCACTAACTCCAAAATTCAGTCTGAATGGAGGACATTGTAACTAACCACTTAATTCATACAAACTGCATTTTCATGCGAAAAAATAAAATCATCAGTTGGCTTTTACGAAACCTCTTACTCACTAAACCAAGCGACTTTGTCATAATTGGCCCGATCTTCAACATTCCCAAGGAGGCAATAAACGAACACCATAATCAGTGAATATAATTTTTGCTAGATAAAGTATCATTTTCGAAAGGGAAAAAGATTTTTTTAGGCTTAAATTCTGCTCAAGCCCAAAAACGTTATTTTTGTAATATTTTTCCCCTTGAATAGCCCCACTGTTGCTGATCGAGCCTATCATTGATCTTCGAAAATCTCGATTAATCTACAAAGGACAAATCTCGACATAAGTGTACCGTTGGTCTAATGGGGCAGGGCCAAAAAGCTCGCCCAGACGGCACTCGCGGGCGGGCCTTAAAAAGAACATGACGGGCTGTGATGAAGAGCCACAAAAGGGATATGCGGATGAAATCTAGTTTTAGTTATTTACTTTGTCAATAATTAGGAAAAAAGTGTCAAAAAAATCCTAAATTTATTGTACTGATACCAATTTAATCCTAATTCTTTTTGATTTAGTGCTAATTTAGTCATAAACCTTTAATGGTGTCAATTTAATCCTAAACCCTTTGAACTAGTGTTAATTTAGTCATAAATATTTGGATTTGGTGCCAATTTGTCATTCCGGCTGATTTTGTTAAGATTTTGCTAATGTGGACATCGGCCAACTTATGTGGCACTGTCAACGTTGATGTAAACAATTTTAGATAATATTTTAGTATTTTTCGATTTTATTATTATTTTTCTTTTTCTTTTTTTTTTTCTCTCCTTCCTTTCTTCTTCCTCAAGGCGGTGGCTGGCCACTGACCATGGCTAAGTAGGCTGGCCTTGCCTAGCCTAGGCGAGGCCGAGCCTTAGTGAGGGCAATACCTACGAGGCCGTCCCTCACTTGGGCTAACACGGCCTCAACGAGGGTTGCCTGGGTGAGGGCGAGGCCCGGTGAGGTCGCCTTGGCCAAAGTGAGGGCTCTCCTTGTCAAGGCTTCCTTTGCTTAGGCAAGAGTTGACCTCACCCAAACCAGATCGGGCGAGGCCAACCCTCGCTAGGGCTCAGCTTTGCCCTAGCCAAGCAAGTCCAACTCGCCCGACCACCACCTGCTAGTTGGCCACTGCCTAAAGGAAGAAAAATGAAATGAGAGAGAGAAAAAGAGAGATAAAATAATAAAATAATAAAATTTGAAAAATTATTAAAATATTATTAAAAATTGTCAACGTCAACACAAGAGATGCCACGTAAGCCAACTGGCATCCACATCAGCAAAAACCCAGCCAAAATTAGTCAGAATGACTAAATTGACACCAAATCAAAAAGTTTATGACTAAATTGACACCATCAAAAGGTTTAAGACTAAATTGATACTAAGTTAAAAGGTTTGGAACTAAATTGGCACCATTAAAAGATTTAGGACTAAATACAATAGGTTTAGAACTTTTCTAACACTTTCCCCTAATAATGAGTTACCGAAAACACATTAAAAAAAAAAAATAGGCAAGTCTATGATAATATAAACGAGTAAATATATTAGCAATAACAAGTCATTAAATTTTGTTAATCTGAATAATTATTGGAAATCTTCTCTTAGGTTATTTGATTTTACATATGATACGATCCTTTGACTAAGACAAAAAGAAGTTGAAAGAAACTTATTCAAACGTTGATTTAAGCCTATTGGGTACCTTAAATCTAGTACGGAATATTTCTCATTTAGGAAAGACATTTTAAACTATTTTACGACATTAGTTTTCTTTTACGACAATAAGTTGCCATAAGAAACATTTCACAAGAGATGTTAAGGTATTCATCGGCGAGTAATAAATTCATAAAATTGGTAGTAAATTCTAAATCATTATGGTAAATTCATGCAACTAAAAACAGCAGGTTACCGGTTATAATTTACAATCAACGGTAGCAACTTATGAGCATCAATGTAATAGGAGCCTATTAAGATTTTCTTTTTCATATATCTACTGCTCACAAATAAATCTTTACGATATAAATAGTAAGTAGTGAAATAAATACTCTACTAGAGATTGTAGTGGTAAAATTATTATACATTGACATAATTTGTTAATGATGCAAGCGACTTATGACCTTAATGTAGTAGTTACTCATCAAGTCTTTTCTAAATCTACTACTGAAAACTAAATTTTAGCTGGGTGAAAGGGAAAAATCCACAAAAAAGCCTCGAACTTCACCTACTGTGACATATTTACCTCAAACATCTTTTGTGACGCCAAAACCTCAAACTTTTACTTGCGTGACACATTATCCCAATGTTAGAGTAATTAAAGATAGTAAGTTACCAGTGAAATTGATAACATCCAGACGTATGTTTGCTTTTAAAGTTAGTAAAGTGTTGAAAGCATACAACATAAAGTTACCATCAAAGTGATTACAGCATGATCTAACTTACAACGCCCAACGTCCATGAAATACTAACAAGGATCTAAAATTTAATGTACTTTAACTTTTTAAGTTGAGAGTGGCATCAAGTTGAGAGACTTTTGTAAGAGTCTTCCTAATGTGGGCTAGATTAATTGAGATTGTGATTTACCATTTTACGGGATTGGTCTAATAAAGTAAGATATAAAGTTTCTTAATAGTTGAATATGGACCTAAGTTGTGTGGGCCGAGTTAGGCCCGACCCGTGATAAGATAGCCCAGCCAAAGCTCTATAAATAGGCTAAGGTCCCTTCTTTAACCTGTAACTGTCATTTTCAAACATACACACCCATATGCTTCACATAAGGAACGTTTGTGAGGGGTAGTCTTATCAAGCCGGGGTCTCCAGGGTGATTGAGGAGAAGATCTTCAACATTAAAGGATTGGATTATCGTTCTTCTGTATCAAGAATCATGGATTCCAAATTAAGTATGTGAATCTTTTTCTTCTCCTTCAATATGTTCGGGTTTCTAACTTTGTCTATCTTGCGAAACCATTTTGACAGCCAACATTTGGTATCAAAGCCTGCATAGTCTAGAACTTGAACTGTTGCATTTGGCCTATCTTTCCAAATTTTTATCCATTGAAATTTGATTTTGAACACATATTCGGATTCTTCTTGGCAAGTCAAGTGTTTCGGTGGGTGACATGCCTCTAGCGGAGGCCAAATGTGCCGCCCATGAGCATCTCAAATTTGAGATTGTTTCAAATTATTTTGCACGTCTTCATGAATTTTTCTGAGTAAAAGTGAATTTTGATCATAAATTTAGACTCCTCTCGTCGAGACGAAGATTTTGGTGGATGGCACGCCTTCGGCAAAGGCCGAACACCACCTCATGTGCCCGCATGAGCCAAGGAGGCATTGGAAACCGCTCTCACATGCGCAGTGTGTCAAGTGCCTTAGGCGCGGAATGACGTCATGCATGACGTCATTCGTGCACACATGTCACCGACTTTAGACGTGTGTCACTAATGATGTAATGATGATGTCACGCGTCATTGCCTTACCTGCACTTGACTTGTGTCATGTGACATCATTGATAATGTTACCTAATCGACTCGACCTAATCTGTTAATCCTGTGACCTGACCTAAGTTGATTGGGTCGACCTGACTCGAGTTGACCGATTGACCAAACCAATCAATCAATCGGACTAGTCGTTGACTATTAATCAGTTAGATTGGTCAATACCAATCAAATTGGTTTTCTAATCGACTCATGCTTGCCAGCACATGTAGTTCACACACCGCGAACTCCAGCGGTGCATAAGGGTGTGTGTAAGTTTTGTTCAGCGCATGCTTGATGTCGGTGTGTTCGTATGGAATTCTCTATACTGTAATGTATTTATTTTGCATATTTGATACTTTTAAGGATATCAAAATACATGTGGAACCCTAAATACGTGTATCTTGAGGTATTTTTTTTTGAGTAATTTTCGTGTGTTTCTCTATAGCTTTGGCAATACAGTTGCAAACTCACATGTATATCATCACATAAAGAATGTGTAGAGCATTGATTCATTAATGACATGTATAAGGTTCAACATGTATCAATGAATGGAGCAATATAATTGGCATGACATATGATTTTAATGACAAATAGCCCATGTCATCAAGTATAAAATCACATGTATAAGGCAAATGCAAGACATAAAGTTTATATTCCTGATATGAGAGAATTTTAATGATTCAATTGAATTGTGACCGCCAAAGTAGCACACTTGATTGGATTTAAGAAATATCGGTTTCATATTATAATAGGATGTCTTCTATTTTAATGTGTGGTCATACTCCTAAAAGAAGTGATTGTGTATTAGTTCATGGAGGGGCACATATACTACATATGGTTGAGAAATGATTGACCTTAGTGGTTCATCTACCCAAAGGTAATGAATTCACAAAAGGTTGCAACTCATTCTCTTTACCACTGTCATGTAGAGAGTATACAATTGTATGTCATATATTATACCTAAAGGTGTTTATATGATGATGTATATAGCTCTCAGGATGTATACTTATATAGTTTTCAAGTTATGCAATACTCACATAATGTTAATTATATACATTACTTATCAAATCATTTACATTTTATATAAATGGCAACTCCATTGTGATTAAGGTTCTTACTGGTTCAAACTTTAAGAAATTGAAAGAGGATTTTCTACTTGGGATGGAGCTAGCAAATATTCATATTGCTCTTACTAAGGATAAGCCGGCAGATGTTACAAACACTAGTATAGAAGCCTAGAAAGCATGCTTTACTGCTTGGGAAAAGAGTAACAGGATTTGCTTGTTCATCATGAAATGATCCATTCAAGAACATTTGATGAGTGGCTTACCAACTGATTGCATTGCTAAACAAATGATAGAAGCCTTGGAGACTAAGTATCGTGTTTTATCCAATGCTGAGATTGGTACCCTTATGCAAACATTCTTCAATATGAGGTATGATGGTTTAGATAGGATAGGAGATTATGTGCTTAGGATGATAGACCTACAGACAAAACTCCAAGTTCTTCATGTTGATATTCCTAATACCGGCATTGTGCATCAAGTATTAAATACTCTTTCTCTTGATTTTGGAATTATTAAGACCAATTATAACTCATAAGATAAGACTTGGTCAATTAATGACATGATAGTTAGAGTGGTGGCAGAGGAAGAGAAACCAAAGAAAGAAAAATTACATCTTATCTTGTATGTCTCTAGTTTTGCCAATAGGAAGGGTAAAAAGGGATTGTACGTCAAAATTATAAAGGAAATCCTAAAGCTATTGATCCTTTCAAAAATATGGGTCCTAGAAAAACACCCTTTAAGAGGGAGGGTGTTCGTTGCTACTTTTACAAGAAAAGATGACACATAAAGAAATACTGTGATAAATATAAAGCTTGGTTGTTCAAGAATGAGCCTAAAGGTAATGATTCTTTAACATTTATCTATGAATTCAACCTATCTATAGCCATGTTCAATTCTTGATGGCTAGATAGTGGTATAACTAATCATGTTGCATTTACCATGTATGAATTCATAAACAGAAGGATGCCAAATCAAGATAAATTAAAACTCGTTGTGGGAAACAATGATAAAATTGATGTTGAGTTCATGGGACATGTCATTTTGATTTAGATTGTGGTTTCAATCTAACATCAAGAAAGACCTTTTATATATCTTCCTTTAGATGGAACTTAGTATATGTATCATGTTTGAACATGTGTGACTGCTCTTTGAAATAAAAAATAATATTATATCTATGTTCTTTAATGGATTGTAGAGATTGTGTTTATCCCCCGATGATATATATGTTGCTTATACAATTGAAAGTGTTGTTTCCAAAAGACCTCTACCTAAGGAATAATCTTATGTATTGTAGTATAAACAACTTCATCACATCTTTAAAGAAAGAGTGGAAAAGCTAGTAAAAGTGATCTAGAGACTTACGTAGATTATTATAGAGGAAAAATGACTAAGATAAAAAAGAAAACCGCAATCTAAAGTTCCAACTTATTGGAGATTATCCACACTAATATTAGTGGACCTTGTACCGCAACTTTGTATAAAAAAAAAATTTATTTTATAGTATTTATTGATGACTACTTTCGATATGGTTATCTATACTTAATTAAGGAAAAGTCTGAGTCTCTTGACAAGTTCAAAATTTTTCGGACTGAAGTCAAGAAGCAGTTAGGAAAGGTAATAAAGATTGTCATAAAGGTGTGGCCGAAAGGTGTAATCGTACTCTTATGTATATGGTGAGGTGTATGATGAGTAAGACCAATTTGCTTAGCTTCTTATGGGGAGAGCCTTCAAAAAAAGTTTTTTTCATCCTGAATTGTGTTCCTACCAAGGCTATTCCATTGACTCCTTTTGAATTATGAACTGGATGCAAACCTAGTTTAAACAATCTCAAGATTTGGGGATGTCCTGCAGAAGTAAGGTTGTACAATCCAACATTAGGTAAGTTGGACTCTAAAATCATGATGCTACTTTGTGTCTTACTTGGATTACTCAAAGGGTATTGGTTATATTAATATAGTGGAGGCACAAGAATTGAAAAAGCACAAACAATGAAGTTTTTGGAATTCGATGTGGCCGAAGAGGGTAGCTGCTCACAAATTATTGAGGATAACAATATGACCGAGTCAATTATGTCTTTTTCCTACCTATGCAAATAATTATTGGAGTCTACTATACCACAAACTAAATCTATCGAGACTCAGGATCCTATTGTTGAGATGGCCCATGATGAAGTTCTTTAAGCTCCTCAGATTTAGAATGAGGTTGCAGTAGCTCCACTTAAGAGATCTACTGGGAAAAGGCGTTCAACTATACCATTGGATTATATAGTTTAGTTAGGAGAGAATGAGTACGATATCGACTACGTTATAGACCGGGTGACTTATATAGACCATATTTCTTGTCCTCTATCAGATTTGTGGTTGGATGCGATGAAAAACGAGATGTAATCTATGAAACATAATGGTGTTTGGGAGCTTATTAAATTGTCGGAAGATTGCAAACCCATAGGTTGCAAATGGGTTTATGAGACTAAAAGGGATTCTAAAGGAAAGATTGAGAAATTTAAAGTTAGACTAGTGGTTAAGGGTTTCACTCAAAGATAGGGAATAGACTATGAAGCAACTTTTTCTCCAATCTCTTCTAAAATTTATTTTAGAATGATGATAGCGTTAGTAGCTCATTTTGATATGGAGTTATATTAGATGGACGTTAAAACTGTTTTTCTAAATGGAGACCTTGATAAGGAAGTCTATAGAGTACAACCTAAAGGTTTTACACCAAATAATTCAAGTAAGCTTGTAAGTAAATTGAAAAGGCTATTTATGGTCTCAAACAAGCTTCTAGACAACGGTACTTGAAGTTTCACAATGTCATCACTTCTTTTGGTTTTGTTAAGAACAAAGTAGATCAATGCATATACCGCAAGGTTAGTTGGAGGAAATTTATTTTCTCATACTTTATGTGGATGACATTTTGCTTACAAGTAGCAATATTGGATTATTGTATGAGACAAAGCAAATTTTATTGAAGAATTTTGACATAAAAGACCTTAGTGAGGCGTCTTTCATTCTTGGCATAAAAATTCATAAGGATTGTTCTCGCCGTATGTTAGGTTTATCTCAAAAGGCATATGTTAATCATATTTGGAAAATTTCATTATGCAACATTACAAGCCATAAACTGCTCCTATCATCAATGGTGATAAATTGAATCTCTCACAATGTCCCCAATCAAATTTTGAGAAAATTCAAATGAAAGATATACCTTATGCTAGTACGCTTAGAAGTATCATGAATGCTTAAGTTTGCACCAGACCAAATATCATTTTTGTGACAGGACTTCTAGATAGATATCAGTCAAATCCAAGACACAATTGCTGGATTTCTATCAAGAAAGTTTTGAGGTACTTAAAAAGAACAAAAGGCTATATGTTGATTTACTGATATGTTCATGATCTACATCTAGTAGCATATTTGGAGGCAAACTTTGCTAGCTGTCAGGATAATAGGAAGTCGACAACAAAATGTATCTTTATATTAGCAGGAGGTGTAATATCATGGAAAAGCGAAAAACAGAAATCTGTATCATCCTCTATTATGCAAGCGGAGTTTATAGCATGCTTTTCAATCGCTACTCAAGCTATTTGGCTCATGAATCTCATTAAGGAATTGACTGTATTTGACTTTGTGGATATATTTATACAATTATATTGCAATAATAACTCTGCAGTGTTATTTATCAACAATAACAGAAGTCTCAAGGGATCTAAGTATATGGAGATTAAGTTTTTCACCATAAAGGAAATGGTGCAAAATAGTGACATTATAGTCGAGCATATTCCCACAAATGATATGATTGCAAATCCACTGACAAAAGGCCTTCGCCCTTGTGTATTTGAGTGACATATCATGAACATGGGCTTGGGAAAATCATTAGATGTTGTCGTTTAGTGGGAGTTGCTTCAAATTTGCTCTAATAAAGTTTACATCTATGTTTTATTACATTTGGTGACATTTTGATATATATTGACTCATTTTGTATGGATTGTTATAGAGTTGTATACATACATTTGATCAAAATCTAAGGATGTTGTGTAAATCTTGAGGAAAGACTAAAAGCATCCAGTTATTAGCCTTGTACATTAGTCTCAATTACACATAAAAAAATGTTAACCATAAAGATATTCTCTAGTGGCGTATCCAATTTTTGTAACACTTAAAGTAAGAGAATTTTAATCGACGAAGAGGATAGTAATAAGGTACCACTCTTTATGAGGTGTTATCCATTTGTCACACAACCATATTAAATTCATACCAGTAAAGTTAAAAGCACTTGTGACCATAGAAGACTTTATGTATGTATATGTAGTTAACACTATGATCTAGTGTTCGAGATTTTATATGATCGGATTGACTATTGAAAATTATCTCTAGACCAATGTAAACGTGCGCACATATACTACAATCTCAATTAATGTAGTCCAAGTGGGAGAATGTAAGAGGTTTTTATTTTTTATTTTTTATGTGAACTATATTAATTGAGATTATGATTTACCATTTTATGGAGTTGGTCTAACAAGTTAAGATATAAAGTTTTTTAACAGTCGAATATGAACCTAACTTGTGTGGACCAAACTGGGCTCGACCCATGATGAGAGAACCTAGCCAAAACTCTATAAATAGGCTAAGGTCCCTCCTCTAACCCTTAATTGTCATTTTCAAATATACACACCCATATACCTCATATAAGGAACGTTTGTGAGGGGCAATCTCATCGAGCTAGGGTCCAGAGGGTGATAGAGGAGAAGATCTTAAGCATCAAAGGATTGGATTATCATTGCTCTATTTCAAGAATAATGGATTCCAAATCAGGTACGTGAATCTCTTTCTTCTCCTTCAATATGTTCGACTTTCTAGCTATGTCAATCTTGGAAGCTGTTTCGACGGCCAACAACTTTATGTTTTAATCTCATCTAATTTTCAACTTTAACACCCATTTCATGTGCAAAACATTTTAAAGCCGTATAAAGAACACACGAGGACTTGAAGAACGATGAGTCACACACGTGAAATAAACCTGACCATGTCTCATATGCTAAGTTATTAGAACATTCGACCAAAAAGTTTTAGCTATTAATTAAAGCAAGTTCCACATATTTATACAACGCCCATTATAGATCCTTATTCAAGCAACCAAATAATACTTTAACAAGTTTAAATGCCCAATATTTCACGGGGTCAAATTGGTTCGGTAAGAAGATCTTATCATATATTAAATTAACAATAACATCAGGTCACTCGAGATAATTGCCTCCTCTAGCATAACATATAATCGCTTCCTTTTCTAATCGTGACGGTACCGATATTCTTTTTTTCTTTTTAAATTGAAACATAGAGTATAACCTCCTCATCTTTTTCCATTTTTAGGACTTCGCATCCTTTATTTTTAGAAATACGTCTTTGCATCTTGGACAGAACACCGTCACTTGAAAAGATCAAACTGTCATCCCTATTGATAAGTCACCAATTCCCCCACAAACCAGAGGCGTACGCGAGAGCGAGAGAGGAGAGGACGTACGGAGGAGGGAGACGAGGAGGAGCGACGGTTGGCCATGACGTGGAGATGAGCAGGGTAGGGACAGTCGTGGCTCTTGATAGACCTCAGTGCATGGGCCTGGTTACTCAGTCCTCGCATTCCAGACACTGCGGCCGAGCTTGAGACCTCTGTGTCCCTCCCCAAATCTCTAGTGGTTAGGCCTAGGATCCTGACTCTAGCATCGAGAACGCACGGCCGAGCTTGGATCTGGTTGCTTGGGGTTGGGACCACAGCAGTTGGGTTCAGGTCCCTAAGGGCTGAGCCTAGGATCTTGAAGCCTGTGCCCGGATCCCTAACAGTCGGGCCTAAGTCTCCAAGAGCCCAAATTTAGGACTTGAGGTTGCAATCCATTTTTTTTTTTTTTTTCAAACGTCTATTTCATAATTTACTTATAAAACTTAAGAAATTGACCTTCAAAATACAACGAAACAATTATAAAATGAATCATTTTTTTTTCTTGAAAATAAGTTCTTTTGCAAATACTTTTCGGCAAAATTCATCTGAAACAGAGCCTAAATATTCTTCATGCAAATGCCCATTTTAATATTGTACCAAATGAGGAAAATACTTCCGATATGGAGGGGCGGTTGTACGTAAAATTGGAGCAACATAAAGTGAAGAATAAGATAACTTTTGTCTCGTTTTTCCAAAAGAAAGAATATATTCAATCACTGATTTGACATTGCATTTAATCTGTTTATTGCGTTTATGTCATGCAAAGGCATCGTAATAGCTGCGGAATTTCAACGGGATACCAATCCAAAGGTGACAGCCGTCATCTATGCACTACGTAATTATGGATCTTCAGCCGCAGCCTCCCCTTTTCTTTTTTTCCAATTTTTAATGTCAACGTCTAGCGAAAAAAGGATCATGACAGCTTTGTATACCTCGTTTAGTTTTTAACCAACCCCAATAAAATAGTAATGGTTTATCATTTAAAATTTTCGTTAGGTTAATTGAAACTAAAATCGAATAATATCCCAATGTCAAGGTAAAAGTTTGAGAATATCCGAGCCGATTAAAGAGCATTGATCTCAACTCAACATTAACTCTAAACTTGTCATTTTTCAAGACGAAAATGAGGATCGCGACACAATGTATGTCCACATTAGTTTTTTTATCATTAAAAAGGCAAATTAACGCTACAAGAAAGAAAAATGATCAAATCACGTCCTACATTTTTTCTCTTATATGGACCTTTTTAATCTATCATCATTAATGAAACTTTCTAATTTTATATGTCGCATGATAACGATCACTCTGCAGCATGCCGTTCGAAAGGGTTTAAGTTGTTGAAGTTCACTTTCGTAGACACATCATCATACGGTCCATATCATAATGGAGACCATTAATGAAAATCAGCAAGATAATAAGACATTCCATATCATAATGAAGACCCTTAATCAAAATCAGCAAGATTATCCGACATTCTCTTCATTGATTTGCTCTAATCTTCTCCTTACAGTGTCCACTAAAAGCCGCACATGCAAGGGTCTTACACATCGATAATTAGATATTGAAGTGTTTAGCTATAACTGTTAAGTTTATTTTCCCAGCTATAAGCAAACTTTTATTTTTTGGCAGCAAGTCACCAGCTTCTCTCGCTAGAGCCACAAAGCTCCGGCGTCCTTGAGCATCTTCTTCAGTGAGCCATTGAGCTGAAGCGTCATGACGGCATTGGCAGACCCGACGAACCTCCCTCCAATGAAGACCGCGGGGACCGCAGGGTTGCACCCAAGCCTGATCAGCGCCCGCTCCATCTCCCTGCCGCGCGGGTCCTCATCAAGCTCGTGGATCGCAGGGCTCACACCCTGATCATAGAACAGCCTCTTGATTGCATGGGACATGCAGCACGAGCTCTTGCTGAATATCACCACGGCCTTCTGCGACGCTAGCCTCGCCACCTTATCCATGTCTCCAACCAGATGGTATCTCCGGTTAGTCTTGGTTGAGCTAGTTTTATCTAGCTGGGATCTCACAAAGATGAGAGAGGGGGCGGGGGGTCGTTTCGGGGTAGATCTTCTCTCGAATGTAATCAAAAAGTGAAGAAAAATGGCGAGTGCTCTATAAACAAGATCCACTAGGGTTTGGGACCTCTGTTTTTTACTTGTGGAGGGTTGATGTTGTGCAATTGCCTTGTGATGTAATAATATGGACGTGTCGTGGACCTTTAAATATAACGAAGGAGGAGAGCATCTTTAGATATTGGTTTGTTATTGATTATAAAAAGCGAAGTGGAGAACAAAAGGGGAGGAGAGGGAGAAGAGAAGAGAAGAAGAAGGTGATGGTGATGAAAAAAGGCGAAGGTTCTTTTGAGATATTTGATGCGATTCCAAGAAACACCCCTCGATCTGATGGCGACATTTATTCCGGATTGTTCATGGAATTGACGATAATCCGTGGGACGCCAGAGGCACGACAAGTTGCCGAAAGCAGGTTTTAATTCAATAGGGGTGCAAAATGTGTGAATATGAGCATAGTACGGAATTGCATTGAAAGAGAATGTTTTTCTTGATAGCGCAGAAGGGAAGGCTTGTTATGGATTTGGGAATGTCAACTTCGGATAAGGCTCGGAGCAAAAGAGGCGGGGCCTCGTCCAGATGTTGTGAACTTTGCTTCGCCAAGTAAGAAAATGACCCTTCGCTTCCCTCGTCGAGAAACTTAGCTTTCGAGATAAATCTCGACCATGCATTTGAAAGAGTGCGCTACAATACTTTTATCGAGGAACTTATACTTGGGTACCTTGCGTTACGACCAAGAGAATTCTTTCCAAAGGGATTGTAAAAACCTCTAGAAGATAACTTCTAGGGAAAATTCTTCTATTTTATCCTTCAATTTTTACGTCTGGATTGAAGTCCCTTTCTTTCAAGATTGGAAGTTTTACTTATCCATCACTTTGCATCTGCTTTCGGAAAAGAATTTTAGGTCATTCCTCAGCTCACCACTCATGATAAACCCTTGGACCACTCATAGTTTTTGAGTGCGCATGTGATTTGTATTAGAAACGCTGTGATCGGAGATTAATTTGGTTTAGAGAAATTAGTGTATCTTCATTGTTTCATAAATTTCTGAATTTAACTTTTGAGTAAAGGTAGGTTAAACTCGATATGTTGATGAGCTTGAACTAAAGCTCTCCTATTGTCAATTTCCTAGGATTTTGATAATTAGCTTCTGCTGCTTGTCGCAATAAACAATGGCAATGACGATTATTTTTTGGCAGACCTTAGGATGGAGATGGGGCAAGGAAGGGATGGAAATCACTTGCCCCTCCACCATCCTATGCCTCGTGCGAGGGTCAAGTTTTCGGTCATGCGGCACCGCATTATATCTGATGAAAACTATTTGTCATTTTTTTTATTGGGGCGGCACTATTTCCATCCTCTATATAACTAATTCCATTCATTTTTCACCAAAAGATAAAATCTCCCTCAATTTCAATTATAATTTAAAGTGGTAGTCCTAAATTTATTTACTTTCTTTCTTTTTTAGCTTTTCTATCTCTATGTAGAATCTAGTGGTCATAATAAAGAATATCACATGTTTTAGTTTTGTTTACTATAGGCACTATGTTTTCTTCTTAATGTTGTTAGAGTTTACTGTCATAAGAATTAGTTTAGTCGAAACGAAGCATTTTTAAATTTCTAATTTTTTCTCTGTTGTCGAGCAAATTAATGGATCGACTATCATGTGGAATCTAGAAAATTTTGACATATACTTTTTTATAACACAACATTTGTTTATAAATTTCACTTTTGTTGTTTATATCTCTGTCAAACATTGTCTTATCATTTGTCTTTTATACACGTGTACATATACTGGGATGATTGGATGAAACAAAAACAAAATAACTCTATTACTTCTCCAATGTAAAACTTTAAACGACAAAATTAAATTAAATCAAAACGTTGCTCATAATAAGAAAATTTTCAAAAATGCGCGTGAAAATCTCATCATTTTGGATAAACAGAAATTAATAATATCCATGAAATTTTTACAAAAAAATAATAAGATGCTTCGTTATGCATAATTTTGTCACTTCGATTTTTTTAGTGGATTCCTTGATACTCATATAACATCCTAATTGCTCTGTGTAAAAATATTTCGACATTAGTAACGAAAAAAGACAAACTCTTTGGTGTAGTAAATTGTAACGATCCCAATTCCATCTCCAGAGTCACGAGCAACGGGGGTTATTTTCGAAACATCTCAGGCACGTCACCGTCCCGTTCCTTTTTATCTTTTCATCAAGCACATGCGGAAATGTTATAAACGACACCTAGACAATAATAAACAACCAAGAGAACAACCACTTGCAAATACACAATTACATTAGTTATATTTACAGACCTTTTGTCACGGGCCGTTATATTTATAACCACTACATTTTCTACGCTCCGAAGGCCGGGTAAACCTTAGCTCTTCTAATAAGATTGCAACTTCAGCATTAGTGTGAGTCCTCCATACCTACAATTCTGAAAAATAACGAGGTGAGTCATGGACTTAGTAAGTAAAACTTACTAATTTCCAAGTAGGAGGATGCCTTACATATCAACAAGCATATAACTCATCCAAGACATTAGTTGATGACAGATCAATAGCAAAACAAAATATTTGTCTTGGATGAAACATGAGAAATCCTCAATCTACAATATGTAAGCATAAACCAAGATTTACCCACAACATGAGGAACTCACGCCTCACTCAACATTATGCAAGCATAACCAAGTATCATTTCCTTAATATGAGGAACTCATACACACGAGATTCATTTATTAATAGTTGAAATCCATCGACTCTTCTAGAATCCACTAGGCATCCGAACTTAATCGAGCAATGTCCCATAATCGAAGGGTGACGGCTAGAATTATCACAACATCCCGTCCTTCTAACAAGGCATTTGGTTGGCATGGGGGCATCCCATTGGCGTGGGGGCATTGTCACCAAAATCCATCGATCAACATCATAAATTAGTCCCTTGTGTGTCCATACATCAAGTATCACAATCCGGTTCTTATCTTCACTTTTAGTTCAAATGCCCGAAGGCATGCCATGCATAAGTGTGTGAAATAACTTATCATAAATGAGACGTTGAACATGCCAGACGCGAATCAAGGATCGCAACTTGATCCAACAAGTTTGAGCACCAATCTAGTATCCAACTTGACTCAAGAACGATTCACCTTAATATCACATCGAGACCATGATAGGACCAGCCCGTCATGACATGTTCACTAACATAGTGCCAAACTTGGCTCGGGAACGATACGCCTTTGTATCGCATTGAGACTAAGAAAAAACTAGCTTGTTGTGACACAATCACCGACCTAGTACCAAACATGGCTCGGGAACGATACACCTCAATATTGCACCGAGACCAATAAATGACCAATCTGACGTGGTCCCATGTACATTCAAGGCCGAACGAAACCCCTTTTTGGAGCTTGGGGCATGAACTGGAGTGTAAACTTGTGAAAACGGTTGGAAATAGTTTTGTAAGAAAATAACAAGCCTTCACAAAAGCAATTTTCAAATCGGTTTGTATTAAAGCAAAAACCAAAGCATATCAAATAAACACACAATCCGACTTCTACCAAAGTAGCTCAAGCCAAAGCATGAGCCAAAGGTCATCGAACAAGAATCGAACTCAATCAAAGAACAAAGTCTAAACTTTTCCAAGTAAACACAACCGAACCTCAAGTAAGAACACAATCACAACATTTCAATCAAGGACTCGCTACACACTTGGATTAATGTAATACAACACCCTAACCATATATTAGTAAGTTCTACTTACGCTTTCTAAGTTGGTGGCCTTGAATTGGTGATGATGGCAAGCATGGTGACAAGGGCGGCAACAAGACTTCCTAGGGAAGAGAGGCCGAACTTTGATAAGAAGAGAGAAAGAGAATGTGGTGTGATGTGGGAATGAGGGAGGGATGCCCCCCTATTTATAAGGAATCCTAACTTGTTTTCTAAGCCTTAAAAGTCAAGACTTCCTCTCTAAGTCAAGAAGCATTAAATGCAAGGTGACTTGGTCACCAAGTCTCAAGGTAGGGTAGAACTTTAGCTCGATAGCTTGGAACACCTCAACATGGCATTTAAGGAGTAAACTCCACGCTTGGGTGTGTGACTCTCTTGTCCTATGGTGGAAAATAGTTTTGAACAATTTTTGAAATCAGTGTCTTTACTTTATTAAACGGATTCAAAAAATTATGAAATTTTAATATGTTATATAGAAAATATTAAAAAACATTTTCCATGAAGGAAGTCAAGTCAAATTTGTATTGTGGAAAGAGCACCAAATCACTAAACATAACCCAACAATCTACCCGTCAAGCAAATCCAACGTCTGCAAAGAAGGACCCATTTAGAAATCCAAATTTTTACAAAACTCTTTACAATTTTTATATGTTGTATATATAAATGTCATTTAAAACTTTCATGAAGAAAGCATGTCTAAATTTGAAAGAAAAATTTTATAAAAATTCAAAAAAGCAACTTGATCACATTTTTCACTATAAAAGACAAGTTCCATATAGTAAATGATTGGGCCTTCGTCTCGACCATTTGACTTCAGAAAAATATGAAATTTAAGTATGTTGTATATCAGGATGTTTTGAATAACTTTCATAGTTCCTTGAAATTCGAAGCTCAAAAAGCTGTAAAATTGGCAAATAGCGAAGGTCCAATAATTTCAAAAATCAAATGTGGCAATCTTAGTTGGAAGGAGGCGTCACAACTGGTCAAAAAATATTAATTGTTGGGTATCCTTATCTTTCAAGTTTCCAATTAAGTCCTAGGGTAGCTTGGATACTTCATCTTGGCATTGAATAACTAGAAGCCATATATATTTAATGCACTCTTATCTTGTCCAAGAAGGCTTAACTTACTTGCTCCTTCTTCCAATGGGTGTGTAGTCCCTTTTTTGGCCTCCAAGATTTTCTATTTAGTTTAGGGTTATAGCTAAGCTAGGCTATAGGGATACATATTCCTTAGTAGCCTACACTTCATTGAATATGTTTACACGTGTTCACATTTGTTTACACTTAGTTTCTAAGACCTAAGTATGAACCCTCCTAATTAGGCCTAGGTGTCCCCCTCATTAATGAGTCAAAATCCAGGTTTCAAACTTGTCTTCCAAAGCAAGAGCCTATCATGCCAAGTGTCTATCTTTAGTCAACATACATTTAATAACTACATGTTAAAAGGCATTAAATGCAATTTGGAAAATATCTAAGTTTCGAAGGCTTATCATTGGGTAGGGATTAATCAAGTTTGATCACGTTCAACAACCTTATTTGGCTCGAGATTCATGCATAAGCCATGCCCAAACAAAGTCAAATGCAACCTAGTTTGATTGGCCAAACCAAGCTCCAGCTCCCCTTTGTCAAGAAAATGGATCGCAACTAGGTTTGTTGGCTAGGTCCTAGCCTAGTCGATCGTTCATCTGACCAGTTCGTGGGCAAGCCCATGGGTCAATTCTACTTGGCTAGTCCCGTGGTCAATCCTTGGACCAATCAACCAGTCCTATAGCTGGTCCTGTGAATAGTCCAAGGTTTTGCACCATAAGTTTTGAATCACGTTAAGTTCATTCGATCCATGGTCGATTATTGGTTGTCATGTAATCGTATGAGATCGATCGATTTGTTCCGACTCATGGTCATCTTGGATTGACTCATGGTCATCCACGGCCGATACAACCACTAGGCAGAATCAAGCCATGACCATCCGTCAATTCATGATGGTACATGATCATCCCACGACCAATCCTTATAGTTGAATAGTCATTCCATGGTCGAATACCCTATAACCGAACCTTGGGTTATCAATCCCCGAATGGCCAATTAACTCATGACCGACCCTTGGGCCAACTCATGGCCAAGTCTCACCATTGACGTTATGTGCTTTGGCCTACTAGTTAGGTCAAAATAAGGGTCGAAATCAAGGATGTTGCAACTCTTTCCTCTTTAAAAATTTCGTCCTCGAAATTTTAAATGCATACATAATCATCCAAAAATATGTGGGTACTAGCGCTTCATAATTTCTTCACTTTCCCAAGTTTCTTTTTCAATGCTATGGTGTCACCATAGGACCTTAGCTACAGGAATGACTTTATTACGCAAGACTTGCTCTTTTCAATTCACAATCTGCCTAGGCTCCTCAATAGGCAACACTCAGTCGTCTACTTCGATTTCTTTGAAGTTTAGCACATGTGCCAAATCAGGCTCATACTTCCTTAGTATCAATATATGGAATGCATCATGTATTTGAGCAAGTGTTGATGGTAAAGCTAGTGGATAGGTTAAATTCCCTATTCTTTTAAGAATTTCAAAAAGTCCTACATATCTAGGCTCAATTTCCCTTTTTTCCTAAACCGTGACACATTTCTTATCAGTGACACTTTAAGAAACACATAGTCACCTACTTGAAACTCTAACGGTTTACAACGTCTATCAACATAGCTTTTTTGGCGGTTTTGGGCAATTCTTAATCTATTTTGGATTACTTGCTCAGCTTCTACAATGAGTTGGACTAGCTCAGGACCAGTAATCCTCCTTTCTCCGACCTCATCCTAACACATTGGAGTTCTACAAGTTCGGCCATAAAGGACTTCGAACGGCGCTATCCCGATACTTTGCTGATAACTGTTGTCATAAGCAAATTCTATGAGGGCAGTCATTCATCCCAACTTCCTTTAAAATCCAAGGTACAAGCTCGAAACATGTCTTCTAACTTTAGCTTCGTCATCCTTCCGTTGCGCCACTCTAATTATTATTCTCCGTCAGTCATTATGTGGCCTAAAAATACCATGCAGTTTAGCCAAGATTCACACTAGCTGGATTTAGCATATATTGCGTGTTCTCAAAGTGTCTACAGTACCATTCTTAAATATCACTCACGCTTACATGAACTTTTTGAGTACGGGAAAAGTCGTCTACACATATTATAACAAAGTAGTCCATGTACAGTTTGATCACTCGACTCATCAAGTCCCTATGATAATGGTCTCGGGATTTTCTGCTTCCTCTTGAGTAACGACGTATAGTCGTCCTTGAGCTAGGGGACGATGGGATTATTTTGTGGCGAAACTCCATTTCATGCCCTCATTTGTAGTTGTTGTAGCTACATCGCTTGTTGTCGTTGCGGACAATCTCTTATTATGTGTCCTTGTTGGCCACAACCAAAACAAGCTCCCCTTTGGGCCAAGCAAGGAGTGTTGTCGTGTTGTCCTCCGTAAATGTGGCATATGTTACCTTGGGTGAAGGTTAGCTTCCGATGGTTGTTCTTTTTATTGGGAGCAAAGGAGTGTTTTCCATCCTGTATTGGCCTCTTGCCATGATGCTGGTTGGGTTGAGGGGCTAAATAATTTGGCTTAGGTGCAACTGCTCATTCCGGCAAATCCTTTTCAATCAATTGGGCTTGCTCGTACAACTCATTGTAGTCCTTCTAGTTCAACAGCACTAGTTGACTTCGAATATCAGTCTTTAGGCCGTCCCGGAATCGTTTTGCCTTATCCACTGAGTTCTTGATTAGTCTGGGGGCGTACTTGAACAGTTCCGTGAACTTGGCTTCATATTGGTCAACGATCATGTTGTTCTAGTGAAGTCACAAGAATTCTTCCATTTTTTGGTCGCAAGCACATTTGGAAAAGTATTTTCCATTGAATGCCTCAAAAAAGAAATCCCAAGTGATCGCAGCACTTTCAGGGAAGATTCTTCCTTTGGTGGCCTTCCACCAATGACCAGCGTTTCCCTATAGTTGGTAGGTCGTTAGGGTCACCATGTGTTCATTAGAGCACTACAAAAGTGCAAAGATCTTTTCTAGCTGCAACCTTCTCGAGATCTCCTCTCCCGGAGAACCTTGGAGGTCGAAGCTTCAAGAATTGCTCAACCAAGCTATGCATTAGACGTTCGTCATTACCGTTTCCATTTCCATTCATTGCAGTCATACCATTGGCTACTTGCTGATGGGCTTGTTGTTCCATCAGCCCACCTATGGTCTCAAGAGCTTGCAGAATCCCATCCAGTCAAAAGTCTTGGTTTGACTTTCCTTTTGAGGTTGAAGTGTGGCCCTGAGCGCTCATATTGAAATTGCAAGAATTATAAGGAAATCTTTTCTACATCCACAATTAAAGTTAGGGGATTATGACTAACTCTTAAGAAAATCAACTAAGCAATCACATGCACGGGGTGTTCTTCCTAGCTACCTATCCCAAACCCCAGTGCACCTTATCACTCCAGATAATAACCCCACTTTGATACCAAAAACTATAATGATCCCAACTCCATCTCCGGGGTCATGACCGATGGAAGTTATTTTCACAACGTCTCAAGCACGTCATTGTCCTGTTCCTTTTTATCTTTTCATTAAGTACATACGAAAACATTACAAACAATACCCAAACAATAATAAATAGCTAGGAGAATAATCAATTGCAAATACACAATTCATCAGTTATGTTTATAGGCCCTTTGTCACAAGCCGTTATATTTATAACCACTACATTTTTTACAATCCGAAGGCCAGGTAAGCCTTATCTCCTCTAACGAGACTGCAACTCCAGCACTAGTGTAAGTCCTCCATGCCTACAATTCTAAAAATAACGGGTGAGTCATGGACTAAGTAAATAAAACTTACTAATTTCTGGGTAGGAGGATGCTTCACGTATCAACAAGCATATAACTCATCCAAGACATTAGTCGATCGTAGGTCAATAGCAAAACAAAATATTTGTTTTGGATGAAACATAAGAAATCCTCAATCTACAATATGTAAGCATAAACCAAGTTTCACCCACAAAATGAGAAACTCACACCTCACTCAACATTATGCAAGCATAACCAAGATTCATTTAATAATATGAGGAACTCATGCATATAGGATTCATTTATTAATAGCCGAAATTCATCAACTCTTCCGGAATCCACCAAGTATCCGAACTTAATCGACCAACGTCCCATAATTGAAGGGTGATAGCTAGAATTATCACAACATCCCGTCCTTCTGATGAGGCATCTCATTCACATGGAAGCATTTCGTTCTTATTTACGAGGCATCCCATTGATGTGGGGGCATCGTCATCGAAATCCATCGATCAATGGCATAAATTAGTCCATTATGTATCCATGCATCAAGCATCACAATCCGATTCTTATTTTCACTTTTAGTTCAAGGCCCAAAGGCGTGCCATTCATAAGTGTGTGAAATGACTTATTGGAATTGAGACGTTGAACATATTGGGCGCAAATCAAAGATCACGACTTGATTTGACACGTTTGAGCACCAATCTAATATCAACTTGGCTAAAAAACTATTCACCTCAATACCGCACCAAGACCATGATAGGACCGGCCCACCGTGACATGTTCACTACCTAGTTCCAAACTTAGCTCAAGAACGATACGCCTCAATATCGCACTGAGAACAAGAAAAGACTAGCCCGTAGTGACATGATCATCGACTTAGTATCAAACATGGCTTGGGAACAATACGCCTCAATATTGTACCAAGACCAAGAAAGGACCAATCCGACGTGATCCCACGCACGTTCAAGATCAACGAAACTCTTTTTGGAGCTCGAGGCATTAACTGGAGCATACACTTTGAAAACGGTTGTAAATAGTTTTATAAGGAAATAGCAAGTTTTCACAAAAATGCTTTTCAAATCGGTTTGTATCAAAACAAAAACCAAAACATATCAAATAAACACACAATCCTACTTCTTCCAAAGTAGCTCAAGCCAAAGCACGAGCCAAAGCTCATTGAACAAGAATCAAACTCAATCAAAGAACAAGGTCTAATTGATCCAAGCAAACACAACCGAATCTCAAGTAAGAACATAGTCATAACATTTCAATCAAGGACTCACTACATACTTGAATTAGTATAACACAACACTTTAACCAAATATTAGTAAGTTCTACTTATGGTTTCTAAGTCGATAGCCTTGAATTGGTGATGATGGCAAGCATGGCGGCAAAGGCAATGACAAGACTTCCTAGGGAAGAGGGGCCGAACTTTAATAAGAAGAGAGGGAGAGAAGGTGGTGTGTTGTTGGAATTAGGGATAGATGGCCCCGTTATTTATAAGCAATCCTAACTTGTTCTCCAAGCCTTAAAAATCAAAGCTTCCTCTCTAAGCCAAGAAGTATTAAATGCAAGGTGACTTAGTCACCAAGTCTCAAGGTAGGGTAGGACTTTAGCTTGGTCGCTTGGGACACCTTTACATAGCATTTAAGAACTAAACTCCAAGCTTGGGCATGTGACTCTCTTGTCTCAGGGTGGAAAATAATTTTGAGCAGTTTCTAAAATCAATCTTTATCTTATCAAACGAACTCAAAAAAATATGAAATTTTAATATGTTATAGAAAAATCTCAAAAAAAAAAAAATTTCATGAAGGAAGTAAGTCAAATTCATGCTGTGAAAAGAGTACCAAACCACTAAACATAATTCAATAATCTACCGGTCAAGCAGGTCCAACATCTACAAAGAATGACCCATTTAGAAATCCAAATCTTTATAAAACTCTTTAAAAATTATATGTTGTAGATATGGACTCCTTTAAAAATTTCTTGAAGAAAATGTCTAAATTCAAAAGAGAAAATTTTATAAAAATTCAAGAAAGCAACCTAGTGACCGTTTTCACTACACGAGACAAGTTGGAAATGGTAAATGATTAGGCATTCATCCCAATCATTTGACTTTAGAAAAATATGAAATTTCAGTATGTTGTAGATCAGGATCTTTTAAATAACTTTTATGAAGGAAGTTCCTTCAAATTCAAAGCACAAGAAGCTATGTAAAATTGGCAAATAGCGGAGGTCCAAGAATTTCGAAAATCAAAAGTGTCAATCTTAGTTAGAAAGAGGCGTCCCACCTAGTCAAGAAGTATTAATTGTTGGGCATTCTTATCTTCCAACTTTCCAATTAAGTCCTAGGTTAGCTATTTTTTTTTTTTTTTTGTCGGTTCTAAATCCTACTCTAATCCTAGTCCATTCACTCTCGGTTCAAAACCCACTCCCGAAATGAAATCGTTGAGAATGTGGGGATTTGAACACCTTTCCAAGTAGGAAGGGTGGCTTGAACGCTTCATCTTGGTATTAAATAACTAGAAGCAAAATGTATTTAATGCACTCTTATCTTGTCCAAGATGGCTTGACTTGCTTACTTCTTCTTCCAATGGGTGTGTAGTCCTTTTCTTGGCCTCCAAGATCTTCAACTTAGTTTAGTGTTATGGTTAGGCTAGGCTAGACTATAGGGACACATATTTCTTAGTAGCCCACACTTCATTGAATATATTCGCATTGTTCACATTTGTTCACACTTAGTTTCTAAGACCTAAGTGTGAACCCTAAGTGTGAACCCTCCTAATTAGGCCTAGGTGTCCCCTCATTAATGAGCCAAAGTCAAAGTTTCAAACTTGTTTTCCAAAGCAAGGGCCTATCATGTCAAGTGTCCACCCTCAGTCAACATACATTTATTAACTATGTGACAAAGGCGTTAAATGCAACTTGAAAAATATCTAAAATTTGAATGCCTTATCATTGGATAGGGATTAATCGAGTTTAACCACTATCGACAACCTTATTTGGCCTAATATTCATGCATAAGCTATGTCCAAACAAAGTCAAACACAACTTGGTTTGATTAGCCAAACCGAGCTCCATCTCCCCTTTATCGAGAAAGATGGTCGCAACTAAGTTTACTAGGTAGGTTCTAGCCTAGTCGGTTGATTCTCTGACCAATTCATGGGCTAGCCCATGGGTCAATACTACTTGGCCAGTCCTATGGTCAATCCTTAGGCCAATCAACCAGTCCTGTAGCCGATTCTGTCACTAGTCCAAGGTTCTACACCATAAGTCCTAGTCGGTCCAAAATTGAACCACATTAAGTTCATTCGATCCATGGTCGATTATCGATTGTCATGTAATCGTGTGAGATCGTTCGATTCATTCTGACTCAGGTCATCTTGGATCGACTCATGGTCGTCCGCGGCCTGTACAATGACTAGGCGGAATCACCCACGACCGGTGCATTGACTAGGCAAAATCAAGCTATGACCGTCCGCCAATCCATGATGCTACATGATCGTCCCACGACCAATCCTTATAGTCAAATAATCATTCCATGGTCGAATACCCTATAATCGGACCTTGGGTTGTCGATCCCCGAATGACCAAGCCAAGTCTTGCCATTAACGTTCTGGGCTTTGGCCTACTAGTCGGCCAAAATTAGGGTTGAAATCAAGGATATTACATAAATTAAGAGAGTTGATACATATTTTCATGGAAATTTCTCTTTTGAAAAAATTAATTTTTATGGAAGTAAATATTAAAAATAAAAAATAAAAAATAATGCTTTTTTTTTTTTTTTTTGGTATTGGAGAGATAGTGCTTTTAATACACATGAGGCACCCACAATTTACTAAAGTAAAACATAAGAAATGCCTAATTATGGCAATTAGATCCAAAATAAAAAATAAAAATAAACAAATAAAATAAGGAAGGAGGCCACCGTAATAAATTGCAATTAAGTGATCGAATAATTTTTCCTTTTTAGTAAAAATAAGATGAATTTAATCACATAAAAAGTGAAAATTATGTTGCCCTTTAGACTCCGTTCGTTTCATGAAAAATAACTCCAGGAAAATGTTTTTCAGATTTTCCGACATTTGTTTCACAGAAAATGAATTAGTTAAAAACAACATTTTCCATGAAGGGAAAAAAATCCTCTAAGATTGGAGAAAATGTTTTCCATTTTTGAGAAAGAGGAAAACATTTTCCATACCTTCTTTCACCTCACTTTCATTCATCAAATACATTTTCCTTTTTTTTTTTGAAAAATCAATTTTTAATATTTTTTTCTTTTTGTTCTTTTTCTTTTTTTTTTCTTTTCCTTTCTTTCTTTTTTTTCTTTTCTTCTTCATTGGTCGATCGTTGGCCATGGCAATAGCTAAGGACTGACCACGGGCGAGCTGGAGCCTCGCCACAGGCCGATGACTTAAGCTCGCCAAATTCCAACAGGGTCAAGCCTAGACGGCTTGTGGCAAAGCCAAGCTCGCCCAACACCAACGAGCTCAAGCGTTGCCAGATTGCACAACTTAGGTGGAGCTCAAGTCTCACCAAAGGTTGCCAAACATTAGCAAGGCTCTGACAACCTGGGTGAGGCTTGAAAAAATATGGCCTCACCAAATCCAACCACCTAGGTGGGGCTCGAGCCTCGGCCGAGGTTGTCGAATGTTGGCGAGTATCTAGCAACCTCCAGTGAGGCTCGAGCCTTGTCCACGTGGTCGAATCTGGCCAACTCGAGCTCACTAGCGTCGAGCGAGCTTGGCCTCATCGGCTTATGGCAAGGCTCCAGCTCACTAGTGGCTAATCGGCGCCTGCCGCCATGGTCGATGACCTGCCAATGAAGAAGAAAAAGAAAGGGAGAGAAAGAAAAAGATAAAAAAGAAAACGAAAAAGGAAAAAGGAAAAAAAATCAATTTTTAAAAGTTAATTAAAATCAATTTTTAAAATATAATAATAATAATAATAATAATAAATTATTGAAATGGGGTGCATGGAGGAAAAGATTTTCCTTACCAAACAATCAAAAATAATTTCCAGTACATTTTCAGGTTTCAGCCGAATAACGGAAAATATGGTTATTTTTTCTGAAGAATGGTTTCTTGGAAAATATTTTCTAAAAAAGTCATATTTTCCGGGAAATGAACAGAGTCTTTATGAAGGTGGGATGGCCTCATGGGTGGGTTTTGGGATGATTGAAGTCATAGGTAGGTTTAATAGAGTAAAAAAAAAGCTTCAAAGATCACGAAATAGTCAATTTGGGACAACGCGAAGATGGAATACATGGAGAACAGTCGTCCAACATTGCTTACCTAGAGAACTTTTCAAACTTGTATCCCCTATAAAATCAAGGTTTGTAATGAGAAAAGGTTGCTCCTAGAGTCCTTTTTTTCATATTTTTATTCATTTTATCTCAAATACATGAGATAAACAAAATAAATAAAGAAAAATCTTTTCTAAAACCAGACCAAGGCGGTAGATTCCCGGGGCGGGGCAGAGCAAGACTAATGCCATCCCCTCCCCACCTCGCCTCCTGACTTGCCTTGTACCCTACTTAATGCCCCGTGAGGCAATTTTTGCGAGGAAAATTTGCCCCAATCTAGAGGGATTCCTCACCTCCCGTGCCCCTTCCTAGATACTTCCCTTGCAAAGGGGAATATTTCAAAAAAGGAATCTGTTGATTGATGTAATTTTTTAGTATGCGAGTATTGTGGTGTAATAACGTGGTTCCGAAGGCAACCTTGATAATTTAATACTACAGAAGAGACCAAGAGTAAATGTGAGTGATGTAGTTGTTGCGGTCCTCCCATGCTACAAGCAAGCGGAGATTCGGTTATAGATATGTTAGCATAGAAGAATATCTGGATTAAGGGAGAGTATGATTAATAAAGGAAGTTCACACATGGAGAGGGATATTGTAGGTGCATACGTGAGTTGCGGAGAGAAATCTCTTATTGGAGATTTGACATGGATTGGATTAAATATTTAGCGTCGACTAGACATGTTTATGACCTCGCATTTGGATTCTCCTTTTGATGATATGCCTAGGGCAAATTTATCAAACCTTAAATGCACATCCCAACCCATGGCGAAACAACTCATATGTTGGCCCCAACTCATTTTCATCACTTTGTTTGGTTGGACACATTGTAATCGAGTTCCGGGCACATCAAGTGCAAAAACTTGACACAGGAAGATATTTAAGTACCAAAAGTTTGGAAAGATACACTTAAGTACCAAAATCAAAATAAAATGGATCAGTTAAGTGCTAACGGCAAAAAATTCTAGCCATAATGCCAATGTGGTATTTTTCTGACAAAATAAGTGCAAAACGATGTCATTTTGCATACTAACATGGCTAGATAAGTTGAAAACAACGTCGTTTTGCCTCAAAATTGAATATTAATATAAATATTAATTAAATTAAACATAAAACTAAATAATAATAATTTTTTTTTTAAAAGGAAGAAGAAGAAGATTGCAAAAGCAATTGGCGAGGGCTATGCAAGCCCTCATCGCTGCCTCCCCACCATCACCGGCCCTTCCTAGTGATGTCGAGGGCTTCTTCTTTCTTTTTTAAAAAAATTATTATTATTTTAATTAAATTAATATTTATATTTATATTAAAATTTAAATAAGAGGCAAAATGACGTCGTTTTGGCTTTTCTTTAGTGACTCAGCTTTCTAACGAACCATGTGGGGCAACTTATATTATTAAAAATAAGTCACGTCGGATTTCTGGCACCCTTCGCCGAAGTTATCACTTAAATATCTCACTTTTCAAAGAAAATGACACTTAAATATACTTTTCGGGACTTTGGATACTTAAGTGTCCTTCGTGCCAAGTTTTGACACTTGTACTATACTTCTGCCCAATGTAATCATTCGGGAGTATTGTCACGTGGTATTTGACTAAAATACCAACGTACCAAATTAAGGTCATAATTCGTGTTATTGCAAATCATCAAAAACTTAGGGCAAAACATTCAAAATTTGTTGGAGTCGTGTACAGGTTGTCATTAGCATCACATTCATTTTTCATAAATCACAAACCCACTAGTCTATGATTTGTGAAAAAATACGGGAAATTACTCAAAACACTGCCATGCTTTAACGGTAGTGCACGTTTGTCCCCAAACTTTTAACTATTTACACAATCTCCTCCGCAATTTTCATTTTCTTTTGGCCATTCAAATTGCACTATATTTTCTTTTAGTGTGTGCGATTCAAACGACTTTTAAGGGGTGAAAGTGTTTTTTTTTTCTTTTTCTTTTTTTATCTTTCGTTAAGGAAATTTCTCTTTTACCATTGGTTTCTATGAAAGGATGAAAAAATAAAGAAAATGGAGAAAATATATTAACTAAAATATTAATATCAAAAAAATACATATTACTTATAATATTAAAATCAAATATGGTTAATATTTTAAGAATATATTTGACAACTAATAAGGTATTTTGATAATAAACAAGAAAGGGAAAAAACCACCAAAAAACCCCTAAACTTTGCCCAAAGTGACAAATTTGCCCCAAACTTTTTTTTGTGATATGAAAAACTCCGAAATTTGCCAACTAACACATTTACCCCAAACTTTTTTTCGTGACACAAAAAATCATGAACTTCTATCCGTGTGACACATTTACCCTAAATTATAAGGCATTTTGGTCTTTTTACTTTTTAAAACTTTTTTTTCTTTTTCTTCTCTCTTCCCTCCGCCGGCCATGGCAGAGCCGGCGGAGGGAAGCCGGCATCCGACGAGGGCCGCCCTCACTGGCATCGGGTGAGGGTCGCCCTCGCCTGGGCTGGCTAGGGCAGCCCTCACCGACGCCGGGCAAGGGCGGCCCCGTCGACGTCGGGCGAGGGCACCCCTCGCCCAAGTCCGGCAAGGGCACCCCTTGTCTGCCCAACGCCGGCTTCCCTCCACCGGCTCCGCCATGGTCAACGGAGGGAAAAGAGAAGAAGAACAAAAAAAGAACAAAAAAAAAAAAAAGGAAAAACATAAAAATAAATAATAATAAAACGAAAATGCCATTGATGGGGTAAATGTGTCACAATTTGCAAAGTTTTGGGTTTTTTATGTCACAAAAAAAAAAGTTTGGGGTAAATTTGTCACTTTGGGCAAAGTTTGGGATTTTTGGTGGTCTTTTCCCAAAAAGAAATACAATTATGTAAAAAGGAAAAATCCCTTAATAACAAAAAGGTAAAATTACAAAAATTGGATATACAATATATGTTTTTAAATGGTTAATTAATGCAAATTGATTGATTAACAAAAAATATTTAAAAGTATCACCTTACATTTCGATTAATCATTTCCGTTTATAAATGAGGACATCATTTTTTATAATATAATTTTAGAATATAGTCATTTATCACTCACTTATTACACTAATTAACCCTCTAATGAGTAACCATTTTTTTTTATTTTACCTTTTCACTATGGAGGCATTTTTCTTTTTTATTTATTTTGTGTGAATGATTTTATAATATATAGTTAGTAAAGTGGCTATATTTATTGAATTTTAACGAAGTTTTATTGTTTAATATTATAAGAATACTTTATTTTTCTATTATTAGTATTTGCTTAATACATTTTTCTCTCATTTTCAATAGTTTTTCATTTTTTTAAGCAGTTTAGGGCAAAGAAAAGATTTCCTTAAAAAATGAGATGAAAATATATTTACCCATTAAAAGTCATATGGGGAAAGTACATCAATAGTTTTTTATGATTTTCATACAACATTCAATTGAGTTCCATAAATTTTTCTCACTTTAGTGCCACATCATAGTAAAATCGATCATTTCAATACCACTTCTGATCAATCATCCTATGTGGAAATTTTCCATTCAACATGGACTTTTAATGTTTTTATTTTCAAATTTTTGATTTTTTTTTTTTTTTTTCCTTTTATTTCAGGGCCGGTGAAGATCACCAGCTACCCTTGCCAATTACGAAGGCCTCGCCCAAACTAGGCGTGGCCACCTCACCCTCAGCCAATGTGGCTGCAAAAGCCTTGGCCTAGCTTAAGGCCTTTGTAGTTGAGGGCTAGGCCTTCGCAACTAGCTAGGGTCGCTGATGACCCTTGCTAACCTTCGCCAACATTGAAAAAACTGCAAAAAAGGAAAATAAAAATACAAAATACAAAAAATAGAAAAAAGAGAAAATATTACAAAAGTATCCACATCAGCATTGGTGAAGCCATGTAGGATGATTGGCGTCCACATAGAATTTTCTAACAAGGCAAATCACTAATAGCACTAAAGTGATCGATTTTTCAAATTTGTGGCACTTAAGGGTGTGTTTGTTTAAAATTGTTTATGTTCCCCGGAACAAAAATTTTTGTTCTTTTGTTCCGAGAAACAAAAAAAGAACATAAACGCGTTTGTTTACACTTTTGTTCCCGATAACAAAAAATTTATTTTTTTGTTCTTAGAAACAAATTTAGAACAGAAACAAGAAGTAGAAAAAACTTATTTCTTGTTCCAAGGAACACTTCCGAGAAACACTTCTTTTTTTCTCATTTTTCTTCTTCTTTTTTCTTTCTTTTCTTCCTATTTTCTTCTTCTTCTTCTTCCTTTTGCTGATCACCGGCCTTAGCCATGGCCAATGCCGACGACCGGCCAAACGAGGGCCAGCGATCTTGCCGGAGCGTCGCCGACCCCCGGAGAGGCTGAGCCACGGCAAGGCTCGTCGGCCTGAGCCTCGCCATGGTCGTGCGAGGCTCGACCTCGCCGTGGCCGCGCGAGGCTCAGCCTCGCCTAGGCTAGGCGAGGCCAACCTCACCCAGATCCGGCAAGGCTGGGCAAGGTCACCTCACCGATCCGGGCAAGGCTGAGCCTCGCGCGGCCACAATGAGGCTCGGCCTCCCCAACCGGCGTGAGGCCGGGCCTCGCTAGGCCAGGGTGAGGCCGACGTCGAGTCGCCTGGGCAAGGCCGAGCCTCACCGGTGGCCTAGTGAGACTCACCTAGCAAGCGGCGATCTAGCGGCGATCTCGCAAGGCCACCGACAAGGCTCGGCCTCGTCAGGCCACCACCGGGTGACACTAAGCCTCGCCGAGGGCCGCAAGCCTTGTCATTGCTGGGCAAGGCCGAGGCCAAAGAACCGGCCAAAAGGAAGAAAGAAAAAAGAAGAAAAAAAGGAAAAATAAAATAAAATATTAAAAAATTAAAATAAACAAAAAAATTATATAAGTTTACCAAACGTGTTTCTATTCTTTTTCTATTTCAAAACATAAATTTTGTGCAGTTACCAAATGTATTTTTCTGTTCAAAAATTGTTCTCCAGAACAAAAATAGTTTTTTTTATTTCTGTTTCCGGGAACAATTTTTTAATAGAATCATTACCAAACGCGCCCTAAGTGAGCAAAAAAAAAAATAATTGTACTCAAGTGAACGTTGTACGAAAGTTATGGCACTTGCATTATTCTTATGCCAAGTCATGTATATGGCACATTCTAATAAAAAAAATAACGGACATTTAATGGCATTAACAAAATGAAATTTCAGGAGGTATTATGTGACAGCTGAAAGTTCGGAGGCAAATGTGTGCTACCCCCAGAGTTTAGGGCAACTTTTTGTAACTTCTCCACAAAATGAACATGCTTACAGTAGTTCTATGACTCGAGTTGATAATGCATTGATATCATATGCCTCAAGAGAAAGAAAATGCTCAGTTACTTTTCTAATTGGTCATGAGTTTCGTCCCAACCAAAACATCGGGTACATATACATAGAGGTGAATAAGGAGGAGAGATTTGTAACAGGCACGAGACTCGTATGGTAAGGTCTAAGTACAGATAGTAACAATGGTCATTCCTCTTAAATCTTTCTATTCCACGGGAGAAAAAAGGAGAAGAGAATGATGGGACTTTGTAGACCATATATCACAAACGATCACTTGTTAGATCGCACCCGCTACTGAAGGGGGCCTTGGTCTTTCTTGTTCGGCTAATTTAGACGGACTGAAGGACTACAAAAGAGATGCATACTCCACTCAACGTCCATTCAATTATTTTTGTTCATTTATGGCTCAGGCGAGGGTATTAGGGTTTCATTCCAAGAAACTCTTTGAGCATCCGGCTAATCGCCGTTGGCCATAGGAGTCCTGTCATCAATCCTTAGAACATTGGACAATCACTGTTGGGATCAGCCCAACCCAAAAAAATACCAGACATTACGAGTTAGAACATGTGGACATAGTCTCGTTATGAATCCAATAAGCAAACAATGTGAGAAACTTTTAACACTCCTTTTAAAGCGTGCAAACTTGAATGACATAACTTGCGGAATGCGCGTGGAGTTGAAGAACGAGGAACAGAAAATAAGCAATCACACACGCATACTCCAAGATGCGGGCTCATGCGCAACTGTGGTGGCCGAATACTAAGTTTTCTACGATGGAGGAAAGCATGCTTAAACCCTCAGCAGCCTTAAGTCAAAAAAGCTACTTTCAATTTGGTAGAGACCGATATAGGAATGCCAAGAATATGTTATACTTAATTTGATTTGATTTGCTATACCACGAGTTAAACTCCTTTTGAGTATTCAATCATACGGAAATTCTTCGTGTTGGGGTCCCACTTTTTTTTTTTTTTAACTAATCATTGAAAGCATGACATGCCACTTAACAAAACCAAGATTCCATATTTCTTAGTGACACTAGCATCGTCCAGAATTCGTTCGTTATGTTTTCAAACCGCTCTTCCACAATCAATTGAGAATCAAATCATTGGTCGAAGGCTCAATGGAATCTCGATATGCTAATTTTGTGAAGCATGTGTACATTGTCTTTGGGAGGAAGTTCAGTCGCATCAATATCTTGTTTCTTAATAATTTCTTCATCTAAGTTGTAACTTCTTTATTTTTAGGGATAAGTGCATTTGAAATTTTAAAACTTATCATGAAAGTATTAAATACTAAAAATTTTAAGTATTAAACTTGTCATGAAATGCAATTGAGTATTAAAACTTTCAAAAATTGTATTTGGGTTGTAAAACTTGTCGAATCAGTGCAAATAAGTCTTTCCATTAATTATGTTTTTTTGAAAATTTTAGGACTTGATTAGATTTTCATAATAAATTTTAGAACTTGATTGCACTTTTTGAAAATTTTAGAATTCGATTGCAATTTCGCAATAAACTTTTGGACTTGATTGTACTTTCAATAATTTTAAGACTCAATTACATTTTTATAACACTTTCATTACAAATCTTAGTGCATTTATCCCTTTTCTTTAATAGGAGTGATCAATTCCCAATCTAGTCTGATCCTACCCCGAAATTGGGAACCAGTTGAGTTCAAAGGAGGGAATGCCTCGAACTCCATGAGAGGTGAAAGAGATCCAAAAAAGGGAATATAGTAAGAAAAGAGTAGCTGTGAGTGTCATGAGACGAAAAGGAAAGACTAAAAGAGGAGAGGAGGTGTGCGTGAGACATTTTAAACACAAAATAAATAAATAAAAAGAAATCGGTCACCACCTAAACACCGGTTTCATTTTTAGGAACCGGGAACCAAATCGGCACTTCCAAGAGCCAGATCCAACTAGCCGGCTTGGTTCGGTTTGAACGATTTCCGGTTTGATCAGTCCATCTCACTCACCCCTAATTTTAAAGAATATCTTTATCTTTACTGTAAAGATATTTATAAGTAATTTCTACTATAGGCCACGATATCATGTTTATTAATCTGTTTTATTTAAGTTGCTCTGAACTCTTAATATTAAGTTAACATTATGGTTGGTATAATCTAATAATATACCAACAAGTAGGCTGTCTTTATGCTCGAATGTGTCGGCGCATCATCTTTTAACATGAAATTTATAAAATGATTCGCGCAGAGCGTGGAGCAACGTCTCGTTAAATATATACCCGAAACTGGAGAAACTCTCTTGCATGCACCATGAAAAGGTAAACCTAAATTTGACTATTAAATATCTACAATTACTGAAAAAAGAAAAGGGGCATCTACAATGGAGGCAATTCATTAGTTTTATATCTCTCGGACATTGAATCTGCATGAGGTAACATCCACCCAATGAGCATTTGGTGAGGATGAGGGATGAAGAAGTAAATATTCTCTCCAATCATGCACGTGTTTATCAATGATAGGGGAATTGACAAGGGTTCGACAGATGGGGTGGAGGGGCTGTCGACAGAACGAATATTCACAGATCAAAGAGGCTTTTCACCCTAAATTTTTATTGTGTTTTGAGGAACAATTCGGCAGTAACAAAGGCACACGTGAGAACGAGAGCGGATTATTCTCGACATCATCCCAAAGTCACCGCCCATTCTCTCATCACTGTTTGGCCTCTGACATTTTTGTTTGTGATGGCTATGAAATGTCATTTTTTTAGGGCTTCTGAGAGAGAGATTATCTATCTGCTGGCATCTGTAAAAGTGGTACAGTCTCTGTCTGAGATAGAGATCTTCTTTCTCTTTCGTCTCTCTGGAGAGGGAATATCAAGGAAAGAGAGAAGAAACAACTTGTGATTTTGCAATCTCTCTTTCATGCTGTGATGCCACGATCCGACCTCGCATTCTTCTTTATCTTTTCGCTGTCTGCTGTGCTGCTGGCCGATGATAAGAAAGATCACAAATCTTTTCTACAACTCGCACATGCTTATATGTCTCTAGGAACTTCTAGGATTCTCCAGTGACAAGAATTACTGTCGGAATTCCGTTGTAATCACGTGCATTTTACTGTAATTTCTATATAAAGAATTGTAACATACAAAATTTTAAAGGTTTGACGATCGCTAAGTGAGATTTGCTTGCATTTTCAATCAATGCCAAAGGATTTTTGAAGCATCATGTTTACCATTCTCTCTTTCTCCCTCTCTCTCTTATGTTTTAACAATCAACTAAAGACACTAACCCCCATTTACTAATCCAACTTCGAAAACATCCACCAACAACCTAAACATATTAATCCTCTGAATATATAGAAGCTTCTACAATCCCTTGAGAAACCATCTTTCAAGAGATTAATAGCCGTTGGACCATATAAGATTCTCACTGATTATAAATTATTTAAGCTTTTGTGTATCGTGGCCCTTCGTGATTTGAATAAGAGTTACGAGAAAATGCATCGTGTTATCACAATGAATTATGAGCAAGGAATCAGTCCCCAATGGATCATAGAAGCCCCCTCGATCAGGACATCTAAAATTGTTACTGCTTTGGTATGGAGAGTTTGTAGACCATATATCGACTTTACCAAGTTGTGACTCAATCTGGTATCCCAATCCAATAAAAGGAAGACAATATTAGCGAAGCTAAATGTTTCAAATTATTTGTGAAAGCAATCTAATTAGAAAAGGCAATCTTCTTTTACTAATTTCATGTATTTTGCTATAATTGGAGAGAAAATTGGAAGACAAACCATCTATTCTTTATGAATTCTACACATTGCTATATTATAGATCTAAGCAGGTTTTTAAAAGGTTCAAGAGAGAAGAAACAGATGGAAAGAACCTCCAAGAGGTAGGACTCCCCAATGTCACCTGTCGTATTCCCTCCTAGGTAGGGTAGAAAAAATCTACCCATAAATGGAGGAGGCCTTCGGTGGTGAAGGTAAACACCACATCATGTCTTTGGGGTATGCTACTGCCAGGTAGCATGGTATAGTAGTCTTGTATGCCTAGAGCTCGCAAGGGCTCCTGCTAGGTTGGCGTGTGCTTCACACAAGTCTTGTAACGGACTGCCAACCTAGTACCCCTTGGTTACAAGACTTGTGCAAAAATCTTTATGAATTGTGCACATCGCTATAGAAGACTCAATATTCCTATTTCCCAAGTGAAAGTAGGATGATAAGAGCTATCACTTCAAGATCTTCAAGTATGTAATTGTTTCTTCTTATTTAGAATGAACTCGGACAATAGGATAAGACTCGAGATAAGCGCCAATGCACTATGAATGTGATGAATCCAACTGTCTTTATTTGATAAGAATCAATCCAAGCGTTTTCAAGATTCCACCGCAGAATGAAAGAAGGCAGATCTTAATCCACCAGATCAAAATGTTCGTCCTAAGCCAAAGTAGACATATAAACCCATGAAACTAAAGCATCTAGGAAAGACTTTAGGTCCTTTTTATTTCATGGCTACTACTAATTAAGTGATAATTAATAGGAGGAAAATTTTAGCAGGTGATGTATCAAAAGATATGCACATCCAATTTTGTATAAATTTAATAATATACCTTGATTTTACTTAAGTTATAGATGGCGAGAATGAAATCTGTTGGGAATAACGGATTCCCTAAAACGGATCCGATATACAATCGAACCCCTAAAATGAATGCGGAAGACGAGCCCAAGAATCACATGTATCACTGATCAAAGATACACCACAGAATCGAGCGTACCTTATTGTCCACAGATTAAACACCAATGTTGAAGTTTGACGAAGAATCCTAATCCCGTTTTACTAAGGAGCGTACTGTTGCTATGAGGGGGAAGAAAAATCTGAATGTAAGTGTACTGTTCTTACGTTACTTTTTTTTGGAGGGGGAGATAATTGTTTCTTTGAGAACGTACGTACGTCCAAAAGGTACGTTCCCTTTTTGTTTCTTTCCCTCAAAGCGTCTCCTCCAAAGAACGCAACCCTTTCAACGTAACACCTATCCCAAAAGATGCAACCCCTCGCATCACAACCATTCCTCCAAGGGCCCTTATCTTGCAGGCCGGGCTTTTAGGCCCAACATGGACAGACGGGCCCATTTAGGCCCATCAACATATATAAAAAAAACCCATCATCTCCCACTCACACATGGTGGGACGAACAGGATCCTCTTTACCTCTCTGCAACATTCATACCGATGAATAATCCATGCGACCAGCATACTTTGAGAGCTCGTTGCCATACATTTGTTAGGAATATATAGCAGCTCATAATGGGCATCACACTCTGAATAGATTTAGTATGCAGTACTCTAGATCGATCGATCACATTTATATCTCTCTTGATCTCTTTTTAAATAATGATATATTATATTCACAATTATGATTATCCCAAAAACAATCATAATTGGTCAACCAGTGAATACAAAACTAGAATGTGATTTTCCAAATTTGATCTTCCTCTTTCCTTCAAACTCTCAATTTCAGTTCAGCTTGCTTTTCTAGAAATGTCCCATTAAATCAAATCAATTCATGATCATTGACAACATCCTAAGATAGCAAACACTGAATAGAAATCTTGAGAATAAGCAAGAGTCATGAGGGCACTAAAATTGATGAACTCTTTTCCTCAAGAGTCTCACACGGCATAAAAGTTGAGATCAAACTTTAGCCACTCTTATTGGTCGTCTCATGCATACGTAGTATGAAATACGTATTACGGTATTAACTCATTTCCCATGGAGCGTATGTCTACACCATCAATACCATACATATGATAGTTCAGACATACATAATATCTAATTTGAGTTCACATATCTACTCATTCACATAATTCATCAGAACTCACATTTGGCATCATAGACAGATAAAGTAAAATATGTGGGTTATTTTACTTTCGGACATAGTAAATATTATGACATCATCTCAACACTTAGTTAAGGCGACATATATATTTTAAGCTTGAGCTCTCGATTATCACCTAGATAATAAGCTTAAAAACCGTCTCATCTATATTTATCACACAGTAAATAGAGGCAATTACCCGTGTGAATGGGCTAATCTTTTATCTGTCCGACATACTTTCTCAACTTTATATAATACACTGAGCACTAAGATGCATAAATATCAAACAAAGATTCATAAGCATTAATAATGAAAAACACAAATTCATTAAATGTGAACATTTCATGGAAATTATAATATTCAGTACATCAGCCTCTACACAGTCCTAGAGATTTTACATGACCACAAAACACATCTCTAGGTATTAGCTTTATCATAGGATCTACTACCATTCTATGCGTAGATATGTACTGTAAGTTCACATCCTTTCGTGCAATCATATCATTGACAAAATTATACTTGGTATCTATATGTTTGATCTTGCCATGATATTTTGGATCTTTGGTGTACGCTATAGCTGCTTGGCTATCACAGTTAACCAATAATGGATTTGTGGCATACCCAATAACACATAAATGATCCAAAAATATCTTAAGCCAAACACCTTCTTGTACTGCTGATAATAATGCCACAAACTCAGCTTCCATTGTGGACAAGGCTATACACGTTTGCTTCTTACTACTCCAAGATATGGCGCCATTGTTCAATAAGAAAGCAAAATCAGAGGTAGATTTCATTTCATCTAAATCTCCTCCCCAATCAACATCCGAATAACCTTCAAGCTGCAGATCATTTCCTTAGTAATTCAGCTTGTAATCAGCAGTTCCCTTCAGATACCTCAGTATTCTTTTAACGGCTTTCCAATATGCTTGACTTTGATTGGATTGGTATCTACTCACCATTCCAATTGCAAAACATATGTCAGATCTTGTACACATCATAGCGTACATCAAGCTCCCAACAGCACTAGCATAAGGAACATATTTCATTTGTTCCTTTTCTTGTGGAGTCCTTGAACACAGTCTATGGCTCAATCCTTTCACATTTTACAATAGGAGTATCTATGGGTTTATAATCTTGCATACGAAATCGTTCAAGAACCTTATTGATGTATGTTTCTTGTGAAAGAGATAATGACCTATTCGAACGATCTCTTGAAATCTTAACTCCAAGAATGTACGCAGCCTCACCCATATCTTTCATCTCAAAGTTGGGAGATAACCAACTTTTGACAGTATTAACAAACTCCATATTACTTCCGGCAATTAGTATATCATCAACATATAATGATATGATCACAAATTGATTTTTAGATCTTTTGATATACACACAATGATCCTCATCTATCATTGTAAAATCATATGCCATTATAGCATTATGAAAATGTATATATCATTGTCTTAACGACTAGTTAAGGCCATATATCGATCTTAAAAGTCGACATACCTTTTCTTCTTGGCCTTCCATAATGAAACCAGCAAGTTATTACATATATATTTCTTCCTCTAATTCTCCATTGAGGAAAGCAGTCTTTACATCCATTTGATGTAACTCAAGATCCAAACTTGCCACTATTGCCAAAATAATGCGAATCGAGGTAAATCAATTCATTCCTGTTGATTATACTCCTTCGCTACAAGACGAGCTTTATGTCTTTCTATCGAGCCATCAACTTTACACTTTATTTTGATAACCCACTTGTTCCCAATGGCTTTGCGTCCTTTTGGAAGATCAACCAGTTCCCAAACATGGTTTGACTTCATTGACTCCATCTCCTCTTCCATTGCATGCATCCATTTTTCCTTACTATGGCAGTTTAGAGCCTCATTAACATTTCTCGACTCATCCTCATCTTGTAGAGCAACCATAAAAGTTTCCCCTTCAATATCAAAACATCGACAGGGAATACTTTTGCGACTTATTCGCCGTATGGGAGATTATACACTTTGCACATCTTTCCCCATTATGCTCCCACTCAAATTAGATAATGATGATATCTTCTCACCATGTGGTTGTAATTGAGAGTGAGTTGAATTAAATTCATCACTTCTCATGTTACTCCCACTTGGACGAACTCCACTAAGTTCATTATCTTGATCCAAAGTTTCAAACAGAGAGTAGTCCTCACTTATTTCGCCATTTTTAGGAAATTCATTCTCTAAGAATGTGATATCCCGTGATTTGAATTCAGTTATACTTCCACTTTCCTGTTCACCTATGAACACATACCCTTTCGAGTGTTCAGAGTATCTTATGAAAATATTCCTCTTTCTTCTGGGACCCAATTTCCCAAACTTATGAGAGGGTTCATGAGTATAGGCAGCACAACCACATGGTTTAAGAAAACTTAAGTCCGATTTTCTACCTGTCCATAACTCATATGGAGTAGAAGTAATTGATTTGGAAGGCACTCGGTTAAGTATATATGCAGTAGTTAATAATGCATCACTCCAAAAAGTGATAAGTAAATTAACATGCGCTATCATGGACCTAACCATTTCCAGTAGAGTTCTGTTCCTTCTCTCCGCAACACCATTTTGTTGAGGAGTATATGGAATAGACAACCGTCTTTCTATTCCTTTTTCATCACATAATTTTCTGAACTCATCAGATAAATATTCTCGACCTCGATCGGATCTCAATACTTTTATTTTTTTGTCTAATTGATTTTCTACCAAGTTCATAAACTTTTTGAAACAATTCAATGCTTCAGATTTATGAGAAATCAAATAGACATATCCGAATCGAGTATAATCATCTATAAATGTGATGAAATAAACAGCCACATGCCTTCCTCTCACATTCATTTGACCATAGACGTCAGAATGGATTAAATGTAAAGGAAATTCAGCTCTTTTACCTTTTTCAAATGGTTTTCTTGTTGTTTTCCCTGCTAGGCAATGCTCACATATGGGCAAATCGACTTTTTCAATATTACCTAACAAGCCTTCTTTGGCTAATCTATTCATACGTTGTTGGCCAATATGACCAAGTCTAGCATGCCACATATTCACATCATTATCATATGAATTAGAAGATGTGAAAATGGAATAACAAACATTGGCATTACTATAATCAACATTTAGTACAATGAAACCATCTAGAAAATAACAACTACCATAGTAATTTGTATCCAAATACAAATCCACACCACTATTATGGAAGTTCATATTAAAACCAAGCTTAACCAACACTAAAACAGACACTAAATTCCGACGAATTTCCGGAGCATACAACACATCATGTAGGAACAAAATGCATCCACCACGCATGTTCAATTGGCAGGTGTCAATTCCTTTTACTTCAGTTCTGGAGTTATTTCCTACATAAATCCACTTAGTTCCAATCAGTATTCGTCGAAATTCCACGAAGGATTCTCTATCATTCGCTACATGGTCTGTTACTCCTGAATCTACAGTCCATAAAGGATTAGATTCAATTAAGAATACAGAACTTGACACATAAGCAAAGTTCTTAAGAGTACAAGGGGTAACAACCTTCTTTGCTCACAACAGTCGCGAGTATAGTGACCTTCTGGTCACAGTTATAAAACTTCACCTTAAAATACTCTTCACTCGAGGATATTTTCCTCTCATATGTTGGTTAACTCTTGGTTTCTTGCAAGAAGGACTTGATCCATTGCATTTCCATATATTGAACGAATCCATGCGCTTGTGTTTAGAGCTCGAAGCTCCTTCTAAGTTGAAAGCAACACGGCAAATATCTGTATCCCGCTCAAATGCCTTGAGGCGGTCCTCTGCTAGCTCAAGGTGTCCCACAGCATCCTCAAAATCTTCCATAACATGGACAAGAGCTTTTAGTGCTTCTTACTTTTTAAGCACATATTGAATTTTCATATTCAATATTTCACAATTCTCACCGTTCATTTTGTCTTCTTGGTTCAAATCAGCAATTATGTTATTAGTTGTTGAAGCCATCAATCTGAACATATCAGACACATATGCACGAATTATTAATGCCTATCATTTTGCATCCATTTTGCATAAACCCATCATATTAATGAATAATTTCAAGGTTTCAGAATCAAAAGGTCATTATATTTCCAATCATCATCCAAAAAATCCTAACTCAAAACTATCATTAATATAATCTTCTATGCAAAATAAGTTTAGCAAAGTCACTAAAACTTTCTTGAACTTCCCACAATGAATTGTAAATTAACATAATAATTTACAACAATAAATAACATTGGACTTTCAATAATCAAACATATCCATTACACAAAATAATATATTCAGAGGAAAAATATCAACATAGAAAGAAATATTTACACCTAAAACATCTCAAACTAATCTAAAAAATAAGTAGGGAAAGGCTCTTCTAATCTATCAGTAATGTTCTCTAAGAAATCTAAATGCACATTGACCAACCACGGAAAAACTTTTGGAAAGCTCTCACGCCACCTCCAAGGCGCATTCTCTTTGCGCCATATGGCACTCATCTTAAGGGTTGAAGTTTTGGTTAACTCGATCCTATAGTATTCTCTTACAAAAGCTACTGGAAGCCTCCTATAATTCAGGACCATGTTGACCTCCCATAGACAATCTAACACTGCTTGCCATTCAGGTGGAAGAGTGTTCATTAAGGCCGATACCTTATCAAAATCCAGCATAAGATAACCACTTCAGATGATTTCTTGTATCATCTGATTAACCATGACGATACTACATCATCGTCATTCCACCGATAATTAGCTAACTCTATTATTAACCCTTTAATTCTTGCATTTTCTTCGTCCGTTCTCGGAAATACAGGCATGCGTGCATAATGCATCATAGTTCCTACAACAAATGAAGAAAAAAAAAATGGATTACTTATAATCCACAATGAACAAAAAAGGAAAATACATAATTTTCCATGGTTCCTGCAACAAATGCAAAACAAAAGTGAATTACTTATAATCCACATTGAACAAATTGGAAAATACATAATTTTCCTTTTCTTTTCTTTTTTTGGCCGGTCAACGCCTATCAACGGATAAAGTCAACGGTCAACGGTCAAGGTCAATGGTCAATGGTCAACGGAGTTGGGTCAGATCGGGTCAAACCGGTCAGGTTGGACGGCCCGGGTCGGACGAACCGACCGGCACGTGCCACGCGCATGTGCGGGCACCACAAGATGACATCACAATGACGTCATCTAGCACGTGTCGCGCGTGCGCGCACGCCAGCTTGCCACGCACGCACACGCGCCAACGGCCGCCCGCATGTGGCGTGCATCAGCGATTGTGTGAGTGTGTCGCACGCGCCTGGGACCGAAACGGGACGTGCATAGAACACGCCCGAAGGGGAACGTATCGGCGCGTGTTCGTTTCGGCCGCGCGTGGCGGTGCGTCCAACGGCGATCCGCCACTCGTTTTTCTCGTATCACCGAGACCTTCGACCCTACACTATCATAAACAAATTTTGACTTACAGAAAATCACGAACAGGGATGAACAGTATCGGGTTTTAGGATTTTTTCGTCCCCGATCGACCGATGGCGGTGTTTCACGAAAATTCAATCAAAAGCAATTCATAAACATGAAAAGGGATCGGGAAACATGAACTAGTGCTCTGATACCAATGTTGGGAATAACGGATTCCCTAAAACGGATCCGATACACAATCGAACCATAAAACGAATGCGGAAGACGAGCCCAGGAATCACATGTATCACCGATCAAAGATACACCACAGAATCGAGCGTACCTTATTGTCCACAGATTAAACACCAATGTTGAAGTTTGTGGAAAAATCCTGATCCCGTTCTACTGAGGAGCGTATTATTGTTATGAGGGGGAAGAAAAATCCGAACGTAAGTGTACTGTTCTTACATTACTTTTTTTTTTAGGGGGAGAGAACTGTTTCCTTGAGAATGTATGTACGTCCAAAAGGTACGTTCCCTTTTTGTTTCTTTCCCTCAAAACGTCTCCTCCAAAGGACGCAACCCCTCAACGTAACACCTATCCCAAAAGACGCAACCTCTCGCATTGCAACCATTCCTCCAAGGGCCCTTATCTTGCGGGCCGGGCTTTTAGGCCCATCATGGGCGGACGGGCCCACTTAGGACCATCGACATATATAAAAAAACCCATCAAAATCAATTGAAATTAAACGTCCGTTACCAAGAAAGCTTATCTGAGTGACACGATTAAGGTGTCCCGATCTGATGAAGGGTATTATCAGGTCATGAGAGAATATTTCTTATTTCACGTTCGTGCGCATTGAACTCACCCGGTACTTTTTTCATGAATTTAACAAGCCACGTCAATAGAACCGTATAAATTCAATATACTTCTTTTCCGTAATCGGTTCACTTTTGACTTTGCATTGCCTCAAATTGTGCAAATAATCCCAAGCAAACAACAAGATAAAAATAACATTGAAGGACCCACTTTTTTTCTTTATAAAAGGCCAAAAGAACAAGAACATACAAACTGACCCTTGGCCTACCAATTGGGTCGTTTATGAAGATACTGTGCCCTAAGATTTTAGGGCGGAATGGCCTTTTTGCAGGGCCTACATACGTGGCAGCTTGAAAGACTCAAACAAATTGACATTAAAAAAATTGCAAGAAGATTCGAAATGGTGACGACTGATGAAAAGTCGAATTGTGAAAGTGAAGTGACCTTTCGGATTTGGATCGTTGTGCCTTTTGATTTTGCAGGGCCAGAAAAGCAGTCTAGAACATGGGGTACGCGCGAGAATAATGTCAATTGAAAAAAGGTGTATAGAAGTTTGGATAAATGATTGTGTAAATAGTTCTTACCAGATTAAATTTGGTCGATATTCGTTATATATTTGGATATGTGGAATCTTTACCTGGCTAGTTGATGCTAATTGTTTGTCTAACAGACTTATTTGATATAACACTATGGTTAATTATTCCTTATGCCTGACATTCTCCTAATCATACAAATCAAAGGGGAATTTCGATCTAGAATTTGTTGTTAGTGATAGAGTTTGGGAGAACTTTTTATGCTAAGGACATAGTATTGACATCTAATTAGTCTATTTTGAGATGATCAGACACTGTTTAATCCAAGAAAAAGTTTCATGATGCCCTTGACTAGGTCTAAGTTCGATGAATTAATTTTCAACTAGACTTGGTAGCATGAGTGTATGAGGACTCCTAAGTGAAGTTCAAGAACATATAAGGACATAATGAATTTGAGTGTGTAATCAATTTCTCCATAAGTTCAATTTATTAGAGAAATATTATATATTTTATATTTGTAGAAACGTCTCACGTAAAGATTCATGGGATGGTGAAGGCTTTAAACCCAAAGAACTAGATAGTTGTGTGGTATGATAGTGAACAACTTAAGTACATATGAGTCGAAAAATAGTCAATACTTATGATGGAAAAAGAAAATCCGAAAATGAGTAATGATAAAGCATGAGGAATTAAACTTCAAATCTCTTGGCTCTTGTAGAAAACTATATAACCTTTTAGCGTTGCTTGCTCAAAAAATCATATTTAGAAGAGATGACGAAGAGAAGAGTTGGCTGAAAACGAGAAACGAATAATCGAATACAAGTTTTTCTAGCTACAAGTTGACTCACACCACATTCAATCGAGCGTTTGGCCAAATGACCCTAATATATTAAGCTGAAAAATAGAGCCGTGATTAGTTGTTCAGGCTCTTTTGGCCTAAAAATAGGCCTTGTAAAAGCTTTGCATCAAACTTAATTTAAGCTGTTCCTTGACTTTTCAAAGTAGTTAGATAGACTAGTAAAGCCAACATATGGTCCCAAAGTTTGACAGTGATCATATGCGAGTTCAAATCCAAGGCAGTTAACAATCACATGATGAGTTGTACCTCCTTAGTTAAGACAAAGCCACACATTTCGACTTTCCAAAGTCACTAACGCTGTAGGCAGAATCTTGTTCTTTATTAGGACATAAGGTTCGGGAAAAAGATGGAGGGTAGAGACTGATGTGATCTGGTTGGTGTTCTTGTCCTAAAGGAGTACTTGTTTTTACCACATTGTTCTTCTTTTCATCTTATGTATACCTTGCGCACGATCACCAGGTCTTTCTCAATTCTCTTTTTCGAACACAGAATCAGAATCTTCAGAGAGAGAAAGAGGGGTCCCCAAGTGGATAAACCCTAGTTTCATCCTCCAACTCAGCAGATGCCTCCAAGATAAAGACACGCAGAAAAATTCCCATGGTTGAAAAGAACTTGTTTCAACAATGAGTTAAAAGAAAAAAAAAATTAAATGAGGGATAAGGTACATTTTGGTATCCATGAATTGATTAGTAAATAGTTCCAAATTATAAACCCTAGCTAGTGTTGACAAGATAATGGGGGAGATGGGTTTAATTGCTAAAGGATGGAAGAAATACTCGGTTTAAAAATAAAATTGCCCGTAAAATGGAGGATAGTCATACAAATATCAAAAGCCATGAAAATATGAAAATAAAGGATATAGTAGATATAACGTGAAGCCGTACAAAGGACACGTTGCCTCTGTTACGTATGGAAAGAATCTTATTCATTTGTATGCAGCCTCTGTTCTCCGGTGCAAATGCAACAGTCCTTATCCACGTTGCAATGATCAAGAGTTCCCTAAGAATCCTTGTGAAAATAGCCAAATATCTAAAGAATAATTCTCTCTCTCTCTCTCTCTCTCTCTCTCTCTCTCTCTCTCTCTCTCTCTCTCTCTCTCTCTCTCTCGTATGCAAGTCCAAAACCCTACGATGAAACATCTATATAAGCACGTCCCTCATGAAGCCCTAAGCAATCCACACAGCACAAGAAATCCTAATTTCACATTCCAACCTTCAAGAGCTCACTTTGCTCTCTCTTTGAGCTTATTACCACTCTCTGGAATTCACTTTAGTCGACGTTCTAGGAGTTCCTGACATCTCGAAGCTTTCTTCTCAATGGAGGATCTGGTGGCGAAGATGATCCCCGAGAAGCCTCTGGTGATCTTAATCAAGAGCTCGCGTTGCATGTGCCACAGCATCAAGTCGCTTCTTTACGAAATGGGGGGAACCCAACGGTCCACAACCTAGACGAGATTCCGAGAGGCAAGGAGATCGAGCAGGCCCTCGTGAGACGCGGATGCAGCCCAGCAGTCCCCGCCGTGTTCATCCGCGGCCAGCTTTTCGGTAGGGACAGTTGTGGCTGATGCCGGTTAGGGTTTTGGGAAGTGGGTCTTAAGGTTTCTAGCTGGTGGATTGGCATGAAAAAGGATAACAAGATGTCGGATGTTGTGTATGGTATATATAGAAGTGGGAGTGTTAAAAGATGTACATTATGAAAATAGATTTTTTAAAGAGTTGTTGTGGCGAAAACTCGTGATAGACCTCGGTGCATGGGCCTCGTTAGTCAGTCCTCGCATTCGATCCCCAAGGCCGAGCTTGAGACCCCCGTGTCCCTCCCCAAATCTCCAGTGGTTAGGCCTAGGACACCGACTCCTGCGTTGAGACCCTAGCGGCCGAGTTCGGATCCGGTTGCTTGGGATTGGGACCTCGATGCTCAGGTTCAGGTCCCTAAAGGCTGAGTCTAGGATCTTGACGTCTGTGCTTGGATCCCTAGCAATCGGGTCCAAGTCTCCAAGAACCCGAACTTAGGACTTGAGGTTGTACTCCAATTTTTTTTCAAACGTCTATTTCATAATTTACTTGTAATATTTAAGAAAATGACCTTCAAAATACAACGAAACAATTAGAAAATGAATAATCTTTTTTCCTGAAAATAAGTTCTTTTGCAAATACTTTCCAGCAAAATTCATCTGAGACAGAGCCTAAATATTCTTCATACACATGACCATTTTAATATTGTACCAAATGAGGAAAATTCTTCCGATGTGGAGTGGTGGCTGTACGTAAAATTGAAGCAACACAAAGTGAAGAATAAGATAACTTTTGTCTCGTTTTTCGAAAAGAAAGAATATATCCAATCACTGATTTGACATTGCATTTGATCTTGTTATTGCGTTAATATCATGCAAAGGCATTGTAATAGCTGCGGAATTTCAACGTGATACCACTCCAAAGATAATAGCGATCATCCATGCACTACGTAATTATGAATCTTCAGCCGCAGCCTCCACTTTTCCAAATATCAACGTGTCGCGAAGAAAGGATCATGACAGCTTATATGCCTCATTTAATTTTTAGCCGACCTTAATAAATTAGTAACAAATCATCATTTAAAATTTTCATAAGGTTAATTGAAACTAAAATCGAAGAATATCCCAATGTTGAGGTAAAATTTTGGGAAAATCCAAGCCATTTAAGGAGCATTGATCCCAACTCGGCATTACCTCTAAATCCTTCATTTTCCTCGACGAAAAAGAGGATTGCAACACAACGTATGTCCACATTTTTTTTGTTTATCATTAAAAAGGCTAATTAACACTATAAGAAAGAAAAATGATCAAATCACGTCCTCCTCTTTTTCTCTTAAATGGACCTTTTCAATCTATATGTTGGAAGTTTGTTTGTAAAATAAACAAAGTGTGTTCTTCCTTATCCTACATAGGAAAGTTAGGAGGAAATAGGTCAATTTATATATGTGAGCCTTTTTAGTGTGTTTAAAGAAAAGGTTTGGTGTGGGCTAAACCCTACAATACCCACATGCGGGTGCGCAAATAATTGCGCGATTTTTTCTGTACTTAGCAATGTGTTAAACTTTTAACAATCCTTTTAAAACGTGCAAACTTGAATGACATAGTTTGCGGAATGCGTGTGAAGTTGAAGAACGAGGAACAAATAAATAAGGGCCCGTTTGGCAACTTGCCAAACAATGCTTATTTCTTTTCTTTTGTTCCCAAGAGTACATTTGGAACAAAAATGGTTTAGTAAATTTTTTGTTCCCGGGAACAAATTTCTATTTTTTTGTTCTTGGAAGTAGATTTGGAATAAAATCAATAATAAAAAAAAAAAGTTGATTATTTGTTCCCGGGAACAATTCTAGAATTAAATCAACCTATTTTTTCTTTTTCCTCTTTTTTTTTCTTCTTGTTCTTCTTCCCTTTCCCTTGTTCTTCAAGTGCTGCCACTACCGCCATTGTCGTCTGCCACTACCACTGCCCCCCCACCATTTGCCGTCTGCCGCCACTAGTTGCCGGCGAGCTCACCAAAAGCTCACCTAGCCACCAACGGGGCTCAACCTTGTTGGGGCACCGCGAGGTCGGCGTCACCCAGCCAAGGCAAGGCCGACCTCGTGATGGCCTGGCAAGGTTGAGCCCCGCCGATGACTGGGCAAGCTCGACCAAGCCTCACCTAGCTACCGGCAAGGCTTGGCCGATGAGGCACGGCCTCACTAAGGACCGGCGACACTCCGGTGAGGTCGTCGGCCCTCATCTGGCCAATCACCGGTCATCCCAAGGTCGACAACCAGCCACCTTGAAGAAGAAGAAGAAGAAGAAGAAGAAGAAGAAGAAGAAGAAGAAGAAGAAGAAGAAGAAGGGGAGAAAGAAAGGAAAAAAAAAAAAAAATAAAAAAAAAAAAATATTTAAAAAATAAAAAAAAATGATTTGAAGTAGAAATTGAAATTTTGCTATATATAGAATACATATTTAATTTTTTATTTTAATTTATTATTTAGTATTTATATTTATAGTTTATACTATAGTTTATTATTTACTATTTAATAAAAATTTGATTAGTTAATATTTTTATTACTTAGTATATATATAATTAATCAATAGAATTTCTATGATTTGATAGATTTTTAGAATGGAATAGAATTCTAAATTCGAATTCTTTTGAAATTGAAAATATAATAAAATATAATATGATTTCTTCACTCATAAGAAAACAATTAAATCGGTGAGTGGTTCATGAGAATTCATTATCAAATTTACACTCATCTAAAAAGATAATTGAAAAAGAATTGGAATATAAATTTTATGCAATTACCAAACGCATTTTACTCTTTTTCTATTTCAGAATCAGAAATTTTGTATAGTTATCAAATGTGTTCTTTTGCTCAGAAATTGTTTTCGGGAATAGAATAAAAAAAGAATCATTTCTGATCAGAAATTATTTCCGAAAATAGAATGGTTACCAAACGCGCTCTAAGCAATCACACAAGCATACTTCAAGATGCAAGCTCATGCGCAACTGTGATGGCCGAAAGTTTTCTATGAAGAAGACAAGTATGCTTAAACCCTCAACAATCCTAAGTTAAAAAAGCTACTTTCAATTTGGTAGAGACCGATATAGGCATGCAAATAATATGCTATACCTAATTTGATTTGCTAAAGTATTGAGTATTCAATCATACGGAAATTCTCGGTGTTGGGGTCCCACTTTTTTTTTAATACTAATCATTGAAAGCATGACATGCCACTTAATAAAACCAAAATCCCAAACTTCTTAGTGACACTAGCATCGTTGAGAATTCGTTCGTTATGTTTTCAAACCGCTCTTCCACAATCAATTCAGAATCAAATCAATGGTAGACAAAAGGAATTGCACGTGGCTCAATCGAATCTCGATATACTAATTGTGTGAAACATGTGTGCATTGTCTTTAGGAGCAAGTTCAGTCCCATCAATATCTTATTTCTTAGTAATTTCTTCATTTAAATTGTAACTTCTTTATTTTTAAGGTTAAGTGCATTCGAAATTTTAAAACTTATCATAGAAGTATTAAAATACTAAAATTTTTAAGTCCTAAACTTGTCACGAAATGCAATTAAGTTTTAAAACTTTCAAAAGTGCATTTGGGTCCTAAAAATTAGATTGTACTTTTAATAGTTTTAGGACCAAATTGTATTTTCATGACAAACCTTAGGACTTATAATACATTAATCCCTAGTTCAAATGAGAGAATGCCTTGAATTCCATAAGAGGTGAAAGAGATCCATAGAAAGGGAAAGACAACAAGAAAAGAGTAGGCGTGAGTGTTGTGAGGTGAAAAGGAAAGACCGAAAGAGAAGGGGAGGTGTACATAAGACATTTAAAAAATAAATAAATAAAATCGCTTGGGTGGTTTGATTCTTCCCTTGGAATCGAAAACCAGACCGCCTAGACACTGGTTTCATTTTTAGAAACTAGGAACCTGACCAACACTTCGAGGAACCAAACCCAACTAGCCAACTTGGTCTGATCCAAATGGTTTCTGATTTGGTCGGTCTATCTTGCTCATCCCTACTTTTAAAGAATATTTTTATCTTTCTAGATATTTATAAGTTATTTTTACTATAGGCCATGATATCATATTTATAAATCTGTTTTGTTTAAGTTGCTCTAAACTCTTAATATTAAGTTAACAGTATAGTTGGTATAATCTAATAATATGCCGATAAGTAGGTTGTTTTTATTCTCGAATGTGTCTGCGCATCATCTTTTATCAGAAAATTTATCGAATGATTCGCACAGAGCGTGGAGCGACGTCTAGTTAAATATATACCCGAAACCGGAGAAACTCTCCCGCGTGCACCATGAAAATGTAGACCTAAATTTGACTATTAAATATCTACAATTACTAAAAAAAGAAAAGTGGCATCTACAATGGCAATTCATTAGCTTTACATCTCTCGGACATTGAATCTGCATGAGATAACATCCACCCAATGAACATTTAGTGGGGATGAGTGATGAAGAAGTAAATATTCTTTCCAATCACGCACGTGTTTATCAATGATAGAGGAATTGACAAGGGTTCGACAGATGGGGTGGGGGGGCTGTCGACAGAACGAATATTCCCAGATCAAAGAGGCTTTTCACCTTAAATTTTTATTGTGTTTTGAGGAACAATTCGACAGTACAAAAGGCACGGGTGAGAACGAGAGCGAATTATCCTCAACATCATCCCAAAGTCACCGCCCATTCTCTCATCATTGTTTGGCCTCTGATATTTTTGTTTGTGATGGCTCTGAAATGTCATCTTTTTAGGGTTTCTGAGAGAGAGAGGTTATCTATCTGCTGGCATCTGTAAAAGTGGTAGAGTCTCTGGCTGAGATAGAGATCTCTTTTTCTCTTTCGTCTCTCTGGAGAGGGAATGTCAAGGAAAGAGAGGAGAACCAACTTGTGATTTTGAGATCTCTCTCTCTCTCTCATGCTGTGATGCCAGGATCCGACCTCGCATTCTTCTTTATCTTTTTGCTGTCTGCTGTGCTGCTGGCTGATGATAAGAAAGATGACATTCTGTTCTGCAACTCGCGCGTGGTTATGTCTCTGGGAACTTCTAGGATTCTCCGGTGACAAGATCTCCCGTCGTAATTCTATTATAATCACGTGCATTTTATTGTAATTTCTCTCTAAAGAATTGTAACATACAAAAATTTAAAGGATTGATCATCGTTAAGTCAGATTTACTCTCATTTTCATTCAATGCCAAAAGATTTTTAAAACATCATGTTTACCATTCCCTCCCCCCCTTCCTTTTTCCTCACGTTTTAACAATCAACCAATGACACTAATCCCCATTTACTAATCCATCTTCGAAAGCATCCACCAACAACCTAAACAAATTAATCCTCTTAACATATAGAAGCTTCTACAATCCCTTGAGAAACCATCTTTCAAGAGATTAATAGCCGTTGGACAAATAAGATTCTCATTGATTACAAATTCTTTAAGCTTTTGTGTCTCATGACCCTTTGTAATTTGAATAAGAGTTACGAGAAAATGCATCATGTTTTCACAATGAGTTATGAGCTAGGAATCAGTCTTCGATGGATCATGGAAGCCCCCTCGATCATGACATCTAAAATTGTTACTACTTTGGTATGGAGAGTTTGTAGACCATATATCGACTTCAGCAGGTCATGACTCAATTGATATTGCAATCCTGCAAAAGGAAGATAATATTAGCGAAGCTAAATGTTTAAAATTATTTGTGAAAGCAATCTGATTAGAAAAGGCAATCTTCTTTATTAATTTCATGTATTTTGCTATAATTGGAGAGAATATTGAAAGACAAAGCGTACAATTTCCATCTATTCTTTATGAATTCTATACATCGCTATATTATAGACCCAAGCAAGTATTTAAAATGTTCAAGATAGAAGAAATGGGGGAAGAACCCCCAAGGGATAGGATTCCCCAATGTCACCTACCATATTTCCTCCTAGGTAGGGTAGAAAAATATCTACCCATAAATGGAGAGGGCCTTTGGTGGTGAAGGTAAACACCATGTTGTGTCTCCGGGTATGCTACTGTTTGGGTAGCATGGTATAGTAGTCTTATCATGCCTGGGGTGAAGAAGTGGAGCTCGCAAGGGCTCCTGCTAGGTTGGTGTGTGCTACGCACAAGTCTTGTTACCAATTGTCAACCTCGTACCCCTTGGTTTCAAGACTTGTGCAAAAATCTTTATGAATTGTGCCCATCAATATAAGACTCAATATTCCTATTTCCCAAATGAAAGTAGGATGATAAGAGCTATCACTACAAGATCTTCAAGTACGAAATTTTATTCTTATTTAGAATGAACTTAAACAATAGGATAAGAACTCGAGATAAGCGCCAATGCATTATGAATGTGATGAATCCAACTGTCTTCATTTGATAAGAATCAATCCAAGCGTTTTCAAGATTCCACCGCACATTGAAAGAAGGTAGATCTTCATCCGCCAGATCAAAATGTTCGTCCTAAGCCAAAGTAGACATATAAACCCATGAAACTAAAGCATCTAGGAAAGACTTTAGGTCCTTTTTATTTCATGGCTACTGTGCCCTAAGATTTTAGGGTGGAGTGGCCTTTTTGCAGGGCGTGCATACGTGGCAGCTTGAAAGACTCAAACAAATTGACATAAAAAAAAAATGCAAGATTCGAAATGGTGACGATGAAAAGTCGAATTGTGAAAGTGAAGTGACCTTTCGGATTTGGATCGTTGTGCCTTTTGATTTTGCAGGGCCAAAAAAGCATTCTAGAACATGGGGTACGCCCGAGAATAATATCAATTGAAAAAAGGTGTATAAAAGTTTGGATAAATGATTGTGTAAATAGTTCTTACAGGATTAAATTTGGTCGATATTCGTTATATATTTGGATATGTGGAATCTTTACCTGGCTAGTTGATGCTAATTTTTAGTTTAACAGACTTATCTGATATAACACTATGGTTAATTATTCCTTATGCCTTACATTCTCCTAGTCATACAAATCAAAGAGGAATTCCGATCTAGAATTTGTCGTTAGTGATAAAGTTTGGGAGAACTTTTTATGCTAAGGACATAATATCGACATCTAATTAGTCTATTTTTAGATGATCAGACACTGTTTAATCCAAGAAAAAGTTTTGTGATACCCTTGACTTGGTCTAAGTTCGATGAATTAATTTTCAACTGGACTTGGTAGCATGAGTGTATGAGGACTCCTAAGTGAAGTTCGAGAATATATGAGGACATAATGAATTTGAGTATGTAATCAATTTCTCCAGAAGTTCAATTTATTAGAGAAATATTATATATTTTATTTTTATAGAAACGTCTTACGTAAAGATTAATGGGATGGTGAAGGCTTTAAACCCAAAGAACTAGATAGTTGTGAGGTATGATAGTGAATAACTTAAGTACATATGAGTCGAAAATGGTCAATACTTATGACGGATAAAGAAAATCCAAAAATGAGTAATGATAAAGCATGAGGAATTAAACTTCAGATCTCTTGGCTCTTTTTGAAAACTATATAACCTTTTAGCATTGTCTGCTCGAAAAATCATATGTAGAAGAGATGACGAAAAGAAGAGTTGGCTGAAAATGAGAAATGAATAATTGAATACAAGTCTTTCTAGCTACAAGTAGATTCACACCACATTTAAATGAGCGTTTGGCCAAATGACCCTAACATATTAAGCTGAAAGGTAGAGGCGTGATTAGTTGTTCATGCTCTTTTGGCCTAGAAATAGGCCTTGTAAAAGCTTTGTATCAAACTTAATTTAAACTGTTCCTTGACTTCACAAAGTGGTTAGATGGACTAGTAAAGCCAACACGGTTCCCAAAGTTTGACCATGATCTTATGCGAGTTCAAATCCAAGGCAGTTCTGTTCAAAAAAAAAAAAAAAAAATCCAAGGCAGTTAACAATCACATGATGAGTTATACCTCTTTAGTTAAGGCAAAGCCACACATTTCGACTTTCAAAGTCACTAACGCTGTAGGTAGAATCTTGTTCTTTATTAGGACATAAAGGCTTGGGAAAAAGATATAGGGTAGAGTCTGATGTGATCTGGTTGGTGTTCTTGTCCTAAAGGAGTACTTGTTTTTACAACATTGTTCTTCTTTTCATCTTATGTATACCTTGCGCATGATCACCAGGTCTTTATCAATTCTCTTTCTCGAACACAGAATGAGAATCTTCAGAGAGAGAGAGAGAGAGAGAGGGGGGGGTCCCCAAGTGGATAAACCATAGTTTCATTCTCCAACTCAGCAGATGCCTCCAAGATATATACACGCAGAAAATTCCCGTGGTTGAAAAGAACTTGTTTCAACAATGAGCCAAAGGGGAGCAAAAAAAAAAAGAACTTAAATGATGGATAAAGTACATTTTGGTATCCACGAATTGATTAGTAAATCTTTCCAAATTATAAACCCTAGCTAGTATTGAGAAGAAAATGAGGGAGACGGGTTTAATTGCTAAAGGAGGGAAGAAATACTCGGCCTAAAAATAAAATTGCCCGTAAAATGGAGGATGCTCATACGAATATAAGATGTTACGAAAATAAGAAAATAAAAGATATAGTAGATATAACGTGAAGCCGTACAAAGGACATGTTGCCTCTGTTACGTATGGAAGGAATCTTATTCAATTGTATGCAGCTTCTGTTCTCCAGTGCAAGTTCAAAAGTCCTTGTCCACATTGCAAAGATCAAGAGTTCCTTGAGAATCCTTGTGAAAATAGCCAAATGTCTTAAAGGAAAATTCTCTCTCTCTCTCTCTCTCTCTCTCTCTCACGCAAGTCCAGAACCCTCCTTGAAACATCTATATAAGCACGTCCCTCATGAAGCCTCAAGCAATCCACACAACACAAGAAACCCTTATATCACATTCCAAACTTCAGGAGATCACTTTGCTCTCTCTTCTAGCTTATTACCACTCTCTGGAATTTACTTTTGTCGACATTCTCGGAGTTTCTGACATCTCGAATCTTTTTTCTCAATGGAAGATCTGGTGGCCAAGATGGTCTCGGAGAAGCCGGTAGTGATCTTTAGCAAGAGCTCATGTTGCATGTGCCACACCATCAAGACGCTTCTTTGCGACTTCGGGGCGAACCCTACAGTCCACGAGCTAGATGAGATTCCGAGAGGCAAGGAGATCGAGCAAGCCCTTGTGAGACGCGGGTGCAACCCGGCAGTCCCCGCTGTGTTCATCGGCGGCCAGCTTGTCGGTGGAGCCAATGAGGTGATGAGCCTCCATCTCAGTAGGTCCTTGATCCCTATGCTCAAACGCGCTGGAGCATTATGGGTTTAAGGGATTTCATCGACAGTCTCATCCGCCCAAATAAGAAAGAAGAATAAATAAACGAATGTGTGTTTTGGTACACATGAGTTTGGAAATATAGGTATATTAGTCGAATATGTGTGGTCATACGTATGAAGAGAGCTTATCATAGTTAATATTAGACAAAATCCTAACTTGTACGGGGTTTGTATCATTTTGTGGTGACTCGTGTTTCTGATCTGAGCAATAAAAGTGACGCAGTATTGCTATATATCTACTTTTTTATATGTATTCGGAAAGAATTAACTTTAAGTATACATTTTGCATAACCTTTGTTTCACAACTCACGTCCATCTCCATTGATTTAGATAGTCAAGTCAACTTTTCTAATTACAATTATCCAATTACATGACGATGGATGTAGATAGACTAAGTAATAGGTATCACAGGCTTCTTCTTCTTCTTCTTCTTCTTCGAAAGGTGAACTATTATTGATTCTTTGAAGGGGCTTAACAACTTTTAAGTACATGAGTAAGAATTCGTCAACTAATTATGGAAGTGTGGCAATTGATTGATGAAAACCCTAAATTTGAAATCGCGATTTTTTAATGCGGTGATATAAAACGTAGACAAATGATGCCATTCTAAACGTCGCAATCAAGAGGATGTAGGATTTATGGTTGTAGAAGTGTAAGATTTTCCATAATTTTTCAGACAGGCATAAAGGTTCAAGCAATTCAAACAACAAATAAGTAATATAAGGCGAGAGTAACTGGATAATCATACATAGATATTCGCTCTGACGTGCCTTAATTTTATATCCCAAATTAATAACGTAACAAGGTTGGAATCTACTAGTCAAACAAGTGTTATACAAATCGCTACACCGCAGAACTTGTTTCATGTTAAAATGTCAGTGTTCAACTCATTATTTCATTTTTATTCCTCAAGAAAGAGCTCTCGCTTTTATTTCATTCAAGGTATCTAGGTTTATTAAGTAATCAATATGCACATGATGGAGAACGTGAATCTTAAACCTAACTGATTGTGGGCATGCTATATCCGATTTACCAGATCAATTTCAAAGTGACATGGTGAGGATCTAATATAAGTGGTTAAAGCTTGTGAGAGGGTGAGCAACTTGGCATGCTCACGTGCGAGCTTAACCTAGTAATTTGTCTTTTATGGTTGCTATAGAAAATTTCTAATCCTAACAAATCTCTTATTCCTATACATATTTAGATAAATAATCTCTAATCGATGTACATATTTGACAAAAAATTAAATGAATATTAGAAAATCAACAAAAATAAGTTTTAGCATGTATAAAAAGCATCATTACATAGTGTGATAGATGAAAAAAAAATGTAATTTTAATATTATTCAATTTTCCATACTTCATAAATTAATATTCAAGTAAATGCATGATAAGTGGTGACCATTGTTAGGGCTACAACTATTACTTAGAGGGGGTGAATAGGTGAATATGCGGAAATTGAAAAATAATCGAATTGAATATTGCAATAGGACAACATCTAATGACAAGTTGTGCGTGGTCAAATCTTATCGATGTGCAATAATCTATCACAAGAAATAAATAAGAGTTTAAGGGATAGAAAAATGCACAGAACAATTATAGTGGTTCGGCTTATAATAAACCTACGACCATTCTCTCCGCCAACAGCCATGGTTAGATTCCACTAATGAACCACTCAAAGGTTACAACAACCAAGTATTCTCAACTCGAGTAAGTGTGATCAAATCTTCTGATCTCACACTACTACAACAACCTCTAAAAGATTACAAGTTAAGCTCACAAAGACAAGTGTGTAAAAACGAATCTTTCTTGAACTTCGGAATTTTAGGATTTCGGTTCTTCTTTTTTTTTCCTTCTCCTTTAATACTCCTCATTCTCCTAGCCAACCATTGGACATAAACTCTGAGAATTATTCTTGCAATCAACCCAATGGACTTGAATGAATCAAGAAAATCTGATTGCTCCTAGGATGCCAAGAATCTAAGTCTCCCTTGATTTTGCTGCCCATCAAGAGAGATTAGGTTTCCATAACTTGAGTTCTTCATCTGTAAAGTACGTCTTGTCTCCAATTGATTGTTGCAAGAATTATCCTTCAATAGGGAAAGATTGCGTGGATATTATCCCACATAAACAATCAATAAGTATAGAAAGAAAGCTAGGCCAATTTACTAGCCGTTGCACTTCACATCATATGGAAATATGGAAAGTTCTCCTAACATTTGATTGTCTCGATAATCCTTGCAAATTACACATTTGCCTTTGATTAAGAAGATATAATCATATTTTAAGTAGCATTGACACTGACACGCGACATACAACGCGACATGACACAACACGGCACACCGATACTTCATTTATAAAAATAAATAAATAAATAAAGAATTTGGACACATTGTATATTAAATGTGTAGTTTTATACATACATGATAAATTATCAATTTATGATTATTTTAATCAAATTAATTTGAGTAAAATTCATAAATAAATAATAAAAAAGAGCCTAAAATGAATTTACACTAAAAATATTAATCCATTATTTGTTAATATCATTCATTGTTTCAATTTGACAAATTTAACTCAATTCCAATAATTCATAAAACTTGAAAGAAAAAACAAGCAATCCACATTTTAGACTCACTTGTCGAAAAAAAAGAGACAAAAGATAAACTTGAGGGGTAAATTGTGTGTCACGGAAAATGAGAGTCATAAGAGAATAGAAAACTAGATTTTTCTTCTTTCTTCCTTCATTATTTTTACTACATTTTGACCCATTATTAATTGAAAATATATAAAATTGACTTGTGCATATCAGAATTCCAAACTCACATGCTGAAATTTTGGACTCAAGTATTCTTCATGAGAGTTGATCGAGTGTCGAAAAATCCGACATCCGTTTACTGAGTATCAAAGAATGTGGGAGAGTGTTGGACACATGTCAAACTGTCCGACACGATACGAAAGTTCTCAAAAAGTGTCAGTACTTCATATTCATACATTGATGCAGAGAACCAGATACACTAGTGTCTTGAATCTGATGAATATATTTGCTCCAACCACCGCACCTGGAAAATTTATCGTCAAAATTATAAAACACTGTAAAGATTTTGTTGATATCATTTAGGAAATTTGCCCAACAACCCTCATCATAAAGTGCATATATTTTTTTAATTTGTACTAAACTATCGACAAAAAAGTTACCCATCGGCATAGAAAACCAACAACACATATTTACAAATGAATTAATCGTATAAAATGATGGAAAATGAGTATTAACAAATCAACAAAAACAATTACTAGTGATTTCAAAAAAAAAAAAATCTAACGAAAGAAATTAGATGTCTGGGTATTGCTTCAATTTCAGCTCAGTTTTTACTTTGTAAAAAATATCAAAAAAGATTGGGTGGTGTTTAGACTCATTGATAGAAAAGAGGCCAACTTCGACGAACTTTGGAAAGCAACAAGACAATACAACGTTTCAGTGCATCTAATAGTTGACTTTAATTATCAATAAATGCAAATTAAATTAACAACCAACATTTAACATAAAAATGTATATATATATATATGGTCTTACAAGTCGTGCAACACACTGGTGTCTTGCTACGACTATATAAGTTGTCTGTTTTGCATAAAAAAAATTTAGTTAATACTACAGAAAATGCTAAACTGATACACATATAATAAATTTATTTCAAACTAATTCTTTTACCATGAAAAACACTAAACATGTACACATGTGACAAATCTACTCAAAACTAATTTTTTTTTTTTCGATAACCTAGGGAACCTGCGCACCGTACCAACACGGACAGCCTGACAGGCCAGGGGTAATGGGGGGTAAACTCCGGGGCGATGCTAGCGGAGGACCCACCACCCCAACGTCGCACTTAAGATCCCATGCGACCAGCGAGATTCGAACTCCTCTCCTCTGGCAAAGGATCATGGGAGTATTTATCCAACTGGGCCACCGCAGGCGGTGGTCACTCAAAACTAATTTTTTTACCACTGAAAACCCTAAATGGATACACATGTGACAAATTTATTCCAAATTAATTTTTTTATCATAAAAAAACCTCAAAATGGTATACATGTGACAAATTTTTCTCAAATTAATTTTTTGATCACAAAAACCTCAGACCGATACACTCATAATAAATTTACACTATGTTAGCTTCCATCAAATTAACCATTAAATTTGTTGCCGTGCATAACACATGATGACGTGGTATATTGCCATGAAAATTCACGGGATAAATATTATGAAAAAGCCCAAAGTAATATACCTACAACAAATTCAATAGAAATTTGGGGTTTTTCATTGTATTAATCCTATGAATTTTTACGTGAATTTGCTACACCACCATATTAGTTTGGGGTTTTTCATGATCAAAAAATTAATTTTGGATAAATCGGTCACATATTTACCAATTTAAGATTTTTGGTGGTATTAAAGTTTCTCAATGACTACCAATAATCTCTCCCTAATGTGTTCGGCGGCGTCTAAAGAGAGCAAAAGTTATATCAAGAGACATGCTCTCTTCACAGCCTATCACTCATCATAAGGAAACTCTCACTTTCATAACTCAAAACAAATTGTCGTGCACCGACTCGACATGGACCCTCCATTAATTTATAAGGAGGACCATTGGGCAATCCCTTTTCGCGAAATTACCAAAGAGGATGAGTAGGAAGTGTCATTAGTGCTCCACTTAGTATCCACATATATCGGTGCTTACCCAGAATTATTTATGCCTTAATAATACATCAACTAGCAATCAAAATCTCCTAGATGCTTTTTTGGCTTCACGATATTCGCCGAGCCGTCGATATAAATACTCTTCCCGTGCATCATGCGCGGGCCGTCGCCCCCTCTCTCCTGATCGCCTTATCGCCAGACCGCTTGCATCCCGTTCGTCGTACGGCCCCGACTCATTAGGAGCTAAAAGAGCGTATGAACGCTAAACAGTTTCTGAAGAAGTTTAGCAATAGGTTTAGCTAGAGAGTAGAGATCATGAAATTCAAACTAGAGAGGCACGGTCAGTGATTCGGGCGGGTGGTTAAAAGCCCTGGTACCCCATGCACAAATTCATGTGATCCTTAAACTATCAATATGTTGCTCACATGATTAATCCAACCCAGATTTTTTCTTTCTGGCCAACAGTCATGTGATCCTTGAACCATCATTATGGGGGAAAATTTTAAATAAAGGCCCGAATTCACCGCAGGTCAGCTTCATCTAATTGGAGATGGGGTAATTTTTTTCCAATATTTGCAAAAGTGGGTAAAATCCTAAAGAAATCACAAATCGTATGGGGTAAATCCGCATAGACTGTGCCTCCTCGCGTTCAAGTCCCGATTTTGATTTCACTCTCTCCTTCCTCTCTCTGCAGAAATGCCGTTTCCACAAGCGTGGTGCGACCTGGACTCCATCTGTGGCCGTTTCTTCTGCAGAGCTTCATCCTTCTTTCGTCGACGGCATCTGTAAATCTTAACCGTGCTATTGCACTGTAGTCCGTACTGCGGTGGACTCTCTCTTGCATTTTCTCTTATGTTGGCACTCTCAAATCCCATTAAAGTCGGGTTTGTTCATGCAGTTGATAAAGCTTCTGTAACGTTTCCTCCAATGACTTCACAGGGTCGAGGACCGATTCTGGTGATTTAAGCAAGACAGGGAAGGACAGCATGCGCTGGCAGTTGAGCCTCTCTGTTGATGTCTTTCCCTCATGCACATACTCCAATCAAAATTCAATTTAGGATTCTTCATTTTTAGGGTTTTACCCATATTTCACCCTGTTGCAAATTATTTGCTCTTACAATTGGAAAGAGCCGACAGTGAAGATTTGGCAAACTGGTTAATTCGAATTCTTAGTGAAAACTAATCCAGCTATTTCAAGCTCTAATTTAAAGTCAAACTCAAAGCTCTCTTTTGAGAGAACATTCTAATTCTACCCTTATTTCAAAACGGACTCCACATTCTACCAAATTTAGGCAAATACCTCAAATATTGCTTCTTTTAAGTGCATACACGGCACGCCATTTTGGCCAAAAAGAAAAATCAGCATATTTTCACAATTTTTTGAATTAATCATTGCCATTAATGGAAATAACATAAAATAACTAATTTTGAAATTATCATTTTGAATGAAGTCAGCCAAGGCATCACCAGCTAAAATTTAAGTCAAGTTGTCACAAGCAAAAAAGATTCAGCCACCCCAGGAAGGCTCAAATGTAGAATGGTATACAGAAGTAATGGCACATGAACGTCCATCAAATTCAGAGGTGAACAGAAAGCCGTACTGCACTATATTTGGAACCTGCTCATGGACAAACACTATATTCACATATTGAAGGAATAAGGCAGGCTTTTCAGACCTTTGCGAATATTTGCACTGCATGGACTCACCCAAAAATCTATACCATCTGTCACGACGCTGCTCATGATTATCCAGGCAAAAGCAGAAGAATCTCCATTTTCTGGCTCCAAAAGGATCACAAATGCCCTGATCAAAGATTCAGATGACCTAACCTTCACAAAGCTGTCCTTCCATGTATGAAGCATGACGTTGTTCAGGCTTTATATTATTATAGCAGCTCCGTCTCCTCGACATCTGCATCTGCATCATCAACCTCGTTTTCTTCATCTTCATCAGGTGCATCTGGATCCACTCCCTAGAAGAAACCAACACCCAGTCAATGCCTCACATCACAGGAATATTCTGCTCTGTCTACTGAAGTGAGAATAAGTGAAGGATTTTCCATCACCAAACTGCACGGGAGCTAAAGACGAACCTTCATCTGTTTCTCCAAGCGGTCCAATCCTTTCTTGGCAGCTTCATTCTGCGAGTTGATCCTGAATTGTAATGAGAAGAGAGCATGAATATAACAATGAAGACATGAACTTGATCTTTCTTTTATCTTTTTTTTCCCAAACTGTATTGGTTCCTCTTTTGCAAGGATCTAGTAGTACCACTGAAAAGCCTGGATCAAGAATTTTCAAGAACTAAAACGAGCATGCCTTCAATTAAATTACAACCTTAGTGCAGCCTGATAATGGGCCAACGCATCCTCCAGCATATTAGTTGCAGAGAAAACTTGAGCCAATTTAACATGAAGACAGTCATCTGCCCAGTCCTTGAGATATCTCTCAAGAAGAGAGACGGCATCTCCATTTCGTCCCTCAATGACATGCAGTTCAGCCAAAGCTAATGCAGCTCCAAGGTAACCAGGTTCGAGACGAAGAGCTGACTCGTAGAACTTTTTTGCCTATCACCACACCAGGCTATTCAGAGACTTCTTCACCTTAGTTAAAAGAAATGGAGATTCTAGAACAATCTGAGAAACACTTACATACCTTCTCCCTACCACCAGAATTCCTAGCATGGACATCTCCAACCAATTTTAGAGCCCTTGCAGATTGAGGCATTGCTCTCATTGCTTCCCTGGCCGTATAAAGGGCTTCTTTAACTTTTGAGCATGCCAAATAAGAGCGAACTAAACCTGCAATGATAATAAGCTTCCAATCACTCAGACGGTCAAGAATTAGACATGTACACCTTTGCTGCAACAAATTCTAAGTAGTTTCCCACACACCTTGATATGAACGAAGATCAGGCCTCAACTCTCGAGCTCCTCTGAAGGCAACTACAGCTGCTTCAGGCCTATCCATTGATAAACACAGGTTTCCCTGCAAGCACAAGAGAAATAAGTTTGATGATTATATTTAACATTGACCGATCAAGATTTATACCAGAAGCATCAATATAAACCTACACCAAGCTACTGTCTACCTTCATTATATAGCCAGGTATGTGTCTCTCATCAATTTGAATGCTCTGATCAAGATAAGAAGAGACTGTGAGGTACCATAAAAGCAGACAACTAGACCAAAGACAAGGTAAACAAAACTACCTTATCGGCATAAGATAAAGCTCCTTTGTCATCTTTCCTTTCCGACATCACGGATAAAGCAACAAAGAATTCTGGCCTTGTTGGGTCAGTATTCAATAAATCATGCACCAGCTTGCTAAGTTTTGTGTAATCAGATTTCATTTTGAGAAGCATTGCATACTCATCCATGTAAGTTAGGATGTACGGATCAACTGACCTAGCCTGTCAATACATACACTATGTTCATGCCATCAAATAAAGCATGATATTTTGTCAATATGACACCCAAAATACTCTTCACTTACCTTTTCGAAATTCATTATAGCCTCGTCATTTTTTCCAATAATAGCTTCTACCTTCACACATTTGTCCATATGTAAACAAAAATTAATCAGTATGCACTCCCTTCTCAAGTACCTCGGCATATATGTCACGTACAACTAAAGAAACACAAATTCAAGCAAGCATTGGAGGATAGGTCTGAACTTGCAAAACATGCACATATAGATATGTTAAGATGGAGCATACCAATAAAAGGCATTTGCAACCAACAAACTGAGAAACAAATCAAATTGTCTATAGGTGGACAATCCATAGATGAAGTAATGCATACATTGGTTATTACTACTTAATTTGTTGCTTGATTTCATTTAGATAATAGATGCAAGGCAAATATGATTACACTGCCAACTGTTCTAAAAGTTTAAGCTATTAGTCAAAGGTGTGATTTCATATTTAATTATGCTAATACTCCCCCTCACGCTTAGTCTAGTCTTTTTTGCCTAATACTAAGCATGGACATATTTAATTGAACAGGCAAACGGGCCTGGAAAGATTTAAACTTAGGACCTCAAGCTCTGATACCATGAGAGATTTTGTATCACCACTACCAATTGTTCTAAAAACTAAGTTGTTAAATGAAAACGTGGTTTAATATTTAATCATGCTAACAAGTATATATCTAACCTTTGCCATTTCAAGTAATATATGTATGTTCTTAGGAAATTGTTGCAAAAGCTCCGCATATAGCTCCAAACCACCTGCCAACGGACAAAAAGTAGTCTCTAAAGTTAAAAGTATGCCTTCAATTACTAATATACTCCCACAAACAAATTAAACTAACAATATATGCATAGTCGTCCATCATAGCAGCACAATTATTATTGTAATGCACCTAGGAAAGGCAAGATTCAGGTGCATATGAACAAAAATAGCCCACTAATATAAACTTATTAAAAAGTTAGTATCCAGCGTTAATCTCTTCCTTCTCTTTTAGAAATTGACCTACAGGTATATGGCACTTGAGTAAATGGAAAGAATCAAGGATGTTGCATCTGCAACATGACAATGGCAATTGGTGAAGAATATACTGTCATTATTCCCAATGTCTTTCGAGCTTTCACAAAACATGCTAGAGGTTGCAGTTTCTTGCAATTTCGAGGCAAAAGCACCAGTGAAGATCACAAAAGTCTTTTCCATAGTTTTGACTCCCATAAAAATAGCAGTGAAGGGCATGACAATTTATGAATGGTGATGCCCCCTCAAAAATTTTCCCAGGATTGGTCTTTCCATTTCTAGCAACAAAAAAGTTGATTCTTAGAAAACGTACATAGGTAGAGGCATTACATTACCTTTGTAGTCATTTGAAGCGATACAACACTGCGCCTCAACATAACGCTGCAAAGAAATACAGATCATCAATTATCATCTCTACTTATTGCTAATCTATGGAATAACAAGCAGTATTGTCATGACAAGACATCTGAAGAATGTTTCTCAAAGCTCGGTAATCCCACAACTATATGGTATCCCATTGCTTCTAATTAGAAAAGCATCGCTTGTAACTATAGACTGACTGCACACAGATTTCTAACTATTGCAAGGTATCTGTGCAATATGAAAGTTTACAGGAGGACCTATACAGGAGAGTAGGATGACTTATGAACAATGAAAGATGAACAAAAAACAGTAACCTATTTATGACTCTTTCTTCTTTTCACTAAGGATCAAACCCTCATCTGTCCCTTTCCCCGCCGCAACCAACTAAGCCAATTGCCCATTGGCTGACTCATTATCAACTTCTTTTATAAGGAACAAATTTTATTGACTTATGACAACATTAAGTCACCTCTAATTTATCTCAAACTTACTTGCAGCCACCGCATTGAATCGAGATGATCATATGAACCCCTGTTGCCTCTATTTGGAGTCTGAAGTTGCAACAACAAAACAAAAAAAGGCTTACGATTTAGTAAACAAAATCTCCACTTATTATAAATGGAATAATCATCAAATGAGAAAAGACTCAGAGCAACAAATTACAATGCAATCAGTTTGCATAACAAATAACAACATAAAACCATAGCAACTAAACTAATGCTTACTAATTGCTGAAGAGATCTGTCTAACTTCTGACACACTAATGGCCTATTGACTTATTTTCTTTACCAACTAAAATAACATTTGCCTAAAGGTAAAGCAAATTTAGTTTCTAAAGAGATCTGTGTATGTGCTCACACAGTAATGCACTTCTTATGGTTTTGAAATCCAAATAGAGATGATACGGTGCATAATAATAATATCACAGCAACATACAGCTAGTTGGACAAGTAAGGATGTAACCAGAACCTGTCACTTTTTTCTGTGTATGACTTCATACAGATGGAGGTGACAATTTAGACAAGATCATTAAACTTGGACAATCAAGGAAGTGAAAAACAACTGAAACTTTCCTTTGTATCATATACCTGAGGAATCAAAGAGATGATATTCTTAGCAGTAGTTCCCAGCTCAGCCAAAGCTATAATAGCCTCCATGACAAAAAAGCAGTTTCTGCAATACAAATCAAAAGAGAATAAACATTAATTTAAAGAGCTCAAAGCATTTAACGGTAACCCTCTCATGCCATCATATCCTGCAATAAGCTACTTGGCTACTTTAGAAAATAGTTGTGCCTTGCATACCCAAAAGAAAAAAGACTGAAAATATGCACAGAGTAACAACAATTTGCAATAGAATTGCTTTCTATATCTTTATTCCAAGTTGTCTGAGGAGACACTCCAGCCGATCATATCTCCCAAAACCTGCCAGCCATATTAATATTCAAGGCCATGTGGTGCGAGAATCGCTCCACTCTCATGTTAGACTCCTTTTATAAGCAAAAGCTTGTTTTAGGGTATTGGACTTGCTCAACAATGGTACACCAGTTAAGTGTCTTGCTGTGGTTTTAATTTTTTAATTTGGGTGCAAGCTTTGGCCAACAATCTAACTTTCATTTCGTAATGATTGACTATGGCTTATAGGACGGAGATGACTTAATATGCACACAAGAATGAAACACATAACGACACGCTAACACACAACACCTGATGCAATTTAAAAGCACAGATTCCAACTTAAAAGCAAATGAACAAACCTACCTCAAACACTCTCTATAACAAGCAACAGCAGCACGACTGTGCCGTGAGTTCCTATAGAGCTTTCCCATGAGTAAATTCATTTGCAAAGTTCTCACTTTGCTTGGAATCCCTTCCAACTGTTATAGCAGTGACAAAAGTTAATCATATGATAAAAAAGAGAAAGAAAGATCAAAAGCCGCGATTAGAAAAGGGAATAACAAAAAAGCCAACTGTTTCTAAAACCTAGCTAGCTCTCCTATGATAACACACCATAAGGAACATATTTTCCACAACTAGTAATACCAGAGAGGATTGAAAGCAATGAAGAAAAACCTCGAGAAGGGCAGCTTTATTATCATTCAATGAAGAGTGGCAGGATGCAATCTTGAATTTTACCTATCATGGAAATCAAAAAAGGCAAGAGGCAAAATTTAAACAAGAAATCTCCCTAAATAAACCAGGAAACAACATAAAATTGTTATTTTAAAGGAAACTAAGTTTGCAACATAGTGAATTGATCAAACCTCATTTTCATTAACTGCAGATACATTGAAAGAATTCGGAGAAGATGATCTATTCGACGTGGACAATGAGCTTCTGGTACTCGCTGAAGTTTGCTTTGGAATAATTCTATGGTACTGCAAGGCTTGTTTGTACATATGCTGCCAAGGACACATTTTGGAGAATTAACCGAAACAGCTAAACACCCCCCATAAACTATAGGAAATATAACATTTTTGTGAAACTTACTACAGATGCCAATACGAAAACCATGAACCACCAAATACCAATGCAATGCCACAACATGTGTACACAGCACAAACTTCAGGGGGTTAATACAGGGAGTACCAGAATGCACTAGCAATTGTTCTCCGATACTACCGCACGCAAAACCCGAATACCGGAATCTAGACACAGATTCCAATAAACACAAAACCAACCCAAAATCGCATAGACCGACTAAGTTCCAACCCAATGAAGGAGAGCACTCACGATGGCTCGGCGGTACTCTCTGTCGCGAACCAACGCATCGCCGAGCAGCACCTGCAGCAGAACAAACCCCATAAGGCAAAAGAACAAGAACCCCCCAAAACAACTAAGGAAGAGAAGCGAATCGAGGGTCGAGCCGCACCAGGTTCTCGGCTTTGACGTGGGGGTTGGTTTCGGCATTGACGGAGGACGAAGAGACCAGAAAGGAGCCCTGATCGAGGACAAACCCAGGTGGGGGCGTTAGGCAGCAAGCATATAGTGATAGAGAGAGACAGAGAGAGAGAGAGAGATTGTACGAGGATTTGAGCGGAGGTGGAGAGGCCATGGTCGAGGAGGGTGGAGATTTGATCCTTGGGGACGTCCATGGTCTCTGGTCGGCGGCGTCGATGATGATGATTCGGATTCGATCGTTGTCTCTGGAATCGTGCGCGCTCGCCGCCGGCGACGAGTGAGGAGTGAGGCTGCCCCGCTGAAACCGGTTTAGGTTCGAGCCCGCTCGATTTTTGGGAAAAATTCAAAAAACCTGAAATGGTACGTTTTCTTCTCGATGAGAGTTGTGTGGATGGATCTTGGCTCGACTAAGGTTCTTAAAGCATAATTTTTATCTTAAGAGAGTTGTCTGTTCAGCCGTCGGTCGCGGCCAAATACTCCAGCTCGAATGTATGAGAATCAAGCTCTGTTTTAGCGTTTAGAATTCTGAGTCTGAGAGACGAGATTTAGATTTGAGTGAAAGTCGAACTGCAATCAGGGATCTATTAGTAATTTCAACTCCTCCTGATGTCGTATTGATTGTTTGGATTATAGTCGGTGTATTTTCAATGTGTATGTATATCACATCTGAAAATGACATTACTGTTAAGGTGCAATTGTATTAGAGAAATATTATATCGAAAAATTTATGTTGTGTGAAACATTTGATATATCTTAATTAGCTCATAATTCATTTATTTAAATTATTGAGTGAATGTGGATCCAATTGAATATATTAACTGACTCAAACTTGAACTCTCATACGTAAATTGTGGTATATGTATCAATTTTGTTTGTTTATAGTTTTTGCAAACCTTAGACATTTTGTAATCACACTAATAAACCGGTGTCATATCTTTCGTAGTTCTTGTACCACAACTAACCATACAAAAGGACACATCTAATTGTTGCTATTTATACCCACAGCTACTATAATGATATCATTGTAGTATGATGACAAATCTCATGAAATGCTTACATCCTTTCTATAAAAACCCCTTCAAGGCATCTAGACAAATGCAAATTCCTCTAAGTTTAAATTGGTCTTGACATTACTCAATCTTAAGTACACATATGGATCCTAAGTTTTTTTTTTTTTTTTTTTGTCGAAATGTGGATCCTAGGTTGATCAAGAAGTTTTTGGCAATATTTATGAAGTATCGAAAGTTGTTCCTCCTTTGCCGTGATCATACTTATTGTTGTAGCCTTAGCTCTATAGACCAACATCCTTGATAATTTCATGATATTTTCAAACTCCAGTGATTGTTTATTGAGGGCTTGGCCACATGATTGTACCTCAACCTATCATAACACTTGCTTGCTAGCCATTTAGTACTTACCAGAGGAACATGTAAAACTATGTTACATGTACGTAAAGGATTGAAGGTCTTGACTTGTAAAGTATGTTGTCTCTGCTATTTGGAAGCATATATGAACTAATCACATCCCTCAAAAGTCAAAACAAACTATGATCAACTTATTTGGTTCATTAAACCTCACCCAACTCCCATATTTCATGTCATAGATCCTAAGGATCTCTCTAAGCCCATTAGCATTAGTAAATTGACTCAAGATGTGCATACTCATTTTGGCAAATCATGTTCAAGAAACCTACATTCTTAGCTAACATATCTATATGCAAGCTACCGTCTTTAACCTCCCAGTCCCTCTCCAATGAACTATCACCATTCACACTCTCATTACATTTCTTCTTTGCAAGTCATCGAGATCAATATTGGCAAACCCATGTTACCTAGCAGTCCCGACACCTCTACAATTGGACATAAATTAGTTCACTTTTCTACACATCCACCACCTCATACAATATGGAAGCAAAATAACATCAACATGTTTCCACGTTTCAGTTTCCATCTACCTGCATCCTTCTCTAACCACAAAATACTTCCCTAAATTTTCATTACCCTTTACTTTCGTTCGCTTCCTAACTTTCTGAATTTTTGCTTGATCAATATAATCTAAGATATATCTTTCTTTTTTTTTTTTGATGACTTAGGAAACCTCGAAAGCCAACAGCCGACAAAAAGAACCTGGGGCTGACAAAAGCTAGCCACCACACTCACGCCGGCGGTTAAGTCACCAAGTAAAGCCGGTAGGATTCAAACTTGGCACCTTTCGTGGGAGGCACAAAGCTTAAGCCAACAATGCCACCGCAGTGGGTGAAAGATATATTTTTTACAACTCAAACATATATATATGTGTCACAGTCCGTAAATCCTCCCGTACTCGTGACACTTGTGAGTGGTGCTTGTGGTTATCGAGTGAAGAGTAAGGAGGCAAAATAAACGAACACAACTGGTCCATGAGAGTGACGTTAAAACGATTAGTGTTAGGAGTGATAGGATAGAAGGATTATATTATTTAGGAGCTCTAAATGTGGGGTTGGCCTCCCATGTACAAACTGATCGAGAGTTAATGCCACTTTCCTAACGAGGCCATGGCAGGCCGAAACCAGTTATTGAACCTGAAGAGATCTATTGTCTTACACGATGGATTAGACACCCGAACGAAACATAGAGAAGCTATTCATCGCATTGTTCATGGAATAGCTACAAAAGAAAGGCCGGTCTAGCGAATTCCACTCGTCAGGTGCCACACGGGCCCTTCCGCAGCCAAGGAAACTGTCGGCCCGTGACATATGCATATATACATGTGTATGTATATATATATATTTTGTTTTTGAAGTTTTTCATGACATTTCACTGGGCTAATCACCGGCTCACCGTCTTGGCCCAAAACCAAAGGATCACCCTCTCCACCGTCTCTCTCTCCATCGCTCGCTCGCTCTGTGCTCTGCGATTTCATGGAGTCGACGTCTTCTCCATCTCCATCTCCATCTTCTTCTTCTTCTCCTTCTCGAAAACGGGCTTTCAGTCCTTCCCATCGCCGCCGCGAGAAATTCCTCTCCCGGGCGATCCCACCCTCGATCCGAGGCCAGTCCTGCCCGATATGTCTCGAGAGCATCGAGGACGGGCGGCGCGGGGCGGCGGCCGTCCTCCCCACCTGCCTGCACGCTTACTGCCTGGACTGCATCCGCAGGTGGAGCAGGCTGAGGCGGAGGTGCCCTCTCTGCAACGCCGGCTTCGGCTCTTGGTTTCGCCAGACCGGCCGCCGTCGCGAGGGATTTCTCGAGGAGCGGTTGCCGCCGGCCGACGGGGACGGCGAGGCCCGCCGGCGAGCCGGTTCGGCCCCCCTCGTTCGCCGAAGGTTAGGGTCTTTCTCTCTGTCCGTCGCGGTCCGCCACCGCCGTTCCAGATTCCGATGCTTTTTCTAGGGGGCGGTGGATTTGCTTTTTTTGACGGGTTTTCAATTTGAGTGCATTGCAAATGCGTTTGGATATTGCGTTTTTTCACGATATTGGAAGGGGAAATTTAGATGTTGGAATTTGGGGCTTCTTTTTGAAGTCAAATCTACTGATTTAGTGTGAAGTATGAGCCTCAAGTACTGGGGTTTAGATGTTCAGGTGGTATATGATTGCATTGGCTGTGCAAATTACTAATTGATCGTTTGATTCTAACTCGTGAAAGTATTGAAATCTAAAGGTTCAAATCAGAATTTGTTAAGGATTTAGATATGCTGGAGCATTTGAATTCCTTTGAATTTTAAGGGCTATCATAAGATTAATCCCGACTATGAGAGGAGATATTAAGGTAAATTTGCTTTCCAATTTAGCCTTTGATGAATGCTGTGTAAGTGTACTTCCTTGCCTTTATTTTTGTGGCTCTACTTGGCCTTTGATCAAATGTGTCGGTGCCGTTGGCATGTAATTGAAAGTCAAGTTTTTTGGTTTTATAGAACTATCCGAATATCAAGAGATGAGTTGAATGGTTCTGCCCAGCGGACCAGGCCAGATCCATGGCGAAGATCATTTGGGAGGCCAGGCTCTGTTCCTGCTGATGTTGTAGCTGCAAGAAAACTACAATGGCGTGCCAGGTACGCATAAGACACAGCAGAACTGATCAATTCTAGATTGGTTCACTTTAGTCAATTTCACATCCAGTTGCATCCTATATTGTGGATAGTATGTTCTGTCCTAGGTGTACTACACATGTTAACTTTATCCTTTCTATGTACCCATATATTAATAGTTTGTAGTAGCCACTCATTTTGTTGTTCTGATTTCAGAGAATGTAACATTTTCTTTTTTGTAGCATATACAACCGACTCTTGCAGGCTGTTCCTTCTTCCAGGAACTCTCAGGTATTCAAACTTCCCATTCCACTGATTTCAGTCCTTTCTGTTCTCTTTGTACTCGAAATCCTTTATTGATCTCGGCAAGAGGTTTGCTGTTAGATATCCTAGTCGTCTTTAATTTTTTTTAATTTAAGAAGTATATAGTTTATGTCCATATGACTGCTTTTGCATTTACATTCCTGGGGAGATAATGTTTTCGTTCAGCTTTAGAGAGAAATCAGTTTTGTCACTTCTCTGCACAAATCATAAGTCCTACATCTAGTTCTTGATTAATTTTAGTAACTGGTGTTTTAAACATCAGAGCGGTGTAGCAGGGTTAGGTCAAGTTTATATTTCATAGCTTAATCAGTTGAATTGCTTGTTCAATTTTGCCATTGAATTCATAGGCAATGTATCTGGTATTATAATACAAGCAAAGACAGAAACACAGTCTCAGTTGGCAAAGGCTTGCATGCCCAAGGGCATGGGTTTCATTGTTTTTCCCTATGAAATCAATGTTTTGTACAGAATTATAGCCTACAAGTGAATTTGAAATCCATTGTATGACATCTAATCTAAGTTAATGACAGCACATTCAGTTAACTCTTGAGCATGGGTGAACATTTTCCAAGGGGTGGACTACCATGCTAAACCTTTTAATAGTGTATTAATCTGTCAAGCTGGGTTGAGGAGTTGAATTGCTTAGAAACCTAATACGGTTGATTTTGACCCAGAGTGAGTTTGGGGATGAATATCGGACTGGATCCAAATTCAGTTCCTGGTTCAACCAATTACTTCTTTCTGGTTTGAGAATATGGTTTTCAAATCAAGCTTCGATGCTTTTCCCCCCTTTCTCATAGATCGTCTATTCTTTAATTCAGTAAATTTCTCATCTCTTCACTTCCTTATCTTCCCTTTTCCACTTTGTAATAGCTTCCTCATCTTTACAGGGCTTGCCAAGAGATAGTGGTTGGAAGGAAAGGATACTACAGAGAATAGAACCATGGACTCGGAGGGAGTTAGAGGCCATCCTCGGGGACCCAGATCCTTCTGTTATAGTTCATGTAGTGACCTCAGTGTTTATTTCAACCTTTGAGAAGAAACAAAATGTCCCAAATGGACAGCTGGGTGAAGATGTGGTTGCTTCTCTATGGCCTTTTCTACATGATCGAACCCACATGTTCTGGCATGAATTAAGGTTTGTAAATTACATCCTAAGTTTCCTGGAAGGTGCTTCCTTCTGGTCATTCGGAGTCCTACGCTGTTTGCAAAAAGGTAGAATACCATGCATGCATGTTTGCGGGTAGAAAACTATCTTGCTTTTCTCTGATGTAGATTCCCAGGTTAAAATTTGATCATACTAGGACCTTTGTGCCAATGGGGACTGTCTCTCTTGCTAGATTTACCTTTTGATGTCAAATTGATGCTTTCTGCATGGTTGTTGTGCATCTTTCTTGTATTAAAATATACTAGTTGTAATTGTTGTTGCAGATGTTTTGCTGAGAGTTCGCTTTCTTTGGAAACATATGATGCAGTCGTCGAGTACAGGAAGTTGCAATAGCTGTCAAAGATGGATATTGTTTCTGCCCAGTTTGAGGAGGGTATTATGTGGGAGGTGCATAAGCATTAAGAGGATGCTGATTAGAGGAAATCTGCAGATCTTAAACTGCTTCACCTGCTAGTCTGCTTAATATAAATGAACAGTGATGTGGCATGAATCTCAAAATGATGACATGGATGATTGAGATGAAGTGTTAATCGCTGACAGCAGATTTTCTCCTGTCTAAGATGGTGATTTGCAGTATCATCTACAAATTGACCCTGGAATTTTGACCAATCCTAATCTGGCAGAGCTACCCGTACTAAAGCTTCAAAATCTTCTCGTTGGAACTATTGGCATTGCCATTCAGGTGATAGAAACCACTTCTTGCGCAGATTACAATTTACATATGCTCAAAGTCAGGCATATCAAAGCCAATCTACAAAGCTGGTTTATATTTTAAGTGGATTATTAGTAAATGGGTAATAATACTCAATAGTTGAATTTCCTTAATCTCTAAGGGTAGTGCAGATAGCAGAGATGACACTGGTTGAACTTTGTATGATTTTCTTTCATCCAAGGTTGTTGCAATAGTCATATTTGAGTTGTGAAAGCCAGTTGGTCTCCTGGGTCCTGACTCCTAATCTTTAAGAGTCTTGTCTTGCAGATCTGCCTTCATGCAGGAGCTGCAGTTCTGCTGCAGCTTTCTGAGTCAGGTCGTATACGGCACACCATCTTGTGGACATGCACCCCCCACCATTTTTGTACTCTTGTTTCATGCACATGAGGAAAAGAAAGGAGGATCTGCTTACGTCAGTACATTTGGTTAATTCTCTTCCTCTACTGCAAAGTTGGTGTTTCCGTGCAAGCTCAAATATGGGAAATTCTAGTCACAGCATGTCCCATCTTGATTATTTGATGTTGCTACATAAGTTAAGTTTGTTGTCCAAATGAATGGATTCTTAACGTGCGGCGACATAATTGCAACATAATTTAAGGGTGTGTTTGGTTGGACTTTTAGGGAAAGTTTTTGGGAAAATGCAAAGGGTTTAAGTTAAAATGATTTTTTAAAATGCAAATTGCGTTTGGTAAATTGTAGTCTAAAAGTCTATTGTGAAGTACTTTGAGCAAAAAAATATTTGGAGAAATTATATTTACGAATGACCTTTATTAAAAAAGAAAAAAGAAAAAAAATAGCTGGCTGATGAAGGGGGCAGCAATTGCAGGCGGTACAAATCTATTGCTGGCGGTTGTCGTATGAGGTTGCTAGACCTCAAGTGGCCTCCAGAGATTGCTAGAGAGGGCCACCTGGGGTCGGGTGACCCCAGCGAGGGTCACGCAACCTAGGGGAGACCTTCGCCTGAGGTCACACGGCCTCGGTGAGGGCCGCCTAGTCACCCGAGACCCTCACTTGGGTCACTTGCTAAAAGGTAGAATACCATGCATGCGTGTTTGCGGGTAGAAAACTATCTTGCTTTTCACTGATGTTGATTCCCAGGTTAAAATTTGATCATACTAGGACCTTTGTGCCAATGGGGACTGTCTCTCTTGCTAGATTTACCTTTTGATGTCAAATTGATGCTTTCTGCATGGTTGTTGTGCATCTTTTTCTGCATGGTTGTTGTGCATCTTTCTTGTATTAAAATATACTAGTTGTAATTGTTGTTGCAGATGTTTTGCTGAGAGTTCGCTTTCTTTGGAAACATATGATGCAGTCGTCGAGTACAGGAAGTTGCAATAGCTGTCAAAGATGGATATTGTTTCTGCCCAGTTTGAGGAGGGTATTATGTGGGAGGTGCATAAGCATTAAGAGGATGCTGATTAGAGGAAATCTGCAGATCTTAAACTGCTTCACCTGCTAGTCTGCTTAATATAAATGAACAGTGATGTGGCATGAATCTCAAAATGATGACATGGATGATTGAGATGAAGTGTTAATCGCTGACAGCAGATTTTCTCCTGTCTAAGATGGTGATTTGCAGTATCATCTACAAATTGACCCTGGAATTTTGACCAATCCTAATCTGGCAGAGCTACCCGTACTAAAGCTTCAAAATCTTCTCGTTGGAACTATTGGCATTGCCATTCAGGTGATAGAAACCACTTCTTGCGCAGATTACAATTTACATATGCTCAAAGTCAGGCATATCAAAGCCAATCTACAAAGCTGGTTTATATTTTAAGTGGATTATTAGTAAATGGGTAATAATACTCAATAGTTGAATTTCCTTAATCTCTAAGGGTAGTGCAGATGGCAGAGATGACACTGGTTGAACTTTGTATGATTTTCTTTCATCCGAGGTTGTTGCAATAGTCATATTTGAGTTGTGAAAGCCAGTTGGTCTCCTGGGTCCTGACTCCTAATCTTTAAGAGTCTTGTCTTGCAGATATGCTTTCATGCAGGAGCTGCAGTTCTGCTGCAGCTTTCTGAGTCAGGTCGCATATGGCACACCATCTCGTGGACATGCACCGCCCACCATTTTTGTACTCTTGTTTCATGCACATGAGGAAAAGAAAGGAGGATCTGCTTACGTCAGTACATTTGGTTAATTCTCTTCCTCTACTGCAAAGTTGGTGTTTCCGTGCAAGCTCAAATATGGGAAATTCCAGTCACAGCATGTCCCATCTTGATTATTTGATGTTGCTACATAAGTTAAGTTTGTTGTCCAAATGAATGGATTCTTAACGTGCGGTGACATAATTGCAACATAATTTAAGAGTGTGGTTAGTTGGACTTTTGGGGAAAGTTTTTGGGAAAATGGAGAAAGGGTTTTAAGTTAAAAGGATTTTTCAAAATGCAAATTGGGTTTGGTAAATTGTAGTCTAAAAGTCTATTTTGAAGTACTTTGAGCAAAATAATATTTGGAGAAATTATATTTACGAAGGACCTTTATTAAAAAAGAAAAAAGAAAAAAAATAGCTGGCCGATGAAGGGCAGCGATTGCTGGTGATCCAAATCTATTGCTGGCGGTTGTCGTATGAGGTTGCTAGACCTCAAGTGGCCTCCAGAGACTGCTAGTGAGGGCCACTTGGGGTTAGGTGACCCCCGGCGAGGGTCGCGCAACCTAGGGGAGACCTTAGCTTGAGGTCACATGGCCTCGGCAAGGGCCGCCTGGTCGCTCGAGACCCTCACTTGGGTTGTGGAGACCTAGATCGTGCGGCCCTCACGGAGGTCACTGTGACCTTGATGGCGCAGAGGTCGTGTGACCCTTGGCGACTGGCGACGGTCGCTTGCGTCACCATGACCACAATGGCCTCTCCCTAGCTCGTTGCTGGTCTCTCCCTAGCTCATCACCGTCCCCTCACAGCCCTTTGCAACATCGTTGGCTGATCTCAATGGAAAAGATGAACAATCAAAGAACAAGGGCAAAATCAGAAAACAAAGAGTTAGTGAGGATAGTTTTGGAAGAAATTTTTTTATTAGCCCTACCCAAATTTGCATGCCAAAAAGGCCAAAACCCAAAAGGCATCCTAAGACCAGCCTTGGGATTTTAGCCTTCGGAAGCCCCAAAGTCCCTTCCTAAGCCCATCCCCAAATGCAGCTAGTCTTTCATCCAAATGAATCCATTTTAATGTCCTGTTACATTTGCCCGATACAGATTGCTTCCGTGATGCGTAGTTTTGAGGACCAGACGGATCTAGACCATTCATTTTTGTAGAGCTTGCAAGGGATCTGCTGATTGAATGGCTCTTTTCTTTACCTTTTGGCAAATTCCGTGCATACCCGGGGAGACACAATTTGACGTCTTCAATAGGTAACTTAGTTTTTAATGTTCTGCCTAAGCAAATAAGAATGACCGTTAGTTCAATAATTACCGGACAAAAATTTTAGACAGTATTTACTTTATTGACTTGAGCTGGTTACATGACAAACATAAGGTTAAAGGTCATATCATGAACACTGCCCCGTTGTTGTATTATATATTTTTTTAATATTTCCAATTAGTCACAGATAATGAAATCACTTTGTAACGTATAATATCTTCTCTTATACATAATATAAGATTTGTGGGTTCAAACTTCATGAATTTCAATTTTAGATTAGAAGTTTCAATTTTGACTTATCAGGCAACTTTACATAAGGGAGAGTTTGGTTTTTTAGGGGCGATAGGAGAAAATTTGAGAGATAAGTCACCCTTACTGCCACTCTATAGAACTGTACATGAGATTTTTACCTCATAAGACACCTCATCCAATTCTTTCGAAGTCATTGGGTCCTTTTTCTTGTTCAGGAATCTCCTCCCTTCTTCCTATACGGATTGTATATATATATGCGCGTGTGTGTAATGTATTAGCTTTCTCACGTGAATTTTTTTTCATGTTCTATGCTTCAGTTTTTGTTGAGACTTAAACCACGTTAGCTTATGAAACACTGCAACGAAAAACATGTTGTTAAGAAAGTCGAATACGTTTCCGCCTTACTTAAGATAGTTTTAAGCCACATGTTTCAAATTGATATCAAACCAAAGATCTCGAGTTCAATTTCTCGTGCTACCTTTTCACCCGTTCATCAATTTCACTCCTTTATAAGCCTTGAAATTCAATAGTCCCGACAGATGCCCTATGAATGTTTGGGGCAGCACATGTTTGGCCTTGGATTCCATTAGTCCTGTTGCCTAATGGGGGCTCTTCTCTTTGCCGGAAATGGTGGTGTCTGGTAAATTTTGTCAAACGACATTCGGGAGTGCGGTCATGTCCATTGACCCTTCAGCTCTCAGAGGACGCCATGAGGGCGGTGGTGGCGCAACCAAACCCGCGATTTATCGCGGCTATTTCGCGTCTCTTTTTGTCAATAACGTAAGGGAACGCACGTTAGGGTGGCATGCCTAAACGTGGTCAAAAGAGAGTCGAACAAAATTTAATGCTTATTCTATATTCAAAAAAATTATGCGATTCAAAAAGGCGACCTCAAAGTATATATGGTCATGATTAATCGAATTGACGCAGTTCATATTTTCATCGTTTTTTTTTTTAAAACAACTCATATTTGATTTACGAGATAAATTGTCAAATCGATCATAAATCTATTATACAAATATCAATTCAGTTATAAACATTTTAATTTTGTCAATTGAATCCTAAATTTTCACATAAAATTCTGATGTAGTCCATTCAACCAGTTTTCCATTAGAGATTATTGACGTTGCAATGTGCCACGTCGAAAGACCGGAAAGACTGGCAATGACTAGATCAACATATTAATAATTTTCAATAAAAATTGGCTAGAATGATTATTTTGAAATTTTGTGTAAAGATTTATAACTCAATTAATAAAAATGGAAAACGTTTGTACAATAAAATTAGGACTGATTGAGTTACTCCAAGAAAGATACATCACCAAACCCCAATAATTTCCACGGTCAAAATCATGGTGCAGCCAACGAGAGAGGGCGTGCGGTGTTCCCTCTCAAATCATTGCCTTTTTCCACAAGGACATGGCTGAATCTTTGGTGGGTCACGCCCCTTCTTTCGTGCTCTGATTTCACCAGCGCGAGCTGCCCTGGATTTGTTCCCTACACAAGCTTTACCTAACCAAGAAAAAGCAGTCAGAATAAAATAATATAAATTACGACAAGATGAAGTCATCGAGGCCCTCATGCGAGGTTAATCAACCACTTTCATCATGCACCCTTTGAAGATTCTAATTTCCCCTAGCTGGCCACGTTAATGACACTTGAGAAACATTTGTGCTTTGCCTGTCGTTGGTGAAATTAAATCGACTTTTTCTAGAAAGGTGTTGATTGTGAGCAGTTTTGGACTTAGTAACATTTGCCATCATCCTGAAGGTGTTTATTGACTTTTTTTAAGAGATAAGTGTTGCTAAGGAATCATTTCTTATGATCTCATCACCTTAAAGACTAAAAAAGTAAATGTATTTTTTTTTGTCGAATAAAAGTAATTGTATTTGACCACCCGTTATTCTCATAAAATTTGTCATTCTATTGAATAGCAAAATGACTACGCAAACTAGTTACGATGCTTGCTTGTTTATTGATAATTAGTGGGATAAAATAGCTCTTTTTATCATTTGCTCTCTTGCAACGTGGCAAAAGGGCTTAAAGTGGTGGAAATGAATGGAAGCCCCTCATATTTATAGGCACCAAGTTCATCATTACTCATCGAATTGACCCAATCACATTTTTTTAAGGTGGCATGGCTATGAGCTTGAGGTGGCAAGCGTAGGTCACGAGGTGGCACACCTATTTGGAAAGGTGGTGCACTTAGTTCTATGATGTGAAGATCTAATGACTTAGTTTCATCATTTAAAGCCTTGCTTGTCTTCTTTTTATTGGGCCATGTAAGCACTTAGCTCATTATTAAGGGGACAAGTTATTATGGATAGATGGCACCCTAAAAGATAAGGTAGCATCAAGGCCGTATGATAGCCATAATTTGCCCCAATGTGTCTCATTCTCATTGGGACATTTGGCCTAGATTCTTTGCTTAATCCTCAAGGTGAATCATTGGTAATCATGGCCAAATCTAGAAGGATCTAGGTGAAATGGTGAGTCACCCTCCTTCATGAAGAAGTTAGGATGTTCTAGAGAATTCTATTTTGTCCATTTCTAAGCGAAATGGCAACCCTGGAGAAATAGACCATTGAAAATGCAACCAAGACCAGGCAAGGGTTCTTTGTGTACATCCCCAAACAACCATTCCGACACACCCAAGGTTCGTAGCTAAGTCTCCCTCAATGTGGTTGTCATAAGCAAGGTTGCCTTTCTTGGCTAGATTGGTGGCCTAGGGCACGGCTTAATGACCAGCCCTTAGATCGACTTCGGTCGGTTGTAGGCTTCATCCAAGCCAACTCCCTATTATCATGTGACTATTTGAGATCGGTTAGATTTATACCTGACATGCAATCGTATAGAGCCGAATCATGGTCATCTACGACCGGTGCATGACCGAGCGAAATCACTCGCAAATGGTGCATGACCGTTTGGACCAATCCATGATCGTTGACTAATCTGTGGTGGTTGTGACCATCTCTCAATCAACTTTGACGGTTGGGTAGTCGTCCATTGACTAAACTGTTTGGGTCCATGATCTTGGTCATGGGATTAGTCCACAGCCATTCTCTTGATCAATCCATAATCAGCATATGGTTGAATCTTGAAATGATCCACGATCTATCCTTACCACTGGCACACCATATTCATAGCCACTTATCATAGATCGAAAATCGGGATGTTACAACTCTTCCCCCTAAAAGAAATTTCGTCCCCGAAATTTCATAACTTACTTGATCCTTAGAATAAGTACAGGTACTTACACCTTATGGTCTTCTTACTTTCACATGTTACTTCCTCCATTTCATGGTGTTGACATAGGACCTTTACTAAGGAAATGACCTTACTTCTTATCACTTGCTTTCTTCGATCTACAATTCAAACCGACTTCTCAATGTACGACCCTTTGTCGTCTACTTCAACCTTATCGAAGTCTAGCACGTGTGTCGAATCGGGCTCATATTTTCTCAATATAGATACATGAAACACATCATGCATTTAAGCAAGTTTCGGCGGCAACGCCAACCAATAGGACAAATTCTCAATCCTTTTTGGGATTTCAAACGGTCCTATGTACCTAGGGCTTAGTTTCCCAAAATAGAATATGCCTTTCAGGATGATACCTTGAGGAAAACATGATCACATACCTGAAATTCTAGAGATTTTCATCGTCTATCTATATAAACTTTTTATCTTCCCCGAGCAATTCTAATGTCACTTTGTCTTCATCCGAGCACCTCAAGAGTGCGAATATTTTTTCCATTTTTTAACCCGTAATTTGGCCTCTTCGGGATTTCCTGTCCCACTGAATCTTGAGGGTTGTAACTTCAAGAATTGCTTGATCAATCCTTGCATAGGACGGTTGCCATTACTATTCTTGTTACCAGTGGCGGAAGCAGAGACTAATTGCTATTGAGCCTGCTGCTCCATCAGGCTTCTAATGGTCGCTAATGCTTGTTGAATTCTATTTAGTAAGGGGTCCTCTTTCGACTTTCCTTTCGAAGTCACTTGATCCTGAGCACTCATGTTGTCTACTAATAGGACCACTATAAGAATTTTAGGGATGTTTTCTCTGCAAGCACAAGTAAAGATTAGTTATTAGGAAAAACATTCCATGCATGGAATGTTTTTCCTAATAACTATCCAACGACTCTCAATACATCTTATCACTCCAGATAATAAATCTCATTCTGATATAAAAAACTATCATGACCCCAACTTTATCTCCAAGATCTTGAGCGGCCAGGGTTATTTTCACGACGTCGCAAGCCCATCGTTGTCCCGATTCTTTTTGTCTTATTATCATGCATATGCGGAAACATGAATAAACAACTCTTCGGACAAACAATGGTTGAAAGACTAGGACACATATAATATAGAACACACTAATTTATATTATAATAGTAATTTTACAAGTCCTTTTTCTATGGGCCATCTTTTCTTTTCACATCACACTAAAGTTTCCACATAGGCCAGGGGAATTTCCTATCTCCTCTAGCATGACTGCAGCTCTAAAAATTGACGTGGGACTTCTATGAATACAAGACTAAAATGTCACGCCCCGAACCTCGAGCACGCACACATCCCTCTGTGGTCGATACAAATGCAACGTTCTCAGGACGCGTCGCCGACCCATTCATTTTAATGCACATGCGAAAGCGAAACAAATACTTCTGACAGCAAGCAGCATGGGATAAGAAAGCAGGACACATTCACAAAAGCCAACTTTTATAAACACTGGGTTTAGATACAAAACGAGTCTAGTCAAAAGTCTACAGAAAGGTCGGCTCTAAAAAAGGAGTTGTCCTATGACATACTAGTCGGACACACACGCCGATCCTTCAAACTTCACCTCCACAGACTCCGGGGCTTCCGGTTCTCCACAACCATCAGTTAAGGACTTGAAAATTTAAGCCCACGATGAGGTGAGACAACGTCTCAGCAAGTTAACCCCCTAAACCCCTATTAGGAAGAAAATATACCTCAGGGAGCTCTAGCCACACGGCCACACAATTAGAACAGATGACTTACCTCGCCTCAGTTCCTTCCTGCATGTCAACACAGTTCATATCACAATGCATATAATTAATGCACATAACAATTAAAACGCCTCAACAACTCAATCAATTACATGGGTCCCAATTATAAGGCCAAACCGTTATGACACGTCCCAAACCATGTCACACAATTTTGTCTCATAATCAGACGCATCAAACTCAGACAATTATGTGTTCCAATTGTTAATTTTGACCCTCTAGGGTACGGCTAACTCCCAAGTTCGGCAGTCTACTAGCGTAGCCAGGCATTGTTTCTTCCCCATTAAGCACGACTACATCTCTTAAAGACTGCTTTCCCGAAGGAGTGTAAGTCTAGAATCTACTGCGACCTGATACTCTAATGCATGGGTAACCCAAAAAGAGATTTAGTAACATCCGGTGTAAACGCTCGAGACAAGTTCTCTTAACCAACACACGACTATTCAATCTCGACCTAGGACACCGTGTATTGCACACAAATGCCTCAATTAAAATAGTGATCCTAACTTATTTTCTTCGTATTAAAAACATTTAGAAAATAGTCATGTGTGGGTACACGGTCAATTCAAACCAGAAAATTGATACATTTCCTTTTCAAACCCCACTATTTTGTATAGTATTTAAAAACCCTTTTTCGGTGTCAAAACCTGACACCCGGGATTTACTGAATAAATACCATAATTTTCTCAATCATCACTCAATTGCACAATCCAATAATCAAATGCATAATCTGAACACACCATAGCATTCAACATGAAATTCTGGTCATCGACTATCCCGATCAAATTTCCGGAAAATAATAAATAATTAAATATATTCCAAAATTAAACAAATAAATAATATAATATATTAATATAATTTAATAAAATAATATTTATAAATTCTAAATAATTAATTAATTTAAAATAATTAATTAAGTGCCTAATCAAGATTACACTAATTTAATAACCTAATTAGCCTTAATTAATTATCCACTAAACTAATCACATCCCTTAATCTAATTAACAATTAACTAAACTAATTTAACCACCTAACCATACTTAGCTTAATCTAAACAACCCTTAAGCATCATTAACCTCCTAAGCAATGTTTAGTGAGTAAATTCAATGGTTTAGCATTCCGGTGAGTTCATGGCGACGGCGACGCCAAGGCTAGTGACAATCCTCCAAACGACAACACCAACGAAGGCCAAGAAGGGCTCAGAAAAGCTTCCCGAAGTCCAAAACCCTTGTTGGTCTTCAGCTTCTGTTCTTGGTCGAGAAAGGGTAGACCGGCGGCTAGCTTGGTGCGGAAACAACAAGGGCGAAATTGCAGCGGCTAGGTGGGACTTTTGGCGGGCTATGGCAACTGGACGGCAACGTACGGTGGTGGTGGCGAGCTCCGACGACCACAACGACAACCGGGGGACTCGGGGAATAGCGAGACAGCTGGGGACGAGCGGATTGCGTGTGCGGGGGACGTGAAGCTCGCGGCGGGCGCGTGATGGCATTGGACAGCGGTAGCAGCTTCAATGGGCAAGGGGGTGGTTCGGACGGGCTACTGGCTGTTCCCTCTAGTTCTCTCAAGCTCTCAATTGCTTCAACAATGGAGAAAAGGGTTGGAATGGAGAAGAAGAAGGGCTGCTGAAGCAAGGGGTCCACAAAAATATCTAAAACACTTGAGTTTTTGCCCTACCACCCTTTAGCTATCTTCCTCAGCCATTTGCAATTGCCAAAGCTTCCCTTAGAAGCTTCCCAAGTGGTCCAAAAGTCCTCTCCCCCATGGCATACGATTTTGTGACACTTTCCCCTCCAATTCCATTCAATCCTCTTCAATTTTCATCCAATTGAGCTCAAATCAAAGCCTATAAATCCATCCAATGTGTTCTCACTTAAATCCACATTTTTCCTTGTCCATTTAACCAATTTGGATCCAAAAAAAAAAAAAATGCGACCAAAAGCGGGCCTACGAATTTCCCGATCCAAAATAATTATACTTTGATTTTTTTTTGGGCCAAAAATCTCGATTTGCAGAAGAATCTTCTAAGGATGAGTCGATGTTCCTTAAATGACTTATGACATGACAAAACTTTCAATTTCTGAAATCGGGTTCAATTTCATGGTAAATTTCAATTTGGCACGATTTTAGTGCGTCTTAATTTACCGGGTAGCTTTTACGAATTTTTAGTGCAATTGACCCGTGGTCGATTATTTTTGAGCCACATTGTGCATCTTTGACACATTAGCAACTCTCGGTTGTCATGAAAATCTCGAGATTTCAAATACGAACACAGGGTACGAAAATAATAGAAAAATCGGTCTAGTGCCGTTCGACAGAAATTTTGCAATTAAGTGGAATCACCCACACATTAATTATATACCTATATCGAATCGACCTATCTCCGGTCTCTGATGCATGCTTCAATGCATGCTTACTTTCGGCTTAACAATAAACACAACAGCACATCATGCTTATGCATAACTGGCACTCATGCAAATTCATTTAGTGTCGTCTTAGCTCGATCAGGCTCTCCTGGCTTGACCGGGGCTTCTAGCTTCTTACTAGGCTTCCTAGTTCGACTAGGGTATCTCGACTCAACTGAGGCTTCTTGAGGCTAGCTTCCTAAGGCTTTCAGGTTCAAGACCCAAGCATCTTAGCTCAACCAGAGCATCCAGGCTCAACCAAGGCATCCCATTTAATGAATGATGCATCGTTACCAATGCTGTGTGGCGATGAGTGCTTTTTCCTTTTTAAGTGCACGCATATATGCATCATGCAAGCCAGTTCTTATCTTTTCTCTTAGTTGACACATGCATGGCCTGAAAGGCGTACTCATTCATTCATGTGTGTTATGAATTCTTGTACTTCACTAATAAATATGTCGGGAACGATCCTTAGTTCGTAACTTAAACTGATCACTTAGCACCGATCCCCGTACTAGACAAAGCTTGGAAATGGCACGCCTCAATGCCAAGCCAAGACCTTGAGGCTTGGGTACACCTCACTTTAGTGAAGATCCTAAACTTGACAGACCTCATTTTCGACTTGATGTGAACACTTATGCCATGAATGACCCTCGGCTCATGGTTTGATTCAACGCCAAGTGCAAAATCCCGCGCTAATTTGAATTATAGAATCGGCATGCTTTAATGCCTAACTAAGACCTTGTGGATTTGGGGGATCCCAGTACCGATCAAGGCATAGAATCGACATGCCTCAATGTCGATTTAAGACCTTGTGGTCTTGGGTGATCCTCGACCCAGTAACCTATTTATGCCGAACTAAGGCTTTATGGCTTGGGAGACTTTGTCCTACGATGAACTCAACCCAGAGGAACCTCGATTTCATTTCGAACATAAACGACTCAACCACACGGCCATGTACAATAGCAAGCAAAATCAAACAAAGGACATCGCACACTACCAACGGCTTAATGGGTGAGCACTTAGCTAGCTTCAATAATGGGATTTACTTTCTTAGAGGAAAAAGAGGAATCTTACTTACCTTGACAAACCTCAAGAACTAACTTGAATAGCTTGAAGGTTGGTGGTGTGAGGCCGAGAGAAAGGAGAAGGAGGAGGAGGAGGATAGGCGTGAATGGCAAGAGGGCTTAAAGTGGTGGAAATGAATGGAAGCCGCTCCTATTTATAAGCACTAAGTTCATCATTACTCATCCAAGCGGCCTAATCACATTTCTTAAGGTGGCATGGCTATAACCTTGAGGTAGCAAGCGTAGGTCGCAAGGTGGCACACCTATTTGGAAAGGCGGCGCACCTAGTTCTATGATGTGGAGATCTAATGACTTAGTGCCATCATTTAAAGCCTTGCTTGTTTTCTTTTTATTGGGCCACATGAACACTTAGCTCATGATTAAGGGGACAAGTCATTATGGATAGGTGGTACCCTAAAAGAAAAGGTAGCATTAAGGCCATAGGATAGCCATAATTTGCCCCAAGATGTCTCATTCTCATTGGGACATTTGGCCTAGATTCTTTGCTTAATCCCCGAAATGAATCCATGGTAATCATGGCCAAATCTAGAAGGATCTAGGTGAAATGGTGAGTCACCCTCCTTCATGAAGAAGCTAGGGTGTTCTAGAGAATCCTATTTTGTCCACTTCTAAGCAACATAGCAACCATGGAGACATAGGCCATTGAAAATGCAACCAAGACCGAACAAGGGCTTTCTGTGTACATCTCCTAACGACCATTCTGACACACTCAAGATTCGTGGCTAAGCCTCCTTCGGTGTGGTTGTCATAAGCAAGGTTGTCTTTCTTGGTTAGATTTGTGGCCTAAGGCACGGCTCAATGACCGGCCCCTAGATCGACTCCGATTGGTCAAATCGGTTCCTAGATCAACCGTAGACTTCATCCAGGTTGACTTCCTATTGTCATGTGACTGTTTGAGATCGATCATATTTATACTCAACACACGGTCGTATTGAGTCAAATCATGGTCATCCACAACCAATGCATGATTGAGCGGAATCACACACAATTGACGCATGACCATTTGGACCAATCCATGATCGTCGATTGATCCGTGGTGGTTGTGACCACCTCTCGATCAACCTTGACGGTCAAGTAGTCGTCCATTGACCGAACTGCTCAGGTCCATTATCGTGGTCATGGGATTGGTCCACGGTCGTTCTCTTGATCAATCCATAATCAGCATATGGTCGAATCTTGGAACGATCCACAACCTATCCTTCTCACTAGCACACCAGATTCATAGTCATTATTCATAGGTCGAAAATCGGGATGTTACACTATTAGTACCAAGTTTCCGCAAAATGTAAAAATTAGAGGGAAAAGTACAAACTTATTACATTAGTGCCAATCCAATACTAAACATTTCAACTAAAATTATAAACTTTTTCATATTAGTATAAATTCAGTCCATGTGGCAAATTTACATTGGAATTCACCGACATAAATGCTGATTATCCTACGTCACACAATTGGTGCTGGCGTTGATGTTACTTATAATTCAAAAAAAAAATTATATAATTTTGTCTTGTTTTTGTTTCCTTTCCCTTTTTCTTTTTGACGCGAGGGTTGGCCTCACTAGGCCCTGCTTGGGAGGGCAAGGCCCCCCTCACCAGACCTATCAAGGCCAACTGTCATGCAAGCTAGGGTGGCCTCATTGGGCCTTGCCTAGACAAGACTAAGACTCGCCACAGCTAACCCTGGCCTAGGTGAGGTTGCCCTAGCTTAGGCAATAGTCAGCCTCCTTAGATCTAACAAGGGGGGCCTCGTCGGTGCTCACCCTCACCTAGTTGAGGCTACCTCTCGTTGACCATAGTCTATGGTCGGTGGTTGGTTACAAAAAGAAAAAGGGAAAGGAAAATATAAAAATTATAAAATATATATATTTAAAATTATCAACGTCAATGCCAGTTATGTCAATTAAGACGACTGTAGCCTACATGAGTTATTTTTGCCTAAATTGGTCAAATAGACTAAATCGATACCAATGTGTAAAAACTTATGACTAAATTTGCCCAATATTAAATTGATACTAATATAATATGTTTAGGACTTTTCGGTACTTCTCCCTGAAATTGGATGTGGATACGTTGTTCAATAATAGCAAAATTTGCATTAAAGGTCCTAAATCTTGTACTTGAATTTCAAGTTCTTCAATTAGTTCAATGAAGTTTTCAATAGTCCTAAGGCTTTCGATTGGTGCAATCAAGTTTTCAAACTTTACCAAAAATGTAACCAATCATAAATCTAGAGTGACAACTACAATTTAAGATTTGAATGGGCAATTTATGAGAGCCACATAGATGATTTTCAATATTGTTAATAGAAAGGACTTGTATTGCATTTGGTGAAAAAAGCTTGAGAATAAATTGCATCAATTGTATGATTTAGAATTCTATTACATTCCTACATAAGGTTTAGAACTTGCAACACACTTTTTCCTCCGATGAACATTTCAACTTGTAAAGAGACCTCGCAATTGCTCGGGCTTTCAATGTGGATCATCCGGTTTGGGTCAATACTAGCTCAGCTTGTAAAGCTAGTCATTTCAAATAGGTTGAGATTTATAATGCTCTTATAGTCCAATTCAGATCGAGTTGATCCTATTTGTTATATTACAATGGTTCACCCATAATGTGGTGCGTTAAGAGGGGTCGATTCGTCTTTATGTGATATGATTGAGAGGTACCTTTTCAAGAAGTGTGAATGATTATTTATTAAAGGGAAGTTAAATAACCTCCCAATGACTTGATAAGGATAACAACAATAGAAAAGAACGTTTAGAAAAAAATAATGTTCTCCTCTCTCCATCAATGAAAAACACACATAAGGCTTCCATTACTACTTTGAGAAGACGATCGGCATTAAAGTTGTAGAATGAGAATACTTTCCTTGTGATTGTATTTGGACCATTGTGAAGTCATACATTCGTCCATTGCGTGCTAGTGATGCAACGTATATTCCTGAGCAATCCCTTTTGTTGTGCATCAAAAAGTTAGTCATTTCTTCCCCGACTCTTATATAACATTGGTATCAAAGCCTGCGTTTAACATCTTTATCTTATTTTTCCAATAAGTTTTCATTTGTTGTTTGATATGAAGATAATTATGAATTGAACTTCACATCGTATGCATGTTTGTTGCATTGAAATTGTTGCATGAATGGTCATTACGAACCGATGCGAAAAATGGGTGTGGAGGTTGAAGACGACCATTCTATTCAGCCTACTCTCAAAATATTTTTCCAGGCGAAAATTGATTTTGACTATATGGGATGAAAGATCTCGTTGAAAAAAGAAGAGCAGTAGTTAGAACACCACAAAGGGACGTTATTCATGCCTCCACGTGTGAATACAAGCCGTGGCGTCGCCAGCCATGCACCACATTCATGGACACATGCTAGGATTGCCTAGTGCGAGCGTAGCACATGCTCGACAAGAGGCTAATGTCATGATGGCATCAGCTACTCGGATCGAGACTCAACCTGATGACATCATCAAATGGACTCAACTAGCAACCCAACTTGAAGATTGACTCGTTGACCAATTAAGGCGATCTGACCGATATGTTGATTGGACTAACTTAAGGGCTAAATTTTCCTAGGCACGTGCACCACATGCACTGCATAGGTACGTGGGAGCTCCGATCATAGAGCGGTTGGTGTCATTGCGTTTGTATTGAAATTCTTTACATTATGATATAGTTATTTGATATTTTTGAAGCTTTTAAATATACAAAAGTGCATACAAAACCCTAGATAAGCAATTTTTTAGGGTATTATTGCATTTTTGTCTTTTTTACTTGGTTTTTGGAAATATAGAAGCTAGCCTACGTATAAATGACCACATAAAGATTGTTTAGAGTATGATTCGGTGATAGCATATATAAGATTTAAAGTGCTTGCAATTTCTTCGTTCCGAGCAAACTCGAACAATGGTTGGAGATTTTTGTTTTTCTATTTATATTTTGAATTTCGCATATGATTATATTTAATACGTTGGTTCACATCCTACTATGCTCTATGATTATTAGAGAGAATATAATCACTACACTAGGGGTGACGGCCCAGGCAGCGGTGCGCGGGAAGGAGGGATGGCGATGCGTCCGCGCCTCGGTCCCCGGACGTGCACAGGGAGGGGGCGCATCTCTTGTCCCACATCACTTAGGGAGGGAGTCATGGGCTAGCTTATAAGGCAATGAGCCCTCTAACTGTACATACGCGTTTTCTTGTGGTAGTATGAGCTGCCCCGAGACGAACAAAACCTTGAGGACTTAGTGTCCAAAGCGGACAATATGTATACAGCAGAGACCCAGGGTGTTACAAGTAGTATCAAAGCCGACTCTCGACCGTGTGTGGGGCCACAACGAGAGCATTATGCTCCCGAGGTGGGGGGAGAGTGTGACAGCCCAGGCGGCGGTGGGTGGGGAGGAGGGATGGTGGTGTGTCCGTGCCTCAGTCCCCAAACGTGCGCAGGGAGGGGGCGCGTCTCCTATCCCACATCGCTTGAAGGGGGAGTCTTGAGCTAGCTTATAAGGCAATGGGCCCTCTAATTATACATACGCGTTTTCTTGAGGTAGTATGAGTTGCCCCGAGAAAAATAAAACCATGAGGACTTAGAGTCCAAAGTAGACAATATGTGTACAGTGGAGAGCCAGGGTGTTACACTAGGTATTTCTAATTGTCTTTTCAAGTAAGAGTTCGTAAGTTGGTAAATATCAAAGGAATTCTCTCCTTGAACTTAAAATTTGCACAATTGAGCAAATTAATGACAATAGAACAATTGTATAGAGAAACTGATTAGAAACATAGTGAACTTTCGTTTCAGTGTCTTTTGTTGAATTATTATTAATTTAGTTTGTTTTTACTATAAATTAAATATATGTGTTAATGTGAAAAATGTGGTAGTATTGATTCTGCGTTTATTATGTCAATGTATAGTAGTAATTGATCATAGACTTGACATCTAAGACCATTGTGACTGACTTCAATAAGAGTGAGAAGTTAAATGGTGACAATTTTGATATATGGCATCAAAAGGTTGGACACATCCTTGAGAAGTAAGAGGTTTTGAAAACTTTTAACCACATCATGGATGAACATGAACATGTAACTTCTACTCAATATAGAAAAGATCAAGAAGCTTATCAAGCTTGAAAAAAGAAAATTAATATTGCTCGAATCACGTTGCTAAGTTGTATGCAAGATGATCTTATTTGTGAGTTTGAAAGTTATGATAAAGTTCAAGTAATCTAGGCTACCTTGAAAGATAAGTTTGGGGATACGCTTGCCACTAAATTGAGAAAGCTCATCATCGAGTTTGACACATATTGAAAGCGTCAAAATCAAACAATGATGTAGTATCTTCAAGAGATATCAAACATAATAAGTGAGTTGAAGATGGCAGATCCTACCCCTACTGATAAAACAAGTTGAGGTTTTTATAAGATCTCTTCTTCATAATTTGGAGTATATGAAAAACAACATGATGCACAATTAAATCATCATCACTTGTGATGATTTAGCGTGTCATTTAGAATTAGACAATGAGTGCCTAGAAGTTGTAAGATCCTCTACACATGCTTATGTTATTGAATCAATTCACGTAAAGTTTCGGACTTCAAGTGCGACAGAAACTATAAATTTAACAACAATGAAAAGGAGATTAACCAAGCACTCAAAAGAACTAAGATCCTCCCACGTAAGAAACGTGATAGAAAGAAAGATAAGGTCAAGATGAAGTATTATAATTGTGGTAAGCTGGGTCACTTTATTCATGAATGCATTAAGTCGAAAGAGGTACCATATTACTCTATTATTTTAAGTAATGCTTATGTTTTCAGCACTGTAATACTTGTTGAATCTCATTCTATGTGAACCATAAACTCAAGAGTAACAGACCATGTAGCTAGAGATCGAGGAGTATTTGTGAAGTATCGTCAACTATAGCCTAGAAAAAGATTGATATATATTGGAAATAACTCTAGAGTTGAAATGAAGAGTATTGGCACATATAAATTAAACTTACATGGCAATCAAAAACCTATTCCTACATTATGTCTTTTATGCTCCAGATATTCAGCGAAACTTGGTCTCTATAGTTGTTTTTCTGTTTAGGTTATATATTGAATTTTCATAGCGATTGTGTTGATATTATGTTTAGAATAGTTTATTATGGTTCTAGTCATTTAGTGAATGATTTTATGATGTTAGATATTAACTATAATGCGTTCAATGTTAATGTTGATGATTGTTTTTCTTTAATTGTATATTATAATAATGTGAAAATTGATGCAAGTATTTGGCATACTAAACTAGGTCGCATTGGGTTATAAAAAATAAAAAGATTAGCTAAAGAAAGCTTTTTAGAGTCATTTGCTAAAATTGATCTACAATATGTGAATATTGCCTAGCAAGAAAAACAACTAGGAAATCATTTGGTAAAGAAATCAAAGATAAACTTCCATTGCAACTCATACACTCTAACATTTGTGGTCCATTGAACGTAAGAACGAGATGTGGAACCTGATATTTCATCACTTTTATAAAAAAATTCACGTGTTTCAATTATTTGTTTCATATCTCACATAAGTCGGAAGCATTAGATTGCTTTAGACGATATATGATTTTAAGATAAAATCAGTTGAACAAAATAATAAAGACATCAAGAACTAATCACAGACATGAGTATCTATTTGAGCAATTCAAGTTTTTTGGTGATGAAAATGGAATGGTAAGACGTTTGACTATTCTTGGCACTTCGCAATAAATTAGGATTGCTAAGGAAATGAATAGAACCCTATTAAAAATGGTTAGATCTATAATGGCATAAATAAATCTACCTATATTATATTGGTGAAATGCTTTACTAACTGCTACCTATATACTTAACCGTTTGCCCTTTAAGTTAGTCATTTTCACCCCTTATGAATTGTGGACCGATTGAAAACCAAACTTAAGTAATCTATAACCTTGGGGTATGCAACATATGTTCATGATTCTTCAGCAAATTAAGTCCTAGAGAGAATAAATGTATCTTTGTTAGATATTCTGAACACTTCAAAGGATATGTGTTCATAAATGAACAAGTTGATGGAAGTGTAATTGTAATAGAGTCACAAGATATCACGTTATTAGGGAACGACTTTCCTAGTAGATGTGAAACTAACAAGGGCTTCCAATTACAAAAAGTGAATGATCCTAATAACACACTCACTAATATTATTGAGGGAAATAAAGATTTGCCTTAATATGCAAGACTTAGTGGGAGTTTTGTATCACCTAGTGAACTGAATTCACAAGAAGTTCAATTATGTAAAAATAATTGTAGAGAAATTCCCCATCATCAGTTTGAAATTGAAGGGGAAACATTTATGATTACTCCTCAAAACGATACAAAGCCTAAAACAGTTCAAAAGACTCTTTCATTTCGCAACAAGAAAGAATGAAGAGAAATTTTGAAAGATGAAATGGCGTATATGAGAGCAAATCATGTCTGGGACTTGATTGATCTACAACCTGATCACAAGGCCAATGGAAATAAATGAGTTTTCAAGATTAAACAAAGGGTGGATGGATTTATTGAAAAATATAAGGCTCATCTTGTGGCGAAAGACTATGAAGAAACTTTTTTGTCAATTGTAAAGTTTACCTCCATACGCTTTATGTTATAAAATTACATCAAATGAATGCAAAGACAACATTTTTCAATGGAGAACTAGATGATAAAATTTATATGAAACAACTTATAGGTTTCATAGCTAAAGGTTAAGAGCGTAAATATTCAAGTTTTATTGCTCAATAAATAACCTTAAGCAATCATCTAAATTATGATATTTTCGTTTTCATTAAGCTATAACTTCTTTTGGATTCACGATGATCGAAAAAGATCATTGTGTATATATTAAATGGTCCAAGGATAAATTTGTGATTCTATCACTTTATGTTGATGATATTTTGTTAGTTACAAATGACAAGGGTTAGGTTATCACCATAAAGTTGTCCTCTAATTTTGAAATGAATGACATGGGAGAAGTTGCTTATATATTAGGAGTTAAGATCGAAAGATATTAATCAATAAAACTCATTACTTTATCACAAGAGTCTTGTTTAATGAAAATCTTGAACGTTTCAATATGTAGCATTATAATCCTATCAATATCCCTATCACGCAAGGTGAAAACCTAAATTCTAAGATGTATCCTAAGATTCTAAAAGAAAAGAAAGAATTAGAAACTATTCCTTATGGTAGTGCATTCAGAAGTTTGATGTATGTTATAATGTGTACTTGATCCAACATATGTCATGCCTTGTCGTTGGTGAGTAGGTACTAGTCAAATCCTAGTCAAATACATTGGAAAGCAATTAAGAAGATCTTAAGATACTTGAAGGACACTATGAACTATTGACTTTATTTTCAAGGAAATGATTTTTGCTTATTAAGTTACTCAAATGCTGATTGGGGATGAGACCCTAATGAGCATAAAAATCGACTTTTGGGTATGCGTTATTGCTTGATGTAGGTGTAATTTTTTAGAATAGCAAGAAACAGACATACACAACTCTATTTACGATTGAGTAAAATTTATTGCATGTTTTATTGCAATGCAAGCAGCGGTATGACTAAAACGTTTCTGAGAAAATTTAGTCATTATTATTGAGATTTTAAGACTAGTGACAGTCTATCATGATAATCAAGCAACCATTGCCTATATAAAAGTCCCTAAATATCATGGTAGGACGAAACATATTGATATAAAAAAAATAACATTATCATAAATATAATAACGTAGAAAGAAGTGATCCTGCAATATATTTCTACCAACAAAATGGTAACTGAGCTGTTTACGAAGGGTGTTCTTAAAAATGTGTTCTTAACCCACATGACGTTTTTAAGGTTATATAGAATGTGATATGTAATATTTTTTAGGATTATTGATTTATGTATATGTGAACATATGTTGTAGTTGTTTGTTTTTATTTAATGAATTGATGCTTCATCAACAAGTACAAATTCATTCTAAGACTAGCACAAACACACATATATTATTAAAATGTATGTCAGTAGGCAACAATTGGCTCACTTACATGAACAATCACCTTAAATGCTATAGTTAGCATGTTGAGATGAGATGATATGTACTATAAATGCTAGAAGAGCAAGTTTAGTACTTAATATAATTTTACGTCATATTGATTAGAATCAAGATGAAGTCTATGATTTGTATGTGATAAAACCGAACATGACAATTCTATAATCATGAATGCCCGAAGGAATTCAGATGCGGGTACTTAATTAGGCGATGTAAAAAGCGAGTTGATATAGCACCGGAGTTAAATATAAGTACGTAAGAAGCATATGATTATGTTTAGGCTAAAATCTGTATAATTGATGTGTTTAATAAATGATATACGCTTTTTTAAAAAGAGAAATCAATAATGGATTTGAAGAGTGCTTGTTGATTCTTGAACGAAAAATACAGTTTAACAAAAAAATTAAAGATACGAAGATCAGAGGCAAAGGGATGCTAAAGTGCTGAATAACTAACGTTTATTAATGGAGTGTTGGTCCTTTGCTAGGATTACAATCCTAATATTTATAGCTACTATCGATGGCTAATCAACATATTTAAAGAGAGCACGACTAATTCATTAATAACAAGCATGACTAATTCGCTTATTATAAGACAAAATTAATTAATCTGAGGAAAATGTATACATTAGAAAAAGAAACACGATAGCTAATCTATTAACTAGTGCCAAAAAAATGTTGGAACCTCATAATCGAATTGCAAGTCTAGTAAAGATTACTTTATCAAATCAACCAACAAATAAAAAGCTTATTTAAACGATTGCATTGGTTTGTACAAAATCTTAAGATTAGTTTGTTTGACTTCTCAAGGTTGAAAAGTTATACTTGTATTTTCTATTATACAAATTAATAGTTATTCCAATTTTACATTATATATCTATATGAGTAATTAAATCATATTGAATAAATACACTTATAATATAATAATCATACTATAGGAATTTACATTTCACTAATAATACCACACATGTTGTAGAAGTTTTTTTTTTTTTTTTTTCAGTCTGTTCTATTCCTATTCTAACTCTTACTCTCAGACTTCTGTCATGCCGAGCATGGAAGTCGAAACCCACACCCGAAACTATATCATCCCCACCCTAACCCCCCTGAGAATGTGGGGATTCGAACCCCCTAGCTCCCATTTCCATGTTGGAAGGGTGGCCACTAGGGTAAATCCCAGTGGTTTATTGTAGAAGTTGACAAGTAGAAATAAATATTCAGTTTCCGTATGCAACGTATGTGTCATTATGAACTTTATGTTGCTTACGTAATGAAAATTTGATGCAATTTTTTGTCATGTTAACAAAAAAAATCTTTCATAGCCAGTTTCAAATGCTACAAAAAAAAATCAATTTTATCTCTTTAGGTGTGTCCTAAGTGACAAATTGTTGCGTTAAATTACAGTCAATGGCAACCCACATATCCCAAAAATGAAGCAAAAAACTATTTTTATCATCTTAGAGGAAATCAAGGACAACAAATTTTTCAGATTTGTTACCTTAGGATCAACCAAAGGTGAAAAAACTAAAGTGATAAAGATTTTAGTTTCGTTGCCTTTGACCTAAGGCAAAAAAATGCATCTAGAGGCCTTTGGGTATGACCTAAGGTGGCAAAGACTACAAATTGTTAGTCTTGTTGCCTTGGGGTTCACCCAGGGCGCAAATTATTACCTTTATTGCCTTGAGGTTGGCTCAGGACGAATCCTAAGTTTATCGCCCTAGGTCATACCCAAAGGCAACTAGATGCAATTTTTTTTTTTTTTTTTTTTTGCCTTAGATCATACTCAAAGGCAACAAAAAAAATGATTCATCACTTTAGATCTACTTACGGTGATGAAATTTTATTTTTATCGCCATAGGTCTGAAATTTTCCCTCCTTATCGTGACAAAGTGATAATCATGTTGTCTAAACCTAAACCTAAGGCAATGAAACCATGATTTTGTCATTTTAGTTATGATCTATGGTGAAAATATTTCATGTTTGTCGCTGTAGGTTTCAAATTGTCTTAATTTTGATTGAATTAATGATGACAACGCACGAATTTTATTTCTTAAGTGTGACCTAGGGTTGGCCTTTGAGTAACTTAAGGTTGTTGCATTAGGTAACTTAAGGCAGAAAAAGGTTTTTTTTTTTTGCAAAAGACTTTTCCCCCTTAAAGTGTTCTTATCATAGTGTCGCTCAGCAAAAAAATTGGAGGAGTTTGTGTTAATTACATAGCATTATCAATTTTTTGATTTACCCGTTTAGTCTAGAGAGTCACATATTTAAGAAAATAAGACTAAATATTTCAAAACTATGACTCTAATTTAAGAACCAAATAAAAAAATTCTTCATACATGGGGTCAAATTGGGTTAAACCGGTTGATCCGACCTGCCCTGAAAATTTTCTGATGTAGGGTTGGGTTGGCTCTTTCATGGATTGAACAAAAATTCACCCACACTCAATTTTTCAGAGCTGCTTTTTTCAATTATCGGGTCCGGATCCCTTTTTGCCGGGTCTATGTAATTTCATAGGAAAATTACCCCGACCTGTCATAAACCTATTTCTCAGATGTCAAGAAATGTGTCAAAAAAGTTCTAAATTTATTGCATTTATATCAATTTAGTCCTAAACATTTTAATTATCTCAATTTAGTTATAAATCTTTTAACTTGAAGTTAATTTAGTCATTGCGGCTAAATTTAACCGAATATTGCCAACATAGATACTGGTTGATCTATGTGGCATGACCGGTGCTAACTAGAAATTTTTAATAATTTTTTATATTTTATTTGTTTCCTTTCTTTTTTTTCCTCCTCTTTTTGGTGGTCGGCGAGGCCAAGCGCCACATAAGCATGGGTGGCATTGCCCAGGCAAGGATTGGCCTTGCCTTGGGCTAGCCGATGCCCGGCAAGGCCAACAGGCGATTGCAATTTCACCAATTGCCGTTGGAAATTGCTAACTTGACGTCTGGTCATCGTTGGTTGTCCTCTGTGACATGTTGACATGGACAATTTGTGAACCACCATATTAGTGATTCCAGCAGCAATTGACCATAAGAATTATATTGAAATTTCACGTAAAAATTTAGGACAAATTAGAATGTGTATATTAGGTTTAGGCCCGAATTGATAATTTTTTCGCAATCGATTGGTGGTGTTAATGCGAAGGATGTTAAAAATGATGACGCAGGACCATCAAATCTTAGATTGACGAAAAGGCTTTTAAGGATAAGATGCACGCCGAGTTGATGTCTGCTGTATCTTATGCCCACTTTCGCCCAAGTTGATTTTAAGGTGGGGGTTGTGATCCTGCATCTGGCTTTAACGAGGAATCTTTGTTTTTCAACTTTTCATTCATGACCCACTTAAGGAAAAAAGAGAGACAAGAACGTGAAAACCCCTTTTTCCCTCAATGTCATCTGTAGCTTTCTTAATCCAATTTTCGGCTTTCAGAAGCAGTAAGGACAGAGAGGCTTTAGAGAAGGTAAACAAGAATTTTTTTTTTTTTCATTATTGATGAACAGAAAAACAAGAATGTCTGGTAGTTTCTTGGAGACTTTCAGATAAACCAGCTTTATTTTATGGTGTTATTTGTTGTCTGTAAAAGCTTATAGAAACCTGGATCAGTCATGGAAACAATGAACGTAGAGAATGCAACTTGTCTACTTTTTCCATTAACCCATTTTTCATTTCCATCGGTTTATTTTATTAGGAAAACGTTAAAAATGCGCCTGGAACACTTGTCAAGTCTTTCAAAATATTATTTGTAAAAATTAAACTTTCTACTCGAAGCGATTTTCTGCAAATGTACACTTCCTTGATATCCAAGGCACTTTGAAAAAAAATATTATTTCCTATGTTACTTGTAAGTTAACTCAACTAGTGCCCTAGAGCCGCTTGTTAATTAAAACTCATCTTATTATTTTAATTTTTTCTTCTTCTTCTTTTTAAATTTTAGCATGCTAGCCATTGAAATTGACCATTCCAAGAACGTCCAAATTGGGGAATCAAATCTTGCTTGCACGAGGCAAGTGATAAGGGAGGAGAGACAAACGTCTGCGAGCAATAAATTTCCTTTTGTTTTTTATGTTGTTGCCTTCGGATTAGTCTTGGGGCAAAAATTATTTTATCTCCAAGTCATCTAGTTGTCGTTTTTCCATTTTTCTCTGAGAAATCAATCAGAGTTTTGGTCTTTCGGTGTCTTCTAGAAGGTAAAACCATGACACAGAAGCGATTCCATGATTTGAGGAGCTTAGCATTGCCTGTTGGAAGCTACTTCGATTCTTCTTCCTTAGTCTCTTAATCCAGCCAAGAGGCTGTGAGATCCATTAACTTTCGGCACCACACTGTTAGATGCAAATTTCACGGCGCAGCTCGCGGAGTTCTCGAAAGGTTGGTCACGCTGGAAGGAAAATGGAGAAAAAGTGGAAAGTCAAGAGTTAAAAAAGAAGAACAAAACAAGAGTTCCACAGGCCAACACAGAGAGAACCAATGGTGCATGTGTGACACACAAGCAATCCATGATGATCCCAACCCAAAGCCACAAATCTATGTTTACAATTTCGTGCTGATCATGGTGGAAAAGAAGAAGACTACGTCATTATTCTGCGATTCCTTCGCCAATAACAGTATGCATGAGTTGGAAGTCAAGAGTCATAGTTGAAATTATGGCGAGGCCAGTAAAGCACAGATCATCCCATTCTCACAGTATATTTCTAAGTCTTCAAGGTACATAGGGAAAGAGGAGGCAACGAAGAAAAGGCGGGAGTTGTCCAATTGAAGATTTACGTACGCGTACTTTGTATAAATCTGCTATAGTATCTAATTATTTAGATCATTTTCTGTATTGTGGACTCTAAATTATGGATGTTATGAGGACCACTTAGGGAGACATGAAGTAAGACAAATGATGAATGGTTGTTTTGTTAGGTTTGTGGAAATGTTAGTGTTACCATGCATGAAGAAATGAATGAGTCATGAATAAGAGAGGAACAGTAAAATGGGAGTTAAAAAATTTCCCCCTCCCCGCCCACCCACCCCCGCCCACCAAAAAAAAAAAAAGAACAAAGAAAACAGATCTTTTGGAGTCACTGAGGTCATGTACAAAAGACCCCCTTCCCCCACATGCTGTCAGCCTCGGACAAGATGTCAAGACAGCATCTTGCTTGACAACTGCATCATTCCCCAACAAACTCTCTCACTCTCTCTCTCTCTCTCTCCCTCTCTCCCTCTGGATCTGTGATTGAAGGACATGAGCCTCTTAATTCCAGCCAATGCTCTGCATAAAATGACAATTTCCTCCCCCAACTCACCTTCACTTTCAGTCCAGGCAAGAGCAGCTACAAAAACAGGAAAAAAACAATCCTTGAGCTTTGTTTTTGTGTGTGAGAGAGAGAGAGGATTCTTATCTTACAAGCTCTCGCTAAAATCTCAGCGAAAATGGGCCAACCAATAAGCCTCCTTTTTCCTCAAGAAAAAATAATTAATTAATTAAATAAGCCTCCTTTTCGAATAGTAAAATCCAAGAACCTTGCTACCTGAGAAGGAAATAAAATGAATCTAAAAGCATTGGCAAAGGCCAAGAAAAAGAAAGAAACAAAAAATCTGCTAAGCTGCTTCTGCAATGTCATTTTGGCTAAGCTGTCATGACCCCATCAAAAAAGACTCTGATATCTCTTTATACCAGAAAAAGTAAAAATACGAATTAACTCTCTTCTTTCCAGGTCAGATGACAAAAAGAGGCCAAAAGGAAGATAGAGCAAATTCAGGGAAGAGAGGCTTCAAATTGAAACACTTATAACTACCCTTTCTCTCTTTTGATTCCTCTCCCCCCACCCCCCAACCCCCCAAACACAAAAACCCCAACTCTCTTTTCAATTATTATGTCTTCCGGAGAGCCTGTGTCCAACTTGATGTCACATTCGTACCTGTCAATGTGTACATCTCAACACACCAAAAAAAAAAAAATGTGTACATCTCAAAAAAAGAAAAAACAAAACTCACGAGAAAAAGAGGAAAAAATGTACGTGCGTACAGTCTCAGTACAAAAATAACCAAGTGGGCATCTGCAATTTCTTGATGGAGAGGTTCTCCATTGAGCCTCTAGCAATCTTTTGGATCTCTCCTGCATACATACACTCATGTGCTCGGCAGTGTCCATTTGCAAGAATCCCTGAACTCAACAAAATACTCTCCTACCTTTCGAAAGGCCTCAGATTAAACCCAGTAATGAAATTTTCTTTGCATGTTTAACCTTGTGGGGATCAAGAAATTCCAAAAGTTGCTTCACAATGTGACATGGGCATCTTTCTAGCAGTAAAAGATGGAACGGCGACTTATCTTGAGATTGTCTTACTTATTAGATCATTATTGAACTTTCCTCCTAGGAAATCGTATAAAATAGAAAGCTTTGGCTTTCAAGGACGAGGATGTTCTGGAGAGGTGCTGAGTAGTAAGCACTGTGCATAGCCATAGACTAAGGTTTTAAGAAAGCAAATGTGTTGATCCTCTCATGTCCAGAATTCAGCTACATTTGTCTTCACCACATGTCTAGTTCCAGGGCAAGTACACGAGACTGAAGCTTTGTATTCCTTAACACCTATAGGCAAGAAAATCACTATAAATGCACAAGTCCCATTTGTATATTAGAGCTTCCTCAATAATGAGGACTCATTGACCCAGTTAATACCTCTGAACTCACCAGTATCAGACACTGCACTCCGTTCTTCTTTTCCCCACTGTGAACCCCAACATCACATTTACATGGTTTATTTGCATTGGTTGTGCTACCAGAGCTGTTCTTGTGCTTGGCAGGTTCGATGATTAGGTTTACTGAAGTAGTGAAGCCAAGGCCATGTCAAATTCACTAGCATCGATAGCTGCAGTTTCTGCCGGGGCAATTGCATCGGTGGCTGTCCTAGTTGGACTCGCTTGGTTTTGCATGTCAAAGCTGAACACTTCAGCTAACAGGAATTCCGAGACAGGTTCTTCTGATCCATCTGCATTAGGTAAGTTCTCCGTCCAACTGAAAAGGAACAATCTGTCATAGTTATACATCCGGATTTATCTCTTCTGTAAGAAACTTCAGCATTCTCTTCCTTGTGACAGTTGAGTGGAACAGGGGAGGTGGGTCTGGTTCAGGAGTGGCTCCGCCGCTATCTTGGCCCCATGGACCGAGGCAGTTTACAATGCAAGAGTTGGAGCTAGCTACTAGGCAGTTCGATGAGAGCAATCTCATTGGACATGGAAGTTTCGGTTTGGTCTACAAAGGTTTACTTCGAGATGGAACAGTTGTTGCCATCAAAAGGCGCACAGGTGTGCTTCAACCAGAATTTGTCATTGAGGTACCAGTACAAGAAATATATAACCTGTTTTAGATCAGTTTCTGGAACCTCTGTTTCACTCATAACTTGTTTCACTGAAGCCTTTCCTGAGTACAAAAGCTCTTCTGGCTTTTTACTTACATGTATCGTGGGTGCTTTTCATCAATACTGTCTAACCTTTGTTGTTTAGTTAAAGCCTCTTATAATGTACACATAATGGTTAAAAGCTAGGGATCATTATGCATGAAGGTCTCATTTGTTTAAGATCCTCTATTATGACATACAGCATTCTAATCACCATGAGTGTTCATCAGGAATGGAGATTATCAGTGCTTTGAATTTCTGTGCCCCTCTCGGAGCAAACGTCTTTATTGAATGTCTTTTGCCCTTAATTTATCCAGATTATTGTATTTTAATATTTTTCTGTCTCCAAACAGGTATCATATTTGTCGGAGATTCGCCATCGTAATTTGGTCACTCTTCTGGGCTACTGCCTTGAAAATGGGTGTCAGATGTTAGTCTTTGATTACCTACCAAATGGCAGCATGTGCAACCATCTTTACGGTAGGAAATTGTGGTTAAAGCCTGTTGGTTCGGTAATGGCAAATGAAAATCACTTAATTGTTATGACTGATGGAACTTCGCTGCTCTTGCAGACACAGGACAAGAATCTTCGACTAAGCTAGAGTTCAAGCAGAGGATATCCATTGCTCTTGGGGCTGCTAAAGGTAGACCCGCAGCTATGAGCCGATTGCAGAAGATTATTTAGCATGATCTCACAGACTATCTGACTTGAGAACACTTCTATTTGTATCCAGTGCAGGCTTAAGCCATCTGCACAGCCTTAGACCTCCTTTGGTGCACAAGAACTTCAAAACAGCTAATGTCTTGGTTGATGAGAATTTCATAGCTAAAGTTGCAGATGCAGGGCTCACGAAATTTCTCGAAAAGATAAAGATAGAAGAAGCAGGTCCATCTCGTGCATCTGTCAGTGTTTTCCAAGATCCAGAGTAAATTTATTTCTTCTTGCATCATTTTTATATTCAAGTCGGAAAGAACAAAAATTACTTCATACGGAAATGTAATGTGTTACCGCTATTTAGGGCAGGAGAATTGGGTGGTTTCTCTGAGATGAGCGATGCATATAGCTTCGGAGTATTTCTTTTGGAGCTTGTCACCGGAGAAGCAGCTCCGAATATGATACTGTCAGGACATGAAAGCTTAATCCAGTGGGTAAATATACTTCTACCCAATACTTTTATGCAATCAATTTGTTAGGATTCTTCTTGCTATTTTCTTGACATTCACATTACGAAGATGAACACAATCTACTATCAACAACTTGATCGATTGAAATTCTATATTTTACAGCTGCAAAATTATAGTAAAGATCTTGAATCATGCGGATCATTTCCCTAAACAGGGTTATCACAATGCAACCGGTGATTGTTCTCTTGCTCCAATTCACTCTCTCGTCAAAAGTTCCCAGTTTTTTTTTTTATTGTTGTATGCCTAATCGAGTAACTTGGTTTTAAAGTAAGGTAACACCAGTTTAGTTTCCATCACTTGCATAGCATTGAAAAAGAGATGAGGAAAAGCAGGTTGCTTGTTTAACCTTCCTAACCATCCATTCCATCTTCTTACATTCTAAAAAGTGACTTGTAAAGGACATAGTCAGTGATCACCTTTTCTCGTCTACTCTCGGAAAATTCAATATTAGGTGGAGTCCCGTGAAAGTTTGATAAACCTTGTGGACCCTCGGCTAGTCGGAACTTTCACAATGGATGGAATGAGGGACTTGATGAGGCTAACGTTGTTGTGCATGATTTCCCCACGTGAAAGGCGACCGAAAATGGACGCAATTGCGTGGGAGCTCGAGAGGATTCGGGAGAAAGAGATGGCTTTGACGACAGTCATGGGCGAGGGAACTGCTACAATTACTCCAGGCAGCGAGTTGTTTACGTCATAATCATCCAGATAGGTTTCCATTAAGTGAGAGCAAAGCTGTAAACTTGATGGACCCGGCCATTGGAAGCGATAGGCGGGTAGTGAGCAATTATATTGTGCATGTGCGTGTGTGTGGATCTGTGGGACATTGCAGCCAAACTAAACGTCATGAATTGATTGTGTTTGATGATCTGAAATAATATTTTCCAGAAGGAAGATCGATTTAAGCCACACCGGGATACCATAACTTTGTAGAGTGCCCAGCAACTACAGAGGCTTCTTGCATGCCTTCATTTTCTGCTAAGAGTCCCAGCAAACCACTAGACTAGATTTAAACTCTACTTTGGTTCAACGAGGAAGAAAGAAAAAGGCGTCATTCTGCTTCAGAATGTTTTTCCCTTACCCGCATTAAGTCAAGTAACCATGACGATTTACATTCAGACAAGCATCAGCTCTCGTGACATTCGCACCTCGAGATCTACATCAGTCCAAACGCTGCTGGAGCAACAAAGGAAAAGAATGCAAAAGCTGGCCTAGAGAATTGTCCTTTGAAGGATGGTGAGCAGTCAGAAACAGGAAAAAAACCAGCAGAAAGTGCGGGAGACATGAGCTGAATGGAGGATACCCAAAATGGGAGGCACGGGGAATGGGGAGTAGGGGTCATTGCTCCGCTAAAACATGGCCATTCATGTCATGTGTACTGCTCAAACCATTGAATGGGGGATGCGTTTTGATTGGGTTCATTCCTCTGGAGTGAAAGACCCAAAAGGAGATGATTGTGATCTGTGACAAGAAAATGCCAAAGATAGGGCACCATGCATGATACCTTTCCGCTATGCCAAATTCATGCAAAAATGATTTGGGGGTACAAAGCAGTTTCGAGCTTTCAAATGACCTTTAGTGAAAGTTACGACGTTCGATAAAATTTACGGGGAGTCCAAAGTCACCTGAACATAGCCTAAAGCTTAAAAAGTACCCCTTGCTTTGACTGTGAAGTTTTTTCAAAATGTTCAATGAGAGGAAATAGTCAATTCTTGAAATTTTATTCTGGCCCTTTTTAATTTATTATATTTCCAATGTCATCCTTAACACTAAATCCTCTTAACATTGCCTAGGGTGGCGTGGCCCCGACGTCACGTCTCCTTAGTTGCAGTGCCCTAGCCTGATAGGTGTGCTTTCGCTTTCCGCAACTTTGTGTGCTTCTCCCCGCTTTCCTTTTTCTTTTAATTTAAATTCTCATGGAAACCTGTTTACTTTATATATATATGAATATAAAATTCGATGCGCCATTAATCATAGTTTAAAATGTTTAACACTTCAAATCAATTATTGAGTAATATCTAATTGGTAAATCGCTTAATTAAAAGGTTTGTAATTACAGCTTTTCCAAATAATCATCATGTTAAAGTTTTCATGTGGTTTTTAAATAATGATAACGAGGAGCTCCTTGCTTTCAATGAAAACACTATCTCTTTTGTCAAGGTAAAGTCTCTTTTGCTAGTGCTGCTCCATTGGATTCTGTTCGCCATTACATCACGGACTTAATTGATATTGCAACCAAACTTGCAGTCAACGGGGTAGATGACCACAAAAGAGTGGGGTCAAATTGATACATACTCAAAAAATGTAATTACGCATTGAGAAAAATAATATACTCAAAATTGATATCAGCAGTAATCGGTTCCTAATTAAGCCGATGTAGGTTTTGGAATCAACCCCACAAGTTTTGGAATTGTTGGTTCTCGATTCTACTTGGAACTGGTCCAATATTTATTTTGTCCAGCTGTTTCGTCAAAACTTAATTGATAACAAAACATCTTTCATCAAAAATTGTTCTTTGGTCTTATTAAGAGAAAGATGATTTTTGTGGCGATTCTAGACAGAAGTTTTATTGATGGAGCACAAGGAACAAATATGCTTCAAGGAAATTTAATTAACAATAAAGTCCGATGACATAAAAAATTTTACCAAACTTTAATGGACAATAAAGTGTGATGACATGAAGATATCACGCCAAAATTTAACGGACGACAAAATTTGAAAGCTATAATTAAAATATATGCCTTCATTGATGACAAATTATCTGGAAAATACAACTAAAGTATAAGATTTGAAAGATAATAGGTCTTTTGTTGTTGTTCTGGGGGGAGGGGGTCTACCAAGAACACACTTGGTGTATTTATAACCCTCTCCCGACAATTACAAACAACGGTTAATAAATTGAAATAATAAAATAACTTCGTAATGGTTATGTTCATTATTTATTAAAAATTACTCAAGGCTCTTTGATAATCTAGCAACACTTACTATCAAAAGTCACAAAAATCCTAAAATAGCCGCAATAAAAATAATCACCCCACAGTTATCCTCTTATCAATTGCTCATTGTCTCTATCGATGACTTCATCGATGACTTCACGTTGTGTGCCATCAATGCCTTCACTGACGAGTTGTCAATTCTCTTTAAGTTTTTTATCATTGTGTTTATAAATGACCAAACTGTCCTCACATCAACTAAATCTATTACAAAGATAAAGGAAATAATCTAGTCTTAAAAACTCATTTGTCATTGCTTTTGTACATTGGACTATAAACCAACCAATGTGTTCACTCATCAATTGTTCAACTTCGCCAGTATGGCAAATTGGGGACTTTAAAGCCTATTAAGAAAAGGCTAATTGTCAACCCATTCAAGATGTGGTTCTCTTAACAAGTATGATAACACCCTTGTCAAATCTCAATCGTTGTCAAACTTCTTTGACAAAAGTTTAATTGTGGATTTGGTTGGTTATTTTTCCATCTAGGTGAAAACGTTGGTCTTGCTAGATTATCAACATTAATTGTCATGTTAGGCTTAATAGGAATATTCACATTGGGTGGAACCAATGGAGCCACTAAGCTTATGTAACATGCTCGATTTCAACCCTTATTTTGATTCCTACTTGTAGGCCAAGGACCGGTATGCCAATGGCAGGACTAGACCATAAGCCTGCTTGAGGGCCGATCATGGGTCAACAAGCCTGTTTGGGAATCGACAACCAAAGGATTGGTCCTAGAGTGGTCGGCCATGGAAAGGTTATTCGATCATAAAGATCAGTTGTGGGACGGTCACGTACCATCGCGGATCGGCAGACAGTCATGGCTCAATTTTGCCCAGTCAAGGCACGGTCGCAAGTAATTCTGCCTAGTCATTGTACCAGTCGTGGGCAACCATGAGTCTAGCCAATGTAACCGTGAGTCAAGATGAATCCATTGATCCCACTTGATTACATGATAACTAATAATCGACCATAAATCGAATAAAACTCAACGTGATTCAATTTCAAACCAACCATGACTTGAAACGCATGACCTTAGACTGACCATAGGACCGACTATAGGACTAGTCAGCTAGTTGAGGGACTGGCCGTAAGACTGGCCAGGGGAAATTGGCCCGCAGATTGGTCAATGGACCGGTCAAAGGGCAAACCCAATCGCGAGCCCCTTTTCTCGGTAAAGGGGAGTTCAAGCTCGGTTTGGCCGATCGAGCCCGATTGTGTCTGGTTCTATTTGAATCTTTGCCTTAGAAGATAAGTTTGGACTTGGACTTTGACCCAGTAATGAGGGGGTCACCTAGGCCTTGGACTAGTCAAATTTTCTTAGAAAATAAGTGTAAACGAATGTAAACACATTTAATGAATTGCAGGCTAAGTCCGAATGCATGCAAATACATTTAATGAGTTGCGGGCTTAGCATGAACACATGTGAACGCATTTGATGAATTGTGGGCTAATTTCGAATGCGTGTGAATGCATTTAATGAGTTACGGGCTAAGTATGAACAATGCGAATGCATTTAGTGTCCCTTTTGGACCATTCTTGGGGGAGGCCCTATATATAAGGGTAAAACCCTCCATCCCAAGCCATCTCTCACTCAAAGCCTTTCCTCCTCTCCCAGCCCCTCCCTCCCCTCTCTCAAATTCGACTTCCTCTCCCCCTATGTGTCCTTGTCGCCGCCACCATTTTAAGGTCGCCGGCTTAGAAAGTTGTAAGTAAAACTTACTAATATTTAGTTAAAGTGTTGTGGCACGTTAATCCAAATGTGTAGCGAGTCCTTGATGAAAATTAGTTAGAACTTATTCTTGTTTGCTTGAGGCTCAGTTTGCTTGAGTTGGTTTATACTTTGTTCCTTGTTTGAATTTCAATCCTTAATTGATGAAATTTGACTCGTGCTTGAGCTTGAGTTACTTTGGAAGAAGCCCGGTACTTGTGGCTTGTTTAATATGCTTTGGTTTTTCTTGACATCAAATCGATTTGGAAAATGTTTTCGTGAAAGCTTGATTCTTTCCTCGTAAAACTGATTTCAAAATATTTCAAACTATTTCACAAGTGCGTGTTCCGGTTCATCCCCCGAGCTTCGAAAAAGGGTTTCATGGGCCTTGATGTACGTGGGATCTCAACAAATCGGTCCTCTCTTAGTCTCAATGCGATAATGAGGCATATCATTTTCAAGCCAACTTTGGTATTAGGTCAATGAACGTGTCTTGATGGATTGGTCCTTTCATGATCTCGGTGCGGTATTAAGGCGTATCTTTCTTAAGCCAAGTTCAGTACTAGGTTAGCGATCATGTCACGACAGGCCGGTCCTTTCATGGTCTCGATGTGATATTGAGACATATCGTTCTTGAGCCAAGTTTGGTATTAGATCAATACTCAAATGTGTCGGATCAAACCGCGATCCTTGATTCGCGCTTGGCATGTTCGACGACTCGGATTCAATAAAGCATTTCACACACTTATGCATGGTACGCCTTCAAGCCTTAGATTAAAGATGAAGATAAGAACCAAATTGTGATGCTTAATGCATGGTCACACGAGTGACTAATTTCTAGCCATCAACCGATGAATTTCAATAACGATACCCAACGGACTCATTGTCGGAGGATTGCCGTCACCCTTGAATTAAGGGACATTGCTCGATTAAGTTCAATTGTCTGACAGATGCATAGTTGGAGGATCAATGTCACCCTTGGATTAGGGGATATTGCCCGATGGATTTTGAATGCCCAATAAATTCCAGAAGAATCGATGGATTTCGATTGATTAATAAATGAATCCCATGTGCATGGATTCCTTCTATCATCGAATGGATCTTGATTTATGCTTGCATAATATTGAGTAAGGCATAAGTTCCTCATGTTGTGGGATGAATTTTGATTTATGCTTGCATATTATTGAGTGAGGAATGAGTTCCTCATGTTATGTAATGGATCTTGACTAATGCTCACACATTATGAATGAGGTTTTTTCATGTTCTAATCAAGATAAAGCTTTTTTTTTGTTATTGATTTGCCATCGACAATTGCTTGGGATGAGTTACATGCTTGTTGATAGACGAGGCATTCTCCTACCCGAAAATTAGTGAGTTTTACTTACAGATTTTATCATTCACCCTATTGTTTTTCAGAGTTATAGGCATGGAGGACTTATACTAGTTCTCGAGTTGTAGTCTCGCTAAAGGAGCTAAGGTTTACCTTGGCCTTTTGAGCATAGAACATATAATGGTTGTAAATATAATGGTCCGTGATAGAAGGGGTTGTAAATGTAACTAATGTAATTTTGTGTTTGCAAATAGTTGTGGCTATTTGTTGTTGCCTGAGTGTTGTATGTACGCTTTTGCATGCTCTTAATGAAAAAATAAAATAAAATAAAATAAATGGGTCGGCAATGCACTTGGAACTTCGCGAAAATAACCCTTGCCACTTGAGATCCTAGGGATGGAGTCGGGGTCGTTACAGCCTATATTCTCAACATTTGGCAATTAACTACTTGTTGACTAATTTGATTTGACAAATTATTGTCACAAATTTGGTTATTTGACCAACATCAGCCTAATTGTTCTTATCATTGTGACCTTGATTAAAAGATTCAGGCCCTTGCATAATTCTCCTAGGGGTTAACTACTTTGATCAACATTATTGGCATAATAAATGGAGAAGGATTATGAATGTATTCAGTTACCATTGGATTGGATACTGGTGTTCAATTGGACAATCCTAGCCATGAGAGAACATCTTTCATGGCATTGATGGCAATCAATTTACTCGGGCCTGACATGTGTCTCACAAAGTAATTAGTTGTATCATTCCAATTGACATATAAGGATTTGGTGCAACTTTTCTCGATTTTTGGTGCACCTTTTCTCAATTGTTCTTCAATGAGATGCCAAGGAAGATCTGCCCCCTTACGTAGGCCTTCTTCTACTACTCAGTTAATGATCAAAGATTCAAAGTGCGTAGACCTGTCATGGCCATTGGGATTATTACCCATGGCATTGTCAGGCTCTAGATGATTCCTAGTTCTTGGCATTGAATTTCTAAAAATTGAATTACAAGTTGTCCTACTAGGCGTGCCAAAGGCATGTTTTGCTGAAATTTAATCAAAGATAAAATAGCTTTCACCAAAATTTATCCTTTAGTTTTATTAAGAGGAGACGGATTTTGTGATGATCCCAAATATGAGTCTTATCAATGGAGCATAAATAACATATATGTTTCAATGGATTTTAATCAACGATGAAGTGCAATGGCATAAAAAATTTTGTTAGAATTTAATCAACAACAAAGTGATATAACATAAAGATACAACGTCGGAATTTAATCGACAACCAAAAATCTGGAAATTACGGTTAAAGTAAAGGAATTGATAGATAATTCTATTGTTTGTTCGAGGAGTCCACAATGAACACACTTGAAGTATTTATAATACTCTACAAATGGTTGCATACAACGAACTAAATCCAAATATATAAAAAACTTCCTAGTGGTTACGGAAAATTACATTAATCACAAGAAATTACTCCCAGTCTCCTATTATCTTGCGACACTTGCAAATAAGAGGTTACAATCATCCTAGAATAACAGCAATTAAAAGAACCACCCAACGACTATCCTTGTATGGATTGCTCATTGTTGATATCATCGATCACTTCGTTGATCAATTTTAAAGCTAGTGTCATAACTTCACGTTGTGTGTTATTAGTGACTTGAGTTGTCGATTCTCTTCAAGTTATTGAAATTCTATTCATAAATGGTTAAACTCTATTTCAATCGATTAAATTTATCACATGTCGATAAAAAAACAAAAGTTGGTTATTTTTTAGTGTAAACACAAAAAAAAAAATTAATTTTTATAACAAAGTGTAAACATTGAACCATTTCATTATAAAAAATATGTTTGTCATGTGATTTTAGTGTAGACACAAAATATATATATATATATATATATAACAAAGTATAAACATTGAACCATTTCATCATAAAAATCTGTTTGTCATGTGATTATATTGTTGCTTTTCCATGTTTAAAAATTATAGTTCGGTTCCGGCGAAAATACTAAAAACTAGTTCAGTTGTTCGGTTCGATCGAGCTGTCAAATTAAATCGGCGCCGATGCTCACCTCTATTCATGATAATGACCGGTTAAAAACCTAAAGTAGTAATGATACACTTGTCCCTCCACCGGATTCGCTTGTCCCTTCACATCATGCCCTCGAAGATCCCTAGAAATTTTGCAAGGGGCCCACGAAGATTTTAAGGCAACCCCACTGCCTTTATTTTCTTAGTTTTTAGGGAAAAATAATAAAATAAAATAACTTGTAATTTCTCATTTCCGTTCACATTACGTTTTTGCCTTTTCAGACACTCTAGATAAGTCATATAAGACCTTTCACTTACAACATGTTAGAAAACAAAAGATTATATAAACAGAAATCGTATTATTCAATATTTCGTTATTACCGCTATGATTTTCTAAAGTACCCAAAATCTCTATTGCATCGATAGTATCAGACAAAATTTGAGTCTGTTGTTGATTTGATCGAAACGCATCTGGGGTACCGTTCCAAAGACCTTCGCTGGACATAGTAATGGTTCGAGTTTAAGTCTGGACATGTGGGGCTTGGGTTTGGGACATTAGCTGCACCTTATCCAAACCCTCAACTCAATACAATCGCTCTCTGCCCTCAGATGAATGGGTCGTCGCAGCAACATGGCAGGAAGAGAGATCGCATTAATCATAGCGCTGTTAGAGATTGACCTACCCAAATAGCATAGTGTCATAGTCTCGAGGTCCCGCTCGATTGAAGAGACCATCCAAAGTCGCCTAAAATTTCTATAACATTTTTAGGAACAGACGATATAGTAAATATGCCAAGTTCTAGATCGTTTTCAGCTTAAATGCCAATGGTTGGTAGATTGATAGATATGATCTCGTCAGTTTAATCTAAAGTCAATTAATCTAAAGTCAATGTAATGACAAGACCTCTTGCATAAATAAGGGCATTCTCTTCTCATCTGTATCGATCTAAACATTTCAACGTACAAAGCATTCTCTCCTAAAGGTTTTCTCTAGAACTCTTATCTCCATGATCCGGGTGAGCAAGCAAGCAATCAATCCGAGCGTTTACTGATACAGGAGATGCTTTCTTGTACATAGATTACGACAAGATGAAAATCCAAATGAATCTAATCATTCAAGCATATATGCACATCCTCCTCGTTCATGTAAAACCCCAACGAAGCATTAACACTGAACACAACCGAAACTAAACAAGGCGAAAGCCTGCATATAAGAAGAATAGCCAAAAAAAATTGGAATTTCTATTGAATGCCTGCATAACATGTGCCTATTGTACTAAAGCTTTCATGACGCCAACATTCTAGTAGAATGCTAAATGAACAGCATCTTTTGCACAAAAAAACTTATCGTAACAACTAATGCCAGCAGTCTTCTGGAAGTAGCCAGCTTATGTAGGCGAATCAAGGATTTCCTTGTTCTTTCTAGCAAGCAGTTGTCATACATAAACACACTCAAAACTGCGTATCTCTATCTTTAGTACCAGAGAAACATAATAACTACTTGAGCGAGCTAATTAGTTTCCGGCAAAGTAACTCAGCAATTTTGCCAATCAATGATAATCAGAACTAATCACAAGAGAAGCAAGGTTCACACTCGGAAGAGAGGGATATGACTGAAATTAACTAAGAAGTTAGTGAGAATGGTTCTTGTATTTGTATCGTGTATAATTTTAAAGACCAAGTCAAGTAGTCATTGTATCAAGAGGATGATATATCTAATTATCAGGTAAAGGGAGGGGAAGGACTTCGAGTTTCCCTCTCAGTTGGAGTCTTTTGTCAACTGCTCTTTATTCAATAATACACCCTGCACAAAAAGAAGGGAGGGGAAGGACTTCGAGTTTCCCTCTCAGTTGAACAGGAACCTCGTTCCCAAAATTGATGATAAATGCAACATGACATGTCTAATGAGGAAGGACACTACCAGCAATCTTCACCATTTAGTCATAAATAAACACAACCTTCAAAATTTGGTGCAGACAGTCGTATGTTTCAGACTGCAGACTCCCCTGCCCATATTCAAAGCAATGAAGGAAAATTATATTGCTTGTGCTAATCCTTTGTCGATTGGCCATGCTTATTCAAAAGATAAAAGATATGGCCAACTAAAAATTGTATTAGAGTGGAGCTGACAGGATCTGCAGCGGGATCTGAATGTTGGCACCAGAGTCTGAGAACGCGTCTCCTTTGAGAGTGTCTTGGCAAAAAATGTGATGTTTTGGGTTCATCAAAAATTGGGCTAACTATGTATGACGAAAAGCTTTTGTTCCAGTAATTTAGAATGAACTCCAATCTTCTGTAGTCCTGCTATTGTTGCTAGGTGAAGAGCCAGGAGTTCGACTAAGACTTTTGGGACTTAGAATGAGAAGCATTTTCGCTCTTCGAAAGAACTGAACCAATTGATGCACTGGATGCGCTCATTGATGAGGATGACCTTGTAGATGATGCCTCCCTGAGAGACCCCGAAATAAGGTCAGGCCGCAATTCTGAAGAAGAAGAAGATGGAGCTAGTGTGCCAATGGAAGATCCCACTGGGTAGGGTGCCACAGGCATGTCTGCCAGAGAAGACGCGGATGGGCTGTAACTCAGCATTCCCATTGGGTGATTATATTTGCATGCTCGTCCATACTTGCATACTCCATGATGTGCAAAATAAGTACAGTTTGGCGCACCCTTGACAAAAAAAAAGGCCAAAATAAGAAGTTATGGTAGGATTACTCAAATTAATCATGTAAAGCTGAGCTCAAGCATGAATGAACAAGAGTAGCTTTGCAAAAGCCGAAACTTTCATGTAGACAATGAGGAAAAGGTAAGTTGAGATGCCCAATCACACATCATGGACTTGAAAGTTGAAATACGACCATGATAAGTCTATCAAAGTAAAAGATCCCATATTATTGTGTAAAAATGGAGGGAGAATAGAAAATTAGGAGAAAAGCTAAATGAACAATTACGGCTATGGGATGTAAGAGTAATGAAATTAGAGATGATGCAAATTTGAAAGACTAGTGAACCTATATGTGTGCCCCACCCATTTCAAAAAATCTGCTTCTGAGTCTTAACCATCAAGTCCCTAGCGTACTATTTAGCGGCAATAGAGGCCAATTTGAGTGCTCTCTTTAGGAAGAGTAACTAAGTGTTGGGGCTTATCATGTGTCTGCAAGACTTCTTTTTCAAAGTATGTTAAAAAAAGATTGCCTAGCATGTCATGAGGGACTGCAGAAGATGGCAAAGTCATAGAATATAGAGTGATAAAATTCACTCTAAATGAGAGAAGCCAGTGTCAATAAATTGCATATGAGCAGGCAAAAGTGCTTATTGAGCTTGCAGTCATGCCTGTCTTAATTAGTGAAGCACATACCATCTGCACCCTAACCAATCAGGGAGCATCTACACATAACCAGGTTAGCAATAAGCAAGGCATATTAAAAAACTCCACTGACTCCAGAAATCGCACTTCCTATTGAAGTTTTATACTGACTCCAGAGGCAAGTCACAAGCAGTGCGCATCAGCATCACTATCATGTAGGAAGATTATCCTCTCTAAAAGAGCTTGAAATAGTAAACTTGCAATCTCATTATTTTCATACTCCAGTCTCATAAACAAATGCAAACACAAGTTGAGTGAGACAACTTAAACCTGCAGGTCAATCGCATATTTGATGTATCATAAGTCAAATAAGAAAGTTGGAATAGGTATTGAACTGGAGATAGAGCTCTTATTGGATTCCATAATGGAACATTTTCTTTGGGCATTTATGCGATGAATGGTCATTTTTGGTGGATACCACTTGACAGAAAGAATTCAATAACATAAATCTGCTTTTTCAGAGGAAAAGACATTAGCTGTATTCTGTTCCCTGTCATAGCAGCAGTGAGAATGAAATCCAGGTTAACAATCAACAAGTGAGCAATTAGCATCAGCATTAAATACTTTAAAAAAAAAGGGGGGAAAAACATGTCTGCTGAAGAGAAGATCCAACTGAGGAAAATTTGTCTAGATTAGAAACCTACAAGACAATGAGACATGATGCTATGCATCGATATAGGCATACTTTTATTCAAACAAATTAACCATGATCTGAGAAACTAACCTATGCTTGTATTATTATAGCACAAAACATGCTGGCAAGCATCACGAAAACTTTCTAATTTTCAATATATTTCCATGTTGAAGGATGCCAATCTCATGCACACTGCAATCCATCTAAGAAGAAAGAAGCAAACACCTACAACATGACTGAAATTTAGTTTAGAAAAAAAAAAGAGCACACTTCATTTCATGAAGTATGCACAATCTGAATCATTTGTCTCCCCTAAAATCTCCTTTTCCTTTACTTTGGCCCAACAAGTTTCAGAATTTAAATTAGTTTGCCTGAAGTTCTTTTCACTAGCAAATTTCTATCAAGTCACCCCTTTAAGCATGCGACATTCAAACCAATTTGATATAATTTCAAAAACGATTGCATAGAATCAATATTTGCCATTATTAAATAGTAATCTTTGATTGGGATGGCAAATACAGAAACTCCTGGCTGAAGTTTCATAGTTTAATCGCCAAGATTCACATCGAACAATCTCTTACATATCCATTACAGTCATTGTGGATTACATGCTTCATGCATCAGATTGGACAAAAACCTCACCAGCAGCAAGAACTTGAGGCAAACTCCTACAGTTACAATAGTGTAGTATGTAAATAAAAATTAGATGGGCAGATTGATACAGAGGACAAGCTTCACGTGGCGAAATGTGCTTTTTCAATTTAGACTAGCCATACTTGAGCTGATCCAGCTGTCTTTTAGAAGGATAAATGGTGAGAAGATGCAAAACAAGGTATAGTTATGAGACTCCTTTGGGGCCAGCGTGGGGTATTATCACTGGGTAAGACTCGATACCCAGTGGAATGCAAGATGCATACTGCATATGATAATCAAGCCCTGTGGAGGTGTAGACTGAGTATTCAAACTAAATGCAGACATCACACAGAAACAGACATAAACAAACACTGATGCCAAGCAAGCAGCCAACCAAGAATTTAAGAAAAAAATAAAGGGTTTTCACAGTGTCAGATGTTAATATTTGCACTCTGCATACCGAATCAGATCTATCATTGCCTTCCCTAAGAATGCTAAATAGTCCATCTTCTCACTTGCCACGATAAGCTAAGTCAACAGAATAAGCAATACCTTCTCAGTTCTTTATCTGCTATTTTTGTTATTCTCAGATCCCTAAATGGACATTTTCCATATAACACGTTGTTGATAAGTCCAGATACACTCCATTTAAGCAAAGAATGGCAATATCCAATAACAGAGGAACACATAGGACTCTCAGTTTAGCTTTCCTAGACTTCTGAATCAATCAAAAAAAGCAGAACATAAGAATTCATATTGCTGTCAAGAGCTAAAAATCTGAAAGGAAAGTAGAAAAGAATTACAGGAACAACTTATCATTTAACATTCTCTGAGCTTAACTGGAGTAATGCAACTATTGTGAAAGATTTTACTCTTGATTTTCAATTTCGAAAGAGAGAAACTTCTCCCAAAATTCACAGTTAAGTCTAAATTGTAAACAGTAAAAGAATCTTTATCTCAGCAAACTATTCACAAGGTATTGGAGAAAAGTTTCCGCATGAATCTCATGCTGAGTTGCTAGTCAGATGATCGCTTACCGATTGCACCAGCAAAAAACTGGCATTGTTTGCCAACACAGCCCACAATATTGATCAATTTGATAGGTCGCCATCTTTCCATTATAACCGAGTATTGGTGAAGATAAATTGTTGCATCAACTCGAAAATAATGGAAATATCACGCGAAATATCAACTTGATCATTCTTGTGAGCTGCATCATCTCCCTAACATAGAAGACATTCAATGACACACTTTTAGTCAGACAAAGGCGGTATGGCTCATGGAATACATAACAACAGGATCCACTTCTGCTTACATACTTGTAAATAGCAATAGACAGTTTCAGTAGGTCCCCCTTTTCGACAACAGGCTAAGTATCTGTATTACACACATTAGTCACTTGACAATAGAGAAAACACGATTTAGGGCAAACAAAGCTACATTTCTTTTATTGAACTTTATCCAGTCATTCGTCCACTATGTACATGGAGGAAGGACTTAAAAGTTGCCAGAAAATCTGAATCTCCTATACTAGTCTAGGGACAAAAGACCTCCCCTACCATCATTGGCTGCCAATAACACTGAAAAAATAACATGCAATTTGACTTCTATTGATGGTAATGCAGTCCAAAAATAACAAGCTAACTCATGCCATAAATTTTCTGAGTTCTTGGGAAGATGATGATTTTGTATATTCTTGCATGTTATTTGGCTGGTAGTTCTTTCTATAGCATTTATCACACAAAAGCACAATGCCTTCCCTAAAGGACATGATTAGCAGAGATGATTTCCACAAATACCTCAAGAAGTAGATATGGTTAATGGAGTAGTATCACCCTTCATAATTGCAGAGAAAGGAAACTCTTAGACTACAGACTCTAGGACTCTTCAAGATACGACTGTCTCTTGCTAGTTTGTCGTAATTGAGAGGGAAGAGAGTGGACCAAATATATATCTTTGTATACACTAGCACTAACATCACAAAGTCGGCAGGATAGAAAAAACGAGTTTCCATCTTCCTTCCACTCGAAAAATCATGACCATAGCAACAAAATAGTGACGAATTGATAGTATCATCGACTGCCACTCAAACACATCTGAGAAAACCCAGAACAGGGAAGAACTATGGAAAGGATAACAGATGCTTGGAAATAGAAAATCCAAGTGGGTATTACAAGTTAAATTATGGACATTGGTAGGGAAGACTCCAGGGAGATCACATCATGGGCTGAACTTTAAAGCCGTTAAATCCTGAAGATTGCAGTTTGGAGCTCGTTGTCCATGAATATATCATGTCCTGTAACCAACAGAGCATTGCTCAAAGACATCTTTTCATTGGTCATGAAAATAAGCCTCTCAAGTAGTATGCCAGAAAGATTATGGTCTCTAAAATCTCCAAGTTGTGAGATAAATGCATGCCCCCAGGATGGGAAGCTCAACTGAGTCCATAAATTCCTCTTCTCACAACCATATAAGTTGAAGTTGGATCACAAATCATCGAAGGCAACATCATGGAGAATTATTGTCAACCACTAGTCACGCATTGGGAAAATTCTCCAAAGAACATGCGGAGAAGATAGAAAGAGAGTAACACACATTAAACCCCACATCAAACGCCAGCTTAATCCCATTCTTAAAAGTGTGCTAATTAAGTAGACAAGCAAGATTGCCCAAGAACTTAGTACCAGCATAGAGTTTCTATAGAACCAGTATTCAAGGAAAATAAAGGGCAAGGGAAAGATGCTTACTGGACGCAATGGCAAGCCAATGGGACTAAGCCAAACACTTGCTTCTTGAGGAACCGGATCTGTCGGATGATGGTATCTACACGAAGATCCATATTTACAGTATCCTGTTCTCATGTAATATTGACACTCAGGTTGGTCAGGCCTATCTGGAAGTGACTGTTCTTTTTGGTTACCACTTGAAGCACCGAAAGAGGGAAGTAAAGGTTGATATTGTCCCGGGAAACCTGACACTGGTGGAGATAGTTGAGTTACTCCATACACTGAAGTCGACCCTGTAGAGGGTTGAGTACTTGAAGAGGCCACCGGACCAAGCGTTGCCTGAGGAAGACATCATACAATTGAAGAGTGCATGCACTTATAGGGCATGAAGCTGGAAATATTGAATTTTGATTCACCTACCGGATAAGGACTCCAACCATGATAAGGAACCATGCTGGGGGGAAGCAGAACAGAACCATAGGGGCCATATGATGACAATACAGGAGACCTTGCAACTACAACACCATACTGTTGAGATGAATGAACAGCAGGGGATTGTGCAGAAGGGTACACTGCAGATGCCACCATCGGAGCAGCCACCGGAGCAATCTGTGGTGCTGCTCCTGGTGTTGGAAACTGGATTCCAGCTGGCTGAGGATGGTGAAATTTACACGTGGCACCATACTTACATTGCCCTGTCTTTATATAATAGGAACACTCTCTCTCGCCCTGACATCATTAAAAGTTCATTTTTCGTAAAATTAGACACGGAACGAATCTGATAACGATACTTAACAAGGCATCTATTTATTAAACTCTGGAAGTAAATGCTATACGAACCGGGCGTAATGGGAAACCATAATAATTGAGCGTGACAGGGATAGCAGAACCAACTCCCTGCTTAGGATGGTGAAATTTACAGGACACGCCAAATTTACACATGCCCGTCCTCATGTAGTACTGCAGTTTAGAGAATGCATTACACATCCAAACCAGGACCCATTAGAAAGGAACAGAAAACCTTCGTCGTACAATACCTATGAAAAACAGAGAGCACACCCCAGCACATCCAGCATCGAGCATACTTACGCAGGCTTAAAAAAAAGAAGACCAAATGTATTTACCTGGCATATTGGCTGGCCCAAGCGTTCAGGATACTCAACTGCACCAGCTCGTGCAGCCCCAAGCACCTGAGAAGCGTACAAAATCTTACATTGTCTGGTGAATGACATCTGAGTTGACACCCAGAAATGGCAACTAGAAAGATCGCCGTCAGTCTATTCGGAACATAGTTACTCTAAGCTAAACAATTTGAGATCCTTAATCAACAAGATTGTCATAGCAGCATCATCACTCGCTGTCCAAATAATATTTTACCAAATCAAACCCCGACACCAAATTAACTAATCTAAAACGACAAGATCACGCCCGTCCAAAACAAGATCAAAGGATCAAACAAGCATCCGACCGACAAACCGATTAAATGACGATCGGATTGCAAAACCGGAGGAAGCCAGAAACTTTACCGCGCTGCTGCGGTCGGGCGGATGATTGAAACGACACCGCGGGCCGTACCCGCAAAACCCTGTCCGCATATAGTAGATGCAATCGGCCTCACCGGGCCTCAACGGGTACGATTTCGCGCCTCCCAAATCCATCCGCCACACGTGCTCTGCAAAACACCGCGAAACAAAAAAACCGAACGAGCTCACGATTCGCATTCCCGGCGCACCCCCCCGCCCCGTCGCCGCCGCCGCAAAGCCGTCGCGCGCGGCCGCGACGGGACGGGGGGGAAAGGAAAAAAAGGCGCGACTCCCGAACCGGAAATGCAGAGCCGAGCGAGGCGCGTCACTCACCTTCGAGGCCGGTCTCGGCGCCGGGATCGGGCCGCGGCTCCTCGCCGGGCGCACCGTACGGCTCCATCGTACGGTCAGAGGGTGGCCTGTGGGAACGGGAACCCCGGGGTGGTCGCCGGGAACGGCGGCGGAATGACGATCAGGCGATCGCAGCGCGGGGGAGGGGGAGGGCGGCGGCGGCGGCAATGAGGTCCGATCGAGCGACGGTTGCGCCGAGTTGCGGAGGGACGGAGCTCGAGCTGGTCGGGCGCGATTAAGAGAGAGAGAGAGGAGAGAGATTGAGGAGATGTTTCTTCTTCACTCTTTGTGCTTGCTGTGCTCTTTCTTTTTTTTCTTTTTTCTTTTTTTTTGCTACCTTTCCTTTTTTTTTCCCTTTTTTTATTTTAGTTTTTACCTTTTTTTTTTTTCCTCTTTGCTATATTTGGGGGAATGTATGTGGGATTTTGCTTCTTCTTCTTTTTCTTTTTTTTTTTTCTTTTTCTTTTTCTTTTTTTTTTTTTTAATCATTTTTTGGGAGTTTCTTTTTTTTTTTTTAATTTGTTTTGACCCTCTTTTTTTTTTTTTATGAGGTGAAGGTGGGGGTTTCTGTACGCGCCAAATATCGAAGTTAGCAGGAGGAGTTCAGCGAACTTCGGGGGAGCGATCTAATGCGGCCGTGCCCACGTGAGCGCGCGTGGGCTATTCGGCTTGTCGGAAAAGGGCCCACCAGCAGGAGCTTTTAATTAGGAAGTTTGACTTTTGTCTGAGTTCTCGACCAACTATTATCCCCCCCTACCCCTTATATTACTAATTAATTAAATAAAAAAGATGAAGAAAACGAATATATGACTAAGAAAATAAGTATTCTAGAATGCATTTGAGTATTTGTTGGGGAGTCCGATAAAAAAATGCTCGTGGTGATCGACACGCTAATTTCAATGAGTTTAATAATTTTTAATTCATTTGATTTTGTATAAAATTAATTTTTCATTGATTGATAGTTCCAAGAAAAGCTAATAATTACTTCGATTAAAAAATTAGAAAACTGGGATTTTTTTGTAATATCTGGATAAAAAATCAATTTTGAAAATCCGGTTTGGTGTAACAGGTTATTCTAATTGAATACATATTTGTCAGGAGTTGGCATTTTGGAAAATATACGAAAGAACTCCATACTTTGGAAGAATTGTATCTTGTTGCCGGTTCTTATTTATTTTCAGAGAGTTCGATTTGACCATATCAAATGTGTATTGCCAAGAAATTAATAAAATCTGAAAAATACAAATTAAAAAATGTAGAATAAAATATCTCCCATTATATCCACAATTTGACGCTATTCCAAGATGAACTTTATGGGTTCACGTTTTGAAATGCAACAATCAGCAATCAACATCACTGTTGGTATTTTCAGAAAACATTAAATTGCTATTGTATTATTAAATTTATGAATGTTGAGATCTAGCGAATCTTCTAGTCAAACATTGACTTCTTCATTTTGAAATTTGCTTGCAAATCGCCCAATATTAGCAAAATAATAATAATTAAGCTAGCAATACGAGAAATATTCTGACTTGACTTTGACAGAAAATTATACTGAGTTCATTTTTTTTATGAAACACTACTCTACACTAAATTAAATTAACTCTATAGAAACCTTAATATCGATAATTTATCGATAATATTGCGCGACTTGCCAATCTTGAGAATATATTGTGCTTGTGATTCATAGTTACATTACTCTCCAAGTTCAAATTTGAAATAATTGATGACTATTTTCACAGTCCATCATTCATGATTGTACAATAACTAAAATTTATTCTCTGAAAATGGACACCGCCAAATTCAAAAGTCAGCTATAATTTTTTCCTCCTCTTTTTTTTTTTTTTTTCCATTTCCTTGGCACCTCTTGACTCCTCTGGATCAACGGTGCTTATGTCTTTAAATAAACTTGTACTTGGACACATGTTCGTACGGAAGAAATAAAAAATAAATAAACTGCCCCCATTGTTTAATGGATTGTAGTGGTCCAACGCGATTTGATTAGACTAATTAAGTACTTTTTTGTTAAATTAATAAGAACATATATAAAAATTAATTCATTTATAGAAATTATAAGGATTACACAACGATGACGAAGACCGCATCCGGATTTGCGGTAAATTTATAATACGATATAATCTTTTGATTTTTTCCAGGGGAAATGGACCTAATATTTTAATACAGAAAGATACCATAACGTGACAAGAAAGATCTCCCTGCGAAAATGGAAAGGGATAGCTTCGAATTGGAGATAGTGCCATGCTTTTGTACGCATGTGCTCAGATTTTATTCTTATTCCATAAAGGAGATCCAATAAATTAAACTTTTTTTCAGTATTCTATCAAGTGTTGAAAAAAGGGCCACCTTTTGAAGTATCTAGGCTTTTCAAAATAAAAATATATATGGGGATATGGGGAAGATCTAAGGAAGAAAGACTGATCCTACAGTCTTCCAATTTTTTGACTTTTTGGGGTGGAAATTATAAAATTGTAATGGGAACAAAATTCGTGTGACTTCATCTTTGATTAAAAGTTGGGGAATTTTGATGGGTTTTGGTCATAATAATTCAATAATGCAAGTTGGAGCTTATTATATTATATTTCTTGCGTTATATCCTCAGTTGGGCATGAAATGTATGCGGCTCTTCCTTTTTTTTATTAAGAAGGAAGTGGGTTTTAAATGTTAAATAATCCGTCGGTGTCGCCCTTAATGGCATGAGGTAAGTGCACTGATGTATGTCTTAATCATGTTCAACGTGGAAAACCGTTCGAGGGTCATTCTTCATGCACAACTATAGACCTAGGGTATGTTTTCAAAGACAGCTCATTTATTATGAAAAAGATGGTGGGTGACATTTATTTTTGGAGTTTCCATAAAGAAAAGTAGAGGAAAAAGGGATAATTGCATTAGAAGTCTAAAACTAGTTTCGAAAGTGCAATTGAATTTTAAAACGTTTAAAAAGTATAATCAAATTATAAAACTCATCATCAAATATAATGAAGTCCTAAAATTTTCAAAAAGTACAATCAAATTCTAAAATTTGTCAAGACAATACAATTGAATCTTAAAACTTTAAAAAAGTACAATCAATGGAATGATTTGATTTGATTAATTTAACAAATTTTATGACTTGATTATACGGTTTTAAAAAATTAGAGAATAAGAAAGAGGAGGAGGAGGAGGAGAATTGAAAAAGCCATGATAAGAAAAATGAATAAAGTACTATAGTTCATGATATGAGAATTGAATTAGAACCAACACACCATGATCTCATAGATAGTGGGTGAAAGGGATATGTGATAGAGCGCTAAGAAAGTCTAGAGATTTGGGAAAACCATGGTCCAAAAATTAGCTATCAAGGTGAAAGAGCCCAACGCCATATAAATTCTACGGCAAGATCCTATGCCTAATAAGGAAAATGAATAAGGTCCTGCAACTCATGATATAAGAATTGAATTAGAATGATGCACCATTATCTCATACACAATAAGTGAAAGGAAAATGTGACAAACGCGCTGAGAAAGTTCACAGATTTGGAAAACCATGGTCCAAAAATTAGCTATCAAGGTGAAAGAGCCCAATACCATATAAGTTCTATTGCAATATCCGATGCCTATGTTTTGTGATTCGAGATGCAACAAAGTTCCACCATGGTTTCACATCTTGTATGTCTCTATGGGGCCAATTGTGCACTAGCCACTAGGCTGGATCTAGGACCGCGGCATGAATGTCACCATCCTTGCCACTCGATTGCAACTAGGAGATGTGTTGAATTGCTCCGATATCAACTTATATGAACCTGGAGGAACTACATCCCAAAATAGCTATATTGAAGTTGGAGAGCAAAGGCTATGTAAATCCTACGTCAATGTCCCGTACCATCGATGCGAGGTCCAATGCCACGACTTGCATTTAAGATCTAAATAAACGTTAGGCTAGCCATGCAATATCCTTTCATCCATGTAGGCAAACCCTGCAATGCCAATGGTTGATATGCCTTGAAGTTTATCCCTTGGACACAAGTTTGAAGGGTTTTGAGGACGCCCAAAGCATTGGCATTAGCATGGAAGATCGAAGGTCACAGATAGTAGTCTAGGCAATCCCTCGATGAACCAAGCACCTAACCTGATGTCTAGGCCACTGCTAAGGCTAGTGGCCAAGGCTTGTAGGAAAAATACTAAAAAAGTCTTAAATTTATTATATTAATACAAATTCAGTTATAAACATTTTACATGAACCAATTTAACCATAAACTTTTTTATATTGGCGACAATTAAATCCATCTGGATAATTTATGTTGGAAATTGCCAACATGGATGTCGGCTATCCTAAGTGACATATCCAGTACTAATGTTGACATTTTTATTTAGTATTTAATTAATTTTTGAATTTTTATTTATTTTTTTCTTTTTCTTTTTATTTTTTTCCTTCTTTCCTTCTTCCCTTTTTCCCCTTTGTTCCTTATTTTCCTCCACCAGCCTCCATCATGGCCTACGGAGGTTGCCGGTTGCAAGCAATGGGGAGGGCTAGGATGCCCTTGTTGGCCTTTGGCAAAGGGCACCCTCAGGTTGGTCTTGTTTGTTGCTGGCAAGTCATCCCCGCCCTCACCCTTGCTGACAGCTAGCAGAGGAAAATAAAGGAAAAAGACAAAACAAGAAAGGAAAAAAAATAGAAAAGAAGAAAAGAAATAAAATAGAAGGAAAAAAAAGGAAAAAAATTAATCATAGGAAAATATCAACGTAAGTGTTGATGTAGGACGATCGATTTCCATGTCGCGATTTCTGACATAATTTGGCCGGATTGATTCAATTGACATTAATATGAAAATATTTAAGATTAAATTGGTCCAATTGAAAGATTTAAGATTGAATTAGTATCAATACAATAGATTTATGACTTTTTTTGTGCTTTTCCTGAAGCTAGTTGTGAAGTGTTTAGGCCATTGGTAGGAGAAAATATTCGATGGTCTCATAGAGCCATGTCAGCGAGCATTTTGTGGTTCAGGTCCACTTAATAATTGACAAGTGTCTTGAATTAAATAAAAAAATAGATAAGAAATTTCTTTGTTTCAAGGAGCTGCGACCAGGCCATGGATGGCTTCTGTCTTCTTCTGTTCATCCATGGTGGGTGCCTCTAAATCTGGTTTGGGAACGGTCTTCACTCGCGGCATACACAGCCAACCATTGTTCTACATCCATGATAAGGGTTCGCAGCCAAGGCACCAGATCTAGAAGTTTGTCCATGCCACGACACGACCCTTGCTAGTCCATGGGCGGTGATGCCATTGTTCCCATGATAGGTGCCTCCAAATCTGGCTTGACCATTCATCGTCCATGGCCGATGCCTTGCCCGTCCATGGCCAGTTGAAGAGGAAGGAGCCTGCAGTTGGAGAAGGAAGAAGAACAAATTTTTAGTTCTGTTATTATATTCCTCATCAATTGACATGTATCAATTTATGAATTAATGTAAGTAAAAAATGCTCGTCACGTTAGCTATTGACGTGACATTATGAAACGACCTAATATTTTCTCATTTGGCAAAGTGCCTAGGTATCACAGCCTAACCCATGGACACAATTCAAAGGATTGTTTTGAGTTTACTATCCTCAGTCATGATTGTACATCAGTCGATTCGAGCCCAACGCCTTGATACTGAGGTGCATGCATGATTTGTGGTTCATTTGTGAAATAGCAAGAATGAAAATGGTTAGTGAGAAAAATATTATACTCAATTGTATTAATCAACAACAATGCAAGGTACATCAATGGACTATCATGATATAATAGTTTGAGTAGTCAAACCTCCCTAAAGAAATTTACAATCATTATTTATTCTAATACGAGTAGATATTATGGCTCTGTTTGTTCTACGAAAAATAAAAGGTTTGAAATTTTTTATTTTTTTTAAAATTGAGTGCTTGCATCACTTAAAAACAATGAACGAAAGTGTTGAGATATAAATTATTGTTAATAATAAAGATATTTTTCGTTGACTAATTATTTTAAAAAGTAATACAATTACCATTTTTAGAATAATGTTTTCCCAATCATTTATTTTTCCCAAAATAAATAGAGCCTATGCATACTTAAAAATATTTTCATCATAAATAAAAAAATTATGTCCAACTATTTTGGATGATTAAAATATTCGTCATTCATTCATTTTTTAAAGTAATTTAAGTGATCATTATTAGGTAAATATTTTTCTAATCATTCATTTTTCATAAAATATACAAAACCATAAAGAGAAGCATATCTATCTCTGTGATCCATCACCTACGAATAAGAAAAACCTAATTTGAGGAGTTATTCTCCAACAAGCGATGTAGGAAATACGACCCATTTTTTGAAAAAAATCCCATAGTCTACATGTGTTAATCTTCATAGTTTATGTGCGGGACCGATTTTCAAATGTAGTGCATCCTGTCTATTTTTTTAATTTTTTTTATTGTTTTTGTCGCCACCGCCACCGTCGTGCTACTATATTCTCATAGAACATGACATACCACAGAAATTCTTAGAAAGTGTCAATGAATAGGTATTAGTGTGATACCACACTTTATAAAAATTATATAACATCTTTAAAATATTATGTGTTAGTAGTGTTAATTAGGATTGGGTTTCACTATGACAGCCTAGTATTCCCCGAAGACATGCCAAGATTAATCGAAGCCCGAAAACCGAAAATTGGGAAAATATATATATATATATATATATATATATATATATATATATATATATATATAACTATCCGACAAACAAAACAATTGGATTCTTCTCTTCTTTTCTTTCTTTTTTTGTCCAGATTCTTGCCTCTTCTTTTCGGTCGGTGGAATACAAACGAAACAATTGGATGCTGTCTGCCGGCGGAACCCCGGTCTGGTTCTTGACCAATAACCATCCGACATGTAAGCTCTTCCATTATTTTTGCTTTTTATTTTTGTTTTTAAATAGGGAAAAGTCTCTTGTCATGGGCCAGTCTGGGGGTAAGACAGATTGCACTTCCCCAAGTTCTTGACTTTTTTTGACCATCGTGGCCAAAAGTAGAAATCATTGACCAATAATTTCTTTTGAGAGATCTAGGCCAAAATTTATAAGGAAAAAAGCCACCTATAACTCCAAATCATATCAATGAATTTTATTTTTTTTGACATTATAGATCCCAAACTATACTTACTTTAACATATTCTTTTTCTTGTGACGTAAAATTTCCAAAATTCGTATTTATATGACATATTTACTCTCTGTAAAGATTCCATCAAAAGATTTATTAGCCAAAATAACGTCATTTTTATAACACTTTGACATTGTTTGCTTTCCTGAGTCCATGTAAGCATATCTCTAACAATACTCATTGACGGAAGGGTAATATGACAAAAATTACAAGTTTGAAATGTTTTGTGTCACAAAAACAAAACTTTTGGATAAATGTGTCACGATAAGTATAATTTTAAATTTTTGATAGCTTTTGCTCAAATTTATATTTATATCTTTATAAATTCTTTTGTAAGACTCTCGAAGTGGTCATCATGTTAGTAGTTGGAGTATGTTGACCATGTGGTTATACTTTTATATGTAGTATTTCCTTATTAACAAGATTCATTACTTCTGTTCTTTATAATCACATTTGCTCTCCTATTAGTTTCACAAAAAATGAATATTTCAAAAAGTATTTTTTTAAGATAGTATCTTGCATCGCTTGAAGTAATTAGTAGATGGAAAAAGTTTTTACTATCGACAATAATTTAGGTCTAAGTATTTTTGTATACGATAAAAATATTTTTCATATATTTTTCATTCCTTCATTTTTGTAAGTAATACGAGGCATTGTCTTATAAAAAGTATTTTCCAAATTATTTATATTTTGCGAAATAAATGTAGCCTTCATATTCAGTAACTTCTATTATAAAAGATCGAGTTTAAGTAAAGGATAAATTGGTTCAATGGGCAGCAATTCTACAATGTGTGTGGGTGTATATATTCAATTGGCAACTTTTATTAGAAAAATTAGTATCCATATAGGAGAAAAATGTAACTTTGAAATTATTTAATCCATTTTTTATTTTATTTTATCACGAGCGTTTTGACTTGAGTTGCATGTCACACCCGATACAATGTCTAATTTTATTATATACCTAGATCAATGAGAATTGTGAATTACACAGATTATTCGAAATGGAGGCACTTCGATTTATCCGATATAGTTTTTACTATAGCTTCCTAATAGTAATTGCATTAAAATAATGATGGTTCAATGAGAATAGAAAAAATACAATTCAAAAGAAGACGTCTAGGTCAAGTATTAGGTTCATCGGCTAAAATTCTAGTTTGACCGGTCTAACTTGTCAAAAGGGACTAGAAGTGGTCCTCTGATTTTTTCGAGGAGAATGAGAAGACTTTGAATTCCCAATTAGAAACGTTCAGCAGTCAAAAATGTCAGTCCGACCCCCAACATCATATTAATATATTCAACATGAAGAGAAAACTTACAAAGGGAGAAAACTTACAAGGGGAAATACTAAAATTATATCTCATTTTTCATTTTATAATTATTCTCATGACTTTATTTTTACAAATACTAATTTGCACCCTGACACCATATTCTATCGTCGTCCACATTGACTGGACCTTGGAATAAGGTTGATGTTGAGTGGCGACCCAACAGCTTTGATCAGAGGTCAATCATGACCACTCATTTTTTTAAACAATATAATTAATATTTTTTTAAAAGAAAAATCTCTTATTTTATAAATCGTTCATTTTTCGAGAAAACAAATGCATTTTTAAATGTTATATTTTTATGTTTTTAAATATTTTTTTGTGTGTTTCATGGAAAATATATTGTATTTTTAACGATAAAACTAAAAATAAAACAAAAACAGAGAAGTGAAAAAATCTCAATGCCTTCCTAGGAACTTTTGTTTGAGTGCTTCGCGCGAAAGAAGTGCGTATGCATCGCACGCGCGCATCTCTCCTTGAAAGAGGCGCGTGTTAGTGGGACTGGGTGGCGAGCAAACCACGATGATCATGACATAAAATCCAGAAATGTCATTGCCCATGAATCTAAATTCGGGGTTCGCACATCCTATTGTTCGATGCGAGAAAATTATCTAAAAGATTATAAATTTATTATGTGGCAGTGAATTTGATTTTAAATTTTTTTATTGAATTAATTTAATTCTAAATCTTTTGACAATTTACCAATTAAGTTATATTAGATAATTTTCGCATTAAACCATTGATATGACTGTTCGATTAGTGCTAGCCACCTTAGTGGGATGGGTGCGCACCGACTTAGATGATTTTCATGATTTTTTTAATTAAATTTTTTGATTTTTTAATTTTTTTTCCTAAATAATGAGGAGATATACATGGTTGACGGATAATTGATCACTAATCACAAGTGAGGGCATCGTGTTCCCTACCTAATGGTTAGCAAGGGTTTCATGGCCCTCACTTGCCTTTTATTGGGAAGATGAATGGTGAAAAGAAAAATTAAAGAAAATTCATAATTTTTTAAAAAATTGTGAAATTATCTACGTTAGTACTAATCAAATGACGACGAGCGTTTACATTAGCGACTTTGGCCAAAATTCGTGGGATTGGAGTAACTACATTAGGAAATCATCAAAATATTTATGACAGTTTAAAATTAAATTGGTTGTCGTACAATACACTTATGACTTTTTCAATAATTATCCCTACTTGATCCTAAAATACAATGACTCTTGGATCAATGATCTTACCTATAGTATAGCACTTATAACAAAATTACCATAGCAAGCATGTTAACATTTTCCTAAACACATGTTAATCTCATCCATAATAGTGCAATTACCAATTAAACAAAATTAAACTTCTGCTTTATAAATAATCAATCAAACTTGTCCAGTTACATTTGATACAATATCGTCGACTGTTTTAATTATCTAATATCAAAGTAAATGCAACATATTATTTTTTGTGAGTTCATAATTAAAACATTACAAACACATTTCACGGGCGAAAAATATTTTATACAGATTTTAGGGATATAAAATTATATCGGTCCCCCACCCCTTGTGCATGGGCATGAGCTCTTTTTTTAAGCTCAGTAAAATCGACGGCGACGATGCCCTCTATTCACAAGGGACGGGACGGCCGAGATCTCCCGAGTGTCGGCGTCGGTCCTCCGCTGAAGTGGGAATGACGTTGACCTCTCCGCGGTCGGTGAAAAGTTCGGAAATGCATTTTGAAATTCGGGCACAAACGCACAATGCAGCCGATCGTGGGGATCAAAATTGACCGGTCGAGCCGGTTACCGGTGGGCGATCCGGTGTCTCCCTAAATCGAGAGAAGCGTGTCGACAGGAGTTGGTTTCGGGCCCACCAAAGGGAATGATAATTCGAGTCGTAAAAATTAATATTATAATGCTCACGCTTGAGACATGAAAGAGACATTTAATTTAATTTTTTTTTTAAAATCACTCGTTAATATCCCTTTTTTTTTCTTTTTTTTTTCCTTTTTTCTTTTCAAGTTCATCAGCAATGATTCAGAGAAATACGACAAGGAAATAGGATGCAACTAGTGATTTTACTCATGCGGTGCTCCTCGATGGTAAGAATTAGATCGGGTATTTTTGCTATTAAAGAATTTACTATTTTTTAAAACTTAATCAACTCCTGTAGTAATGTAAAGTAAATATGATGGAAATTTGATGGTTTCTTGAATTTTTATGGAGCTAAAGGATGTATGAAATAATTGGCGTATATATTGCTCACGCTTAAGACATGAAAGAGAAATGTAATTTAATTAGGGTTTTTTTAGAGCACTCGTTATTTTTTCTTTTTTCCGTGTTCGTAGGCAATGATGATTCGGAGAAGTATGTTGAGGAAATAGTATGCAACTGGTGATTGTACTCTCGCGGTGCCGCTTGGTGAGAAAAAAATCAAATTAGGTGGGAAGGCACAAAATTCACCTCTTAAACAACTAATTACATAAAATACCCAATATATGTATATATTTTCAGAAAGACGAATTTTTAAAATGTCAAGAAGATCCCTATCTAAAAGTGTTGACACGTGTCAGCAGAAGAGGCAAAGGGCTATTAATATCATGGTGGGGTAACGTGGAGAGAAGGGCAGGAAGCAGGAGCAGCCGGTCATCAGGTGGGAAAGTGAAATGTGGGTTTGCTTTGACTTTGGGGACGGATGTTGGCCACAAGTGGGCGCTTTTTCAAGATTTTTCTGCCCTTCGGATCGAAGGGTGAATTTTTTGCTCTTTATTTGGTTTACCATTATTATTATTATTATTATTATTAGGGTTAACATTATAAAAAAAAATTTAAACTATGTCCACTGTGATGCAAGTATCCCAAACTTTTTTTGCATTACAAAAAACCTTGAACTTGCCGATTGTGACAAGATTACTTTCCAATTTTTTTCTATTGTAAAAAATGAATTTATACCAATGTAACAAATGTACTCTAGATGAAACTAAAATAGATGATATATCGACACAAAAAAGAGTTAAGAGATATTTGTGTTACCATGAACAAGTTTATGATGGTATTTGTGTTATAGTATATATAGTTTAGAGTTATTTATTTATTTATTTATTTATGGTGTTTGCCATTTTCTTTCCCTTCAGTACATTGATGAGTTTTTTTGCTCTTTATTTGGTTTGGCATTATGTATTTATTTATTCAATTGTTATTAGTATTATTTTTGTGTCCCCATCTTTTCAATTGTCGGGAGTCAATTTTTGTCTGGAGGCGATCGGAGTCACTTTCTTACCGTCTCGTCCATCTGGGCCCTTCGGACGATGCGGACTTCATTCGGCCCAACGCCGATGGCTTGACTTTTTAAGTTTTCTATGGACCCCCTTGTCTCTGTTTTCTTTACACTTCAAAAATAGACAAATAGTGTTTTCTATCTCTCAAATTACTATATTATCCGAATTTCAGAAAATTACAAGAAAAAAAAATCATAAACGAACTGCATATTTAATATCCGAGTATTGCAAAAATTTCAAAAAAGTTATGGATTCGAAAAAAAGTTGAAGCCCATGAGCCGCATGATATAAAGAAAAGCCGGTGTTGGATTTGCTTCGGGATCAGCAACTAGCCAAGTGGTTTGACCTGAATGCGAGATTGATTTGGCTCTATTTCTCTGTTTTTCCTGCTTAAATAATAGGTTTGGAATAGAAACTCGTTTGGTAATGCATTTAATTTTTCAATTTCCTAAAGCATTTTATTACGTAAATTGATTTGAAAAAGAAATCATAAGTTAAAATTTTCAACTTCTTAATTTCTATTTCAGAAATTGAGAAATCAATTTCCGTTCCAGAAATTTTGTCATGCGCATCATTTGCTTCCGGATGTTGATTATGTGCATATCTATTGACCATGGATCGAGTCGTTTGAGTGCTCTATTGGTAACATATTATTGCGCTCGAATTGCGAGGTTTCTCATTTAAACTAATCTCGGAAACATATCCATTATCTTATGGGTGGAGCCTTATTGAAAAATATAGGTGTGATGATTTGCATGTGCCAATAAAATTACGTATTTTGCGCCAAAATTACAAGTTTTCCCACTTCTACTCCTGATACGCGGAGGTCACTTTAACAAGCAATAAACAGGTGCCTCTATTTTTAAGTTGTCCTTTTTCTTTTATAAGATATTTATTTATTATTTAGTGCCTTTCTATAACAAATGGCAACAATTTTGTGTTCGCATATCCAGATGAAATATTTGTGAATCCAACGTATGTAGAAAATTTTAGTAATATATTGCACAAATAACTTTAGCAGATTGTGTTTTTTTCCGTGTGCCAACATAAAAATAAAAATAAAAATTGAAGAAAATATTAAAACTGAAAAAAATATTTTGCACTGCATTAGGAGCTATCGTTGTAACTTGCGTATAAAACGTCATGAAGTAGTAAGTACATTTGTTTTGTGAAAATGAATGATTGAAAAGACTTTTTTTAAAGATGATCACTAGTATTACTTATGAAAATGAATGAAAAAAAAAAATTATCATTATCTACAAAAATGTTTGTACATAAATTGTTGTCGATAGTAAAAATAGTTTTCATTAATTAATTCTTTCGAGTGATATAACTGATCACTTTTAGAAAAATATTTTCTAATTTATTTATTTTATGTGAAATATATGGAGCCTAATAGTTATTGAATATATATTATTCTTGGGTATGGAAAACAATTTGTTGATCTTTATAAGACTTTGTAAATTTTTAGAAACTAGAACCGACAAATATTTACATGTTAAAACTAAGGCAATGACAAGATAAGACATCCTAAAATTTAAATTAGCGTTTATTTTGCTTATTGTCACGGTTTTGAGGTTTCATGTGACCAAAAGGCCATGCTTGATTGAAGAAACCGTCCAAAGTTGCGTAGGGTTTTTCGAATATTCTCAGAGATGGGCGAGATGGTAACTGTGCTGAGTTCTAGCGCATTCTAATAGTAACTGTGCTGAGTTCTAGAGCATTCTTGACTTAGATGCCAACAGTTGTTAAATGGGAAGATGCAATCTCGTCCATTAGATCTAACCTCGATCAACGGATGTAATGTGAGGACCTCTTGTATAAATAAGGGTGCTCTCCCCTCTTTTGTATCCATCCAAGGAATTCAACAATAAAAAGCATTCTCTCTAAGCTTCTTTTTCTATGATCTAGGTGAGCGAGCGATAGGGCACGAGATAGTAACAAAATGGCCAAAAGAACTTAACAACTCATTGTTGTATACCTTGCTTTCTGTCAACCTTTAATTCATTTTAGTTCATTTGCCCAGTAGTAAAATTCCCACCTTTATCAAAGTCTGTAAATCGAAAACTTAAAGGAACTTCTATTAGGTATTTAAATTTTAGGAAAGCTTCACTTTTCCTTCTTCAAATTCATAAGAAAGAGTACATCTTCGCCACGCCACTCCTAGGCTTTTTTTCCCAATTTCGAATGCTTTCTACAACCTAACTACCATATACTAGCTTCCTATATTTCCAATTCCCTACTAGCTTGTACAGGTCTTGTTGACACCTCAATCTTTCCTTCCATTTTTGCGAAAAAAAGAAAGAAGGTAAAATTGGCAAAAAATATATATAAAAAAAGAGAAAATAAAAGCCCAATCGTTCATATATACAACCCATTTCACAAGTCCAGCCCATATTTTAATTCCCCTGCCCATCTTTTTTGTTTCCTTTTTTTTTTTTGTTACAATTAAACCTTAAATAAACATGCAAAATTTAGGTATGAACATTGCGATCTTTGTAATGGAGCTTAAACTTTCTTCTTTTTCTTTTTTTGACCTAACATCCAAAAAATAAAAAACCAACTTTTAACACCATTCCGGTATCTTGGTCTGTGCTCTTTCTAAAGCAGATAAAAGAACGCCCTTTTTTTTTTTTTTCAATCCGCCATCGCACCGTCTTTCCCACTTTCACCTAAACGACTGCTTGCTCCTTCACTGTTCCATTGCAGAAATGGGTGGTCTTCTTTCCCGCATCCACTCTGGAAAGCTTACACTTTCTATTTGATTGATTGATTGTAGATAAAATGGGGTTTATACAAAATTTCTAATACGCACTCGTCTCTAATGAAGCCCCACCTCTCGTGCTCAATCAGCCAGTGGATGTCACTCTCGAGATGGGAGGAAGCAAGCGTACTCTCCACTTCCCCGTGATTGACAGCGCCGGTGTTGAGACTAGGGCGGGCTGCCATCATATTGACCTAGAGAGGCAGCAGGAGGCATAGGAACAGGAGGAAGCAGAGGGCGACAGGAGGCACAGGCACCCTAGGTTTACATGTTATGCTTAGATCTGAGGTCTAGGATGTTATGAGATGATTAGCAATGAATTGATGATCATTGATGATGAATATATACTTGAATGAGTTTGATTTGCCTTGATCTGTAAATTCATGTTCATGTGATGTGACTTTATGTTTTTTTTGAAATGAGGTGGTAAATGATGTTTTCTAGCCTCGAGGCCTTTTAGACATGTAAACTAGACTTACGAGCTTCAATTTTTAATAGGTTGACACCCCAAGTGGACGTTGTTTGGTCACTAAAAAATGATTCCAGAATTTGTTGATTATGCAATGATTTTGACGTTGATTTGTTGTTTTGACTTGCTACGAATTTCTATTTTTCTATTTTTCTACTGATTTTTGTGTTTGGATTTTAGAAATACTTTCTTCATAAGATTTGGGTTTGTTCTTTTTCATCATGTCTTGGTTCACAGTTTATCTGAATCAGACTAAGAGATTGGCATCAACAAAGCAAGGCCCCATTGAGCTTAGCCTAGAGCAGATCGAAAAGGTCTCGCGAAGGCGGGAACCCCTTGCTTTGCGTGTCAAGTGCGAGATTGGTTGAGAACCCTTCGCCCACAGTGCTTTCAAAAGCAGGTCTCCGTTTGGTGTTCCGTGTACTAGGGTTAAGGTGGAAGATCGAAATGGAAGTCATATATTCTCTCCGAAGCTTTTCGTGACGCCAACATTCTAGTAGAATTGTAAATGAATAGGACCTTTTACGCGAAAAACCTTATCGTAAAAACTAATGCCAGCAGCCAACCAACTTTCGTAGGTAAATCAATTTTTGTATGGAGGCGATCGGAGTCTCTTTCTCCTTGGACGATGTGGACTGCGCTCGGCCCAACGCCAACGGTTTGGGTTTTTTGGTTTCTGTGGGCCCTCTCGTCTCAGTTGCTTTACACTTCAAAATAGACAAATAGTGTTTCTTCCTCCTCAAAATATAACATTATCCGAATTTCAGAAAATTACAAAAAAAAAAAAATCATATATGAATCTACATGTTTATATCAGAATATTGCGAAAATTTCGAAAAGTTCCGGATTTGAAGAAAGTTGAAGCACTCAAGCTGCAAAGTATAAGAAAATCGATGTAGGATTTGCTTTGAGACTTGCTACAAGCCAGATGCCTCGAACTGAATTCAAGATTGATGTGCATTTGACATCGATTAAGTGCGTATCTAATGAGGATTGACCGCATTATTGAGCCCTCTGTCTGTGACGTATTATTTTGCACTCGAATTGCGAGGGTCCTCACTTAAACTAATCTTAGAAGCATACTTGCTATTTTACGGGTGGAGCCTTATTGAAACATATAGATGTGATGGATTGCGTGTGCCAATGAAATTACGTATTTTGCACTCAAATTACAAGTTTTCCCACTTCTTACTCCTGATATACGGAGGTCGCTGTAATAAGCAATAAGAAGATGCCTTCTATTTTTAAGTTGTCTTTTTTTCTTTCTTAAGATATCTATTTATTATCAAGTGCCTTTCTATCATAAATAGCAACAATTTTGTGTTCGCATATCCAGATGAAATATTTGTGAATCTAACGTATGTAGAAAATTTTAGTAATATATTGCACAAATAACTTCAGCAGATTGTTTTGTTTTCCGTGTGCCAACTTAAAAAATTGAAGAAAATATTAAAACTGAAAAATAAGATTTTTGCGCTGCATTTTGTAACTTGTATATAAAATGTCGTGAAGTAGTAAATAGGTATGTTTGTTTGAAAAATATTTTTCTTAAAGATGATTGTTTGTATCACTTATAAAAATGGACGAATGAAAAATATTTTTCATCATAAATGAAAATGTTTGGACATAAATTGTTATCAATAATAAAAATAATTTTTATTAACTAATTATTTTGAGTGATATAAGTGATCATTTTTAGGAAAATGATTTCCAATTCATTCATTTTTCGTAAAACAAATAGAGCCTCAATAATTATTGAATATATATTGTTCTTGGGTATGGAAAACAATTTGTCGATCAATTAAACTTTGTAAATTATTGAAAACTAGAACAGACAAATGTTTACAACGTTTTTAAACTAAGGTAATGACAAGAAGTCATAAGCCTTCACAAGACATCCTAAAATGTAAATTAGGGTTTATTTTGCTTATTGTCAACGTCTTGAGGTTTTTTGTGACCAAAGGACTGTGCTTGATCAAAGAAGACCATCCAAAGTCGCTTAGGGTTTTTGGAACATTACGAGAAACAAGCGAGATGGTAATTATGCCGAGTTCTAGAGGATCCTCGGCTTAAATGCCGATTGGTAGATGTGAAGGTACAATTTGTTCATTAGATCTAAAGTTGATCAATAGATATATTGAGAGAACCTACAGTATTAATAGGAAGCTCTCCCCTTATTTGTAGAACTTCTTTCTCTAAAACTTTCTTCACTATAATCCGGGTGAGCGAGTGATTGGTCCCTAAGGCTTTGAGGCCTTAAATAGCTACATAACACAAGTGGCTATTGTAGTAAAACTTTGGTGACTCTAACATTACTAAACACATAGGACTTTTTACACTAAAAAACCTTATCTTAACAACTAATGCCAGCAGCCTAGAAGCCTAGAAGTAGCCAACTTATGTAGGTGAACCAAGGATGTAGGTGTTCCATTGCTGCACGGTCTCGATCTCAAACGATTGGCCTGTGAAATGTTGTAATCCATTCTCAACCGTCGAAAAAAATGATATTGGTCATTAATTTCCAATGTTTTGAATGACATTATGCTGAGAAGACATGAGTTTTATTGTAAATTATTAAAAATCAACACATCTAGACATTGAAATATTTGTGACAATTTAAACTGGGTTACAGCATAACGTCGTAAGCCCTTGTAAAACATTGTCAAACATTTTTTGATTATTTAAGTATTTGCGATGTTTTGCGGTTAGAACATAATTTAGTAAGTTTCTGTAAAATGTTATACCAATATAATGTTAACAAATACCAATATATACGCGATGTTTTGTACTGTGGTACAACGAAACACTCTAAGAATGTAGAAAATTACTGGAAATTAGGATAATTAGATGTTTCTAACTTTTTGCATTGGATTCTGTAAAAGCGTCCTAATGCTTTCTCAAACATCGTAAAATATTTAAAACAAATATTTGCAACATCATGCATCGGGTGACAAAACGTAGTAAAACATCGTGAAATATTAATCATTAAAATATTAAAAAGTTTAGGCGGATTGGAATTGCCTTATGACAAAACGTCATAAGCCCTTAGAAAACTTCGTAAATCAATAAATAGTGAAAAATTTAGATACTTCGAACGTTTTGCACTAAATTACAATAAAACGACATACTGCCTCAAAAAATGTCGTACCTCAATGAAACTTGAAGATTAATCATTAAAGTATCAGAATATTTACGTTGTTTTGAATTACGTGATGACAGGATGTTGTAAATCACAGGAAAGCATTATAAATTGAGAAAATTTAGGGATTTTTTTTTTCTAATTTTTATAACTTTTTGCCTTCGGTTACACTTGGCGCTGTTATGTAAAGCGTTATATAGCACAAAAAAATTAGATTATTTAAATAAATACTCATGACATTCTTTGTAAAACTTCGTAAGATAGTTAAAAGTTCAAATACTTTCCACATCCTTCAAAAACATCGTAAACTAAAATAGATATTAGAATAGTTAAATATTTATGACCTTTTGCACGTAAAGTCTGTTAACAAAATCAGAATTATTTAGATTATTACAACGTTTTGCACCAAATTACGACAAAATGAAATAAATCATTGTAAAACGTCGTAGAACATTAAAATCACAATCAAAATATTTACAATGGTGGATCTACTTTATGATGAAACATGTCAACCTTTGTGAAATGGCTACCTGTTGTTTAGGCATTTAATTTGATTGCTTATAATTTTCTAAACCGAATCTGTTTGCATACATCGATCATGGCTTTGAATATGATATTATCTTGCATCGAGAGAAAGACCATTGAGGCAAAGAGGTATATCCTAAGATGGGCTCTAGCAATAAAGTAGAGTTATTGAGATCACGCATTATAACTATTTTATTTATTTATTTTTATTTTCTGTTTTTAGAAATAAATTTGGAACAGAAATCCGTTTGATAAAATAAGTTCATTTTTTTATTTCCTAAATAAATTTTTAGCATAGAAATCGGTGTGGAACATAAATGAGAAGTAGAAATTTTCTACTTTTCCATTTCTGGAATAGAAATAAAAATAAAAACTCATTTCATTATGCGCCCATGGCTGCCACCCTCTACCAGTCACCGATTACCGCCCATCGATGTGCAAGTTCTACGTTGATGCTTTTAATTCAATTCATTAAGGATGTTTTATCTCACGAAAGAGTGGAACACAATAAATGTAAAGTAGCATGAGAGAGATATTTAAGAAGGCTTTCAGGGAATATAAATTTAGTGTTGTATTAAACGCATATCTCTACTTAGAAACTCATCCAAGGACTAGAAATGGAAAAATCTATCTCTGGGCTAGAAATTATTCAAAGGAATAAAATGATTATTATTCGCGCCAAGTACAAGTGCATAATATGTTGATTGATTGTGAGAAGCCAATAGAATTAAGTTGACAAGCCGATAACAATTTCCTCCATCAACTGATAGTCAGTTAATGTTCGTAGAGTCGAGAAGCATTAACATCGATGGCAAGGATAGAAATAGTAGGAACGTTATTACAGTCAAACACGGAGAACATTCATCGAAGGTGTTGACTAATGGTTGCAGTCAAGCATGTTAATACAGCCGAGTCAATCGGTTATTGCACTTTATTTCCTTGCAATTTATTTCTAGTCATTTCCCAGCAATTCATTTTCTTTTGTCAATCAAACTCTTGCTCTTTATTCTTTCTAAAAGAATTTGTGTTGGCATTAGCGGATTCACTGCATGAGTTTTTAGAACCCAATCATCAAGTTCTAATTCATTTCTTGATGCACCATCATCTGTCAATTCGAGTACAAGAACTCGATCTGTCAAAATGCGATAATTGCCATTGTCCAGTCGACGATTTGAGAAGAGCAGTGTACAGGAATACGTTAGCCTCAGAACATGTTAAGCACCTCAAACAATCCTCTTTTACACTCATCTCATGGAGTCCTGTGGGCTTCCGCCAGAGTAAGATTTTCAGGCTATGTGGCCACCAAAAGTTCCGAATTGAAACAGCAAACAATACAGATTCAACCATCAAGTTCTTCAGCAACAGCAAACGCAGAAGGCAGCTATAATTCAAAAAAGTCCACGGAGAGAAAACTCTCTGCTTCCTGCTTCGAGCTGAAACGTGCTTAGAACTTAAATCTGAAGTTTGGCCCAAAAGAGCAAGACTTGATCGAAGGGGAAGCTGTGCTGTGTACAAGAAACTGTCCAGTAACGACGAGTGGATTTTGTTACTGTACAATTTTTCTTCCTTTCTTTCTTTTGCTAGTAAGGCAGTAAAGTAGTATCTCAGAATATTCAGAATCTGCGACACGATTGTGCACCCAAAATCAAAAATATTTCGGTCAAGGAGAGTTCTCTTGATTATAATTCCCGACATCGGATAAGTCTCCTCAAACGAGAGGACTGAAGGTAGTGTCGAATGACAGTTTATGTAAGATCCAAAACTAATATCCTGCACGAGGACATACAAATTAGATATATCCCGCACTATGAATTGAGTCGCATTTCTTCTCCTATAAAACCCCATCACGGAAACTAGAAACTGGTTAAATGAAGCTGTCTAAACTGCTCTTCATAAGCCAAAAACAAAAACCTGAGTACTTTCCAAAGATGTGACTACCATCCCTTCCAAAAGAATGAACTGAAAATCTAGTTGTTACCTGAGGAACTACTGAAATGTGCAGGCAAACAACTGTTTTACTGTCACCAAAAGAACTTAATGAAACAGCACATATGGGGGAAAAGGCCTTTGCATTTGACTTGTCCTAGTTTTTGCCCCTAGATCCTCGAATTACCCAAGGAAACGACATTTGTGTTTTCTCCAGGAGATTGCAATTTGGTGCAACTGAATTGTACTCCAATTCGCTTTCTACTCTACCATGAAAATCATTCCCCATCACAATTTCAACTTCTTCTTCTTGGACTTCTTATGTACAACATCTTCTGGTACCTACAATGAAATAAACTTCTAAATTGGCAAAACAAGCAATTGCAGGAGGGTGGCATATCAGGTAGTGACTAACAAACAAAACTGAAGCAGAATTGAGGAAGTACCTTTCTTTTCTTGTTCTTCTTATCGTCCTTCTTCTTGTTCTTCTTCCTTTTCTTATCCTTCTTCATCATTTTCTTGTTCTTCCTATTGCTGTTCATCTCCGTAATAGTTTCAGTTTCTCCTGCATCAAAATGATACTGCACAAATGTGTAAGATCCAAGAACTGAGACATATAAATAAGCACGAGCAATTCCTACCTGAGGATCATTGAAGGAATCAACATGTCTGATCATTCTTCCTGAAGTTGAAGTACTGCCTGAGGAAAAGGGAGATTAAAAGATTAGCCATCAGTCTGAATTAGTTTCTAATCTCCCTGACTTCAGCATGCACTGAAAGTTCACATTGTCATAATACACAAGCAAAAACAAAAAGGGTAGAAACTCCACCCCCTGATTGAGCAACCTTACGATCAACCCAGAGCTGATATTCAATTTTACCAACATGCATCAACCAAGAACAAAAACCAAGCGCAGGGCAATACTTATTCCAAATTGACCCCCTCTTCTTTTGATAATAACAAACTCACGAACATGTCATGTAGTAGACAAGACTCAAGAAAGAGAACATGGGAAACATTAGCATCCATCAGCAAACGGAAAGCAATGCCTCACAGCCTGGTCTGAGTCCGAATAAAGAATGATTAGAACACGTCGTCACGGAAAGCAATTCGAATGGAACAAATCCCACTTGACAGTAAGCCATAAAACCCTCACTGAGCTAAGTGAAACCTACAGAGTTTTATCGATAACCAAGACAGGAAGTCAAACCTCACACATTAACAATCGGGCGAGATCGAATTTCTCATCATCGACCGACAACAACATACCATCACCTTTTCAATCGCACCGAGCCACAACTATCTATATCAACACTATCAGTCCCGAATTCTCACATCACACAACACGCACAGAAACTCAACCTGCCCGATCAATATAACAACAATCAGAAGAAAACCCAAATCAATTAACAGCACGGGCAAGCGAAATTTTGAACCAAACAATTACTCGAAGTGACGCAGTCTTTGGCATTCTTGACGGCGAGCTCGACGAGATCGGGGTCGATGGAGGCCAACCCCCGCGGCTCCTGCAGCTTGCGCTCCAGGAACTTGGCCAGCGCCGCCGCCTTGTTCGTCGTGATGGCCCCGCCGGGATGCGCCAACCTGCGAGAACCGCAAAAGGGATTTGCTCTCGTGAAAATTCGAATCGATTCGACGCAAAACAAGTCCAATTTCTTCCGCCCCTCGTTTCGAATGGAAGTGCGTGATTAGGGGGGAGAGGAGTACCTGGGTCGAGAAGAGGGCGGCAAGGAAGGGAGCGGCGCGAACTTGCTGCCCCGGAGAGCTCGCTTGTCTTCTTCGCTCAGTCCTTCCATGGATTCTCTCTCCTTCTTTCGGACTCGCGAAGAAGGAAAGAGAGAAGGGGGGCGGGCGTGTGCTCGGACTTTGGCTTTTGTCTCCCCCCCCGCTCGCCTGCCTGTTTCGCTTCGAAAACAAAACATGTTTTATATGTACCGTCAAAATCGGATGTAATGTTTTTTTTTTTTTTGGTAAAAAGATGTAATGTTTATCTTTGTACACCGTTTAAATGCACAGCATCAGAAATTGAACGGATTGATACATGGGAAATCTCAAATTGATACGCTTGTGATACATTTACTCAAACTAATCTTTTAATTACTTAAAATTTCAAACTGGAATATTTATGATAAATTTATCCTCCGTTGATTTTGATTAAATTAGATTAATACTATGAAAAACTGTAAACTAAGAATGTGCAAAAGAACTGTGAATCGCTCGAAATCGAATTAGATTAGAACTGAAACTAGAACGGGAACCAGCAGTTCCCAAGGGAGTCGGTCAAGTTCTCGATTCCAATTGGTTGGTAGCAGTTTGGTTTTCGATTCTAGGTGTGGAACTGCTCACCCACCCATTCGGACCAAATTAATAATATATAAATATATATTTTAAGAAAAATTTCTGACCAAAAAATAATTTTAAAAAAAATGAAAACCCTAAAATCCCTAATATGGAACTCAACATCCATTAATTGAGTGCTCGTCTCGTCTCACTTTCACCTTATCTGAGTCGTCTCTCTATATTTTGCTCACGGTTTTCACTCTCATGCTCAACATACATCGACTTACGGCCTTAATTCTCAACTTTTAATATGAGTTCAACATTTTCTATTGATATTGCAACTAAGAATATGTAAGTTCTTTGTTTTTTGCTTTACTTTGACTTGTTGAAAAATGTTAAACTAAGTGCGTGAAGTTTGATGAGACTAGTTTTATGGACCCACCCAAGAACTAGACTAGATCAGACTGGCGCTTGATGGATCCATGGAACCAAGGGACGGTTCCGATTCTAATTTTTCGAAACCGTTCCTTAGTGGGTGATTTCTGGTTCTAGGGTGGGAACTACCCACTCGGACCATACTCACCCCTTCCACAAACTAGTATGCCTATTAATTATCACGTGTGATCCAAATTAACAATTTGACAGTTAAATTTTCAAGTATACTAGTTTTGGGTTTTTTGTGAAGAAAAATTTGTCATGTGTGTATTAGTTTGTAGTTTTTCATAGTATTAAGCCTAAGTAAATTAGTAAATTTCATTAACTTTATCAATAGAATAATAACATTGAACTTTTTTTATAATTCGGGGACTGAATAGAACATATGTATAAAAATTAGGGAAAATATTGAATTAATTAAAAGTTTAGAAACGATATTGCATATTGAGCTAACATTCAAAGTCCATTTATGTCATTTTTTCTTGCATAAATGAATTATTGCAACGCATATTTGCATAACTATAATGGAAAAACTAAAACATGTTGAGAAAAAGACAATTTTTTAGCTACCCAAAATTTCCAACAAACACGACTGGTCAAGTATTCATGTGACTTTCGATAAAAAAGAAAAAGAAAAAGTTTTCATGTCACCAAAAATCCTTCTAACTTGAAAATGTGTATGTTCATAAAAATGTATTTACCTTCCAATCATCATCACAATTAAAAAAAGAGAAGAAAAGAAAAAGAAACACGAAAAATCATTCTTTGCCTCTTCACATCATTCACTTCAAACTGGGCTTTTTCTAAGATTACTGTAGATTGGTTGCAATTTTGTTTATCATATTAGAGTCTAATATATGGTATATGGATTTGGCACAAACGACCAAGGGGATGAGGAAATTCCAACCTCTTTCGCTGTGAAGTGCTAGACACAGTACGTAAAATGTGCACCGAACGACCGTACACAGAACATCTATTGTCTATCAATTGAATACGAAGGGGACGAAAGAATGGAACAAATGCAGAGCACATTCATAGCGATTTAGCCTATCCACCTGACCTACTCCTCCGAGTTCTAACAGCCCAAATCAAGGCTGGAATCATCTATTGAAAGTCTCGAGACGTTGACAGCGTATACATAAGTTGTAGATGCACAGACCTCTACATAGAAATACATCCAGATATACATAGCTTCTTGCACACAAGAACAGCGAGGAGATGAACATCGAGTGACGTTTGAAATTCAAATCCCACGAGTAGCATTGGCTCTGTCTTTTGCAATTGTAGAACTTCACTCTCCGCTCCATAGAAACAGTTTCCAAAAATGGGTGGTTTTGCTTCTACAAGTCTAGCTAGAACATCTTCTGCAGTCAGGTCTATCCAAGATTCTGCATTACCAATCTTGTTCTCCTCCTACATTTAGGTGCCTCCGAGCATATTTACTTACGTTCTGTAGACTGTTCACCTTCTACTTGGTCGATCCAAACATTTTGACGTTCACATATCCTCTAGCTTGTTCACCTTTGGCAAGGTCCATCCAAGCCCACTAACGTCTCCATGTCTTCTAGTTGGTTCACCTTCTATTGATCCATTCAAACTTTTTGATGATCACACGTCCTCTAATTTGTTCACATCGCAGAGTCCTTCTAAGACATTGACATATCTCACGTCCAATAACTTGGTCATTGCTTCGAAAGTCGGTCCAGTCATTAACATATCTCACGTCCAATACATACATTGTTCACCTTCTGTAGAGCACGTCCTTCTGCACTCTTGGATGTCCCATCATTAACATCATCTGCATATAAATCTGTGTATGTAAAGGCAGCATCTTCTGCACAATCAGTTACACATGGTAGTGTACTCAAATTGTTTTGTCATTCTCAAAACGCCATGGGGATTTTTCCTGACATAATAATCAAAACGCTTAGTTGGCAATCAATCTGATTCTGGAAACAGGGAAAGCCAGCAGTCTGTGATGATGATTGTTGCAGGCTGCTGGTGAGGATGGTGCTGGCAGATTGATGACGGTGGCAACAGTTGTGGTGATGGTTGTGCTGGGCTCCCGGTGCAGATGGTGCCGACAAATAAATGACGATGTCAACAACTGTTGATTGGCCTTAAGGCAATACACAGTGGTAATCCAGTTCGTAAGTTCCTCAACATTAGACAGAATGATGCTTTCGAACAATAGTTCACCCTATTCAAAAAAATAAAGTCCGCTATGAAAGAAACTTACCTTATGGTGTCCCGTTCTGCTGCCAAATGGATTCGATGATTTGCTACCACCTTTAAATGAATGTGTAAACAATTCATCCAAAAGACTGCAGGTTTAAATTCTAAGTCCAGCTCATAGCTGGCATCTTCTTGATCTTCTTATCTTCCATTAGGCTTCTAATCTGCAAAGCATCACTCCACCTTCCAACAGATCTGTAAACATTTGCCAGAACGACATAACTCAAGTGGTGATCGGGTTTCAGTGCCAAAATTTTCTTTGCGATGCGCTCTGCGGAAGCAGAGTTTGTACTGGTGGTGCAGGCACTGAGAAGAACTTCCCAAAGAGATGGATCATCTCTATATTCAGCATTCTCTACTAATTTTTCAGCCTCCTCCAGGAGACCTGCACGGCCAAGAAGATCTACCATGCAATTGTAATGCTCTGTTCCTGCTTTGATCCCATACTCTTCAGTCATTGAAGTAAAATATTTTCGCCCTTGATCAACCAAACCTGTCTGACTACAGGCAAAGAGAACCCCAACAAAGCTAATATAATCAGGTCTGACCCCCGACTTAGCCATTTCATCAAATATTTCAAGAGCTTCTGTATCTCTTCCATTCTGAGCAAAGCCACAGATCATTGAGTTCCATGTTATTAGGTTTTTGACACGCATCCTCACAAATATTCTATAGGAAAAATCTGTACAACCACATTTTGCATATAAATCAACCAAAGCTGATTCTATGATAACATCACTCCAACCAACTCTCCTCACATATTGGCAGTGGACCTCTTTTCCCGGCCTCACAGCTGCCAAACCTGCACAAGCACGAATAACTGTCCCAAAATCATAGAGATCAGCATTACCCATCTCACGGAAAAGCTGAATTACTGTCTCGAACTTTCCACCTTGACAGTACCCTCCAAGCAATGCAGACAGAGAAACCGAATTCTTGTTGATCATCCTATCGAAAACATGCTGAGCTTCATCAAGCGACCCGCACTTTCCATACATGTCCACAATGCTGCTCTCAACGACAACATGTCCACAGAGACCAAAAGTGATGACTTTGGAGTGTACTTGTTTGCCCTGCTTCAACCACCCTAAATTGCCACAAGCAGTCAGTACACTTCCAAATGTAAAATTGTCTGGCGTCAAACGGTTCCTTTGCATGTAATAGAAGCACTCCAATGCTTCCTCATACATATCATTCCTCGTATACGCCGAGATAACGGAAGTCCAACAAATAGCATCTGGTTCAGGCAACTCATCAAACACCCTGCGTGCTTCATTCAAAAAGCAGTTCCTTCCATACATGTCGATCAGAGCACTAGAAATAACTCGATTCGAGCCGAACCCATGCCTAAAAACAACCCCGTGAAAGCACCAACCTAACCTCACTCTACCGAGCTCCGAGCACGCCTTGATCACAGCCGATAAAGTAAAACAGTTGGGCTCAATCCCAGTCCCCAGCATATCCCAGAACAGCTTCAGCGAGTCCTCACATTGCCCCACCTTCACGTACCCCGATATCATCGACGTCCAGGAAATCACGTCCTTAGCGAACAAGCCGTCGAAGACTCTCCGGGTCTCCGCAATGTCGGAACCCGACTTGAAATACAGAGTGATCAAACTGTTCCCCACGAACCCATCGGTGTCGAGGCCGGACTTGATGACGCGAGCATGAATTTGGAGACCCGGGCCGAACGAGACGGCCGCGGCGGCGCACGTCTGCAAGAGGGCGCCGTAGAGGGCGGGCTTATTTCGCACGCCGGAAGGGTCCGTGGCGTTCAGGAGCCGGAACGCGTCGAGGAGCGCCCGCGATCTGCAGAGCCGGACGATTTCGGAAGCGCCGTCGAATGAGAAGCTTCTGGTGCCGGCGAGGGCGGCGAGAGAGGGCAGGGAGCTGCCATGGCGTCTCGAGAAGAGCTTCATGAAAGGCGAGGAACCGAAATCCTCTCGACCCAGGAACCGGTTCGCCTCAACCCGGGCGTCAGCAGCGGTCAAACAACATCGTTCGATTCGAAAGAAAACATGGTTTGAATCGAATCAAGCGCTCGTGAACGACCGAGAAACATCATTCGACCCACGTTTTCGAATTAGCGTTCGGACATTCCTCTGTTGGTTAGGGAGTTAGGGTCTGTCCGTTCGGCCAAAAAACTATTTTTTGGGAAAAAAGTTTTATTCATTTTTCCAGGATTTCAAAAGGAAAATGAGTCAACAGAAAAGATTTTCTGTCAATTTTCTTAGTCGATAGAAAATCTATACATGAATTTAGGAAAGAGATTTTCGTCAATATGATTGCAAAGTGCTTTCATTAAAAATAGAAGAAAACCTATAATTTTGAATAGGTTTTGAGTTAAGTAGGGTCATGTCATATAGATTTTGGATCTCTTAATAAATTCCTCCAGCATTTGAGTCTTGTTCTCTTGTCGTGTCTTAGTGTCTAGTGGGCAACAAATTCGCAGATAATGAATCTCTTGGGAATGGGATGAAGTATCGATGGGAGATGTATGCCACGTATGGAATAAAGGAGGCGGAAAAGTGCAAAACTTGTAATAGACAAAGGTTTCAATTTTGCATCCCCCCGACCAAACATAGCAAGAGTATTAAATTGACGGGTACTCAGATTAAGTAGATTTAAAATGGAAAGAAATCATCTTGTCACTGATGGAGGGATGCAGAGCATGTGCTTCTGCACTCGGATGTCACTTGGATGATGCGACGGCACATGGTGGGAGAACATATCACCGAGGATAGCCGGTTCGCTGTCGGTAGAGAGAAAAAGGGTAAAACTTCACATACTGAAAATGACATCAACTAATGCGAACTTGGACAATTTACAATATCGTGAATGGGTAAACTCTAAAGAAGGAGAAAGCTAAAATTCCAAAACAAAGTTTCGTGGAAGCTTCTCATCACCATGCGTGAAGATGAGGAACACCAAAAGACGCAGCTAATTCAATTAGGCTCGTGCTGAACTAATCTGTTACGCATCTCCCCTCCCTCCATCTCTCACATAATAGAGCTTGTCCACCCAAATTTGAGGTGGGGGAAAGAAACTAAATGCTTATAATCTTATAAACATGGCTACACACCACCGCATACATTTCTGACTGGCTGAATTCCGGCTCATGAAACAACAAATCATCAGATGGCCGATAGCCAAAACATACGAATGAAACATATCTTACTCCAAATAAACTCGCAAAGGGATTATTGAACAAGCATAAAAAAGCGCTTGCCTTACTAACTAGAGATGTTAAGATGGTCAAATTGGTGCAACTTGCCCATTGTAATAATTTCAATCTTACCAACACAAGGCGAAAACACAAACTCCACTTGTTCACGCTCGGTCGTGTGGACAAAATGTACAAGCATTGAGGCCCTGCTTGCCCAGCACTGAGGAGATGCATTTACACTGTTTTCGAACCCCATGTTGAAGTTTCTCATCGTGTGGCCTGCACCACCACCAAAGGGATCTTGGCCTTGTTCCAGCGCCATTGCGGTAGCTCGATCTGGACAATCATCCAGAACATGTCAGGCCAGATATCTGAACAAATTGGGGTTGTCTTTATCTCTCTCCAAATAGTCTCGAGTGATCAAGTCCTCAATCCTTTTCTTGATTGCCTTGAAATCAGGCTGCAATACAACAAAATCAGCTGATAAAAACTGAAAGAACCAGGATGAAGGTATTGAGTCAACACAGTGTCTAATAAAGACCTTAAACATGCGACCCAACTGCTCAACACACTCCATGACCAACTGCTGATGACCCAAAACTTTTCGACTCTTCATGATACGCACAATTGAGGCATCAATTGCGTATCTCCGATCCTTATCCACATCTTCTATCACTTTCTTCTTCTCATCCACAGGAGGAAGAGGAATCTGCATGTTGGAAAAATTAAAGTACGATTGCGCTGATAAAGGTGAGAAAAACTAAAACAGGATTGCAATTAAAGGTTCATGTAGAAAGACCAGGTCAGACAATTCAGGACAATCTAAAAACAGTCGGTGAAACCTTGATCCTCCGCATTTTGTCGGTGAACTTGGAGTTGAACTCAAAGTGATCAGTAGGAGCAATGGTTTTTGTGTTTGGTTCTTTGTTAAGGATCTTGTACTTGGCACATGATAAGGAGTGGAGAAGCCTCACAACATCATCATCAGTCAAATTCAACTGGGTCATTATCTCTGAGTAACTCAGTCTATCAGAAGAGTTGAATAACAACAGAGCTGAGGCCTACAAAGCAATAAAGAGGGGATAAAAAGCTTTCAAGTGAAAACATACATAATGCAAAATAACAAATCCCAAAGTCTACCAGATCTCAAAATTGATAAAAACAAAAAGTTCAAAGAACATATTACCTGATATGTTGTCACTATCAACTCCATGGTTTTTGGCTCAAATTTACCAATAATGTTACACGTCCCTAATGAATAAATCCATGTTAGCTTTCGATGCTTTGTTTTTGTCTGGTAGAATTCCCTGAAAACTTCAACACACTTTACCTGAAACAATAAAAAGTTAACAATAACTTTTAAATCAGAGTGAAGCAATAAATTTCAACCATCAGAAATTGCCTACGAACATCAAACAGAACTTCAAATTTTAACTTAGCCAAAATTCTGCAAGTACCATTTCTGCTGGAAGGTTCAAATCAAAGGACTTGTAACTTGGCCAAAAACCAGTAGTCAGAACCGTGACTGTCAAGTCAATGCCAGGATTTGCATTTGCATTATTACTGAGATACTCTTCAAAACTAGTCTGGTTTTCCTTGGCTAACGTCAAATCCGTAACCTGGAACACAGGGAAGTGAATTAGGAGCATATTGCCGCAGGTGAAACTAGTTCTTAAGAAAGAAATCTAGCAACACCAACCATCCCTTCCATCTTTGATGTGAACTGACCACCACATTGCTGCTTTAATTTTGTCAGGATACTTCTCTCATGGTCATCATTGGCACTCTTATCAAAGAGAAGTCGTCTAGCAAGCTTCTTCCTGCCGGTTTTGATGATTATAAGTAAATGGATTGATGTCATCACCAAGCTTCAATTATAACGGAGTACGACCACAACAAACTATTAGGTGATCTACATGACAGACCCAACTTAGTAGGATGAGGCATTTGTTTCCAGTAATTCATATGGCTAAGTTTCACATTCTAATGCATGAAAATTAAAATTTTATTTGCAGTCATAAATAACATGCTTGACATAAATTCTCGAGGGTCACTGTAAATTGATTATGGAATGGTCTTATTTTTCTTCTACTATAGAGATACACGAGAGATGTTGATATAATATATAACAGAAACAAATGTGGATAAAATAGGTTCTTCATCTTGAAGATCATTAGCATAAAGACTTGCACCGTACTCTCAATAAACTTGCTCTCATCACTCAAGGGTCTAGTCTCCTATAATATTAAACTATTTAAGAAAATGAGAACCAGTTTTGATGCATCTAAATAATAGGTAGAAAACTAGTAAGCCTAATTTCAGTATATGATGAACTAACCCTTTACACAGTACTACTATGAATACTGAGGCATAGAAGATGTAGTCAATTTCATTATCAACAGTATGGTCAATAGGCTATGCACCTCTGAATACAACTTCAATACTAAAGATAGTACCTATAGAACTCAGCAAAAAGATCCTTGTCACTGATATATGCAAGCAGCTTTACTACCTGCAAAAAGTGCAATAACCACCTGCGATACTTAGAAAATGATGCTAGACTACATTAGAAAAATTAATGTCCAACAACAGACCTTCTCAAGCGTTTCTTCAATGGCTTCATCACTTAACTTTTCACTACCTCCCTTCTTAAGTATATTATCACAGAAAGTAGCCAATAGCTCTGCACTTGAGCTTCCGCCAACACCCTTGTTGCAAAAGACTTCAAAAGCCTCCTTAAGTGCCTGTCAAAAGGAAACTCCAACTGAGTATCTATTTGGTATCTATTTGATGTAGCTATTTGAAATCACTTCAATCGCAAGATATGAACCTTATGGAAGAGGGTGTGGTTCTGGAAACAATCATTCACATATGCCACATACTTATCATGTAGCTCAATTACTTTCCTCACGAAAACCTGCCGACAATGAGCTGAATCAATGATCCTAAACAGACCAACAAAATTTTATTAACGTATGGAGGATAAGTAGAAGATCTATTGTATCACTTGTTCCTGCAAGCCAACTACATCCTTCTTGTCACCCTGTGAAAAAGGAATGAAGGCACTAGGTTACTTGCTTCATAAAATGTTCTAAGACAAAACAAAGGTATGCATAAATATCATACATGTGCAACCACACTAAAACTACAGAATGATGAGGATGACGAATCTCAAACAGCGGGTCGGATTTAGACTGGAATTTAGAATAACACCCAAATGGTAACTTGGAGAAGCGTAAATTCCTTTATGAAAACCAAAAGCTTGGAAGCATTGCAGGACAATTTCCTTAGCATCATACTAAATAATAAAAATTGCACCATATAATTCAAACTAATCGATTGCTAGAGCTTCAATTAATTTACAATATTTCTTCAAGAGAAGATAACAATTGTATATGTAGAATTTTCAAAAATCCTTCCAGATATTTCATGGACAGTGGTTCATTACTTTACATGAAAACAGCAAAGGCATGAGTATGCAATAAGCCAGTTTTCTTGGTACACGGTATAGCACTGTAATCATAGTTGAATAATTGAATTACTACATCAGCTCGTGGTTCAGTTAGGCCTGACTGCTAAAATAATAACATAACAATGTATGTGTGTCAGCTATCCATGCTAACATGTGTGAGTAAATCATGTTCACATATATGCAGATCTTGGAATATGTATGGCATAAATCTCTGCGAACACCATATCTCCCTTGCTCCCTCCCTCCCTCGCTCTCTCTCGCTTTCGTGGCAAGCTGGTCAATCTTCTCATTTGAAGATTAACTTCCATCTTCTTGATGAAGGATAAGGATTTTACCAAAACAGAGATCTAAGTCAGCAACAATTCCTGATTTGATTCTACCAACCTATATCGCAATTAGCATAAGGGGAACTAACTGGCTGATGCTAATGCTGGTCCAAGTAGATATAAAAAACCTAGCACCCCACTTTTAAGCGAAAAAATAGGAACTTATCAAAATCCTGCATAGGGAACTTATAGGGCTTTTGGGGAATGCATTTGCAAAAATGCAAATACCTTTGGGTGAAAGGGGTTTTCTGAAATGCAAATAACATTTGGTAAAATTTACATAATAGCAGTACAGGCATGAGTAGGCAATAAGCCAGTTCTCCTGGTAGACAGTATGGCAATTGCAATCATAGTTGAATGATTGAATAACTACTTCAGATCGTGGTTCCCATAGGCCCCACTGCTAAAACAATAACATAACAGCGTATATGCGTTGGCTATCTATGCTAACATGTATACTTGGAATATGTATGGCATATCTAATGGTCAGATCTTGGAATGTATGGCAAATCTAGTGGTCACTAGTGTGATTTACATCTTTCTGAACAACATATTATATTGGGTCCCAATCTTTGGGTTAAAAAAAACCTAGCACCCCACTTTTAAGTGAAAAAATAGGAACTTATCAAAATCCTGCATAGGAAACTTATAGGGCCCGTTTGGTTCGGTTTTTGGGGAATGCATTTGCATTTTTTGCAAATACCTTTGGGTGAAAAAGGTTTTCCGAAATGCAAATAACGTTGGTAATATTTGCATTGAGAAACAACTTTGGCCAAAATACTATTTGGTAAAATTTGCAATGACTTTTATTAAATTAAAAAAACAAAAAATATTTGTATTTTTTTTTTTTTTTTTTTAAGTCCGGCCACCGGACGTGGCCGGATGGCCAAATTTGGCCCCCGGACGGTCGCCGGGGTCGGGCGACCCCAGGCAGCCATCACTCGAAGTCGACCTTGGCGACTGTCGCTTGAGGTCGCGTGACCTCAGGCGGCCGCCTAGGTCATGCGACTTAGGCCATTAGTCGCCTAAGTCGCGCAACCCAGGTGTTGCCTGAGGTCCGGCGACGGTCGCTGGGGTTGGGCGACCCTCAAGCGGCGGTCGTCGGCACGTCGCCGGTGTGCCCAACCCCTTGACCAGCAGTCGTTGGCCTCCGATCGGCTTCTCCGTGCGGTGGTTTTGGAGAAGATGAACAGTAACTGGAACTTGCATTCCGAAAATGTAAGTTTCCAAAGGACCTCTAGACCTGCTTTGGACTAAGGGCCCTTAGAATCTTTTGGAGATACAATTGCATCTTGCCAAAGTCGCCCAAAAAATCGAACCAAACGCGTTTACATTTGGTCAAGGGACTTTAGAGTCCCAAAACCCATTCCCAAAGCCGAACCAAACGGGGCCATAGTACCTTAGCAAACTTCTATTCTGCAAGAATGACAATATGGACGATTAAAAAATCCCATCATCACTAAGGCTGGCAGTAATCCTATGGTTATAATAACATTGTGCACATCTTGTTTGATCTAGAAGGCTACATCAATGACCACATTAGATTGACAAAACTTTCCAAAATCTCAGCTTGTTTTCTTCTGATGTTAATCCAATATCAAAGATTGGAACTCTCCCTGTATACTCAATTGACTCCGTAACATAGAGAAACCCCTGAAGAATGCAGAAATATATTGAGACGAGAGCAGAAACTGACAAGTAAAGCATGCAAATGCAGTGTCCGACAACAATCCAACAACACAGAAGAAAGGAAGTAGACTTTGCTCATTTGACTGAACTAGAGCAGAAATTCTGCAAATTCATAGGAAAAAGCCAAAGCCACGGACTGATGAATTGAAAGATTTATATACGAACCTTCTTGCTGCTAGCTGCTTCTTCTGCTTGTTTGACCAAGGCAGTGCCCTCGGCGGTAACATGCTGAAATATGACATGAAAAACAAGGTAAGTGATGACAAAGGCAAGTGCAGTCTAATGAGGATGAAATATGGATGACGGATAAAGGACCTGCTTAAATATGTTAGCGACAGGATCCAAGCCTTTTGGTATTTTAGAGAAAAGCCTGAACATCCTCGACAAATCTCCAACCTTAACAGCATCAGAAAAAATGGTTGGTAAATACAACTCAATTATATCCAAGAACAGATGCTAATAAAGGGACAAAAGTGAAGCCAGAATACCTTATCGTCTCTGAGTAATGCATGACATCCTGAGTGCTCCTTTTCAAGTAATTGGCTTGCATATACAGACAGCAACTCATGTTGAACTTTCTGAAGAAAGTGCAAACAGATAATAATATCAAAACTCAAAAATTGTATAGGTCGACTCCACCAGCTCTTATAATATTCAAAATCTAAACAAGAATGAAACATATTAACTATATACACAGTTAGTTGCACAAGTTGTTCCACCAGACTGACCACCAAAGTCCAAATTAACACAAGTAAAGGGACAAACCTCCAGTAGCTTGGGCTCACTGCTAGAATGCAAGTAATGAGCAACCCTATCTTTCTCTCGTTTTAGGCACTCCTCTGCCTGGGAATCCCAATATCAAACATCAAACCTCATGAAATATCATCATCAAGATGTAATTGGTTAGATAGGAAATAAATTGTTATTCACCTTCAACATATAATCAGGACAGGAGTCCTCAAGAATCCAGCTTGAAGCTTTACGGGAATAATAAGCAGCACTATCTTTCAGCAAAGCCGCTTCAAAATCATTTTCGTAGTAATCCATTTGTCCCATGCCAATTTCCACGAATATATCCAATATATTCTTTAATAAAGCTCGATCAATTTGCTCGCCTTCACGTTCTTGATCAATCTAATGAAAACAATTTCTATTAGTTAATTCAAGATTATCATTGAAGACAGAAAGGGACAGTAGTTAAATGGACACAAACATACCAATGAGATCACGGCATCCCTTACTTTCACCTTCAACTCTTGATATACCTTTAAAACAGCAAAAAATGTACAATAGTCAATTTTTACTGCAGCATCTATGGAGGAAACTGAAAATGACAGGATTTGAGTAACCAAAGAGTCAATTATGAGCTGTCTAGGGCTTGTTTGGTAACCATCTCAACAGTGCCAGATTCTGATTTTTTATTCCCGGGATAAATTTTGGAACAGAATCGTGTTTAGTAAAATTTTCGTTCTCGGGAACAAATTTCTATTTTTTTGTTCCCATATTTAGATTTGGCATAGAGTTAAAAAAAAAAAAGAAGAAGTTGATTCTTGTTTCCGGGAACAAATCTAAGAATCAAGCCCATATTCTCTTCTTCTTCATCTACCGCCACCACCGCCCACCGCTGCCGGTTGCCGGCAACCGGTCCAGCGAGCTCACTAGAGGCAAGCCCAGCCATCGGCGAGGCTTGGACTCGCCAGATCTGGGGAGGCCAAGCCTCGGCGGGGCTGGGTGAGCCTCGCCGGTGGCCAGGTGGGCTGCCCAGCCCTGCCGGTGGCTAGGCGGGGTTGGGCGAGCCTCGCTGGTGGCCGGGCGAGGCTTGCCCCACCTCGGCGAGGCTCGCCCAGCCCCATCGGTGGCTAGGCGGGCCTTGCCCAGCCCCGCTGAGGCCGGCCTGGCCACCAGTGAGGCTGGGCGAGCCTCGCCCGCCGCCGGTGAGGCTCGGCTGACGAGGGCCGGCAACGCTCCGGTGAGGTTGCCAACCCTCATCTGGCTGGTCGCTGGACTGGCGACCGGCCATTTGAAGAAGAAGAATAGGAGAGAGAAAGGAAAAAAAGAAAAGAAAAAAAAGGAAAAAAGTAAAAAAATTATTTAAAAATTAAAAGAAAATAATTTGGAGAAGAAATTTTGCACAGATCTGCAAACGCAATTCTATTCCAGAATCAGAAATTTTGGACAGTTACCAAACGGCTTAAAATGCTTAGAAATTATTCCCGGGAACAGAATAAAAAAAAATGATTTCTGATCAAAAATTGCTCCCGGGAATAGAATCATTACCAAATGCGCCCTTAAAGGCCAAAACTAAGCTAAATCCCACAAAAAACTATGAAGAGAACAGCTAATCGAAAGATTTTATATAATTCATACCAGTTCACGGAAGCAGGTCAGGCCAACTTCATTGAGGGGTGGCAGTGATCTCCTTGCAATGAAGTAGCGATCTAGATAATAGAAGAAACGAGAAAGCCATCTGACCATAACCTTATGATTTGCCCACCTTTTGACTAGCTCTTTCAACATAAACTCATCATGCTTCTCTCTTAATGATGGCAATACCTAAATTGTAAGTAGAAGCAGAATTAAACTCATATGACAACAGCTACATAAATGACAAGACTAGATATAACCAATATGCTAGATACAAGGAATGACCAACTCTGCATTGGCATAATTATAAGATAATTCAATATTAGATCATCCCTCCCCATGCAAAGAAAAGCCAACAAATATTCCCCCCCCCCTCCCCCTCCCCACCTATCTTTTCCTTGCCCCAGAAAAAAAGAAAAATAATAATGTTCTTGTTTAAGCAATTTATGCTAATTGATCTCATGTTTATAGAAGAGGAGGCTGAGAAAGTGACAACAAGAAGGACGGGTAAAGAATGTACAATTCCTCAATTTCTTCCAATATACCTCAGTATGAAATGGTAAATGGCAAACCCTAGAATCATGGGCTACAAATTAGAAGCAACAAAACTCTGGAGGATTTGACTGACTATGAAAACAGGAATAACCATGCAGAGTCGTAAATAAGGTATATTAACATCTAAATATTGGACAAAGCTCCATAAAACAGCAAACTTCAACCATTTTTTTGTTTGACCATCAACTTAACTGGCCATAAGTTTTGGCATAGTACATTTGCTTGGAAGTAGAGCAGAGTGATGAGTTGTTTCCATCCAGATTACATCTAAGTTGCAGCAATAAATGACTTCACACTGATAAAGAAATTGACTCTCCAGAGCTTCCCTAGACTTCTTTGCAGACAATTTTGTATCTATTAACCATTGTTGCTTTTCCTGCTGTTCTTTTGGAGATCTTTATTCTTCCAGAAACCTTGTCACCAGACTTCTTCTGACAACCTGACTCCTTGTTAATCCAATTTATGTCGTCTCAGTTGGTTGATACCATCTATTCTCCAAAAATGATTCAAGCTTTCACCACATGCCACAGTTCTTTTATCTTAAAATTACTTCTTTTTTTTTTTTTTTAAATTCACAAAAACAATTGTAAAAATACAATTTCTAATGAATTCCATATCAATGGCATATACAAGAATGTAACTCCAACAACAGCAAACTTCTTTAATTCCATATCATCACTTCAAATTTTCCAGACATGCAAAGCTAATGAAGACAATCCACCAATATAACAGAAAAAGGGAGTTGTGGACGGTAAATTTTCCTTTGCTGGCCAGCCCCGGGCGAAGAAAATGAATAATTACAAGGAAGGGCAAAACTAGAAAAATAAAGAATTGGAGAGAGTAGTTTTGAAAGGAAAGATATTTTAATCTTAGTTTCAGCCACAAATGCTACTTCGGAAGGTTGAATGGGAGTAGCATTGGACTTTTAGCATTCCTAATGCTAGTATTTGGTGAGAGTAGTTTTGGACATAATTTGTGCAATTTCCTATATTTGAACTTCGAACTAAAAAGGGGTAATCAGGAAAGGTGATGGGAGAAAGGGACTTCACAATGGGGACTCGATAACTTGAGCTTGTTGGGCACGGCTATGGCACAGCAAGGAGTGTGGCCAGCATTGGGCACTATTAAAGGTGGATGAGTTTTCTTTTTTTTTCTTCTTCTCTTTTGGTCAGAAAGGTGGATGAGTTAAATCGGCAATGAATGAAACCTGCAAAGGAAAAAATCGCTGGACTTTGTCCCTTGGCAAAAAGCTTGTTGAACGTTGAGCGATCGATGGAATTGCCCATCGGGATTGCAAGGACAAGAGCGGGGTCTTCAGCGATACTGAGACAAAAGGAGTGGCGGCAACCAGGCTTGACAGAGGCCAGGCGGAGCGACAGGAAAAAGCAAAGTGCAACGAGAAGCAGCAAAGCTCCGGCGGTGGTGCAGCACAGCAATGGTATGGGTGTGATGACAGGGCAAAGTATCTCTCTCTCATGGTTTCTTGTATTGGCACAGAACGTGCCTTCTAATGAGTATCCCCCCCACTTGTTTTATATAGGCTCAAGCCCTAGGGTTTTTCTTTAAGAGTTTCTTTCCTATATATTGGACTCTAAAAAGATATATCCTATCTTAACCATAGGAAACTCTTCTTTTTATCTCTAATTGATTCGAATTGCGATAGTCAAAAGTTTAATTGCTCCCCTAAGTTTATTTTTAATTAATCAATAACTTCCAACTTGGCAGTGCTCTTTTTAACTTTCGGCCATTATAGGGACTAATGGGCTTGGCTGAATTTCCATTGCCGCTTAGACCAGATGATTCAAATTATGCTTGAAACCTCCTTACTTTGAGTCTATCCACCACCGGTCCAATGCAAATTATGAGTTTAATGATGCATGAAATTAAAATGCAACTAACATGCAAATGCAACTATTGATTTTCTATTAGGGATTAGGGTCGAGTCCTAAATTTTTTTGTGCAATGAATCGATGAACAGGTTATCAAAATTTTAGTGTCAAAATATTTTTAACATAACACCACATGGTAATTACAAAAAAAATTGTTAAAAATATTAATGTATTGTTGTGTGAGTACCGCATGTCTCTATTGTGTGGCATGGCGAAACCATATCGGCACATTAATGATGTTAACTAATGCCTAAGATGAAGGACTAGATTGCATATACCAAGGAATATAAAGGACTACATTAAACTATAATAGTTAGAGGATCAAATCGTAAAAATTATAACAGTCAAAAAACTAAAACTATAAATCACCCTGCAAAAGGGTCACTCTCCATTTTTATGTTCTTTTTCTTGTTGCGGTTATTGTTACCCGAAATATTGTAATCTTTTCCACGAACTTCTTTAATTCCATATCAATGGCATATACAGGAATGTAACTCCAACAACAGCGAACTTCTTTAATTCCATATCATCACTTCAAATTTTCCAGACATGCAAAGCTAATGAAGACAATCCACCAATATAACAGAAAAAGGGACTTGTGGATGCTAAATTTTCCTTACCGTTGACGTGATATAATCTTCAAAAGATTCTCTATACTTGTCATACAGTTGCTGGGAGTAATCATGCGGAGGCTTCTGAGTACACATATTGTAGATAGTACTGCCAGTAGAATTGAGAAGAAAACAATCAACAATTAGCAAACCAAACAAGACACTAGGATAACAATTCTAAGTATCACAACTCCTGAAGTCACAAGGCAGAAGAGAGGCTCACGTGTAGAGCATCATGTAGTCTTCCGAGCTGAACTGAGGCTCGGGTTGCCCCTCAAGGATATTCTTGAGCTTCATTATGCCCTTTTGCATGAACTCCCATCCTTGCTCTAAATCAATCGTTTTCCTCTCGTTTGCCGCCATATCTACAAAATCAGGTTCTCAACACCAAATCTGCACATAGAAGCCGATCGAGTCATCAGCGACAGGAAATCGCGAACCCAAACCAAATCCAACAATGCTATAAAACCTAGGAAACCTCCTCTTCCGCAAGGCCGAAAACGATTCCAACGACCACTTCCAGCAGGACAATCACTAATCCGCCGTAGAAGTATTTAAACAACAAAAACCAGTATCCTATCGGGACTTTTAGGTCTTGGACGATCAAACTTGATAATCCCGCACCGGGAATTCCAACCTCAGCTAATTCCAATCCTAATTCCACAACTCAACCCCAACTTCACCCCTACCGCAACCGATAAAAACCGCATCGACAGGCTCCCGGAGCAGAAATCCCCCTATTCCCACGCCGTTACGAACTTCTAGGTCAACAAACGTAGTAAACAACCTCACGCCATCGACCTAAAAAAGGCGAAAATCCGGCGACCAAGGCGCAATCACTCCGGAAAGGAGAACAACGGATCCGAGGCCGATTCATTCGGCATCGCCGAACGACGGCATCCAATGGCGGATTCACGCCGGGCCGCCGAGCGATCGGGGGAGCATCGCGACGAGATTGCGAATCCGGCAGAAGGAGAAAACCAGAGAGAGAGAGAGAGAGAGGGAGGGACCTGATCGGAGGAGGAACCCTAGGAGGGGATCGGGGAATTGTGGGCCCGGCGGAATCGGGGCCCACCGGTTGGTGAAGGAGGAGGAGGAGGAGAAGGAGGACGAGGGAGTCGACCTTGGGTGGGCGCAGAGTCCGACACCGCATTGATTGCGAAGGCAACAGAGGAGGAAGTAAAGATGAGGGATGACCTCTAATAGATTAATACCCGAGGAGGAAGTAAAGATGAGGGATGACCTCTAATAGATTAATACCCGAAAGGCCTTATATTAATACACATATAATAAATTTACTTCAAATTAATTTTTTAACCACCAAACACTCATATATTTTGACAAATTTATCCCAAATTGATATACTTATGACAAATTTACCTTATATTAATTTCTGTTAAATTTTATTATCAAATTATTAAGTTGAATGTGACTGTTAACCGATATACTAATTTACGATTTTACTATTCATTTATCATAGTTATATAGTTTTTGTGATTTTGTTATGATAGTAATCTAATTTAACAGATGATATATTTGCCACAAATGTACTAATTTAGAATTTTTTGGAGGTTGAATAAATTAGTTTGGAGTATATTTGTCACAAGTATATAAGTTTAAGGTTTTTTATGGTTAGCTAGAGTAAATTTGTCATAAATGTACTAGTTTAGGGGAATGAAGAGACGAAAGCGTCTTCAATATTTTAATAATAGGGTTAGTACCGGAAAAATCTACCAATGGTAAATTTACCTCAAATTAATTTTTCAATTACTAAAAATTGATACACATTTGACAATTTTACCCTAAACCGGTACATTTATGACAAATTTATCTTATGTTAGTTTTTGTTAAATTTTACTTTCAAATTACTAAATTGAATGACACATGATAGTTGATCGATATACTAATTTGCGATTTTACTATTCGTTTGTTACAATTATATAATTTCTATGATTTTTTATGGTATTAATCCAATTTAATGGAGGATATATTTGTCACAAGTATACAAATTTAGAATTTTTGGTGGTTGAATAACTTAGTTTAAAGTAAATTTATCACAAGTATACTAGTTTGAGGTTTTTTATGATCAGTTGGGGTAAATTTGTCACGAGATGTACTTAGCTTGAGTTTTTTTATAATAACAAATTTAGTTTAGTATAAATTTGTCACACGCGTATCGGTTTGGGATTTTTCAAAGTATTATATTATTTTATCAAATCCTCGTTCCTCTCATTCTTTTTCCCGATTTTGGGTTGGGTCCTCCACCGTTTTTTTTTGTTTTTTTTTCCATAGCGGTTGTTGTTGATGATGCAATTTGGTCTTCCAATTTTAATCCAGACCATAGAATTTACGACTTGATTTTCCGATGATTTAAGTATTGCCATGACTTCTGAAAATAATTCTTTGTTTGAGTGTTATATAATGTTGAATTAATCGCTTCAATATCATAAATAATTGAAAAACTCACTGTAAATGTCATGTCACAGATTTCCAGTACTAGTGATGAATCATTTTTTAAACATTATGACAATTAAGTGAATAGATTTTGAAATTCATGACTCTTAAGTGATTATAAAACAGTTACAAATAAGAAAGTTATGATCCTTATGGTGCTGTTTTGCCAATGATATCTATTTTTTAGCCCTTTATCATCGCAAACTGGTTCAATCAAATCTTGCGTCATCTATAGCTAGTTGACACCATAAAATTCCTAACATTATGACATTTTGGAAATCTATGTTGTCGTGACCTTTTTTCAGAGGTGAACCGCTAAAGAGAATGCTAATATATTACTAAGTCTAAAAAATTAACATGAACTCTCTCAAGCCCATTCCATCTGCAACTTCTAAGTTTTACTTTGGTTAGCTTAACATGCAAATTAGTTTGTCCAAGAGTCAGCACTAATAAATTATTGTTAGATTGATTAGACACTAAGTAAAGTGTGGGAGAGCACTATATTTCTGTGAACCAAAGATATGAGGATATAGGGAATCTAAGGCTTCTTTGGTAACTATTCTCTTTATTATTGCAAAGAGTCTTGATTAATTTTAAGCGCAAGAGTAATCATATAGGTGCACAATCAACTAATGTAACACTCAATAAATCAAAATGGTAAATAAATTGTTAGATATAGGGTAAAAACTTTGATACCTCTAGCAAAGAAAAAGCCCATTATTTGCAATGCATCAAACATTATGCAAGACGTCAACTACAATATGCATATCCTAAACATTAATTTCCAAATACAATATCAATTACATCTTTTTGGATTTCTTTTTTTGTTTAACGTGAATATGATTTAAATCAAATGTTATAACTGTATGAATTCTAATCTAACATGCATTGATCCTAAATTACATTCAAATTATATCAAAATGTAATGTGACTTTTATACAATTCTGATGATATGATATAACTTTTAGGAAAGATAAACCTATTATTTAAACTAGGTGAGAGATTTTTGTGTTTTCTTTTTGTAAATGAAAGATTTGACTCTAAGACGCTAATTGGCCTAAGTGACTTTTATTAAGAATAATGACCTATTGAGGCAACATAGACATTTTTTCCATTTCTTTATGAAAAATTTAAACTATATGCAATGCAAAGAATTCAATCTATAGGAAATGCAAATTATGATATAGTATTGTGATGACATGTCAATAATGATGACGTGGCAAGTGATAACATGGAATTGATATAACTAATTGTATATGATATATGCATGTTATTTTTGTGAAAGTCAAATTAGGAAATTACCTAAAATATGAGATCACCTAATTTATATTAGGAAATAATTTAGATTAAATCCTATTCAAAATTAGAGAATTTCCTAAATTACTACAAGACTCTAGATATCAATTCTATATAAAGAAACTAATCTATCCTATGGGTTTTGGGTGTAATGCAAATATTGAAAGCTAAAGCCTTTTAGGGAAATGCGAATTGTGTTTGGTAAAGGGACTTTCGGTTCAGGTAGTATTTAGCAAAAACAATTTTTGCAATGGGTTTTGGCTTTTTTTTATTATTATTAAAAAAGAACTCAAACCTTGGGCGATCCTCGCTGGCTTTTTGAGGCGTTTGGTAACAATTCTGTTTCCGGAAGTAAATTCTGATAATAAATGATTCTTTTTTATTCTGTTTCCAGGAACATATTCTAAGCATTTTAAGCCGTTTGGTAACTATCCAAAATTTTTGATTTTGGAATAGAATTGCGTTTGGTACCGTGTTCATTGATTATGTTCCAAATCAATTTCTTTTAATTTTTAAATAATTTTTATACTCTTTTCCTTTTTTTTTTTTTTTTTCTCCTATTCTTCTTCAAGCCAGTCGTCGGACCGACGATCGGCCGGGACGGGGCCGGTGACCTCACCGGAGCGTCGTTGGCCCTCGTCGGTCAAGCCTCACTGGCAGTTGGGCGAGGCTTGCCCAGCCCTTGCCCTGCCCTGCCGAGGCTCGGCCTCACTGGTGGCCAGGCCGGCCTCGCTAGGGCTGGGTGAGGCCTGCTTGGCCATCAGTGGGGTTGGGCAAGCCTCGCCGGGGCCAGGCGGGCCTCGTCCAGACCAGCGAGGCTGAGACTCGCCGGTGGCTGGGCTTGCCTCTGGCGAGCTTGCCGGACCGGTGGATGCCGGCGGCGGACAGTGGCGGACGGGCAATGGTGGACAATGGCGAACAATGGTGAATGGCAACAGAGGAGGGGAGAGAAGGGCTCCACTTTTTTTTATTCTTTTTTTTGTTCCCGGAAGAAGAATTAATTTTTTTTTTAATTTTTGATTCTACTCCAAATCTATTCTTAGGAACAAAATTTTTACTAAACGCGATTCTATTCCAAAACTACTCCTGGGAACAAAAAATCAGAATCGGGTACTATTTGGCAAGTTGCCAAACAGCCCCGTGCTGGCCGGCCCCGCACGAAGAAAATGAATAATTACAATGAAGGGCAAAACTAGAAAAATAAAGAATTGGTGAGAGTAGTTTTGGAAGGAAATTTTTTTTTTTTTTTGGTAGAATGGAAGGAAAAAAATTTTAATCTTAGTTTCAGCCGCAAATGCTACTTCGGAAGGTTGAATGGGAGTAGCATTGGACCTTTAACATTCCTAATGCTAGTATTTGGTAAGAGTAGTTTTGGACATAATTTGTGCAATTTCCTATATTCGAACTTCAAACTAAAAAGGGGTAATCAGGAAAGGTGACGGCAGAAAGGGACTTCACAATGGGGACTCGATAACTTGAGCTTGTTGGGCACGGCTATGGCGCAGTAAGGAGTGTGGCCAGCATCGGGCACTATTAAAGGTGGATGAGTTTTTTTTTTCTTTCTTCTCTTTTGGTCGGAAAGGTTGATGAGTTGAATCGGCAGTGAACGAAACCTGCAAAGGAAAAAATCACTGGACTTTGTCCCTTGGCAAAAAGCTTGTTGAACGTTGAGTGATCGATGGAATTGCCCATCGGGATTGCAAGGACAACAGCGGGGGCTTCAGCGATACCGAGAAAAAAGGAGCGGCGGCGACCAAGCTTGACAGAGGCCAGGCGGAGCGACGGGAAAAAGCAAAGTGCAACGAGAAGCAGCAAAGCTCCGGCGGTGGTGCAGCACGGCAACGGTATGGGTGTGATGACAGGGCAAAGTATCTCTCTCTCATGGTTTCTTGTATTGAGCAGAACGTGCCTTCTAATGAGTGCCCCCCCACTTGTTTTATATAGGCTCCAGCCCTAGGGTTTTTCTTTAAGAGTTTCTTTCCTATGTATTGGACTCTAAAAAGATATATCCTATCTTAACCATAGGAAACTCTTCTTTTTATCTCTAATTGATTCGAATTGCGATAGTCAAAAGTTTAATTGCTTCCCTAAGTTTATTTTTAATTAATCAATAACTTCCAACTTGGCAGTGCTCTTTTTAACTTTCGGCCATTATAGGGACTAATGGGCTTGGCTGAATTTCCATTGCCGCTTAAACCAGATGAGTCAAATTTTTCTTGAAACCTCCTTACTTTGAGTCTATCCACCATCGGTCTAATGCAAATTATGAGTTTAATGATGCATGAAATTAAAATGCAACTAACATGTAAATGCAACTATTGGTTTTCTATTAGGGATCAGGGTTAAGTCTTAAATTTTTTTATGCAATGAATCATTGAACAGGTTACTAAAATTTAAGTGTCAACATATTTTTAACATAACACCACATGGTAATTACAAAAAACAAATTGTTAAAACATATTAATGTATTGTTGTGTGAGTACCGTGACACAGCCCGCGGACGAAGCATGAACGATCCACGATCCGCGCACGGCCAGCCCATGCGTGAACCAGACAAAGGTCCATGCATGACCCGTGAGAGACCCGTGAGCAATGTTTGGCCAACCCATGTGCAACCTACAGCCGTTCACCTACTCCCGTGTTAGGCGGCCCTGCTGCCTTGATCATGCTTCTTACACATGCCCATGGGCTTGCCCAAGGGCTAAGAGCCATTGAGTGGCTTGCCGTGTAGACTTGTAATGATGGCCATCGTTCAAACACAACCGTTGGATCAGAGGGACGATCAACGGCCGAGATACGACCCGAACTTGTATAAATAGGGGTCCATCACCCTCATTGTATTTAGCTCGTTCATAGTGAATACGCTCGCCCCTTTGTGCTAATTGATCTCATGTTTATAGAAGAGGTTGAGATTGTGACAACAAGAAGGACGGGTAAAGAATGTACGATTCCTCAATTTCTTCCAATATACCTTAGTATGAAATGATAAATGGCAAACCCTAGAATCATGGGCTACAAATTAGAAGCAACAAAACTCTGGAAGATTTGACTGACTATGAAAACAGGAATAACCATGCAGAGTCGTAAATAAGGTATATTAACATCTAAATATTGGACAAAGCTCCATAAAACAGCAAACTTCAACCATTTTTTTGTTTGACCATCAACTTAACTGGCCCTAAGTTTTGGCATAGTACATTTGCTTGGAAGTAGAGCAGAGCGATGAGTTGTTTCCATCCAGATTACATCTAGTTGCAGCAATAAATGACTTCACACTGATAAAGAAATTGACTCTCGAGAGTTTCCCTAGACTTCTTTGCAGACAATTTTGTATCTATTAACCATTGTTGGTTTTTCTGCTATTCTTTTGGAGCTCTTTATTCTTCCAGAAACCTCGTCACCAGACTTCTTCTGACAACCTGACTCCTTGTTAATCCAATTTATGTCGTGTCAGTTGGTTGATACCATCTATTCTCCAAAAATGATTCAAGCTTTCACCACATGCCACAGTTCTTTTATCTTAAAATTACTTTTTTTTTTTTTTAAATTCACAAAAATAATCGTAAAAATACAATTTCTAATGAATTCCATATCAATGGCATATACAAGAATGTAACTCCAACAACAGCAAACTTCTTTAATTCCATATCAACACTTCAAATTTTCCAGACATGCAAAGCTAATGAAGACAATCCACCAATATAACAGAAAAAGGGACTTGTGGATGGTAAATTTTCCTTACCGTTGACGTGATATAATCTTCAAAAGATTCTCTATACTTGTCATAGAGTTGCTGGGAGTAATCATGCGGAGGCTTCTGAGTACACATATTGTAGATAGTACTGCCAGTAGAATTGAGAAGAAAACAATCAACTATTAGCAAACCAAACAAGACACTAGGATAACGATTCTAAGTGTCACAACTCCTGAAGTCACAAGGCAGAAGAGAGGCTCACGTGTAGAGCATCATGTAGTCTTCCGAGCTGAACTGAGGCTCAGGTTGCCCCTCGAGGATATTCTTGAGCTTCATTATGCCCTTTTGCATGAACTCCCATCCTTGCTCTAAATCAATCGTTTTCCTCTCGTTCGCCGCCATATCTACACGATCAGGTTCTCAACACCAAATCTGCACACGGAAGCCGATCAAGTCATCGGCGACAGAAAAACGTGAACCCAAACCAAATCCAACAATGCTATAAAACGTAGGAAACCTCCTCTTCCGCAGGGCCAAAAACTATTCCAACGACTGCTTCCAGCAGGACAATCACTAATCCGCCATAGAAGTATTTAAAAAACAAAAACAATGATTTAGGTCTTGGGCGATCATACTTGATAATCCCGCACCGGGAATTCCAACCTCAGCTAATTCCAATCCTAATTCCACAACTCAACCCTAACTTCACCCCTACCGCCAACCGATAAAAACCGCATCGACAAGCTGCCGGAGCAGAAATCCCCCTATTCCCACGCCGTTACGAACTTCTAAGTCAACAAACGAAGCAAACAACCTCACGCCATCGACCTCAAAAAGGCGAAAATCCAGCAAACGAGGCGGAATCACTCCGGAAAGAGAACAACGGATCCGAGGCCGATTCACTCGGAATCGAGCGACGGAATCCAATGGCGGATTTGGATTCCCGCCGGGCCGCCGAGCGATCGGGGGAGCATCGCGACGAGATTGCGAATCCGGCAGAAGGAGAAAACCAGAGAGAGAGAGAGAGAGAGAGAGGAAGGGACCTGATCGGAGGAACCCTAGGGATCGGGGAATTGTGGGCCCGGCCGAATCGGGGCCTCACCGGTTGGTGAAGAAGGAAGAGGAGGAGGACGACGAGGGTGGTGACCCTGGGCGCAGAGGTCCGACAACAGGGACAACGGAGGAATGAAGAAAGGAAAACCTCATTCGTAATAAACAATAGGGTTATTACTGGAAAGACAAAAACTAATACATATTGTTGTTGATGATGCGATTTCGTTTTCCAATTTTTATCCAGATCACAGAATTTACGACTTCATTTTCCGATGATTTAAGTATTGCCATGACTTTTGAAAATAATTCTTTGTTTGAGTGTTATATAATTTAGAATTAATTGCTTGAGTATCATAAATAATTGAAAAACTCACTGTAAATGTCATGTCACGGATTTTTAGTATTAGTGATGAATTATTTTTTAAACATCATGACAATTAAGTGAATAGATTTTGAAATTCATGATACTTAAGTGATTTAAAAACAGTTATAAGTAAGAAAGCTATGATGCTTATGGTGCTATTTTTCCAATGATATCTATTTTTTAGTCCTTTATCATGGTTCAATCAAATCTTACATCATATATAGTTAATTGACATCATAAAATTCCTAACATTATGACATTTCGGAAATCTATGTTGTCATGACCTTTTAGAGGTGAATCGCTAAAGAGAATGCTAATGTATTATTAAGTCTATTATTAAGTCTAAAAAATTAACATGATCTCTCCTAACCCCATCCCATCTGCAACTTTTAAGTTTTAATTTGATTAGCTTAACATGCAAATCAGTTTGTTCAAGAGTCGGCACTAATCAATTATTGTTAGATTGATTAGACCCTAAGTATAGTGTGGGAGAGCACTATATTTCTGCGAACCAAAGATATGAGGGATATATGAAATTTGACACTTCTTTGGTAACTATTCTCTTTTTTATTGCAAAGAGTCTCGATTAATTTTAAGTGCAAGAGTAATCATATAGGTGCGCAATCAACTAATGTAACACTCAATAAATCAAAATGGTAAATAAATTGTTAGATATAGGGTAAAAACTTTAATACCTCTAGCAAAGAAAAAGCCCATTATTTGCAATGCATCAAACATTATGCAAGAAGTCAACTACAATATGCATATCCTAAACATTGATTTCCAAGTACAAATCAATTACATCTTTTTGGATTTTTTGTTTTGTTTAACATGAATATGATTTAAATCAAATGTTATAACTGTATGAATTCTAATCTAACATGTATTGATCCTAAATTAGATTCAAATTATACCAAAAGTTAATGTGACTTTTATACAATTCTGATGATATGATATAGGATTAATAACAAGATAAACCCTATTATTTAAACTAGGTGAGAGATTTTTGCGTTTTCTTTTTGTAAATGAAAGATTTGACTCTAAGACGCTAATTTGGCCTAAGTGACTTTTATTAAGAATAATGACCTATTGAGGCAACATAGACATTTTTTTCCATTTTTTTTTACGAAAAATCTAAACTATAGGCAATGCAAAGAATTCAATCTATAGGACATGCAAATTATGATATAGTATTGTGATGACATGTCAATAATGATGACGTGGCAAGTGATAACATGGAATTGATATAACTAATTGTATATGATATATGCATGTTATTTTTGTGAAAGTCAAATTAGGAAATTACCTAAAATATGAGATCACCTAATTTATATTAGGAAATAATTTAGATTAAATCCTATTCAAAATTAGAGAATTTCCTAAGTTACTACATGACTCTAGATATCAATTCTATATAAAGAAACTAATCTATCTTATGGGTTTTGGGTGTAATGCAAATATTGAAAGCTAAAGCCTTTTAGGGAAATGCGAATTGTGTTTGATAAAGGGACTTTCGGTTCAAGTAGTATTTAGCAAAAAAAGTTTTTGCAATGGGTTTTGGCTTCTTTTTATTATTATTATTAAAAAAGAACTCAAACCTTGGGCGACCCTCACCGGCCCTTTGCTGGCCAGCCCTGCACAAAGGAAATGAATAATTACAAGGAAGGGCAAAATTAGAAAAATAAAGAATTGATGAGAGTAGTTTTGGAAGGAAAAATATTTTAATCTTAGTTTCAGCCACAAATGCTACTTTGGAAGGTTGAATGGGAGTAGCATTGGACTTTTAACATTCCTAATGCTAGTATTTGGTGAGAGTAGTTTTGGACATAATTTGTGCAATTTCCTATATTCGAATTTCGAACTAGAAAGGGGTAATCAGGAAAGGTGACGGGAGAAAGGGACTTCACAATGGGGACTCGATAACTTGAGCTTGTTGGGCACGACTATGGCGCAGCAAGGAGTGTGGCCAGCATCGGGCACTATTAAAGGTGGATGAGTTTTTTTTTTCCTGCTTCTCTTTTGGTCGGAAAGGTTGATGAGTTGAATCGGCGGTGAACGAAACCTGCAAAGGAAAAAATCGCTGGACTTTGTCCCTTGGCAAAAAGCTTGTTGAACGTTGAGCGATCGATGGAATTGCCCATCGGGATTGCAAGGACAGCAGCGGGGGCTTCAGCGATGCCGAGACAAAAGGAGCGGCGGCGACCAAGCTTGACAGAGGCCAGGCGGAGCGACGGGAAAAAGCAAAGTGCAACGAGAAGCAGCAAAGCTCCGGCGGTGGTGCAGCACAGCAACGGTATGGGTGTGATGACAGGGCAAAGTATCTCTCTCTCATGGTTTCTTGTATTGCGCAGAACGTGCCTTCTAATGAGTGCCCCCCACTTGTTTTATATAGGCTCAAGCCCTAGGGTTTTTCTTTAAGAGTTTCTTTCCTATTTATTGGACTCTAAAAAGATATATCCTATCTTAACCATAGGAAACTCTTCTTTTTATCTCTAATTGATTCGAATTGCGATAGTCAAAAGTTTAAATTCTTCCCTAAGTTTATTTTTAATTAATCAATAACTTCCAACTTGGCAGTGCTCTTTTTAACTTTCGGCCATTATAGGGACTAATGGGCTTGGCTGAATTTCCATTGCCGCTTAAACCAGATGATTCAAATTTTGCTTGAAACCTCCTTACTTTGAGTCTATCCACCACCACCGGTCCAATGCAAATTATGAGTTTACTGATGCATGAAATTAAAATGCAACTAACATGCAAATGCAACTATTGATTTTCTATTAGGGATTAGGGTCGAGTCCTAAATTTTTTTATGCAATGAATCAATGAACAGGTTACCAAAATTTAAGTGTCAACACATTTTTAACATAACACCACTTGGTATTTACAAAAAAAAATTGTTAAAAATATTAATGTAATGTTGTGTGAGTACCGCATGTCTCTATCGTGTGGCATAGCGAAGCCACATCGGCACGTTAATGATGTTAACTAATGCCTAAGATGAAGGACTAAATTGCATATACCGAGGAATATAAAGGACTACATTAAACTATAATAGTTAGTAGGGGTGAGCGTTTCTCGGTTTCGGTTTGGTTCCGTTTGGAACCTGTAACCTACCATCGGGTACAGGTTCCTCAATTTTTGGAACCTGAAACCTACCCATCAGAATCGAGAACCAGAACCTACCCTGTCACAGGTTTCGAGGTTGGTTCCAGGTCTCAACAGGTTTTTTTTGGTTTCATTTTCGTAGTGGGTGCGAATATCCGGAAGTCGAAATAATTCAATAGTTGGCCCTCCATTTTCAGTACATGTCAATACACAGTAATGTGAATCTTTTACATCCACATAATTTGACCAGTGAGCTGTCTTTGCAATTTACATATTACTCGGGGAAGAGAACATGAGCCCTCAACTGCTCCTTTCTTTTTTGGATCTGACATAGGAAAGCAGAGAAGCAAAAGAAATTGAGAACAAACTGACGTTAACAAAATCACAAACACAAAGAATTGATTACACAAAAATGCTTTGGAAGGCTTTTTAGTTTGCATTCTGAGTGTACTCATTTGCTGGTGGCCACGACGACCATGCTGAAAAACTAAGCAAAGAATTAGCTCACGAGATTGAGACCAGTTCATAGCACCATCAATCATTCGTGTAGAGTCGCATATTGGTCTCAAGCAACATACCATATGGAAGCATCTCCAGCTAGTTCTGCCTATACGGTATATTGTGGGAGAAGCAATTGTATGGACTCTTGTAAATACACTTCATTTTGCAGTTAGCACATGACACATAATTGCAATCACAGAATATCAAAACATGATACTTTATATCTTCAAGTTATCTCGTATGCTACTCAAGATGAACCATAGCTCTATTTCATCAAATCAAAATCGAACATGAACGAAGATAACGGGGGAAAATAATCTTTCTTCATTCTCTGGTATAGTAGCCAAGCAAGCGATAAAATTTCATTGTTATCGCTATCACCTTCCAGCCTTTGATCCAGCTAACAGAATGATGCATCGAATAGCATGGTATCACGTCAGCTCATAGATCCGAAAATAGAAAGCTTCTCTTTTACCTCATTTAGCTTGTCTCTTAATTCCTCTATGCGAATGCGGCGCAATGGCGATGAAGACACGAGTCTCACGGCACCAATGGCGGCATGGACGGCGCGGCGAAGACGGCGGCGGTCGTGGCTCAACCCACAGCCAAGGGGGGAAGAGCTCGGTTCTGGCAGAGGCGATGGTGGTTCGAAGCAATGATGGCTTGAACGGCCGAGTAAGCAGCGGCAAGAGGTGGTGACGGTGGCTTGGGGACGGCGGCGATGGCTCATGGCAGCAAGGGGTGGCGCGGACGGCGTGACGGCTCGTCGGGCTCAATGGTGAGACGGCTCGTCGGACGAGCGGTGGGTGGTGGTGGTTCGGTGGCCAAGAGGTAGTGGTGAGTAGGGCGTGGCGCGGCGGTGTGGTGGTGGGTGAAGCAGCAGCCAGTAAGAGGAAGGAAGAGGAAGAAGAAGAAGAAGAAGAAGAGAAGGGGTGGGGTTTCGGTTGAGAGAGGGGGAAAGAGAAGAGAGAGAGAGAGAAGAAAAGAAAAAGTTGGGGGGGGGGAAGTGACGTGAGGAAGGAAAAAGGGGAGAAAAGAAAGAGAGAGAGGGAAAAAGAAAGGGGAACGGGGGAAATCACATGGGGTTGTTTAGGGTTTCTTTTTTTTTTTTATAAATTTAACCGGTTCCGGTTCCGCTAGTTCCCAGAAAAAGGGAACCAGGAACCGAAACCAGTCTTTTTAGAATCGGGAACCGAACCGGACCCTCTAGTCCGGTTCTCCGGTTCCCGGTTCTACCCGGGAACCGTGCTCACCCCTAATAATTAGAGGATCAAATCGTAAAAGTTATGACAGTCAAAGAACTAAAACTATAAATAACCTTGCGAAATGGTCACTCTCCTTTTTTATATTCTTCTCCTTGTTGTGGTTATTATTACCCGAAATATTGTAATCTTTTCCGCCCAAAAGTATTGGAGACTTATTGTGCTCGCACGAAAGGCAAGGTCAATCTACAGAAGCACGTTGAGATATAAGGTGGATTTGGATCAATTTTGGAATTGGGCTTGAGGGTAATGCAAATGCTAAAAGCCAAAATTTTTTGGGGAAATGCAAATTACATTTGGTAAAAACTCATTGTAAAACATCTTTGGGTTCAAGTAATTTTTGACAAAATTTTTTTTGGGCTTTGGTTGCATTTATTTAATATATTTTTATTACAAAAACTTAAGTTCTTTGTTGGAGTAGTCATAAGGCTTAGGCCACCACTAAGCTTGATGTGGCACTAGTGGTTGTTGGTTGAGCTCAGGTGACCTTCGGCGAGGGTCGTGTGACCCAAGCGAGGGCTGCCTATGGTTGCCCAACCCACGCAACCGCTACCTGGGGTTGCAAGATCCATGCGTTGATTGCCCGAGGTCATTCGACCTTTGGTGAGAGTCGCTTGGGTCGTGCGACCATCGCAGCCCTTCATCAGCCGCTTGTCACCTAGATTTGGCCTCATTGGCCCTCACTGGCCACCCTCATGTGAAGAAAATGAATAGTTACAAGGAGGAGCAAAATTGAAAAACTAAAAAATTGGTGATGTTTGTTTTGGAAGGAAAAAATATTTTAATCTTAGTTTCACCATCCCGCAAATGTTACTTCAAAAGGCTGGGTAAGAGTAACATTGGGCTTTTAGCATTCTCAAAACTAGCATTTGGTCGAAAGTTACTTCAAAATGATTGTCAAACACTGTAATATTTCCTAAAGGGGCATTGAAAGCTGAAAGCTCCTCGAGAAAGTTGAACCACTTGCACATGATTAAACTGACCAAATGATTGACCTCCATTGGTTTTGCCGGTAATGAATGATTCAAATTTTTTTCCTAAAAATGATTACTTCTATTGCTTGAAATAATTAGTTGATGAAAAATACTTTTATTACCGACGACAATTTATGTCATAATATTTTCGTGAAGAATAATAAAGATTTTTCGTTTATTCATTATTATAAGCGATATAAACGATTATGTTTTTAAAAAAAATATTTTCAAATGATTTGTTTTCTGCGAAAGAATTGAAAACCTTAATCACCTCGTCTAACATGATCTGAGTGTCACACCTTAATCACCTCGTCTAAAATGATCTAAGCGTCACTTTCTATCTTCTGTTTCTAGAGCTACCACTATGTACTGAAGTTGCACTATGGAAGAGGACCAAATTACTTTTCAGATGAAAATACAAGGAAGGGACGGTTCTCACCGGGCATGGTGGTTAGGCGCGGGATCTAACATTGACCACAGAGACAGTGACGGCAACTCGGTGGTGAGCGACCGGGACGTAGTGGCCGGCACGACGGCCTCAAGGGTGGAGGGGAGCTGTTGAGACACGAGCCAAGGTGGAAGGAGGACGGTGATTATCCACGTCATCACTTTAATCAAATTAGGTAGTCCACTTCTATAAAATGACGTAACATGGCACTTCATTTAACGGAGGTTTGACCTCCTTTTAAAAGGTTGAGGCACTTAATTGCAAGAAAAATAAAAAAAAATTAGACATGCACGACAATCAAAAGCCAAGCTACTTGTGGTATTACTGCTCCATCTCGCGCTCACCATGCGGTATTTAACTTTGCCTCTATCAGTGGCACCTGATAAGCCAAATTGCATAATTGTCGGGACTCAACGTTATTGAGTAAGAGGTCAAACACTCTCCTTGTCTTCAAGATGGCGGAACTCGACTTGAAATAAAGAGTAATCAAATTGTTGCCAATGAACATATCAGTGTCGAGGCCGCACCTGATTACATAAGTGTGGATTCGAAGACAAGGTTGAACATGTTGGCAAGAGAAAGCATAGATAATAAGTCTATTTCTTATGATAGATGTTAAAATATGTCTCGATTTTGAGTTCGTGAACAAATTATATTTGTGGACCCTCATATATATGTCATGGAAATCCAGATTGTAAGACCTCCCATGGGACATGGATTCCAAACAAAACAGAAAAAAGGAATTATATGGAAATCAATTTTCTTACTGCGCGTTGGAGCGTTGGACTGAATTCGCAAAGTCAATTGTGGACCTTTTGAATTGGACCATGTTCAGTTACTTGTATTCCATATATATAATATATGTCTACCGCAAGTGGAATAAGGGTCGGGAAGCGCAGTTTTCAATCGAGTGCTTGGCATGAGTTTTCTTCATGATTTTCTAGGTGGAATTACACTGATGTTATATTTCGTTAGTTCGTTCATGATGGAATGCAATTAAGATGTATCGGTTTATTTTAACGTGATGTGATGAGGAGATACCTTTTCAAGAGGTGTGAAGGGTTATCTATTAAGGGGAAGTTATTTAACTTCTCAAAATAACTTCTGGAGATAACTGTCCTAATCAACAATAGAAATAACGTTTTGAAAGAGAACGGTTCTCTCTCCTCCTCTCTCCATCAACGAACAACATACAAAAGGCTTCTATTATTACTTAAAGAAAACAATCGGTATTAACGCTGTAGAACAAGAATACTTTCCTTGTGATTGTATATAGATCATCATGAGGTCGTATTATCCATTGTTCGTCGTGATTCAATGTACTTTCTTGGGTGATTGCTTCTGTTGTGCATCAAAAGGTAAGTTGCTTCCGTTGACTTTTATCCAACATTGGTATCAAAGCTTGCGTTATGATCTCTGTCTTGTTTTTCTGTTGGATTTTTTTGCTTGTTATTTGATATGAAGATTGCAAGGTTGAACTTCACATCATCTACATGTTTATTGCTCTGAAATTACAAAATGAACGATCAATATGAACCGATGTGAAGAATGGGTTTGGACGTTATGGATGACCGTTTTGTTTTGGCCAATTTTGGGAATATTTTTTCCTACGAAAATAAATTCTGATCATACGGGGTGACTCATGAAGATGAGCAAAACAAGGAGTGGCACACCGCTGGGGACATAGCCTGTGCCCCCATGCATAGCTGTGAGGTGCAACCTTGTTAGCCCGTGCGTTGCACGTAGAAGGGAAACTGCAGGCATGTATGCGGCATGCATGCAATAGCCACTGGCATATGGGTGATATGCGCGCACGGAGCCGTTGGCGTGTGCACTGCATGCGCTTGCCCTCGGCAAAATTATAATTTTGCCCTCATTTCGCATTTTGATAATGCGGCCCTTGACTCTTCCCTGGTATTATGGTTCTGCCCATGGGTTGACCCAACCCGACCCATTGGTCAGTCCGACCCGTTGATCGGTGACTTGACAGTTGGCCATTGACGGTTGACAAAAAGAAAACATAAAGTTTGTCTTCTCATGTAGGCACGTGAAAGGTTCGATTGGAGCATGGTTGGTGTCATTGTGTTTGTATTGAAATGCTCTATATTGTGGTATAGTTATTTTATATGTTTGAAGTTTTTAAAGGTATAAAAATGCATACAGAACTCTAAATACACGTATTTTTTTTTTTTGGGGTATAAGTACATTGTTCATTCCTTATTACTTGTATTTTTCTATGGTTTTTGGGAATACAGAAGCTAGCCAATATGTAAATGACTACACACAAGTTGTGTAGAGCTTGGTTCAATGATAGCATGCATATGGTTTGACATGCTCGTAATTTTCTAATGTTGAGCAATCTTAAACAATAGCTAGAGATCTTTATTTTTCATTACATATTGAATTCCGCATATGATTATACTTGTTGCAAAAAGGGCGAGCGATCGAACAATAATATAGACAGAAAAAATAAATCAAACACTAGATTTACGTGGTTCAGTCGTAAAGATCTACATCCATGGGGAGAGCAGCAGCGAATTTCACTATAGATCAAGCGATACAAGGAGATTACACACTCAAGTCACTCAAACACTCTCTCGGTGTTTCCCAAACCCCAATTTAACCCCAAACCCAACTCCCGGCACAAAATACCGCGTGTTCAAGCTCAAAACAATACGCTCTACAAATGGCTTTGTGTATCTCTTCAAAGCTTCGCACGGAGGACTTGCAGCTTCGTGGACGTGTGGCTTCGTAGACTTCGGCGGACGTATGGCGCTTCTTCTACGTAGGGTTTCTTTACCGACTTCAAGCAAGCCACCTAAGAAGGAAAATAGATTATGCTTTTATACGTGTGCCCAGGTCAAACTTTGACCTGGGTCCACCTCCTATTTTGGCTTCACGCGGTAGAGCTTCTTTCCATTTCTTGATTGGGTAAAGAAAACCCACGCATGAAATACGTGTATGTGTGCGCGTGTGCCCAAGGTCAAAGGTTTGGCCTTGGGCCCCACCATTAACCAATTTTCATGTGCAGAGGGAATCATGTGCAGGGGCTTCACTTTTCTTTTCTTCGGATTCCGCTAGCTTCTCAGCAAAGAAGAAACTTTGCTTCAATTTATTTTCCTATTTTGTAAATTTTCAATAATCCAGCGAATCTCAAACTTGAGTCATATTTAACAATCTCCACCTTGGCTCGACGTTTGAGCTAAATTACAATCGCTTCGTAAAAATTCAAATTCTGCTGCTACTTTCCCATAGCCCCCGATGGGCTCAACCGTCACAGATATTATCCAAGTCCAAGCCTCGCTTGAACTTCGCCATAACCGAGGACCTCATTAGAATACCAACTCCACATGCACCTTTAATTGCTCTGTAAGGATTTTTTGACGCAACCTCTTCAACTGCAGATAAAGCAAAACCATTATTGCATCCATATCTATTAGGAGATCGAATACATACCTTGTTAATTTCAGCAGTTACAACAACCATTGGTTCTATAGGCTCCACCTCGCTATGAGCACCATCTGTGTCGATTACTTTGCAAGTACCTGTATACGCTACCTTAGAAGTTTCTGGTCGCAACTCCACCTCAAGCTGAACATCGTCCAGATCCGTACTAACACTGCCACAAACACTCTTAGCCAGAAGTATTGGAGACTCATCAAGGGTAATTTCTCTGCTGTTAATAGGTGAATTTATATCCAGGCACCACAACTGATTGCCCCACTCACCTTGTGCATAGCCATGGAATATGCACCTTGCCCTTCAATCGAGCTTACCATCACTCACTCGAAAATAACACGGGCAACCAAACATTCTAAGAATAGAATAATCAGCAACGTTACCTGACCACACTTCTTTAGGAGTCTACCATTCAATAGCAGTTGATGGGGATCTATTCACCAAGTAGCTTACCGTACTTAGCACATTAGCTAGGATTCTCTTAGCAATACCAGCACTAGAGATAATTTTTCGGGCCATCTCTAGTAATATTCTTCTCGTCAATTCTGCAAATTGTTGTGATTTATTGGCACTAGTGCGGTGTTTCACTATACCCTCTTTCATGCATAATTTATTTGCCAACTCCGAGTAGAAGTCCATGCTATTGTCAATCTGTACATGCTTGATCGACTTACCAGTCTCCATCTCGATCAAAGCTCTTGACTGCGAGATCTTGACACCAGCATCAAATTTATGCCTTGGCACAAACACCCAGGTCTTCTTCGAGCAGTCAAAAGACTCTCGAACAGATGTATCCGACGTCTCCGCGGCGAAACCTGTCATTGTCTCACCTTGAAGTTTATATAGGTCTCTGTGCTTGATTCCTTTCATTATCACCAAGGCACCTCGAACAACCTTTAGAACTCCACCTTTTGAAGAATACTTGCAACCAGCTGAATCTAGGGCACCCAAGGAAATTAAGTTCTTTTTCAATTCTGGAACATGCCTCACTCCAGTTAATGTCCTCACGATACCATCATGCATTCTGATTTTAACATCACCAACACCCACAACATCGCACTCAGCGTTATTCCCTAACTGGATTTTACTACTATCCGTGCACTGATAAGTGATAAACCGATTTTTATTTGGTGTGACATGAAAAGAACAACCAGAATCCATAATCCATCCATCAAACAATGAATAATCAGTGACAGACAAGATATAATCGGCATTATCTACTACAGCTGCAACATTATCTGCAGAATCAACCATAATTCCCTTACCCTTCTTATTCTTCAACTTAAGACAATCCCTTCTAAGATGCCCCCTCTTGCCACAGTTCCAACATACAACATTAGCAGTCCTAGATTGACTACGTCTGTTCATATTAGTACTACTGTTACCCACACGTGTTCTAGATCTTCCTCTATTTTCACCTATTAAAGCAATAGACACAGATTCGCCAGATTCTCTTCTACGAATGTCCTCACTCAAAATCAAATCTCGAACCCCATCAAACGTCAAACTTGTTGACCTAGAGGAATTACTAACATCAGTAACGGTAGTATTCCAACTATCAGGCAATGAGGATAACGGAATCAAAGTACGTACCTCATCTTCAAAGTCAATCTCAACTGAACTTAATTGACTAACAATCACATTAAATTCATTGATATGATCAGCAACTGACGCACCTTCACTCATCTTCAAATTAAATAGACATCGCATCAAATAGACCTTGTTGATCGCAAAGGGCTTCTCGTACATATCCGACAGGGCTTGCATCAAATTAGCAGTGGTCTTCTCCTTCAGGATGTTAAACGCGACGTTATGAGCCAACATCAGCCGAATAACACCCATAGCTCGTCTATCTAGTAAATCCCAATCAGCTTGCTTTATTGTCTCTGGTTTCTCCCCAAATAAAAGCAAGTGCAGATTCATCTGGTAAAGATAATCTTCAATCTACATCTTCTAGAAACTAAAATCCTTCTCATCAAATCTGTTGATTCTCACTTTTACTTCTTCTGTCGCCATAAATTCGCTTCAACTTAGGCAAGCCTGGCTCTGATACCACTTGTTGCGAAAAGGGCGAGCGATCGAACAATAATATAGACAGAAGAAAAATAAATCAGACACCAGATTTACGTGGTTCAGTCGTAAAGACCTACATTCACATGGAGAGCAGCAGCGAATTTCACTATAGATCAAGCGATGCAAGGAGATTACACACTTAAGTCACTCAAACACTCTCTCGGTGTTTCCCAAACCTCAATTTAACCCCAAACCCAACTCCCGGCACAAAATATCGCGTGTTCAAGCTCAAAACAATACACTCTACGAATGGCTTTGCGTATCTCTTCAAAGCTTCGCATGGAGGACTTGCGGCTTCGTGAATGTGCGGCTTCGTAGACTTCGGCGGACGTACGGCACTTCTTCTACGTAGGGTTTCTTTACCGACTTCAAGTAAGCCACCTAAGAAGGAAAATAGATTTTGCTTTTATACGTGTGCCCGGGTCAAACTTTGACCTGGGTCCACCTCCTATTTTGGCTTCATGCGGCAGAGCTTCTTTCCGTTTCTTGATTGGGTAAAGAAAACCCACGCATGAAATACGTGTGTGTGCGCGTGTGCCCAAGGTCAAAGGTTTGACCTTGGGCCCCACCATTAACCAATCTTCATGTGCAGAGGGAATCATGTGTAGGGGCTTCACTTTTCTTTTCTTCGGATTCCACTGGCTTCTTAGCAAAGAAGAAACTTTGCTTCAATTTATTTTCCTATTTTGTAAATTTTCAATAATCCAGCGAATCTCAAACTCGAGTCATATTTAACAATACTTGATGTATGAATGATTGTTTGTTAGTTCACATCATGCTATGTCTTTGGATATTTAATAGAAAATGTGATAATTACATGAAGTCATGTAATCATTTTGCAAGTGGAAGTTCGTAGGTTGGTAGAATTAGAAGGAATTCTCACATAGAACTTAAAATTTGCGCAAATTGAACAAATTAATGATAGTAGGACAATCATACATGGAAACTGATTGGGAATGTATTGAACTTTTATTTTGGTATTTTTTTGTTGAATTATCATTAATAATTTAGTTTGTCTTAAAGTATGTATGTTAATATAAAAAATGTGCTAGTATTGATTTTGCCTTTATTATATCAATGTGTAGTAGTAATCGATTATGACCTCGGCATTTAAGACCATTTTGGCCGACCTCAATAAGGGTAAGAAACTGAATGGTGATAATTATGATATTTGGCACCGAAAGATTCAGTATATATCCTTGATAAGTAAAATATTTTGGAAACTTTTAACCACACTATGGATGAACTTAAGCATGGATAATTATGATATTTGGCACCGAAAGATTCAGTATATTCTTGATAAGTAAAATATTTTGGAAACTTTTAACCACACTATGGATGAACTTAAGCATGGAGCTTTTGCTCAGCATAGAAAAGATCAAGAAGTTTATCAATCTTAAAAAAAAAAAAATCATTGCTCACATCATGTCGCTGAGTTGTATGTAGGATGATCTCATGTGTGAGTTTAAAAGTTATGACAAAGCTCAAGTAATCTGGATTGCCTTGAAAGATAAGTTTGGGGCTACATCGGCCACTAAATTGAGAAGGCTCACCATCAAGTTTAACACATATCGAAATCGCCAAAATCAAACTATGAGGTAGTATCTTCGGAAGATGTCATACATGATACATGAATTGAAGACCGCATGACATACCTTTACTGATGAACAATACGTCTAGGTTGTTGTAAGGTCCCTCTTTAATAGTTGGGAGCAAATGAAAATCAACATGCCTAGATATTGCGAAATCTTCTACACATGCTTATGTTACTTAATCTAGTCTGCACAAAGTTTCAGGTTTCAAGTACAAGAGGAACAATAATTCAACAACAAAAAAAAGGAGACTGGACAGGCACCCAAGAGAGCTAAGCTTCTCTAACACAAGAAGTGCGGTGGGAAGGACAAGATCAAGATGAAGTGTTATAACTATGGCAAGATAGGCCACTTTGTCTATGAATGCACCGGGCCAAAAGAAGTATCCCATTACTCAATTATTTTAAGTAATGCTTGTATTTCCAGCATTATAACGTTTGCTGTATTTCATCCTATGTGGATTGTAGACTTAGGAGCAACAAATCACGTGGCTAGAGATTATGGAGAATTTGTGGAGTATTGTTGGATATAGCTTGGAAAAATGCGGATATATGTTGGAAACAACTCTAGAGTTGAAGTGAAGGGTATCGGCACATATAAATTAATTTTACATGGTGGTCGAAACCTATTTCTATATGATATCCTCTGTGCTCCTAATATTTGGCGGAACTTGATCTTTGTAGTTGTTTTTCTAAGCTTATTTATGTGTTGAATTTCCATGGTGATTGCATTGATATTATGTTTAAAATAGTTTATTATGATTCTTGTCATGTAGTGAATGGTTTCATGGAATTAGATATTGACTATGATATGATCAATATTAATATTAATGGTTGTTTTTTTTTAATTGCATCTTCTAATAATGTGGAGATTGATGTAAGTATTAGGCATGTTAGATTAGGTAACATTGGATTACAAAGAATGCCAAAATTAACTAGAGAAGGCCTTTTAGGGTTGCTCGCTAGAATTGATTACCAATATGTAAACATTGTCTAGCAAGAAAAATAACTAGAAAATCATTTGGTAAAGGAACTAGAGTTGAACTTTTATTACAATTCATACATTCTGACATTTGTAATCCACTAAACGTGAGGCCGAGACATGGAGCCTCATATTTTATTACTTTTATGGACGACTTCATGCATTTTGGTTATATCTTTATGATCTCCCATAAGTTTGAAGTATTGGATTGCTTTAGATGATACATAACCTCGGTAGAGACTCAATTAAACAAAACAATAAAGGTATTAAGAATCACTCGTGGACGTGACAATCTATTTGAGCAATTTAAGACTCTTCGTGATGAAAAGGGAATTGGGAAATAATTAACTATTCCCATACTCCGCAATAAAATAGGGTTGCTAAGAGAATGGATAGAACTATATTAGAAATGGTTAAGCCTATGATAACACAAGAAAATCTACCAATTTCGTATTGCGGAGATGCATTATTGACTGTTACTTATATACTTAACTGTGTGCACTCCAAGTTAGTCACTTTCACCCTTATGAATTGTGGACTGGTATGAAACCGTACCAAATAATCTATGACCTTCAAGGTGTGCATCATATGTTCATGATTTTTTCAATAAATATGGTAAATTAAGTTCTAGAGGGAAGAAATGTATCTTTATAAGATATTCAGAAAATTTCAAAAGATACATGTTTATAGATGAACAAGTTGATGGAAATATGCTGAAATGGAGTCTTAAGATATTATGTTCTTAGAGAATGACTTTCCTAGTAGGAGTAAGATTAATAAGGATTTTCAATTATATAAGATGGAAGATCCTGATAACACATATGTTAATGTTATTGAGAAAAATGAAGATTTACCTCAATATAAAAGATCTAGTGGGAGTTTCACAAGAAATTCAGTTATGTAAAAGTATTCTATGTCATCGTTTTGAGATTGAAGGGGAAGTATTTATGGTTGTTTCGCAAGATAATGCCAAGTTTAAGACCGTTTAAGAGGCCCTCTCATCCCTTGACAAAGAAAAATGAAGAAAAATTTTGCAAGATAAAATGGAGTTTATAAGGGCAAACCACATCTTGGATTTGGTTGATTTACCACCTAATCGCAAGGCTATTGGAAATAAATGGATTTTCAAGATTAAGCAAAAGGTGGATGTGTAACATCCTTGATTTGATACTTATTTTGGCCTTGACTAGTAGGCCAATGAACGATACGCAAATGGTGAAAGTAGGCCATGAGTTAGCACGAAGGCCGGTTATGAGTTAAATTGGCTCGCTCGAGACTCGGCAATCGAAGGTCTAGATATGGAGTGTTTGACCATGGGATGATTATTCGACCAAAAGGATCAGTCGTGGGATGATCACGTACCATCATGGATCGGTGGCGGTCATGGCTCGATTCCGCCGAGTCAAGGACTGATCACGGATGATTTCGCTTGGTTGTTGTGCCGATATTGAATGATCATGAATTGATCTAATGCGATCGTGAGTCAAGATGGATCAATCGATTGTACACGATTACATGACAATCGATAATTGATCATGGATTGAATAAAACTCAATGTGGCTTAATTTTGGACTGTCCATAACTTGTGGCGCAAGACCTTGGACTGGCCACAAGATTGGCTACAAGATTGGTCGACTGGCCCGAGGACTGGCCATGGGATTGGCTAGGGGAAACTATGCCGTGGATTGGCTAGTAGACTGGTTAGAGGACCGATTGACGGGGCCAAGGCATGGCCCTAATGCCTAGTCGTAAGCCTCTTCACCCGATAAAGGGGAGCTCAAGCTCAATTTTGCCAATTGAGCCTAGTTGCATTTAGTTTTGTTTGGATATGGCTTAGGCATAAACCTCGGGCTAGATAAGGTAGTCAATCGTGGTCGAACTCAATTAATCCTTGCCCAATGACAGGCCTTAAGAAACTTAGATATTTTTCTAAGTTGCGTTTAATAGATTCGTCACGTACTAATTTAAGAAGTGTGGACATTTGGCACGTTAGGGCTTTACCTTGGAAGATAAGATTAGGCTTGGACTTGGAACCAATGATGAAGGAAACACCTAGGCATGAGACTAGTAAAAGTTTCTTGAAAGAACAAGTGTGAACAAATGTGAATGTGTTAAATGAAGTGTGGAAAAAAAAATGTCCCTATAGCCTAGGCCTAATCATATCCTAAATGCCTAAGTGGGAAATGTGGACTTTGGAGCCTACAAGGAAAGGGCCACATGCCCAAGAGAAAAAGAGAGAGAGAAGCAAGGTCAAGATTGAACTTTGAATTCAAAAATAAGCTTACATTTATATCTTTTAAAATTTAGTCATTCAATGATTGAAATGAGGTGTCTAAGCTAGCTTAGGGCCTAGTTGGCAATTTGGAAGATAAGATTACCCAATCATTAATGACTCTTGACTAGGACCAAGTAGGGCGCCACCTCTCTCATTAGATATGCCATCTTTGAATTTGGAAACTACCGGACCTTAGCTGTTTGCTAATTTTATGGAACTTTTTATAGTAAGGATTTGGAGAAACTTCCTTCATGAAAGTTGTTTAAAATATCTTGATCTACAACATACTTAAATTTCAGATTTTTCTAACATGAAATGACAGGAAAGAAAGTCTAATCATTTACCATTTGAACCTACCTCGTGTAATAAAAACGGTGACTAAGCTGTCTTCTCAAATTTTTATAAAATTTTTCCTTTCAAATTTGGACATGCTTCCTTCATAAAAGTTTTAAAGGACATTTATGTCTCTCCATATGAAAATTTTAAAGAGTTTTGTAAAGATTTATATTTTGAGATTGGTCATTCTTTGCTGTCATTGAATTTGCGCAACAGGTGGATTGTTGGGTTGTGTTTAGTGATTTGCTGCTCTTTTCACAGTACAAATTGAACTTGACTTTCTTCATGAAAATTTTTATCTAAGGTCTCATCTACAACATATTAAAATTTCATAATTCTTTGATTCCGTTTGATAAGGTAATGACATTGATTTTGGAAATTGCTCAAAACTGTTTTTCACCCCAAGATGGGTGAGTTATGCTCAAGCTTGGAGTCTAGTTCTTAATTGCCATCTTGAGATGTCCCAAACTACTTAACTATAGTCATACCCTTTTTTGAGGCTTGATGATCAAGAAAGGCCCTTTTAAATGCTTCTTGACTAGGTTTATTTGAGGCAAATAGTGGTGGCCTATTAAGAAGACCTAGTGTGCCTATTAAGGGGGGGAAGACAAGTGTGAACGCGTGTGAACATATTTAATAAGTTGTGGGCTAAGTGTGAATGTGTGCGAATGCATTCAATAAGTTGCGGGCTAAGTGTGAACACATGTGAACACATTTAATGCCCTTTTGGACATTCTTGAGGGAGGCCTTATAATTGGGGCTAGAACCCTCCATCCCAAGCCATCCTCACCCATAGGCTTTTCTCCTCTCCCAATCTCTCCCACCCCTCTCTCGAAATTCAAACCTCCTCTCCCCTAGGAATTCTTGCCGTTGTCCTTGCCTTTGTTGCCACCGTTTCAAGACTGCTAGCTTAGAAAGTTATAAATAGAATCTATAACTCTTGGATAGGGTGAAGCTTACGTCATCGAGTTTAGTGGTGTGCTCACTTGTGTAAGCCGTGTGTATGTTATAATGTTCTTTTGTATGGTTTGGTCATGCTGGCATGCTTGAATGCGTTCACGCCTTGGGATAGGGTTAAGGTTCACTTGGCTTGGAATCGACATCAAGTCATGATGGCTTAAGTCTCAAGGCCTTGGATCGGTATTGAGGTGTGTTGGTTCCTAGTCTCGTTCGGTGCGGGGATTGCACAAGGTCTCGAGGTCTTGGATTGGCATTGAAGCGTACTGGTTCCAAGTCTTGCTTTGTGTGTGGATCAGCCTAGGTGTGCGGTTCAAGCCATGGATCAAGAATCGTGCCTAGCATATTATACGGTATGATGTTAAGAGCAATAGCACACTCACTTGAATGAGCATGCTCTTGGGCCTTGCATACGTCTGCTAAGTTAAAAGGTGAAAAACCGACTTGTGTGATGCATCACGTGCGATCACCTAATGAAAGGTAAGAACCATAGCCACCTCAAGTGGCGACGACACCCCACGTCAATGGGATGCCTCTTAGTAAGAACAAGATGCCCTCATGCTAACGGGATGCTAGGATTTAAGTCCGGAAGTCTTGAGAAGCTAGCCCTGAGAAGTCTCGGTTGAGTTGAGATGCCTTGGTCGAGTTAGGAAGCCTAGCATGAAATTGGAAGCCTTGATCGATTCGGGAGGGCCTGGTCGAGCCAAGATGAAATAAATGAATCTTCTATGCGTGTCGGCATATGCATAAATATGATATGCCGATGTGTTCATTGACAAACTAAATGTAAGCATGCATTGAAATATGCTGTAATAGACTTTTGCATGTAGTTGAGGTGTAACGATGAGTTTGCTATTGATTTTCCATCGACATTGTATTGCGAGTATTATATCTACTAGATTTTGATGATTATATATCCTTTTAGTAGAGAATTAAAGGATTTACTTACTGAGTTCATGACTCACCCCATTGTTTTTCTTTTAGAATTGTAGGCATGAAGGAGTTACAGTCCCGCTAGAGGAGTTAAGGTTTACACCGGCTTTTTTGAGAATAAAACATGTAGTGATTGTAAATATAATGGCCCATGACAAAATGGCTTATAAATGTAATTGATGTAATATTGTATTTGCAAATGGTTGTTTTCCTGGCTGTTTCTTGTTGTCTGGATGTTGTGTGTATGATTGCGCATGTTCTTAATGAAAGAATAAAAGAAACGAGTTGGTGAAGCGCTTGAGGCATTACAAAAATAACCCTTGCCACTTATGACCCTAGACATGGAGTTGGGGTCGTTATAGGATGTGTCACGCCCCCACCCCACCCTTGGTCGCGAGAGCATGACTCGGTGGGGTTAACATTGACATACCAGGCATGTCAAGCGTCCCGAAGGAAAAAATCTTTTATCTTTGATTACGCACATGCGAAAGTGAATTGTGAGCAATCCCCATGCATAAGCAAATGTGGAAGTCAAGGCAAAACATATACAAGTCAAGCAAACAAAAGTAAACATACATATATTTATATTAAAAGCTGTTATATTTTACATGCCTCTTCTAGTCCTGGGCTATCTCTTTTCATTACCACACATAGACAATCAAAAAGGTTAGAGTAGCTAACTCTTCTACCGAGCTTTTCCAAAAATGACACCCATTTTAGGCTCACTCCCTACAAGGTTCCTATGGGATTCATCGGTGGGATGAAATAGTGGATGGGACCTATAATATCTCTATTGAAAATGTGGCACCAAGCCTCATACCCGTACTGAACCAAAATGGCTACACTCTCCTGGACCTATCTTGTAACATCCTCAATTCTGACCCTGTAAGGATCGACCATAAGGTCTTGAATGGATCGACCATAGACCATTGGTCATGGATCGATCAGTTTGATCCATAAGGAATCAAGGATCTGTCATGGTTCGACTGACCAACCGACTGACTGGTCACAAAATGGTCGAGGTATCGGTTGTGAATTTTCTACTGACCATACCAATGGGATATGATCACCAGCTCATAAGAGTAGGTCTTAGTCTTCCAACTATTGTTTGTCTGGGGAGTTATTTGTTCACGTTTTCCATGGCATGATAACTAGATGAAAAGAATAGGGATGGCAACGAGCTTGGGACGTCGCAAAAATAACCCTTGCCGCTCAAGACCCTAGAGATGGGGTTGGGGTTGTGACAGTTTTTGGTATCAAAGCAACGGTTATTACCAAGAGTCATAAGGTGCACTGGGTCGTGGGATAAAAAGTTAGGAAGAACATATCATGCATGTGATTGTTTGCTTAATTGTTCTTTCTTCATGAAAGAAGTGATTACTGACTTTGATTGTCGTGTAGATAGTTCCTCTAGAACTCTATAGCTATATTCCTTAGCAGCCAGTGTGAGTTCCCAAGATCCAATGACTACCCATGGAAAATTAGCTTAGGACCCGAATGCTTCGAAAGGGAAATCGAGATAAGACCCCCGACTTGATGGAATTCTACAAGTTTTGACTAATGTTGAGAGCTTGATGGATTAGCAGGCTCAACAACAAGTAGTGTTTGCTTCTGTTAATACCTTTGCAAGTGGAAACAAAAATGGAAATGGCGAACGCCCTATGTAAGGACCAGTTGAACAGTTCTTAAAGCTGTGACCCCCAAAGTTTTTCGGGACGGGAGATCCCGAAGAAGTTGAAATCAAAGTGGTGCAGCGAAAGCAAGGCGGAGCTGAAGTTTCCAGTAGAGTATTGGCATGGCTCCATTTGAGGCATTACACAGTCGGACTTGCAGAACTCCACCTTGTTGGAATGTGGTTGGTGAAAAGAAGCTTACTAGTCTTGAGTTGGTGTAACTTACTATTGAGGTAGTGCAGGTAGTTAGAAAGAGAGTTAGAGCCGCCCAAAATAGGCAAAAGAGTTATGCATATAAAAGATGAAAGCCTCTAGAATTCCAAGTAGGAGATCACGTATTCCTCAAGGTGTCTCCATTGAAAGGTATGTCTTGTTTTGGTGAGACAGGTAAATTAAGCCTAAGGTGCATATGACCATTTGAAATCTTAGAAAGGATTGGGAATATGGCCTATCGGTTGGCATTGCCACTGAAACTTACTCAGTTACACAATGTATTTCATGTGTCTATGCTAAGAAAGTATGAGCCAGATTCGGCATATGTGCTCGACTTCGAAGAGATCGAGATAGATGACCAAAGGTCGTATATTGAGGAGCCAGTGTGGATTATGGATAGACGTGAGCAAGTAATCGGAAACATGACCATTCCCTTAGTCAAGGTCCTATGGAAACACCGTGGCATGGAAGAGGTTGCCTGGGAAAGTGAAGAAATCATGAGGCGCAAGTGCTCACACCTATTTTGAGTGTCTAGGTACGTTATAAAATTTTAGGGACGGAATTTTTAAAGGGGGGAGAATTGTAACATCCTTGATTCCAACCTCGTAAGGATCAGCCATAAGGTCTTGAATGGATTGACTATGGGCCATTGGCCATGGATCAATCAGTTTTATTGGTAAGAAATCAATGATCGGTCATGGTTTGACCGATCGACCAACTGACCGATCATGAAATGGTCAAGGTGTTAGCTGTGAATTTTCTATTGACCATACCAATGAGATAGGATCACTAGCTCATAAGATGACTTTTTGATTAGGAGGATTGGTCACGGGATGATTTTGGATCGACTCATGGTCATGGGTCAATTTGATTGGTCATAGTGCCTGGCCGCGGGTGATTTTACTTAGCTATGCATCGATACAAGGACAATCCGACTTGATCAAACGCGATAATCTTCTGACAAAAAAATGAATCATTCCCTATTTAATTCTTAGTGATTGGAAAGGAATCTCGAATTGATGATGTCCGCTCATGGATTGGTAATGCATCAGCCATGAACCATACGGATGGATTGGGTTCAGGGTTTAGGGTTTAGGGTACCAACCAGAATGAGCTCAGGGATAGACCCAACTATTCTGTCACTAATTCTAAGGTTCATGAGTGCCTTGGCTCAGTGCTAAGCCATGGGTAGCCTTAGGATTGGCCTTAATCAATCGAAGGACAAGGACCGCCATTTAGGCTAACTGACTATCCAAAGAAACGGTTCGGGCGAGCATGAGACGTGATGGCCGAATCTCGGGTGTACGTGATTTGATTTTTCAAGGTGTACCTAATGATCCATTTCCCGGCCTTGGAATCAACTTAGACGACGGAATTCTCTAGACCACATTCTTGATGAAGAAAATGACAAAATAGAAGAAAACTTTATAACACCCTCATTAATAAAGGGGGTGATGTGTCCTTTGACTTTTTAAAATTAATGATGAAGTTGTAGATATTCTTGATGGGCAAGAAAAGGGTTGCATACACATTGACCAATCAGAGAGCGAAACCCAAACCCCTCAATTAATTCCCTACGAATCTAGATGCAGAGTTGGCAACCTAGATGCCATCATCATTAAACTTCATTAAATGCTCATTAAATGCGTAGTGTAGGTGGACCAATAAGAATAGAACTTGGTGGAATATTCTAGAAGGGCAAAACTTAGAGAGCAAGTTCTTGAATTTAGGCATGTGCTAAATATCCAAACCCCATGATGGACTAAATCTAAGCATTTAATGAGAATTGTGAGTCATTGGCTTAGGTGTCCGTAAAAGAGATGGTCATCATTACCATAAGATTTTCCTTAGAGAACAAATATGCCAAGTCATGATGGCATTGTATAAATGGTCCAATAGGAATGAAACAAGTAAGCCTCTAATCATTATATTAGGCCATCAAGTGTGTCACATTTTAAAATAGGCATGACACCTTACAACTTAGGCTTGCCACCTCAAGTCATAGCTGTGCCACTCCGAGAAATATGATTGGGCAATTTGGATGAGTAATGACGAGGTTGATGCCTGTAAATAGGAGGAGCCCCCATTCATTTCCATCATGGGAACCCCATTGCCATTGACGCCTACCCTCCTCCCCTTTCTCCTTTCTCTTGGCCTCGCATCTTCAACCTATGAAGCTATCTAGGTTGGTTCTCAAGTTTGCCAAGGTAAATAAGATTCCTTCTTTTCTTCTAAGAAAGTAGACCCCATCATTGATGCTAGTTAAGTGCTCACCCATCAAGCTGTGGGTGGTGTGTGATGTCTTTTATTCGGTTTTACTTGCAATTGTGTTTGGCCGTGTGCTTGTGTCATGTACATTCGGAAATGAAGCCGAGGTTCTTTCGGATTGAGTTCATCGCAAGGCAAGGCCGTCCAAACCATAAGGCCTTGAATCGGCATAAATAGTGTACCAGTTCTGAATCTTGCTTGGTACGGGGATCGCCCAAGGCCACAAGGTCCTAGATTGACATTGAGGCGTGCTGATTTTAAACCTTGATTGGTACGGGGATCGCCCAAATCCACGAGATTTGGGTAAGGCACCAAGCATGCCGATTTCAATAGTTCAAATGGACGTGAGGACTTTGTGCTTGGCGTTGAATGAAACCCTAAGCCGAGGGTCATTCTTGATGCATGTGTATTCACATCGGGTCGGAGTCGAGGTTCGTCAAGCTTGGGATCTTTACTAAAGTGAGGTGTACCCAAGCCTCGAGGTCTTGGATCGGTATTGAGGCGTATCGTTCTGGTGTGGGGATTGGCACTAAATGATTGATTCAATTTATGGACCAAAGATCGTTCCTGACATATTTGCTAGTGAAGTATAAGAAACTCATGACACACATGAATAAATGAGCATGCCTTCGGGCCATGCATGTGTCGGCTAAGAGAAAAGATAAGAACCGGTTTGTATGATGCATTTATGCATGCACTTAAAGAGGAAAAAGCATCTATTGTCACATAGCATTGTTGGCGATGCCTCGTTCATTGAACTGGATGCCCTGGTTGAGATTCCCGGCTTGATGGCTGGATGCTTGGTTGAGTCAGAAAGCCCCTGAAAGTATAGGATGCCTGACTTGATGGCCGGATGCTCTGGTTGAGCCAGGAAGCCCTTGAAAATATGGGAAGAACCATTTATACGGTTAATGAACTTAATGAACACGTTGCTATGTGATGTTGATAAGCTTGTTTGGTGAAATATCTTATTTGGTAAGTTAAAAGTGGATCATATATAGATAGTTGAGAGGTGGCAATTGATTTGTGATTGATCTGTCATCGACACTGTTTGCAAGTGTTGTACTTGCTAGGCTTCGATGACGAGATGCTTTTCTAGTAGAGAACTAGAAATTTTACTTACTGAGTTTTCCCAAAACTCATCCCTCATCTTTCGATCTTGTAGGCATGGAAGTCTCACGTTGGTTTTGGGAGCTGCAGTCACGCTAGAGAAGATAAGATTTCCCTTGGCCTATGTGGACAACTTGTATTGTGATGTAAAAAGAAAAGAGGGCCTGTAAAGAAAGGGCTTGTAAAAGTAATGTTATAATATAAATTAATGTGTTCTGCTTGATGTAGGTCCAAGTCTTCCAGCTATTGTTTTGTTGGGACGGCGATGAGCTTGGGACGTCACGAAAATAACCCTTGCCACTCAAGACCTTGGAGATGGGGTTGGGGTCATGACATATATTATGATGGGGGATAAGTACACTATCAGTGCCAAAAATTGTATACGACGCTCACTTTGGTGCCAAAAGTTTCTGTCGGATCATTTAAGTGCCAAATTTTTTTAAAAACGATCATTTTAGTGCTAACGCCGATGAAATTAGCCGGAAATTCGACGTGGCACTTTTTTATTAATTTTTGAAGCCGACATGGCTTGTCGGAGAGTTGAGTTAGCATCCAAACACCAAAACGACGCCGTTTGACATCTTTCCCCAAACTTAGAAACCTTAATCCCCAAATTGAGAGAGAGAGAGAGAGAAGGCTCGTCTTCGTCTTCTTCTTCCTCGAAGACCCACACCAGCAACGGCACCAGCACGGCACCAGCAGTAGCACCGGCAGCAACACCAGCAACGCACCAGCAGTAGCAGCGCACCAGCGGCACCTTCGACCCATCTTCTTCCTCCTCCTCCTTCGCCCTCGCCTCCAATTTTTCCTGCCACTTATTGCTTGAGCAATGATCTCAGTCTCTCCTCGCTCACCTGGTCGAGCAACTACAATGGTGGCTGAGTGGCGGTGGCCGAGTGATGGTGGCCGAGTGATGGGGGCTGAGTGATGGCGGGCGAACGACGGTGGCCGAGCGGCGAAAACCCTAATTTCAATCCCTATGTGTGCTAAACGGCGTCGTTCCCATGAGGGTGTCCACGTATAACGGCAAAATGACGTCGTTTCTTGAGAAGGATGGAAAACGACGTCGTTTCAAAGCCATTGCAATTTTTTTTTTTAAAATATAAAAGCCACGTAATTAATTTGGCCAGAATCTCTCGCCGGTGGCACCAAAGTGATCGTTTTTCCTCCGATTTGGCACTTAAGTGATTTAATGGAAACTTTTGGCACCAAAGCGAGCGCTATACACAAGTTTTGGCACTGATAGTGCGCTTATCCCATTATGATGGTATACTTCTAATAGATGATGTCTCCTTCTACATAAGATGTCATGCCCCTACCCCATTGCTTAACGGGCCAACTCATCTCTTAGGCCTAATCATGACTTTATATCAATAATTGAGAAGGGGAAAGTCTATAAATAGGAAGAGGCATCCTTGCATTATGAGGTTTTACCATTCTCTCACTTCTCTTCCATGCCTACTACAGGCCTCCTCATCAAGTTGTCCCAAGAGCCAACCAGTTATCGAAGAAATGTCTTGGAGCTAGGTCTAAGTTGTTGCAAGTAGATTTTCCTTACCCTTCGATAAGGCGATGCACTACGCATATTGATTTAGGGTCTCGTCATTGTTTACTTGCATTTGCTTGTATATTATGCTTGTTCTATTTTTAGTTGCTTATTCTCGCATCACGTAAATTCATGGTCTCGCAGGAGTGTCGAGCACACCCAGATTTCGAGGAAAGTTCTTGGTGACTTTGGACATGTGTTGAGGTAGGTGCATGGCCTACGTTTGGTTTCATACAACATTGAGGTGTGTTGTTTCTTGGAATAAGCATTGAGTCGATACCGAAACCAGAGTGAATGATCTTAAGCTAAGACTACGAGCTTGAAGCGCATCCGGCATGAGTTTTAGTAAGGCACAAGAGTCATTCATGGAATCACTTTGCATGGCACGCCTTAAGGTCTTTTATTAGGCTAAAGATTCAAGATAGAATGAATTGGTTGATACTTGAAATGCAAAGACACACAATGGACTTATATGCCGACGTTGGGAAATGCCGGGTCATTACTTAGGGTAAAATTCTGGATGCTGTCTTGATAGTGAGATTGGGACAATGCCGGTCCAAGAGAGGTTGATGTTTGGGGGTCACCCTAGATGTTGTCCTAATAATGAGATCGGGATGATGCCAATTGCCAAGAGGAGATTGATGGCAAGTTGATACCGGAAGAGTTGATGGGTTTCAACTAAGTGAAAGAAATTAGAAGTCCATGTGTGATGCTTGAATTGATGCATGAATTGACGCTTGAATTGATGCTTGCAAAAGTTGGGTTAGATTTGTACGAGTCGTTGAGATCTTGCATCAATTTGGAAACATGTTTGTATCGAGTCACTTAGTACATGAATTGGTTCTGCAAGGTACACACATCATTCTAGAACCGAAATGGTCATTAATCACGGATCCTTGGAGGGCTTGTTCTTCATGCACTAACTCTTTATTCGTGATTCTTGAAAGCACTGTAGACGATTGAGAGCCTTTCGTGTGCATAGGCAATACAAGGCACGGGTCTTGCTATTGATTTGCCATCAATAAGCGGGCGGTGATTTTGTATCCAAGGATCGATGGTGAGACGTCCTCCTATAGAAGAATTAGACATTTCTACTTCCTGAGTCATCGACTTATTTTTATTGTTTTCCCCCTTTTTAGGTGTATGATAGATGTACCAACCTTGCCGCCGGTTTGTCATAGCCTTCCTATAGACATGGTCTCCACCATGATGGACATAATAGATGTAGAAGGGGACGTCATCCATCGGAAGTATACCACCACAATTCCAAGCTATGACAATAAGGTAGGAGGGTTGATATCGTGGTGTCTTACTAATTGATGCAAGGACGTCGAACCTCGCGGAGCCAATACACAAGGATTGGTGCTACACTCCCAACTTATGCATTGAACATGAATTGACCTTTTGACCATGAAGTTTGGTTGTGGATTGATCCTGCACCATCACGAATACGAAGGACGATCATGGATTGGTTATGTGTGGATAGTGCATTGGTCGCAAGTGATTTCGCACGGAACTTATATCGACCATTAGCGATCTATGAGTCGATCCTATTTAATAGTGAATTGATCGTGGATCAATTGAGTCCACATGACCATATGACATCCAAGGGTTGACCAAGGGAATCAATGGCATAAAACCTTGGATAGACCAAGGTATAGCTTGTGCTGAATTGGAGTAGGCTCGACCTTGGACCTGGTCTGCCTGACCACGACCCAATCAAGGCAAATGATCGGGACCAACCGCAAAATTCATTTTTAAGACATCTAATGGACCAATTCTAATTGGAAATGGTCATGAATAAATCCAAGAGGGGTACCGACTTAGTTGCACTCATTTGGTTAAGTTTTATTGAATTTTGGCATGAACCTCGGTTCTCATAAAACCGTTGATCGTTTACAAACATGAATGGCTTCTCTAATAAGGCAACACCTTATGTTAGTCTCATGAACACCTTGGATGAATTTTTGGATACAAATTAATTTTGTAGGTAGATTTTCTTTACCCTTCGATAGGGCGATGCACTACGCATATCCATTTAGGGTCTTGTTATCGTTTACTTGCATTTGTTTGTATATTATGCTTGTTGTGTTTTTAATCGCTCATTTTTGCATCAAGTAAATTCATGATCTCATATGAGTGTCAAGCATGCTTGAATGTCGAGAAAAGGTGCACAACCTATGCTTAGCTTTGGGACAAAATTGAGGCATGTTGTCTCCCAAAACAAGCATTGAATCATCGACTCATTTTTGTTATTTTCCCCCTTTTCAGGTGTATGATGAATGTACTGACCCCGCTGCCGGTTCATCATGACCTTCTAATAGACATGATCTCCACCGTGATAATAGATGTAGAAGAAGACGTCACTTACCAAAAGTATAACACCACAGTATAGGTCCAGGAGAGTATAGACATTATGGTTCCTCACGTGTACGAGGCTTGGTGTCTCATTTTTGATGGGGACATCATAAGTCCCATCTATGGCTTCATTCCACTGGTGGATCACACGGGAACCCCATAGGGAGCTAGCCTAAAATGGGGGCCATTTTTGGAGAAGGTCGATAGAGGAGCTAGGCTACCCTAGCCTTTTGAACATCTACGTGTGGTAATGAAAAGAGATAGCCCAAGACAAGGAGGGACATGTAAAATATAACAGTTTTTGATATAAATATATATGTTTGCTTTTGTTTGCTTAGCTTGTATATGTTTTGCCTTGATTTCCATGTTTACTTGCGTACAAGAATTGCTTACAATTCACTTCGGCATGTGCTTAATCAAATAGCAAAACATCAAATTTGTTGAGGAAGTATGAACTTGATTTGGCACACGTGTTAAACTTCGAGGAGGTTGAAGTAGATAATAGAGTGTCATATATTGAGGAGCCGGTACAGATCATGGATCGAAAATAGCAAGTTTTGAGAAATAAGGTCATTCCCTTAGTTAAGGTAATTTGGCGATACCACTGGATAAAAGAAGTGACCAAGGAGAGCGAAGAAAGTATGATATTGTTATACCTGCACTTATTTGAATCAAGTACATATTTAAATTTCGAGAACGAAATTTCATTTATAGGGGGAGAAATGTAACATCCTTGATTGCAGGCCATGGGAATAGTGTAACACCCTCAATTTCAACCCCGTATGATTGGCCATAAGGTTCTGAATGAATCAACCATGGGCCATTGGCCATGGGATTGATCGGTTCGATTGGTAAGGAATTAAGGATCGGTCATGATCCGACCGATTGACTGGCAATGAATTGGCTAAGGGGTCGGCCATGAATTTTTACCGACCATACCAATGGGATAGGATCACTAGCTCATAACATGACTTTTGATCACGAGAATTGGTCACGGGATGATTTTGGATTGGCAGATTGTCATGGGTCGATCTGACCGGTTGTAGTTTCTGGTTGCGGGTGATTCCATTCGGTTATGCACCGATACACGGATGATCCGAATTGATCAAATGCAATTGTCTTCCAACCAAATATGCATCATTCCCTATTTAATTCTTAGTGATTGGAATGGAATCTCAAATTGGCGATGTCCGATCTTGGATTGGCAATGCACCGACTATGAACCCTACAGGTGGATCGAGTGCTGATCGGAATGAGCTCAGGGATAGACTCGGCTATTCCGTCACTAATTCTAAGGTCCATGAGTGCCTTGGATTAGTGCTAGGCTATGGGTAGCCTTAGGATTGGTCTCGAATCGATCAAAGGACAACCGACTCTATTAGTCGACCGACCGTCCAAAGGAACGGTTTGGGCGAATATGGGGTGTGATGGTCGAACCTCGGGTTTACGTGATTCAATTTTTTGAGGTATATCTAACGATCCCTTCTCTGGCCCCGAAATCAACTTGGATGATAGAATTCTCTAGACCGCCTTCTTAAGGAAGGAAAGAACAAAGTAGAGAAAATTCTAGAATACCTTCATTAAATGAAGGAGATGAGTTGTCTCTTGACTTTTCAAAGGTCATGATGGAGGTCAAAAATATCTTTGAAGTTCTAGAAAAGAAGGCACACATGTGGACCAATTGGAAGGCAATACACGAACCCCTTAATTAATGCCCTACGAATCTAGATGCCGAGTTGGCAACCTAGATGCCATCATCATTAAACTTCATTTAATGCTCATTAAATGTGGGGTGTAGGTGGACCAATAAGAATAGAACTTGGTGGAATATCCTAGAAGGCCAAAACTTAGAAAGCAAGTTCTTGAATTTAGGCATGTGCTAAATATCCCCCATGATTGACTAAATCTAAGCATTTAATGAGAATGGTGAATCATTGGCTTAGGTGTTCATGAAAGATATGGTCATCATTACCATAAGATTTTCCTTAGAGAACAAGTAGGCCAAGTCATGATGACATTGTATAAATGGTATAATAGGAATGAAACAAGTAAGTCTCCAATCATTATATTAGGCCATTAGGTGTGCCACTTTTTAAAATAGGCATGACACCTTGCAACTTAGGCTTGTCACCTAAGTATTCTAGGCGGGCCACTTGGAGAATTTGCAATGGACTGCTTGGCTCGGTAATTATGACACCGAGTAGTATAAATAGGAGGAGCCCTTCCTCATTTTCCTCACCTTGTCATCCATTTCCTCCTCATTTTTCCCCTTTCTCTCGGCCATGCATCCTCAATCCATCAAGCTATATAAGTTGGTCCTTGAGGTTTGCCAAAGTAAGTAAGATCCCTACGTCTCCTCTAGGCGGTAGTCTCTATTGTCGAGTCTAGTTAGGTGCTCACCTGTCAAGCCGTGGGTAGGATGTTGGATCTTTTGTATGGTTTTGCTCATGTTTGTGCTTGAACGTGTGCTTGAGTTGTTCACACTTGGAATGAGGCCAAGGTTCGTCTGAATTGAGTTCATCTCAAGGCAAGGTCGCCCCAAGCCATAAGGCCTTGGTTTTGGCATAAATAGGATGTCGGGTTCAAGTCTCGCTTGGTGTGGGGGTTGCCTAAGGCCGCAAGGTCTTAAGTCGATGTTGAGGCGTGTCGATCTTATGTCTTGATCGATACGGGGATTGCCCAAATCCTCAAGGTCTTGGTAAGGCACCAAGCATGCCGATTTCTATAGTCCAAGTGGACGTGGGGACTTTGTGCTTGGCGTTGAATGAAACTGTGAGCCGAGGGTCATTCTCGATACATATGTATTCACATCGGGTTGGAGCTGAGGTCCGTCAAGCTTGGGATCGTCACTAAAGCAAGGTGTACCCAAGCCTCGAGGTCTTGGATCAGTATTGAGGCATACCGTTTTCGAGCCTTGTTCGGTGTGGGGATTGATGCTAAGTGATTGGTTCAAGTTACGAACCAAAAATCGTTCCTGACATATGTATTAGTGAAGTATAAAAATTCACGACACACACGAACAAATGAGCACGCCTTCGAGCCATGCATGTGTTGACTAAAAGAAAAGATAATAACCGGCTTGTATGATGCATTTATGCATGCACTTATAGAGGAAAAAGCGTCCGTTGCCACACAACGTTGGCGGCGATGCCTCATTCATTGAACGGGACATCTTAGTTGAGCCGGAATGCCCTAGTTGAGCCAGGATGCTTGGGTATTGAACTCAGAAGCTTCGATCGAGTTGAGATGCCTTGGTTGAGTTAGGAAGCACAGTAAGAAGTTGGAAGCCCTAGTTGAGCCAGGTTGCACAATAAGAAGTTGGAAGCCCCGGTCGAGGCGGGAGGGCCTAGTTGAGCCAGGACGACGGTAAATGAATTTGCATGAGTGTCAGTGTATGCATAAGTATGGTGTGTTGATATATTTATTGCTAGGCAAAGGTAAGTATGCATTGAAGCATGTTGCGATGGACATTTGCATGTAGTTAAGGATAGCAACAAGTTTGTTATTGATCTGCTATAAACATTCTTTGCGAGTGTTGTACTTGTTAGGTTTCAATAATGAGATGCTTTCTTAGTAGAGAATTAGGAATTTCACTTATTGAGTTTCCCTAAAACTCACCCCTTCATCTTTCAATCTTGTAGATATGGAAATCTCACATTAGTTTTGGGAGCTGCAGTCACGCTAGAGGAGATAAGATTTCCCTTGGCCTATGTGGAAAACTTGTACTATGATGTAAAAAGAAAAGAGAGCCCATAGAGAAAGGGCTTGTAAAAGTAGTGTTATAATATAAGTCAGTGTATTCAATATGATGTATGTCCTAGTCTTCTAGCTGTTGTTTGTCTGAGGAGTAGTTTGTTCATGTTTCTACATGTGCATGATAACAAGATAAAAAGAATCGAGACGGCGATGAGCCTGGGACGTCGTGAAAATAACCCTTGCTGCTCGTGACCTTGGGGATGAGTTGGGGTCTTGATAAATAGAGTACGAGGATCGGTAAGTCCTAGCTTGGATTTGATCATGGTGTCTTATTGATTGATGCGAGGACATCGAACCTCACTGAGCCGATGCACAAGAATTAGTGCTACGCTTCGAACTTATGCATTAAACATGAATTGACCTTTCGACCATGAAGTTTGGTTGTAGATTGATCTCAAACCATCACGAACACGAAGAACGATCATGGATTGGTCATGTGTGGACAGTGCATTGGTCACATATGATTTCGCATAGAACTTACACCCTATGTAGCACTGACATGGACACGCGACACACGACACGATACGACACGACACGCCGACACGTCATTTCTTAAAAATAGAGCATTCCGACACGTTCCGACACGTGATATATTAAATATATTTTTATATATAAATACATAAATAAATAATAATAAAAACAGCCTAGAATTAATTTACCTGAAAAATATTAAATAATAGCATTCATTATTTTAATTTGTTATAATAATACATAAAATTTAGAGGAAAAAAACATTGTTTAAAGAAAAATGCTGAAATGATATTTTTAAATTTATTTATTTATCATATATAGCATTTTTTTATTACTTCTTTCATAGTAAAAGACTTTTAAAAAAACTAAAACAATTCTAAAAAAACAAAACTGAAAAAAAAAAAAATTGACCCCGTGCGTGTATATTTATAGCATTTTTTATTACTTTTTTTTTGTATATTTATATTTTGACCCCTCAAGCATTAGAAATTTTTAATATTGACCCCGTGCATGTTGGAATCGCGTGTTGGATAGAGTTGACCACGTGTCGGATTTTTCGACACTCGTTAACCGCATATCAGACACGTGTCGGAGTGTCAGACATGACACGAAGGCTCCCAGAGAGTGTCGCTGCTACATAGGTACCAATTCGGTCTCCCCCCAGGCGCGTGCGTCGCACGCGCCGTTTTGGTGCCAAGCACGTGCGATGCACGCATGCGGTCACGCGCCAGCTGACGTCAGCCGCCCACGCGCGTGGCACGTGCCAGCTGAAGTTAGCCGCCCACGCGCGTGGCACATGCCGGGTCGCTCGTGGTGATGTTGAGATTGCGGAGGAGCTCTTGAGAGTGGATACACACCTGTGCTCTGTGAAGGGATGGGAGATAAGAATCCCTTTGAATTATGCCGTCATCCACGGGGAGGTCGATGTCATGGAGATACTGCTAGCCACTTCACCTAAGTCTCTTGAAGAGACAACCACCTGAGAGGAGACCGCGCTTCACCTCGCCGTGCAGAACAACCGGTTTAAAGTGCCAGTTCGGTTGGTGGAGCATCTGAAGCGGCACGAGAAGGAGCAATTGATCAATTGGAAGGACCACAAAGGTGACACTGCCTTGCATCTCGCTGCCGCTAGCAAAAATTTCGAGGCAAGACTCGCAGTTCCCTTATTTTATCGCACTTTTCTTTGTACATTATTTCAGTGAGGGTGTTATTTTGGGTCTCTATCTTATGCAAAAATCCTCTAAGCAAAGGAACTTATTTGATCATCATGGAAATATAGGATGTCTCATCTATGTCGAAAACATTTCTGCAATATCTAAATGCCTGAAAATCAATGAGAGTAAAACAAAGATGGGAAAGAGTTGCAGGTGGTCGGCTTCATGCTTCGTGGACATGCTTTGGAGTCTGAGGTCGTGGAGGTGAATGCCTTGAACGAGAGCAGCTTGACACCTTTAGATGTCTCAACTCCCTCGCCAAGGGGAGCACGAGATAGAAAGATCAGAGAAATTCTCACATGAGCCAGAGCTGTGCGCAGAGGAGGACGATCAAACTCACCCGCTTCAACACCAGTCTCAGTGGACGACAACGATATGGAGGGAGGTAACGGTCACCAATCAGATGGGGAACCAGTCACAAATGCTCCTCAATCATCATCAAGTTCAACATCTAGAAAATTAAACCAAGGGGGAGAGTCCTTGGGCGAAATACGCAACGCCCTGCCGGTCGTCGCTACGCTGATTGTGAGCGCGATTAACTTCACGACATGGTTGTAACTTACTTTACCTTCACGACATCCCTACGATTAACTAATCAAGACCAGTCTCGGGGGACGTCGATGATATTGCGGCAGCTCGTGGTGATGTTGAGATCGCGGAGGAGCTCTAGAAAGTGGGTACACACCTGTGTACCGATCTATGTAGCACTGACACGGACACGCGACATGCAACACGACACGATACGCCAACACGTGATATATTAAATATATTTTTATATATAAATACATAAATAAATAATAATAAAAATAGCCTATAATTAATTTACATGAAAAATATAAAATAATAGCATTCATTATTTTAATTTGTTATAATAATACATAAACTTTAGAGGAAAAAAAAAATTGTTTAAAGAAAAATGCTAAAATGATATTTTTAAATTTATTTATTTATCATAAATAGCATTTTTTTATTACTTCTTTCATAGTAAAAGACTTTTAAAAAACTAAAATGATTCTAAAAAAACAAAACTGAAAAAAAAAAAAAAATTTGACCCCGTGCGTGTATATTTATAGCATTTTTTATTACTTCTTTTTTTGCACATTTATATTTTGACCCCTCAAGTATTAGAAATTTTTAAAATTGACCCCGTGCATGTCGGAATCACGTGTCGGAATTCCAGACTCGCGTGTCGGAGAGAGTTGACCACGTGTCGGATTTTTCGACTCTCGTTGACCACGTATCGAAGCGTGTCGGACACGACACGAAGGCTCCCAGAGAGTGTCGGTGCTACCTAGGTACCGATTCGGTCTCCCCCTAGGTGCGTGCAATGGTGCCAGCTGACGTCATCGTGATGTCATCCTCACACGTGCGTGGCATGTGCCGGGTCACTCGTGGTGATATTGAGATCGCGGAGGAGCTCTTGAAAGTGGGTACACACCTGTGCTCCGTGAAGGGATGGGAGAGAAGAATCCCTTTGCATTATGCCGTCATCCACGGGGAGGTCGATGTCATGGAGATACTGCTATCCACTTCACCTGAGTCTCTTGAAGAGACAACCACTTGAGAGGAGACCGCGCTTCACCTCGCCGTGCAGAACAATCGGTTTAAAGTGCCGGTTCGGTTGGTGGAGCATCTGAAGCGGCGCGAGAAGGAGCAATTGATCAATTGGAAGGACCAGAAAGGCGACACTGCCTTGCATCTCACTGCTGTCGGCAAAAATTTCGAGGCAAGACTCATGGTTCCCTTATTTTATCGCACTTTTCTTTGTGCATTATTTCAATGAGGGTGTTATTTTGGGTCCCTATCTTATGCAAAAATCTTCTAAGCAAAGGAACTTATTTGATCATCACAGAAATATAGGATGTCTCGTCTATGTCAAAAACATTTTTGTAGTATCTAAATGCCTGAAAATCAATGAGAGTAAAACAAAGATGGGAAAGAGTCGCAGGTGGTTGACTTCATGCTTCGTGGACATGCTTTGGAGTCTAAGGTCATGGAGGTGAACGCCTTGAACGAGAGCGGCTTGACACCTCTAGATGTCTCAACTCCCTCGCCAAGGGGAGCACGAGATAGAGAGATCAGAGAAATTCTCACACAAGCCAGAGCTGTGCGCAGAGGAGGACGATCAAACTCACCCACTTCAACACCAGTCTCAGCGGATGATGACGATATGGAGGGAGGTAACTGGTCACCAATCAGATGGGGAACTAGTCACAAATGCTCCTCAATCATCATCAAGTTCAACAACTAGAAAATTAAACCAAGGGGGAGAGTCCTTGGGCGAAATACGCAATAACTTGCTGGTCGTCGCTGCGTTGATTGTGAGCGCGACGTACCAATCCGTGCTTCAGCCTCCAAAAATCGTAGAAGTTGTCAATGACAAAAATTCCAAGGAAGTTGAGCAGAACAACTATAACTATAACGTGACTAGAATTACTCTAAGTTATGGCACTCCTCCAAGTAATGTCGAGCTCGTGGTGTAGGGCCTCTTCCTGTGCCGCAACACATTCGTGTTCTTTCTATCAGTCCAGATGATCATTTGCCTAACCAAAGATCTCCCTGTCACGCTACCACTTATGCTATCCCTCATCGCAATGGTTGTAACTTACTTTACCTTCACGACATCCCTGTGATTAACTAATCAAGACCAGTCTCAGGGGACGTCGATGATATGGCGGCAGCTCGTGGTGATGTTGAGATCGCGGAGGAGCTCTTGAAAGTGGGTACACACCTATGTACCGATCTATGTAGCACTGACACGGATACGCGACACGACACGATATGACACGCCGACACGTCATTTCTTAAAAATAGGGAATTCCGACACGTTCGACACGTGATATATTAAATATATTTTTATATATAAATACATAAATAAATAATAATAATAATAATAGCCTATAATTAATTTACATGAAAAATAGTAAATAATAGCATTCATTATTTTAATTTGTTATAATAATACATAAAATTTAGAGGAAAAAAACATTGTTTAAAGAAAAATGCTGAAATGATAGTTTTAAATTTATTTATTTATCATATATAGCATTTTTTATTACTTCTTTCATAGTAAAAGACTTTTAAAAAAACTAAAACGATTCAAAAAAACAAAACTGAAAAAAAAAATTGACCCCGTGCGTGTATATTTATAGCATTTTTTATTACTTCTTTTATTACTTCTTTTTTGCACATTTATATTTTGAGCCCTCAAGTATTAGAAATTTTTAAAATTGACCCCATGCATGTCGGAATCGCGTGTCGGAATTCCAGACTCGCGTGTCGGAGAGAGTTGACCACGTGTCGGATTTTTCGACTCTCGTTGACCGCGTATCGAAGCGTGTTGGACACGTGTCAGAGTGTCGGACACGACACGAAGGCTCCCAGAGAGTGTCGGTGCTACCTAGGTACCGATTCGGTCTCCCCTCGAGCGCGTGTGTTGCACGCGCCGTTAGGGTGCCAGGCGCGTGGGACACACGAGTGCGGTCACTGGCGCGTGCGCGGCATGTGCCAGTTGACATCATCCTCGCACGTGCCGGGTCGCTCGTGGTGATATTGAGATCACGGACGAGCTCTTGAAAGAGGGTACACACTTGTGCTCCGTGAAGGGATGGAAGAGAAGAATCCCTTTGCATTATGCCGTCATCCACGGGGAGGTCGATGTCATGGAGATACTGCTATCCACTTCACCTGAGTCTCTTGAAGAGACAACCACCCGAGAGGAGACCGCGCTTCACCTCACCGTGCAGAACAACTGGTTTAAAGTGTCGGTTCGGTTGGTGGAGCATCTAAAGCGGCGCGAGAAGGAGCAATTGATCAATTGGAAGGACCAAAAAGGCAACACTGCCTTGCATCTCGTTGCCGCTAGCAAACATTTCGAGGCAAGACTCGTGGTTCCCTTATTTTATCGCACTTTTCTTTGTGCATTATTTCAGTGAGGGTGTTATTTTGGGTCCCTATCTTATGCAAAAATCTTCTAAGCAAAGGAACTTATTTGATCATCACGGAAATATAGGATGTCTCGTTTATGTCGAAAACATTTCTACAGTATCTAAATGCTTGAAAATCAATGAGAGTAAAACAAAGATGGGAAAGAGTTGCAGGTGGTCGGCTTCATGCTTCGTGGACATGCTTTGGAGTCTGAGGTCGTGGAGGTGAACGCCTTGAACGAGAGCGGCTTGACACCTCTAGATGTCTCAACTCCCTCGCCAAGGGGAGCACGAGATAGAGAGATCAGAGAAATTCTCACATGAGCCAGAGCTGTGCGCAGAGGAGGACGATCAAACTCACCCGCTTCAACACCAGTCTCAGCGGACGACGACGATATGGAGGGAGGTAACGGTCACCAATTAGATGGGGAACCAGTCACAAATGCTCCTCAATCATCATCAAGTTCAACATCTAGAAAATTAAACCAAGGGGGAGAGTCCTTGGGCGAAATACGCAACGCCCTGCCGGTCGTCGCTACGCTGATTGTGAGCGCGACGTACCAATCCGTGCTTCAGCCTCCAAAAATCGTAGAAGTTGTCAATGACAAAAATTCCAAGGAAGTTGAGCAAAACAACTATAACTATAACGTGACTAGAATTACTTTAAGTTATGGAACTCCTCCAAGTAATGTCGAGCTCGTGGTGTACGGCCTCTTCCTGTGCGGCAACACATTCAAGTTCTTTGTCAGTCTTGATGATCATTTGCCTCACCAAAGATCTCCTCGTCAGGCTACCGCTTATGCTATCCCTCATCGCAATGGTTGTAACTTACTTTACCTTCATGACATCCTTGCGATTAACTAATCAAGACCAATCTCGGGGGACGACAATGATATCGCAGCAGCTCGTGTTGATGTTGAGATCGCAGAGGAGCTCTTGAAAGTGGGTACACACCTGTGTACTGATCTATGTAGCACTGACACGGATACGCGACATGCGACACGACACTACACGACACGCCGACACGTCATTTATTAAAAATAGAGAATTCCGACACGTTCCGACACGTGATATATTAAATATATTTTTATATATAAATACATAATTAAATAATAATAAAAATAGCCTAGAATTAATTTTCATGAAAAATATTAAATAATAGCATTCATTATTTTAATTTGCTATAATAATACAAAAAATTTAGAGGAAAAAAACATTGTTTAAAGAAAAATGCTGAAATGATATTTTTAAATTTATTTATTTATCATATATAGCATTTTTTTTATTACTTCTTTCATAGTAAAAGACTTTTAAAAAAACTAAAACAATTCTACAAAAACAAAACCGAAAAAAAAAAAATTTCCCTGTGCGTGTATATTTATAGCATATATATTTTTTTTACTTCTTTTATTACTTCTTTTTTTGTATATTTATATTTTGATCCCTCAAGTTTTAGAAATTTTTAAAATTGACCCTGTGCGTGTTGGAATCGCATGTCGGAATTCTAGACTCGCGTGTCGGAGCGTGTCAGAGAGAGTTGACCACGTGTCGGATTTTTTGACACTCATTGACCGCGTGTCGGAGTGTCGGACACGACACGAAAGTTCCCAGAAAGTGTCGGTGCTACACAGCTTATACCTACCATGAGCGATCCATGAGTCGGTCATGTTCGATAGCAAATCAATCGCGGATCGATTGAATCCACATGACCAAGTGACAATCAAGAGTCGACCATGGGAATCAATGGCAGAAAACCTTAGATAGACCAAGGCATGGTTTGTGCTGAACTGGAGTAGGCTCGATCTTGGACTCGGTTTTCCCGACCAAGACCTGGTCAAGGCGAATGATCGAGACCAACCGTGAATTTCTTTTTTAAGACATCCAATGGACCAATTCTAATTAGAAATGATCACGAACAAATCCAAGAGGGGTATCGACTTAATCACGTTCATTTGGTTAAGTTTTAGTGAATTTTTGGCACAAAGCTCGATTCCCACAAAACCGTCGATTGGTTACAAACATGAATGACTTCTCTAATGAGGCGACACCTTATGTTAGTCTCATAAATGCCTTGGATAAATTTTTGGATACAAATTAATTATTACAGGGAATGAATTACTAAACAAATGTTAAGAGATAATAGAAGTTCTAGAACCTTCCTTGCCTTTGGACTATAGTCCATCATTATCCACTTAGAGTCACACGCCAATTGCAAAGTGGGGGAGAGAGAACTTACATTCCAAGTGTCTTGGCAAAAATATCAAGATCTCATCAAATGACTTTGGACTTTAGTCCATTAATGCCATTGATGAATCACCAAACTTAGGTGTCCTCTAGAATCTTAGGGTATGATGGCCCTAAATTATAGTCTTGGTTAACAAGACAAGGGCAGGCCAATTAGGAAAGGATATTAATCATCAAGAGGCTTATGTCTCCCCTAAGCGCAATAGGCAATAACAAGCCTAGAGTGAGCCTTGGAGAATAAGTTAATATGTGGACCAATCACAAGTGAACACAAATGAACAGAGGCGCCAACTACGAATGCTAGATAAGCCAATTCATCTCTTGGGCCTAATCATGAGTTTATACCAATATTTGAGGAGGAGGAGGTCTATAAATAGGAAGAGGCACCCTTGTATTACGAGGTTTTGCCTTTCTCTCTTTTCCCTCTCACTTCTCTTCCATGCCCTCTATAGGCCTCCTCACCAAGTCAACCTAGGAGCCAACTGGTCACCGAAGAAACATCTCGGAGCTAGGTCCAAGTTGTTGCAAGTAGATTTTCCTAACCATTCAATAGGGCGATGTGCTACGCATATCAATTTAGGGTTTTGTCATCGTTTACTTGCATTTGCATGTATGTTATGCTTGTTATGTTTTTAATTGCTTATTCCTACATCAAGTAAATTCATGGTCTCATGTGAGTGTCAAGCATGCCTGGATGTTGAAGAAAGGTCTCGACGACTTTAGACATGTGTCGAGGTAGGTGCATGACCTATGCTTGGCTTTGGGACAAGATTGAGGCATGCTGTCTTCCGAAACAAGCATTGAGTCAATGCCGAAGCTAGAGCGAATGATCCCAACCTAAGACTATGAGCCCGAATCACATCCGACATGAGTTTAGTAAGGCACAAGAGTCATTCATGGAATCACTTTGCATAGCACACCTTTAGGCCTTTTATCAGGCTAAAGATTCAAGATAAAATGAATTGGTTGATGCTTAAAATGCATGGACACATGATGGACTTATATGCCGACGCTTGGGATGTCGGCTCGTTGCCTAGGGTAAAAGCCCTTGATGCCATCTCGATGGTGAGATTGGGATGATGTTAGCTCAAGAGAGGTCGATGCCTGGAAGTTGCCCTAGATGTCGTCTTGATAATGAGATCGAGACGATTCCGGTTGCCAAGGGGAGGACCGATGCCTGATTGATATCGAAAGAGTTGATGAGTTCTGACTAAGTGAAAGAAATTGGAAGTCCATGTGTGATGCTTGAATTGATGCATGAATGCTTGAATTGATGCTTCCAAACATTGGGTTAGATTTGTACGAGTTGTTGAGACATTGCATCAATTTGGAGATATTTTTGCATCAGGTCACTTAGTGCATAAATTAATTCTACATGGTGCATGCATCATTTTGGAATCGAAATGGCCATTAATCACCTTGGAGGGCTTGTTCTTTATGCACTAACTCTTTGTTCATGATTCTTGAAAGCACTTTAGACGATTAAGAGCCTTTCGTGTGCATAGGCAAGGCAAGGTACTGGCCTTGTTATTGATTTGCCATCGACAAACAGGCGGTGATTTTGTATCCAAGGATTGACGGCGATACATCCTCCTATAGAAGGATTAGGGATTTATACTTATTGAGTCATCAACTCATTTTTGTTGTTTTCCCCCTTTTTAGGTGTATGATGGATGTATCAACCTTGCTGCTCGTTCGTCACGGCCTCTCAGTAGACATGGTCTCCACCGTGACGGACATGATAGTGTAGAAGGAGGTGTCACCCTATGTAGCATCGACACAAACACGCGACACGTTATTTCTAAAAAAATAGAGAATTCCGACATGTTCCAACACGTTATATATTAAATATATATTTATATATGCAAAAATAAATAAATAATAATAAAAAGAGCATATAATTAATTTATACTAAAAGTATTAATCCAACATCTATCATGACACGTTCTGACATGTTAATACCCTGAAAAACTCTAAACCGGTACACGTGTGACAAATTTATCATAAACTATTGTTTTGACTATGAAAAATTCTAAACTAGTATACTTGTGACAAATTTATCCCGACTAACCATAAAAAACCTTAAATTGGTATATTCATAACAAATTTACCCCAAACTAATTTATTCGATCGCCAAAAACCTCAAAATGGTACATTTGTGACAAATATACCCTATATTAAATTTGATTAATATCACAAAAAAATTACAAAAATTTGTAAACTATGATGAATGGAGAGTAAAATCTCAAATTGATATACTAGTCAACTGTCACGTGTCATTCAACTTAATAATATGACCGTAAAATTTAATGAAAACTAACATGAGGTAAATTTGTCACAAGTGTACTGATTTGGGGTAAAATTGTCAAAGTTGTACAAGTTTGGGGTATTTTGTGGTTAAAAACTTAGTTTATGATAAATTTGTTACATATGTACCAGTTTGGGGATTTTCATAATATAAACCCTTTATTTAAAGTAATCTCTGAACTTAAGCAAAATGTTCAACGTGGTGCATAGACTTTCAATTTGTTTAAAGTGGTCCAAAAACTTTTGATACATGTTTGATGTAGTCTCATGTTCAATGTAATCCTTCCATGAAATTGAAATTGAACATTTTCATAAATTTCAAAGACTAAATTAAACATGTACAAAAAATTTATAGTATACATTGAGCAAATTTTAAAATTTAGGGATCACATTGCACACTAGACTTAAGTTCAAGAACTAACAAAATAAATTAAAATTTTAGGGATCACATTGCGTATTAGACCAAAATTCATGGACTATTTGTGTCATTTTCTCTTCCTTTTTTCTTTTTGTTTTTTGGATACGCCTTGTGTTTTAAGAATGTAACAAAAAATGCTACAACATCATTTTCCATTAACTAAATAGGATGGAGTTAATAAAGGAACTTGATTGTATAAGATTGATAAGTTTTAGGACTTGAAGCACATTTTGAAAGTTTCGAGACTCAATTGCACTTTCTTTGTAAGTTTTAGGATTTCTAGTACATTTATCTTGAAAAATAAAAAATAAAAAATTATATCAACATTTTTTGTTAGTCAAATCAAAGTAGATTCATAGCCACCAATCTTTAGTTGCACACCAATTTCATCTATATGGATCTTTACTCTTGACAAAAGGTGGAAAATATTTTCCAGGGACAAAAGGGACTTCTTGGGGCTATTTGTTTAAAGAGAGATTTTGATCATCCATTTTCATCTTCGATTGAGAAGGAACGTGACAATGTGTTTGTTGCATTTTCGAGAATCTTCAGCAAAGATTTTCTGAAAATGTTGAGAACTATTTTTTTCGAAAACATACACCTGATGAGGGTCGAGGTGCAGTAGAAGCGATGGTCTTACCATTTTCTTCTTCTTCTTCTTCTATTTTTATTTTTTTTGTCTTCTCTTAAGGTTTTTTTCTATATATTTTTATCTTTTTTTCCTTTTAAGTTTTTGAATATTTCTTATGTAGCATTTGGTAGACACCACGTTAGCACCACATGTCTTAAATTTAAAAAAAAAAAAAAATCACGTAAGCATTTTCCACGATTCAAATTAGATGAAGTTAATAGAGAGATTTCTTTGGACTAAGTTCATAAGTTGTAGGACCTAATTGCATCAAGTTAATAAATTTTAGGATTTTATTATATTTTTTTAAAAGTTTAAATATCCAGTTGCATTTTTGCGATAAATTTTAAGATTTTTGATAAACCCATCTCTACTTTTTTAGGACGGGTGCTGATGTGACAGCCACTTAGTGCTACATTAGAAAACAAATTGAAATTTTAAAGGACAAGGAAAAAAGGAAAATTCTTGCTTGCTGTTCATCAGCATTCATCTTCTACTTTTCAAAGAAAAAAAAGCAACATCCACCATAGCCATTGGACACTAAAGCTTTGTTTGGTAACCATTCTATTTCTCTTTTTTTTTTTTTTTTTGGTTCTTTTGGTCTCCAAAAAAAAAAAATCTGTTTGGTAATGTTAGTTAATTTTCTATTCTCTGAGATAGATAAGTAATTAGCGAATAGATTTAGAACAAAAATAAGAAATAGAAAAAAACCTACTTATTTGTACCCGGAAATAAAAAGAGAAATAAGTCCATTTTAGAAAAACAAGCTCAACATAACCTAATGCTCATCTTTACACAATCAATACAAGGTCTAGTCTCCTAACCCGATCCAAGTCCCCATTTTTGGAATAAAAATAAAAATAAATAAAAAATAAAATATTCATAAAATTAGGAAAAAATTTAGAAATTAGATTTTGAGTAGTTTTACTATATTTTAGTGTTAATTCTATTTTTGAATTAGTTTAGCATAAAAATGTGACTTTTTTTTTAATGAAAATTGGATTAAAACTGAATAAGCTTTTAGGAGGGGTTTTTTTTTTTTTTTTTTTTTCTGTCATAAAGCTTTAGGAGTTCACTATATGGATTTTTTAATGCCGTTTTCTTTTAGAGACAATGCTAGGTGCAAAAGCTTGGTGGCTCCAGCCTTCTTCTTGCTTAAGAGTCTATTGGAGACATCTTTTGAGATCATCTACAATTCTATTATAATAGAAAATTATATGGCTCTAAACAAGTCTTTGCATTATTATTTGTTTTGTATTCATAGCAGTCAAATAAGCTTGTGCTCTATGGATTTCCGATGTCATTTGCTAGAAGGTTTGATGAGTTTGTACAAATAAGCGCACCAAAGATTGCTTCCATCCTCAAGTGTTTTGTGATTGCACATTCTACTTAGCAACATTTGCTCTTCTTCTTGCAGCTAAAATAGCTTAAAAAGTCTATGCACCTATTTATTATAATGCCCAAATATTTATTATCAACCTCCTCGTATTGTGAGTTATAAACTAGTGAGACTCTCTACTGTCATTTCCATCCATTCATCTTTGATTATCTATCACGTCCGATTTTCAGAGACCATCTTAGAATATCTTGGTCAATTAAATCCTTACAAAAAAAAATGGAGTTTTATTCAAATATGAATTATTAAGTTTACACTAACATTTTTATAATTAAATGAAAAAATTGGGAATAGAAATTTTTAGGGTTGTATCAAACCAATTTATGTTCACTTTCTATTCTAAGAATAGAAATTTTGTGTAGCTACCAAACGTGTTCTTTTGTCCAAAAACTCGTCTAAGAAATAAAAAAGAAAAAGAGAAACTATTTCATAATGAAAATTATCCTGGAAATAGAAATGTTGCCAAATGCATATTAAGCCCCCAAAAAATGATAATGACTCAAAGCTTGATAGAAATGAGCACGACAAAATAGAAAGACTCAAAGTTAATAACCAGTCGATCCCATCATCTGTATCTTGAGCCGTGTGAGCTCAAAAGGCCAATGGCCATGGTTGTTGTTCACGCTAGAAGCTCGCAACGGCTTATGAGGTTCGAGCTCGAGAAGATGCCACCACGACTTGTCAAGCTTGAAGCTTGAGGTCATGGAAGCGCTCAAGAAGGAGAAAAACTTGATGAAATATTCTAGAAGGCCAAAACTTAGAAAGCAAGTTCTTGAATTTAGGCATGTGCTAAATATCCAAACCCAATGATTAACTAAATTTACACATTTAATGAGAATGGTGAGTCATTGGCTTAGGTGTCTATGAAAGATATGGTCATCATTACCATAATATCTTCCTCAGATAACAAGTAGACCAAGTCATGATGGCATTGTATAAATTGTCCAATAGGAATGAAACAAGTAAGCATCCAATCATTACATTAGGCATTAGGTGTACCACCTTTTAAAATAGGCATGACACCTTGCAACTTAGGCTTACCACCTCAATGTCATAGTCGTGCCACTCCGAGGAATATGATTGAGCCATTTGGATGAGTAATGATGAGGTTGGTGACTATAAATAGGAAGAGTCCCCATTCATTTCCATCATTGGAACCCCTTGCCATTCACACCTGCCCTCCTCCCCGTTCTCCTTTCTCTCGACCTCGCATCCTCAACCCACCAAGCTATCTAGGTTGGTTATCAAGTTTGCTAAGATAAGTTAGGTTCCTCTTTTTCCTCTTGGAAGGTAGATTTCGTTGTTGAGGCTGGCTAAGTGCTCACCCATCAAGCCGTGGGTAGTGTGTGATTTCTTTTTTTTGGTTTTACTTGCAATTATGTTTGGCCATGTGCTTGTGTCATGTACATTCGTAAACAAAGCCAAGGTTCGCTTGGATTGAGTTCATCGCAATGCAAGGCCATCCAAACCATAAGGCCTTGAATCGACATAAATAGTGTACTAGTTCCGAATCTCGCTTGGTGCAGGGATCGCCCAAGGCTATAAGGTCCTAGATTGACATTGAGGCTTGCCGATTCTAAACCTTGATCGGTACAGGAATCATCCAAACCCATGAGATCTTGGTGGGGCACAAAAGGGCGTCAATTCTAAGGTCCGGTTTGGTGCAGAGACCTTGCACTTGATGTTGAATCAAACTAAGAGCCGAGGATCATTCACAACACATGGTATGTTCACATCGGGTCGAACTAAGGTCCCTCAAGCTTAGGATCTTCACCTAAGGTCGCGGATTGGCATTGAGGTGTGCTGTTTCCGAGCCTTGTCCGGTGCGGGGATCGAAGCTAAGTGATCGGTTCAAGTTACGGACCAAGGATTGTTCCCGTCATGTTTATAGTGTCATGCAAGAACTCATGGCACATGCAAATGAATAAGCACGCCTTTGGGCCATGCATGTGTCGGCTAAGAGAAAAGATGAGAATCGACTTGTGTGATGCACTTGTGTGTGTGCACTTAAAGAGGAAAAAGTGCCCGTTTTCCTGGTTGAGTCAGGAAGCCCTTAAAAGTATGGGATGCCTGGCTTGATGGTCGGATGCCCTAGTTGAGCTAGGAAGCCTCTGAAAGTATGGAAAGCCCCTGAGAGTATGGGATGATTAGCCTAAGGGCAGATGCCTAGCCTGCGGTTGGAAGCCCCTGAAAGTATGTGAAGAACCATTTATATGGTTAATGAACTTATTGAACATGTTACTATGTGATGTTGATAAGCTTGTTTAGTAAAATAGCTTATTTGGTAAGTTAAAAGTGAATCACATACAGATAATTGAGAGGTGGCAATGGAATTACGATTGATGTGCCATCGACACTATTTGCAAGTGTTGTACTTCCTAGGCTTTCACGATGAGATGCTTTCCCAGTAAAGAACTAGGAATTTTACTTACTGAGTTTCCTTAAAACTCACTCCTTTATCTTCCAGTCTTGTAGGCATGGAAGTCTTCACGTTTCCGCATGTGCATGATAACAAAATAAAAAGAGTTCGGACATCGACGAGCTTGGGACCTCTAAAAAATAACTGTTGTCACTCGTGACCCTGGAGATGGAGTTGGGGTTGTGACAACGGACCAACTTCTTAGAGGAAAGTTTGACAATTTGCTTTATGCTGACTTGCCCTATCTTGTGATGCCATAAGTTTGCTTCATCTTGGATAGAGATTTGACACTGAGTATTAACTGGATTCATGTCTAGAAGATATATATTGCCATACCTTCGACCGGTGAAAGAAGTCCTAGCTAACTCTAGAACATATATTCTCTTGAAAGTTGATTCTAAATTTAGTGTCACACAGTAGATTGATACTCAATAAATTGTAATTAAGGCTTTTTACCACAGATATATTGTTGATGATTAAGCTTCATATCTTCACTATTCCCTATCTAACAATTCTTCCTTTGTTGTTTCCTCCAAAGAAACACTTCCTCCTCTTTGTTTTTCAAGTTTGATGAAATTGCTTGAATCTCGTCATATGCAGTAAGCAACCACTATCCAAGTACCATTTATTCTTCCTTTTAATGGTAATATGCAATCAAAGAATAATCTCGAACTTTCTTTAGTATCCAAATTTTCTTGTGTCCTAGAGAATTAATGGTAAAAACTATTTTTACCCAATCCTTCTTAACATGTCTCTAGACTTTAGGACATTCATCCTTAAAATGTTCTAAGTTTCCACACTTAAAATATTTTAGAGCACTTTGACCAACAGGTTTTGTAAAAATCCTTTGAAAGTGGCTTTTTAAAGCAAGTTTGGGAGGTCTCTATCTAAGTTGTCTTCTTAACTTTTGGAAAATTCATCAAAAGATCACTTTCTTTATTGAATCTCAAACCAAATTTGTTGTAATAAGGAATTTATATGAAAAGAATGTGTTCTAAAGTTTTCGAACCTTTTGTAATGTTCAAAAATTCCTTCTTCAAAATCTCATTTTCTTTGGAAAGAGAATCACGATTTTCCTTCAATTCCTCGAAATCTTGTAAATTTCAAACTTCTCTTTCCAAGAAATACATTATTGTCTAAGTTGAGAATTTTCCCTCTTTAATTCGGAGATCCTTTTAAGAGAGAATTTAAGATTTGAACAAAGTTCATTAATATACTTTGACACTTAAATAGGAATTTTAGAATAATTTACCTTAATTTCCATATTAGACTTAGAGTTTGTGTTTGTGTCAATTTTTGAGTACGTGTCTGAATGGGCCATCAAATAGATGTTTGCATACTCCTCATCACTCTCTTCACTTTTTGCATCACTCCAGGTTTCAGGCTTTAATGCTTTCTTATACTTCTCATATTTCCCTTTCTTCTTTTTCAACAAGGGACAATTTGGTTTGATATATCCCTTTTTCTTGCATTCGAAACATAATTACATCCTTGCTAGGTTCATCTTCTTCCATTGATCTTTTCTACCTATTTTGCTTGTGTTGTTTCTTCTAGTTGAACTTTTTTCCTTTTCCATTCAACTTTCTAAAATTCTTGATCAGAAGAGCAAGTTCTTCATCGTCCATGTCATCTTCCAAGTGTGTATCATCAGAATTAACATTAGATTTAAGTGCAATGGACTTCTTACCTTTTGAGTCGTCTTCATCATTAGTCTGTTCCACTTCATATGATTGAAGAGTGCTAATAAGTTCATCAACAGATTATGGCATAATTCTCTACGCCTCTCAGATTGATGTCTTGACATGATTCCAATCCTTTGAGAGTCATTGTAAAAGTTTGTTGACTTTCATAGGAGTAGAAATTGATTGTCCTTGATATGCCATGCCATTCACAATTTTTGTAAAATGGCTAAACATATCTCCAATCAATTCCCTAGGTTTCATCTTGAAGAACTCATATTGGCCAAGTAGAATGTTCACCTTCGACTCTTTTACACGATCTATACCTTCATAAGTGACATGAAGTCTATCCCAGACTTCTTTAGTTGTTTCACATAAAAATATTTTGTTATACTCAGTAAGAGATAAAGCACAATATAAAGAATATAAGTCTTTTGCATTAAGAGAGCTTCTCTCTTGGTTATTTCTGTTTGTCTAATTACTTCAACAACTTTGTCTATGACTTCTTTCTTCTTGTCTGAAGTAGACGTAGCTTTTGGATTAATCCATTTTTCCACTACATCCCATTCCAGAGGATTTCTAGATCTCAAAAATGCCTTTGTTTTGTTTTTCTAAACATTGTATTCTTTCTCGTTGAAACAGGGTGGCCCAGTGTTGTTTTGCCCTTCAACAAGACCTGGTGCCAAGATACTAGCAATGGGAGATCTTTAACTCATAAGTAAAAACACTTAAATAAAACGAGTACTTGGCCTTGATACCAATTGATAAAGCTAGTATGAACACCTAGAGGATGTGAATAGATGTTTAAATAAAGTTTTGACAAATAAATATGGAATAAAATAAGTTGCCAGTAAAGTTTGAATAAGGATCATTGTCTATTAAGCAAATCACCAATCTTCTAAGATAACCTTTATGTGTGCAACATACTTAAGTAAAATGAGTTAAGGGAAGAGAAGATTGTACATAAAATTTATAGTGGTTTGGCTTAGATTAAGTCTATGTCCTATTAGCTGAATTCCACTATAAGATCACAAGAGATTACAAATATGAGTATAGACACTCAATGGTAGATCATACTATCTCACTAAGTCATTCATTTTGTGTTTTTCTCTCTCTTGATCACAATTTGTGAAGCTTACAGAAAAAGACAAGTAATCGAGAATAACTTCATATTTTGGAATTTTCGATTCACGTCCTTTTCTTCTTGACCAATTGACCTCCTTAAATACTTTTTTATGCTGCACTAGCCATTAGCCAATCATCAGAGGATTTTCTTCCAATTTATCCATTGGACAAAATGATTCAAAGAGATCTTGTAGCCGTTGAAGACAATGATGGAATTTCCACTTGATTCTGGTCGCCCATACAAACAGAGTCTTGGTTTTCATAAGTGAGGCTTCCTCATTTGGAACTTATATTCATGATTGATTTCATCAATTTGTAATCGACTCAATCAATATATTTATAAATGGAAAGTGAAATCTTTTGCTAAATAACTAGTCATTGTCGATTAGCTTCTAAATCAGTTCATTTTGGTTTTGTGTCGTAACTTGATAAGTCTAGTCTTGGACTTTTCCTCATTCTGGCCTCGACACATTTTGGACTTGTCAGAATGGGAGAATGTATATATGTTTCTAGAATTGAATAAACTTTGCCAAAGATTCTTGACGGTTGCTCAGAATAATGCACTTGTTCCAAACCTGTTCTAACACAAGCATTAGAACCAAAAAGTTTTGTCAATTTCAAAATTTAGTAGGAGGTTTTCTCAACATTGGTATCCCTTCCCATTTAAAATCAAGCATTTGCTCTTTCCCACAAAAAAAAAATTAAAATACTACAAAAATTGTGTGAACGCTACACACTTGACAAATACCATATACTTAGTTTTAGTCAAAACCTCCAAAAATGTATGCTTTGGTTGGAGCGTGGGTTAGCTTTTTTTCACAACCCCGCTTAAAATTTCTAAGTGAACAGTCAATGTGGGACTCTTGGCATTCACATGAAAGGCCGGATGCCACAAGAAAAACAAGCTAGACATTAAGAGTCCCACACTAAATGGGCACGCAAAGATCGTAAGAGGAGTTGTGGATAAAAAGCTAAGCTATATTCCCACCAAATCATGCCTTTCTCAGCTTTTTTGTTTTTCTAGATATTTGCATCTCAACATCATTGAGAAAATTCCTAATAATTAAAAGCTAAAATTTAAAACTTAAAAAAAAAAAAAAAACCGGTCCAGTCCTGGCACTTCCATCCCTAGAATTGGGAACCAAACCGATATCACCAATTCCAATTTTAGTGAACTGAGCATCGGATTGGCAATTCTCGGTCTAGTTGGTTCATTTTGTTCACTCTTACTTGATTATATGAAAATATTCAATATTGTTATGTGTGGGAGCCACTCTTTGGTTCAAAGACACTATCAAGCTTGAAAATGCTTATGGTAAGGAAGCTCAGATAAATCTCTTGAATAAGCAATTTAGACACTTCTTTTCTTACATTTGTACAAAGACAAGGCTAGTTGGGAGCTTAAGGTTGATGGCAAGACTAAATTAGAATCATGAGAATTTTGATCAATTGTGCTTATTGTTACGATTAAATTAGTCGTTCTAGCTCTATCGAGTCCTTGAAATTAATTGACTAATCATCTTTGTCCTTACAATAATATCGCTGATCCCATCATCCGGATATCGGGCCGTGTGAGCTCGAGAGCCATGACTGCCGTTTGAGCTTGAAGCTCGCGGCTGCTGTGAGCTTCGAGCTTGAGAAGATACCACCCCCACTTGCCGAGCTTCAAGCTCGCAGTCATGGAAGAGCTCAAGAGCAGGGACCCAAAAAAAACCTTCGGACTAAGGAAGAATATGTCACGTTAGCGCTTCTCTCTACAAAATATAATAAAAATTGCGACATTGACGTCAATCGGTCCTCAGCCTATTATTTAAGGGCCAATTCAACCCTGAACTTTTCAATTTTGTCAATTTATAAACTAAGCTTTGCACAAAATTCTAATGTAGTCCTTTTGATCAATTTTCACCGAAAATTACTGATGTGACGTAGTCTTTCTGTCCAAAATTGACCAAAAGAACAACATTTGAATTTTTCAGGAAGATTTAGAATTATATTGAAAAAATCATGACTGACATTTATACAATAAATTTATGACTCGTTGGACAATTTCCTCTCAAATTGCATGTAATTGACAGAGGGACTTGATTGAACACGCCACTTTAATAAGTTTGGCTTGATTGTACTTTTCAAAATTTTATGACTTAATGGTACTTTCTCGAAAATTTTTAGCACTTCTCATATACTCATCCCTTCAAATTTTTCAGAATTTTCACCAACATGGCAAAAACACAAACTCTAGCTACTCCCGCTCGGTTGTGTAGACAAAATGTACAAGCATTCTGAGGTCTTAACTTCCCAGCACAGAGGAGAGACGTGATTACACTGTTTTCGGCGCGGCCACCAACAGGATCTCGAACTTGTTCCCACGCCATTGTAAGAGAAGTCACTCAATCTGGACGATCATCCAGAAAATGTCATGCCAGATATCTGAACAAATTGGGGTTGTCTTTGCCTCTCTCCAAAAACTCTCGACTGATCAAGTTATCAATCCTTTTCTTGATTGCCTTGAGATCAGGCTGTAGTAAAACAAAATCAGTCAATAAAAACTGACAGAACCAGGAAGAAGGCGATGGGTCGACACAGTGTCTAGTAAAGACCTTAAACATGGGACCCAACTGCTCGACACACTCCATGACCAGCTGCCGATGATCCAAAACTTTTCGACTCTTCATGATACGCACAATTGAGGCATCGATTGCGTATCTCCGATCCTTATCAACATCTCCTATCAATTTCTTCTTCTCATCCACAGGAGGAAGAGGAATCTGCATGTCGGAAATATTAAAACAAGATTGCACTGATAAATTAGGGGAGAATAAACTAAAACAGGAATGAAATTAAACGTTGATGTAGAAAGACAAGGTCAGACAATGCAGGACAATCTAAAAACAGTCGGTCATACCTTGATCCTCTGCATTTTGCCAGTGAACTTGGAGTTGAACTCAAAGTGATCAGTAGGAGCAATGCTCTTTGTGTTTGGTTCTTTGTTAAGGATCTGGTACTTGGCACTTGATAAGGAGTGGAGAAGCCTCACAACATCATCATCAGTCAAATTCAACTGGGTCATTATCTCTGAGTAACTCAGTCTATCAGAAGAGTTGAATAACAACAGAGCTGAGGCCTACAAAGCAACAGAGGGGATAAAAAGTTGTCGAGTGAAAAAATACATAGCAAGAAATAACTAATCCCAAAGTCTACCAGAAGTCAAAATTGATAAAAACAAAAGTTCAAAATATTACCTGAGATGTTGTCACTATCAACTCTGTGGATCTTGGCTCAAAATTACCAATAATGTTACAAGTCCCTAATGAATAAATCCATGTTAGATTTCGATGCTTTGTTTTGGTCTGGTAGAACTCCCTGAAAACTTTGACACACTTTACCTGGAACAACCAGAAATTAACAATAACTTTTAAATCATAGTGACGAAATCTATTTCAACTATCAGAAATTGCCTATGAACATCAAACAAAACTTCAAATTTTACGTCTTGGAAAAATTCTGCAAGTACCATTTCTGCGGGAAGGTTCAAATTGAAGGACTTGTAACTCGGCCAAAAACCAGTAGTCAAAACTGTGACTGTCAAGTCAATGCCAGGATTTGCATTTGGATTATTACTGAGATACTCTTCAAAACTAGTTTGGTTTTCCTTTGCTAACATCAAATCTGTAACCTGGAACACAGAGAAGTGAATTAGGGATGTATTGCTGCAGGTGAAACTAGTTCTTAAGAAGGAAATTTAGGAACACCAACCATCACTTCCATCTTCGATGTGAACTGACCACCGCATTGCTGCTTTAATTTCGTCAGCATACTTCTCTCATGGTCATCATTGGCGCTCTTATCAAAGAGAAGTCGTCTGGCAAGCTTCATCCTGCCAGTTTTGATGATTATTAGTAAGCAATTTGATGGCATCATCAAGCCTCGATTATAATGGATGACAACCACAATGGAATATTAAATGGATACACATAAACAGTAGTGGATGAGGCATTTGTTTCCAAAAATTGATATGGCTAAGTTTCATATTCTAATGTATGGAGATTTTATTTGCAGACATGATTAACATGCTTCATATATATTCTCAGAGTCACTGTAAATTGATTATGGAAATGATCTCATTTTTCTTTTACTATAGAGTACAGAAGAGAAATGTTAATCAATCTTGAGAATATAGGTTCTTCATCTTGAAGATCATTGGCATAAAGACTAGCACAGTTCCCTCAGTAAATCTGCACCCATTACTCAAGGGTCTAGTATCCTATGATATTGAAGTATTCAGGAAACTGACAGAACTAGTTCTGATGTATCTAAATAATTAAATAGAAAACTAGTAAGCCTAATTTCAATATATCATGAACTATCTTTTATACACTATTACAGTGGATACTGTGACATAAAAGATTTTGTTGAATTTATATTCAACAATATTATCAGTAGGCTATGCACCCATGAATAAACCTTCAATACCAAAAATATTACCTATAGAACTCAGAAAAAAGATCCTTGTCACTGATATATGAGAGCAGCTTTACTACCTGCAAAAGGTACAATAACCACCTGTGATACTTAAAAATTGATGCTAGCTACATTACAAAAATTAATGTCCAAACAACAGACCTTCTCAAGCATTTCTTCAGTGGCTTCATCGCCCAATTTTTCACTACTTCCCTTCTTAAGTATATCATCACAAAAAGTAGCCAATAGCTCTGCAATTCAGCTTCCGCCGACACCCTTGTTGCAAAGGGCCTCGAAAGCCTCCTTAAATGCCTGTCAAGAGGAACATCCAAATGAGTATATATCTCATGTAGCTTTTTGAAATCACTTCACAAGATGTGAACCTTATGGAGAAGGATGTGGTTCTGGAAATGTCCATTCACATATGCCATATACTTATCATGCAGCTCAATCAATTTCCTCACGAAAACCTGCCAACAATGAGCTGAATCAATGATCCTAAACAGACCAACAAAATTTTATCTACTTATAAAGGAGAAGTGGAAGATCAATTGCATTACCTGTTGCTGAAAGCCTACATCCTTCTTATTGGCCTGTGAAAAGGAATGAAGGGACTAATTGCTCTCTTCATAAAATGTTACAGGTCAAAACAAAGGGACGCATATTTTTGATAGATGTGCAAACCACACACTATAACTACAGAGTGATAAGGATGACGAGTGCCAAAAGTTGAGTTGGATTCAGATTGGTGGAAAATAAAATAACACACAAAAGGTAACTTGTCGAAGAGTAAATTCGTTTATGAAAACCTAAAGCAAGAAAGCATCGAAGGACAATTTCCAAAGCATCATACTAAATAAAAAATTGCACCATATAATTCAAACTAATGGATAGCTAGAGCTTCAATAAACTCCTTACGATATCTGTTCAAGAGAAGACTACAACTGTACATGTAGACCTTTCGAAAATCCTGTCGAATGTTTCATCGACAATGGTTCATTACTATACATAATAGCAGTACAGGCATGAGTAGGCAATAAGCCAGTTCTCCTGGTAGACAGTATGGCAATTGTAATCATAGTTGAATGATTGAATAACTACTTCAGATCGTGGTTCACATAGGCCCCACTGCTAAAACAATAACATAACAGCGTATATGCGTCGGCTATCTATGCTAACATGTATACTTGGAATATGTATGGCATATCTAATGGTCAGATCTTGGAATGTATGGCATATCTAGTGGTCACTAGTGTGATTTACATCTTTCTGAACAACATACTATATTGGCTCCTAATCTTTGGGTTATTCTCCTCCAAATTGAAGTTGTCACTCACCCACAAACCCACACGCAAACACGCATGCGCACGCGCGTGTGCTTTCCCCGCAAAACTTATCCTTCTAGATTTCCTTTTGGGACTATGCTTGACTAGCCTCTTATGGCAAGCTGCATTTCTTTTGGTAGGTCAATCTTTTTATTTGAAGATCAATTTCCATCTTTTTGAATGAAGGAGAACTTTTTCCCAAAACAGTGATCACACTCAGCAACAAATTCAACTAAACTATATCACAATTAACATAGGGGATTAACTAACTGCCTGACGCTAATCCTGCTCCAAGTAGCTAGCACCCCACTTTAAGTAAAAAAACACGAAACTTACCAGAATCCTAGGTCTCTATTCTGTAAGAAGGACAATAGTCCGACCAGAAAGGGTATCCTAGATAGCCATGGAAAATCAAAATATTCCATTTTCACTAAGGGTCGATGGTGATCTTATGGTTTTAATCACTATATGCATAGCTTGTTTGATCTACAAGGCTACATCAATGAATAACATCAGATTTTACTCTGAAACAGTTTGAAATCTTAGCTTGTTTTCTTTTGCCGAGTTAATCCAATTGAGTCTCCCACTGTTTACACAATTAATTCTGGTTCATCAAGACACCACTGAAGGACGCAGAATCATTTTGAGACAAGAGAGCACAAACTGATGAGTAAAGCAAGCAAATTCAGTATCTGACGATGATCAAACTATACAGAAGAATGGAAGGACTTTGCTCATTTGAATGAACTAGAGAAAATTCTGTAAATTCATAAGAAATAGTCAAAGCCATGGACTGATAATTTGAGAACCAACCTTCCTGCTGTCAGCTTCATCTTCTGCTTGTTTGACCAAGGCAGTGCCCTTGGCAGTGACATGCTGACATATAAGGTATGAAAAACAAGGTAAAGGATGACAGAGACAAGTGTAACTTAATGTAGATGCAATATGGATGACAGAAAACGGACCTGCTTGAATATGTTAGCGAGCGGATCCAAAAATGTTTCTACTTTCGAGAAAACCCTGACCATCCTCGACAAATTTTCAACCTAAACAGCATCAGAAAACTTGGTAGGTAAACACTCTAAAAAATATTTAGGACTGGATGTTCATAAAAAGACAAGAGCGGAGATAGAATACCTTATCACCTGTGAGTAATGCATGATATCCTGAATGCCCTTTTTCAAATAGTTGGCTTTCAACCTAAACAGCATCAGAAAACTTGGTAGGTAAACACTCTAAAAAATATTTAGGACTGGATGTTCATAAAAAGACAAGAGCGGAGCCAGAATACCTTATCACCTGTGAGTAATGCATGATATCCTGAATGCTCTTTTTCAAATAGTTGGCTTTCATATACAGACCACAATTCATGTTGAACTTTCTGAAGAAAGAGCAAAAAGATTACAATAGAAAAATAAAAAAGTGAATGGAACAAATTCCATCCAGATCTCGGAATATTCAAAATCTAAGCAAGAATCACAGATATGAACTATACTCATAGTCAGTTGCACAAGTTGTTCCACCAGACTAACCATAAAAGCCAGAATTAACACAAGTAAAGGGACAAACCTTTAGTAGCTTGGGTCCACTGCTAGAATGCAAGTAATGAGAAATCCTATCTTTCTCTTGTTTTAAGCACTCCTCCGCCTGGGCATCCCAATATCAAACATCAAACCTTATGAAATATCATCATCATCATCATCATCATCAAGAAAATAAATTCTTATTCACCTTCAACAAATAATCAGGACAGAAGTCCTCTGAAATCCAACTTGAAGCTTTACGGGAATAATAAGCAGCACTATCTTTCAGCAAAGCTGCTTCAAAATCATTTTCATAATAATCCATTTGTCCCATGCCAATCTCCACGAATATATCCAGTATATTCTTCAATAAAGCTCGATCAATTTGCTCGCCTTCACGTTCTTTATCAATCTAATGTAAACAATTTCCGTTAGTTAATACAACGTGAACGTTGAAGACAGGATGGGACAGTAGTAAATTGGACACAAACATACCAATGAGATCACGGCATCACTGACTTTGACCTTTAACTCTTGATATACCTTTAAAACAGCGAACAATGTACAATAGTCAAATTTTAGTGTGGCATCCATGGAGGAAACTGAAAATGACTATATCAGAGCCAACCAAAAAATCAATTATGAACTGTCTAAAGGCCACAACTATCCTAGGATGCAATCTAAGCTAAATCCTGCAAAAATAAATAAATAAATAAAGAGAACAGCAAATCAAAAGGTTGCATGGAATTCATACCAGTTCACGGAAGCAGGTCAGGCCAACTTCATTAAGGGGTGGCAGTGATCTCCTTGCAATGAAGTAGCGATCTAGATAATAGAAGAAACGAGAAAGCCATCTGACCATAACCTTATGATTCCCCCACCTTTTGACAAGCTCTCTCAACATAAACTCGTCATGCTTCTCTCTTAAAGATGGCAATACCTAAATTGTAAGCAGAAGCAGGTTTTTTAATGGCTGAGGATAATAAAAAAATAAATTGACAGCAGCCACATAAATGAAAGAACTAGACATAACCAATAAGCTAAATAGTGGAAAAAAGCAACTCTGCATTCCCAGAATCATAATTGTAAGATAATTAATAATCAGACCATCCCTCCCCACACAAAGAAAAGGCAATAAATATCCCTCCCCCTCCCCCCCAAAAAAAAAAAAAAAAAAAAAAAAAACCAAAAATAAATTACAACGTTCTTGTTTATGCAATTTATGCAAGTTGATCTCATGTTTAGAGAAGAGGAGAAGGAAAAGCGAGAAGAAGGAGGACGGGGAAAGAATTCTCCTAACATGCCAAAGTACAAAATGGTAAATGGCCAACCCTAGAATCATGTGGGATACAAATCAGAAGCAACAAAACTCTGGAGGATTTGACTGACTACGAAAACAAGAATAACCATGCAGAGTTGTAAACAAAGCATATTAACATCTAACTATTGGAGAAAGCTCCACTAAACAGAAAACTTCAACCATTTTTCTTTTCTCTTCATTTCACTTTGTCTGACTATCAACTTAACCGGCCATAAGTTTGGCGTAGTACATTAGCTTGGAAGTAGAGCTGAATGATGAGTTATCTCCCCCAAGATTACATCTAAGTCGCAGCAATTAATGACTCTTTGCACTGATAAAGAAATTGACTCTTTCACCACATGCCACAGTTCTTCTATCTTGAAATTACTATCTTTTCTAAAAATTCACAAAAGCAATCATAAAATACAATCTTTAATGAATAAAGAGAAAGTAACAGGCTATAATGAGGAAAATCAGCCTTGAAAATTTCCAAAGAAATGAAGAACATTGTCATGAATTTTGAAATGAAGACACATACTTACTATACAAAACTGATACTTGGGCAATGTAAGTAAAAGAAAAAAGAAAGCACCCAACTATTACACCAGCAATTGAGAAAGTCAATGGCATATACAAGAATGTAACTCCAACAACAACACCAGATATAACTTCTTTAATTCCATAACTTTGAGTTTTCAAGACATGCAAAGCTAATGAAGTAAACTCGAGGGAAAACAATCAACCGATATAACAGGAAAAGGGAGTCGAGGACAGTAAATCTTCCTCACCACTGACACGGTATACTCTTCAAAAGATTCTCTATATTTGTCATACAGTTGCTGGGAGTAATCATGCGGAGGCTTTTGAGTACACATCTTGTAAATAATACTGCCAGGAGGATTGAGAAAAAAAGCAAATCAATTATTAGCAAACCAATCAAACATTAGGATAACAATTCTAAGTATCACAACTCCTGAAGTCACAAATGCAGAAGTGAGGCTTACGTGTAGAGCTTCATGTAATCTTCTGAGCTGAACTGAGTCTCAGGACGCCCTTCATCAAGGAGATTCTTGAGCTTCTTTATACCATTTTGCATAGACTCCCATCCTTGTTCTAAATCAATTGTTTTCCTCTCATCCACCACCATATTTCCACACTCTCGTTCTCAACACCAAATCTGCACATTGAAGCCAATTAAGTCATCAGCGATGGAAATTTGTGAGTCTGAATTAAATCCAACAATGCAATAAAAACCGAGGAAAACTAGTCTTCCGCAAGGCCAAAAAGCATTCTATCGACTGCTTCCAGCGCTACAATCACTAATCCGCCGGAGAAGTATTTAAATAACAAAAACAAGAATCCTCTCAGCCAGACTCGATATTACCGCTAACATCTCGAGCAGCATCAGCTTCCTAATCTAACACGCAGTCTCTACCCGGCACCTGGCATTCTACAACTCAACCCTAACTTCATTCAACCGTTGACAAAAACATATCAACAAGCTCCCAGAACAGACAATTCCCCCATTTCCACGAACTTCAAGGTAATCAAACAGAGTAAACCTGACACCTTCGACCTCGAAAGGCGAAAGAAGCCAGCCGACAAACAAGGCGCAACCCTTCCGAGAAGAGCACAGAAGATCCGGGGCCGATCAACTCGAAATCAACCTGACGGAATCTAATGGTGAAACGGCGCCGGCCACCGGCCACCGGCGATCGCGAGCCTCGAAACGAGATTGCAGAGCAAAACTAGAAAAACCAGAGAGAGAGAGAGAGAGATGATCGGGGAAATAGGAGATGCGGAACCGCAGAATCAGAGCCAGATATTTTGGCGAAAAAGGCAAAGGCAAAGGCAGACGAAGATCCAGCTTGACTTTTGAGCTCCCAGTCCTGAGCAGAAACAGTTGCGAGTCTGAAAAGAAAGCCGTTGGTGGGACAGTTTCCTTTATTCAACGGAAAATCAATCATTTTAAGAAATGTTTTCTATAAAAAATAATAATTTATACCGCTCATAAAAAAATTAATAAAGGGCAAATATTTTCACCATGAGAACATTTAAAACATAAATTATTGCAATGATGAAAATATTTATCGTCGATTGATTATTTCAAGACTACTTGAGCGATCATTTCATGAAAAAATATTTTTAAAATTTTTCATTTCATGCGAATTTAATGAAGTAATATTGATTGCGGAAATAGGAGATGCGAAACCAAAGAAGGCAAAGGCACGAAGACACAGCTTGAAATCCGGGTTTTTCTTTTTCTTTCCCTGCTCGAAAAGGTGGCTTAGTCTATTTAGCGGGAATCAATCATTTTCAAAATATTTTTCCTGAAAATATAAATATTTATATCACTTACAAATAAAAAATTAACAAATAAAAAATGTCATAATCATTCACGAAAATTTTCAAACATAAATTATTGTGATCATGAGATTATTTCAAGACGGCACAAGTAATTATTTTTAAAAAATATATTTTTTAAATTATTTATTCAACGTTAAATAAATTGAGCAATACTAACTATTATTAAATCTGATTTTTCCTTTGGATTCCGGGTTGGATCCTCCTGTACAATTGAGTCCGTCCGTTTGTCGACCATGGTTAGTTATCAAATTGCTAATAATGGTAACATCACCTGTTCAAATCAACATCGTGAAGCTTGAACTATGGTTACCTTTATCAAAATATTTAATCACTCAAAAATGTTTTCTACCACCTTAGATAATGCCAATTTAAAATGGTGACATAAGAGATAAAATTCCAATCACGTTGCTATGTGAGGGGAAATTCTTCCATGTTCGTGATTGTAATCGCATCTTGAATCCTATAGCTCAAGAAGGTTTGAAAAGGCATCGATGCTAGGATTGGAATTGACGTTCGGAGGGGAGTTGAGAATTTGTTGAAGAAAAATTTGAATATACTTACACGAGATAAAATGTATATGAGTCCTTGATGAGTTAAAAATAAAAATCTCGACTTGTAAATTTTGTAGGATTTTCTTTCATTATTGAATTTTCTGTATGAATTGAGTTCTTGGAAACTACATACACGAAACAGGTAGTTTCATGTTCAGTTGCAACTCAATTAAAAAATTAGAGAGAGAAAGAGAGGTGTAATTTTTTGGGGAATATTTCAAGTGCTTTAATTATGTTCAACCAGAATGTTGTGCTTTATAACAGATTGATTAATTTTGAGTACATTTGTTTACAACATAAAAAGCAAAAAAAAAAGAAAAAAAAAAACAACTTTGACCTAGTATGGGAAATGATAGAAATGGTTTTTCAACTTTGCGCGACCATCCTTTATAGTTTCATTCCGAGCAAGTCCTATCATTATTGCCTTTTTAGGTGCTTCACGCTTACTTAATATGTGGAAAAATGACACAGATGATCATTCAATTTTGATCTAACATGTAATGTGGTCCATAAATTTTTAATTTGTTCAATGTAATCCCTGGAACCCAATATGATCACATTGAACTAATGACAATATTGAAAATTTCATATAGTTCAAAGATTAAATTAAACACATACCAAAAGTTCAGGGACTACATTATCACATCACACATTGTGCTAAAGTTCAGGGATCACATTGAACAAATTAAAAGTTCAAAGATCATATTGCACATTAAGTCAAAGTTCATTGACTATTTATGACATTATCCCTTAATATGGTAATGAGTTTGAATTTGAATAAATTTCGCAGAACTAGGTATATTGCCCTATGTTCATCGTGACCGCAACGGCGGCAATCATTGCTAGTCAAGCCTAGATCTCGGCTTCCTTTTCTATAATCAAACAGTCCATAGCACTCGGGCGTTTCCGGCGAGAGGGAAGGTCGGACACACTTCGGAAGAGCTTGAAGGCCGTATTTATATCCTGGAGATGAGCGCCGTCCTCATGTTGACATGCGTGGGAGTCACTTTTTGGTTCAAGAACAGGTCAGGATTGGAAATGCTGATTATGGTAAGGAAGCTCAGACATATCTTCTGAATAAGCAATTTAGACATTTCTTTTCTTGATTTGTTCAATGACAAGGCTAGTTGGGAGCTTAAGGTTGATGGCTAGACAGAATTTTGATTAATTGTGCTTACCGTTACAATTAATCGACTCGTTCTAGCTCTAGTGAGTCCTTGCAATTAATTGACTAATCATCTTTGTCCTTATGATAATATCGATGATCCCATCATCTGTCTCTTGGAAGCTCCGGTCGAGCCAAGAGAACCTGGTCAAGCCAAGACAATGATAAATGAATTTGCATAACTGTTGGTTATGCATAAGCATGATATGTTGATGTGTTCAATCGAATGTATTTTACATCAACATTATGTATTTAGTTAAGGCATGGTAAGTAATTTGCTATTCATCTGTCATCAACACTGTTTGCGAGTGTTGTACTTACTGGATTTTGATAATGAGATACTGTCCTAGTAGACAACTAGGAATTTTACTTACTAGTCCCAAGACTCACTCCCTCACCTTTCAGTCTTGTAGGCATGAAAATCTCACACCAGTTATAAAAGTTGCAGTCACGCTAGAGGAGATAGGAATTTCCCTGGCCTATGTGAAAACTTATAGCGTGATGTAAAAAGAAAAAAATGGCTCATAAATAAATGGCTTGTAAAAGTACTATTACAATATAAACTAATGTGTTCTATATAATGTATGTCCCAGTCTTCCAATTGTTGTTTGTCTAGAGAATTGTTTGTTCACGTTTTCGCATATGCATGATAATAAAATAAAAAGAATCAGGATGGCGATGAGTCTAGAATGTGGCAAAAATAACCCCTATTGCTCAAGACCCTGGGGATGAAGTTGAGATCGTGACAGTAGGTTTCCAAAACATTCTTAGAGACAAGCCAAATGATAATTATGCTATGCTCTAGAGCATTCTCGACTTAAATGCCAATAGTTAGTAGATGGGGAGATAAGATCTTATCCACAAGATCAAATGTCAATCAATGGTTATAATAATGGGACTTCTTGCATAAAAGGGAACACTCCCTCATTTTTATTCATAAGCGTTTTGGTTAGATTTTCTCCCTAGTGGCACTTAAGTGATTTATTTTGCTTCGATTTTGGCAGTTAAGTGTCACTTTCGTAACTTTTGGCACTTAAGAGCGCGTTTGGTAACGATTCTATTCTCGATAACAGATCCTGATCAGAAATTATTCTTTTTTATTATGTTCCCGAGAACAATTTCTGAGCAAAAGAATGCGTTTGGTAACTTTACAAAATTTTTAATTCTGGAATAAAAAAAGAAGAGAAATGCGTTTGGTTACTACATAAAATTTCTATTCCAATTCTAAAATTTTATCAAATTAAAGAAATTCTATTGATTAATTATAGTTATACTAAGTAATAAACATAAAATTTTATTAAATAGTAAATAATAAACTATAGTATAAACTATAAATATAAATATTGAATAATAAATTAAAATACAAAATTAAATATGTATTATATATATATAGCAAAATTTTCATTCATACTTCAAATCATTTTTTTATTTTTTAAATAATTTTATTAATTTTTTCCTTCTTTTTTTTTCCTTTCTTCCCCCTTCTTCTTCTTCTTCTTCCTCATTCTTCTTCAAGGTGGTCGATCGCCGGCCTTGGAACAACTGGCGACCGGGGGAGGCCCGTCTGGCGACCGGCGAGGCTTGGCCTCGCTAGATCTGGCGAGGCCGAGCCTCCGGCGAGCTCGCCAAGCCTCACCGACACTGGGCGAGGCATCGGCGAGCTTGCCAGGCCTCGCCGGCAACTAGGCGAGGCATCGGCGAGCTTGCCAGGCCTCGCCGGCAGCTGGGCGAGCCTCTAGTGAGCTCGCTAGGCCTCGTCAGCAGGTGAGCAAGCCTTTAGCAGCGGTGGGCGGCGGACGGCAGCATTCGGCGAGAGGCAGTGGCAGATGACAATGGCACTTGAAGAACAAGAGAGGAGAAAAGAATAAAAGAAGAAAGAGAAGGAAAATTTAGGTAGATTTGATTCTAGAATTGTTCTAGGGAATAAAGAATCAACTTTTTTTATTCTTGATTCTACTCCAAGTTGTTCCCCGGAACAAAAATTTTATCAAACGTAATTCTGTTCCAAAACTACTCCTGAGAACAAAAAATCAGAATCGAGTACTGTTTGGATTGTTACCAAACAGCCCCTCAGTGTCCCTTTGTGCTATCTTTTGGCACTTCAGGGGTCCGGGTGTCCTTTTTTCCTTTATAATTTGGGAACCAATTCAAGTAAGCCTAAGTCGCCACATGGTCTCAATCCCAAATGATTGACCTGTGACACTTGAGTCTTGTTCTCGTGCCGTGTTAAGTCATATCGTGTTAGTGTCCACTTGAGGAAATTTTTTCAAAGGAATTGATTTGTTGGGAACGGGGTGAAGATCAAAAGGAGATGGACGCCATGTGTGGAGAAACATGGGAATATGATGGAAATGAAAGTTTGGATGAAAATTTGTCAAAAATTATGGAACTTTTTGTGGGGAAAAGTGAGAAGTTTCTCGTTTTGAAGCATTTTCTATCCCAACATTCTTTCGCCGAGGCGTTTTTTGTACTCGGATGCTGCATGGAAGAACTAGACAGTGCATGGGAGGAGAACTTGTTGCTAAAGGTGCTAAGTTCGCAAGATGATAGCGAATAAAGGCATGTTAGGTAACGATTTTATTTTGGAGAATAATTTTTTATCATAAATAATTTTTTCTAACTCTATTCTCGGAAATAATTTCTAAGTAAAAAAAACGCGTTTAATAATTCAAAAAATTTATATTCCTAAAATAAAAATACGTTTGGTAAATTTTTTAAAATTTTTAATTTCTTTTGATTTTTAATACTTTTATTTCTTTTTCTTTTTTCTCTTCTCATTTCTCCTTCTTTGTGATTGATCGCGCTGTTGACCATAGCGGTGGTCGGCGACCGGCTAGGTGAGGTCCAACAAGCTCACCAAAGCTCGAAAGGGCAAGGCAATGTCCCGCAAGCTCACCAGAGGCTCACATAGCCACGACGAGCCTCAGCCTTCCCAGGCGGTGCAAGACCAGCCTCGTCTAGGCTAGATGAGGTCAACCTCGCCCAGATCTAGTGAGATCGATCTTGCCAAGCCACTAGCAAGGCTCGACCTCGCCAAGCCACCTCCAAGTCGGCGTGGCTCGGTGTTGTCGGCAGCCGATGACAATTCGACGATCGGCTGAAAGAAAGAAGAAGAAAGGAGAAGAAAAAATGAGAAAAAAAAAAATTAGATTTTAGGAATTCTTTCCGAAAACACAAAGCTATTTTTTTCTACTTCTTGATTATGTTCTAAATCTACTCGTGGGAACAAAAAATTTATCAAATGGATTTCTATTCTTTTTTGTTCTCGGGAATAAAAGAACATAATTAGTTATTCCTGAGAGTGAAAACAAACAGGCTCTAAGTAACGTCTAAAGTAGGAGCAAGCTAAATCCCTAAAAGAAGCATGGTAGAAGTTTGTGATCACACCTAAATTTTTGTTGACTTTTTAAGTATCCATTTATTTTGCAAAAATATCAAACCTTATAAAAAAAAGGTAAAAAAGCAAAAAACAAAAAAAAAACAAAAAACAAAAAACAAAGAGAGAGGGTAATATAAAAAAAAAAAAATGAAGATGAATGAAGTGATAAAAATAAATAAAATGAAATCGTGTGGGCTAGCGTGTCCGACCCACTTAGCAATTTTCGGGCCTTTCAAATATTAGACCCAGCTTCCCATTTCTTTTCTTTCTTTTGGTTCGCTTTTCTCTTTTTTCTTTGGGCCCATCAAAACTAAAGAAAATAAAAGCCCAGCCAAGCCCAGCTTTCCTCTAGTCTTGCTTTGGTAAGAGACTAGCGAGAGGGAGACACCGAGATGGCGATTGTGGGGGCAGAAGTACACCCTAAGTGCCAAAACTTAACATGGAGGGACACTTAAGTGCCAAAAGTTTTAAAAGGTACACTTAAGTGCCAAAATCGAAGTAAAATGGATCACTTAAATGCCACACCGGCAAAAATCCAGCCAAATTGTTGACGTGGCAATTTTATGGCGAGGTGAGTGCAAAACAGCATCATTTTACATGCTGACGTGACGAGAAAATATAAAAACGACGTCGTTTTATCTTTGATATGTAAATAATTAATATAAAAATTAATTAAATTAAATTTAAAACTAAATTTATTTAAAATATTCTAAAAAATATTTTTAAAAAAAACTTTAAAAAATGAGGGAGGGGGAGCGAAGGGAGGTGGCCGAGGGCTAAGCCCTCACCGTCGCCACTGGGAAGGGTCGACGACAGAGGGGGGAGGATTAGCCGGGGTCACCGATCTCTAGCCGACCGACAGCGAGGGCTCGCAAGCCCTCGTTGGATTTGGGTGAGGGCTCGCAGGCCCTCGCCGTCGATCGCCCGATGTCGCCGGCCCCTAGCCGAGTTCGGCAACCCCCGGTCGACGCTCCCCCATTGTCGCTTACCCTTCCCGGCGGCGAGGGCTCACAAGCCCTTGCCCAGATCTAGGGCGATGGTCGTGGTCCTCACCCAGATCCGGCTTACAAGTCCTCGCTATCGGTCGATCAGGGGTCGGTAACCCCAGCCAACCCTCCCCCCTTCGTCGCCAGCCTTTCCCAGCGGCGGCGGGGAGGCGGCGATAGCGAGGGCTTAACCCTTATGCCGCCTCCTTTCGACCCCACCCCTTCTTTTTTTTTTTTTTAAAAAAAAAAAAAAATTTAAGTTTTTTATTTTTTAGAATATTTTAAATAAATTTAGTTTTAAATTTAATTTAATTAATTTTTATATTAATTATTTACACATCAAAGACAAAATGACATTGTTTTTGTATTTTCTCGTCAATCGCGTCGGCGTCAAAACAACGTTGTTTTGCACTTACCTCGTTGGAAAATTGCCACATCAGCAATTTGGTCGAATTTTAACCAAAGTAGCACTTAAGTGATATATTTTACTCTGATTTTGGTACTTAAATGTACATTTTCAAATTTTTAACACTTAAATATCCATTCGTGCCAAGTTTTGGTACTCTAGTGTCCATACCTCGCGTCCGTGGCGCAAAAAGATGAAGGCAGCAAATGGTTGCGCTTGTGACGCGAGGGAAAGAACGGTCAGTGACGAAAGCTTATCCGTGAGGCTTCTAGAACCAGCTGAGCTGGATAACGGAAAAGATTCTCCATGGCAGCGAGGAGAGCATGCTCGTTGATGTACCGGAGAGGGAGACGTGAGAGAGTGATGTACCGGTGTGGCCATTATATATTTCGACATGATGGTATTTATTAAAACCAGAGAGTGGTGTGTTTAGCGGAGGCCGGGAGAGAGAAGTCAGTAGATCTGGGTTTTCAAGGCTTGTCGTCGGATTTTATTCAGGATTCCTAGAGCTCCGGTCAAGGGCAAATCCAGAGTCATCCTCCACCGATTCGATGAGTCTTTTACAACAGAGGAGTAGGTATAGCCGGATGACCTTCAGCCTCACCGACCAAGACCTCAACTGGCCAAGCAAACCAGGTAAAATCCCACTTCCCGAAGGCCCTGCTTTGTCCCAGCCGAGAAACGCACGTCTGAGTTGATTAGTGATCTAGTGGAAACTGTGATGAAACCAGGTAGATTTGTTGCTAATAATCATATCGGGGTCCGTACATGTCGTTGTAAGTCTGAGAATCGCATTAAAATCGAATCTGAACACGATTATGGAATATGCATATCACATGTTTGGTAAAATGCTTGAAATAAGGTCGAATCTTGTCCGTCATTAGATCTTAATATTGATCTGCGTCTGTTCTTACATTGCTTGAATCTTGTCTGATATTGGTTTTTCTTATGTGATATGGTGGAAAATTCTCGTTCAAGCAGGTCATATATGCTTTTCTCACGCCGGAGAATCCCTTGCCGTAAACCTACCACTCGCTGGTGAAGCCGCCACATCAGTTAGTTCATTTCTGTCCATCTTAGTGTGTTTGTGGCTGTGAGTTTGCAAGAAATGTTGGGATCGAAGAGGATGGTTTCGGTATGTTTTTCTTGTTCTTCTTGTGGTTGCCAGAGTAAACGGCCGCGAGTGTAGATACTGATCGAAGTGGCAGCAAGCAGTCAGTGGTGGTCTGATCATTGGCATAGGAGGCGATGATAACGAGCGTGAAGGGACGTGATGGCGTCAAAGGCCTATGGTTCTACAGGTTGCAGGAGAGTGCTTCGGGGGAGAAGTGCGGGAGGTTGAAGATGATGAGCAAAAAGACAAAAAACAGTAAAAGAAAAGAGAGAAAAAGAGAAAAGGCCAAAATAAGGAAATAGAAAGTAAAATAGGTTTCGGGCTTTCTAGTGTGGGCCGGTCCTCCATATGAAGGGAAGGGTTTTGGGCTGGTTTGTTGTGGGTTAGGTTCTTCTTCTTCTTTTATTTTTTTTAAGATTTTGGGCCAAAAAATTGTAAACAAAAGAGTTGTGTGTTTATGATATGATATATTTAATTCGGAGTGGGCTTTTGAGGTTAACTTTTTTAGTCCAACCCAATCCAAGAGGGTCCGGGTCGGTTTAGATGGCTTGGGTCACTTGATTTGGTCCGAATTTCTTTTTTGTTAATATTCAAAAATAATAATAATAAATATAATATAATATAAAATATAAAAAAATAAATTGAAAATTGAAAAATCAGAAAATGAAAAAAAAAATAATAAAAAACCAAAAGATAAAAATAAATAAAAAAATAAATTGAAACCCCCAAGAGTTAAAACTTAAAACTGGACAAGCTTTTAAAGCTTTACAATAGGTTTCTTGCTTAGTGTTATCTTATTTTCATTTGTAGGGACGATATTAGGATGCTTATGTAATTTCTTTTATGATTATCATTGATTGTGCATTTCAATATTTTGAGTGTTACTTTCCTACTTTAGAATGGTTATGACACATAGGATTTTTTTTTTTTTTTTTGGATAGATTGCTATAACGGTAGCTAGCATGTGCTCAAGTTAGATATCAAAAGGGCGTTATCTTTAGGGCTAACGTAATTAAGTCCCCGAATTACTATCTTTAGTTGCATAAATAGTAAGATATTCCCTCGTATCTTACTAGGTCTCTAATGGACCCGAAAAGGCTAGTGGCAACTCCTTTGTTAAAATTTACATAGGCTTAAACCGATTAAAATTTTGAATATCCAATGTCATATGGGCTTTGGAGAATTCACATCTAAATCATGGACGATGGGTTCATCCTTTAATCGAAAGGGGATGGGAAAATTAGGTTTAGGGGTGTTGCCTAAATGATGGATCTACGGCTCATGGTTTAGACACGGACTCTTCCAAACTTATACCTTACACAACATTTGTTGTTCAAAATTTTGATCGATTTAAGCTTGTACAAATTTTAACAAAGGAGTTGCCACTAGATTTGTTTTGGTGTCGACTAGAAACCCAATAAGATGTGGAAAAATATCTTACTATTTACGTTATCAGAGATTCTAAATTTAGGGACTTGATTACGTTAGCCATAAGGCTAACGCATTTTCAGTACCCAACCTGATCAATGCTAGCTAATGCTATAATAGTCTATTTAGAAAAAATCTAACATTTATTCTAACCACTTTAAAGTAGAAGAGTAACACCCAAAATTTTGAAATGTGCAATCAATTATAATCATGAAATAAAGCACACAAGCATCCTAGTATTGTCCCTACAAATGAAACCATGACAACGCAAAGTAAGAAACCCTATCTAAAAGCCATAAGGCTTGTCCAATTTTAAGTTTTTAATTTCTAAGGGTTTTCTATTTATTATTTTATTTTTTTCTGGTTTTTTATTATTAAAATTTTTATCATTTTTGAATTTTTTAAATAATTTTTTAATGTTCAGTCGTTTATTTATTATTTTTTGTAATTTTAATATATTTTAATACTAATATAAAATAAACTTGGACCGGGTCAAGAGACCCAACCCAACTAAATTGACCCAAACCATAACGGATCGGGTTGAAATAAAAAAGTCAGCCCTAAAAGCTCACTTGGAATTCAATAAACCATCTCAAGAGCACTTCTCTTTTTTTTTTTTTAAATATAATTTTTTGTCCCAAAATCTTAAAAAAGAACCTAAACCACAACAAACTCGCCCAAAATCCTTCTCTTCTTACGGAGGACCGGGCCCACTCTAAAAAGCCAGAAGCCATTTTATTTATTTATTTATTTATTTAAATTTATCTTTTTTTTTTCCCTCTTAAGGTTTTTTACTATCTTTTTATCTTTTTTTCCTTTTAAATTTTTGAATTTTTCTAAGGTAGCACTTGGTAGATGCCACTTTAGTCCCACGTATTTTAAAAAATTAATAAAAAAAAGTGACATCAACATTTTCTACTAGTCAATTCGGATGAAGTTAATAATGATATTTCTTTGCATTAGGTTCACAAATTTTAGAACTTGATTACATTAAGTTGATAAGTTTTAGGATTTGATTATAGATATAAGCGATTTCAGATCCCACACAGGTTTTGCATGAAATTTAGAACATATTCGTTAAAATAAGTTTATTATTCTTTGGAACCTATTACCTACTCTATAAATCTTGAAACTTGAAACTTATCTTGTTACAGATTCTAATGATGGGGTTTCAAGATCAGTTTTAAGGTCTACTCATATTCCATTTGTATTATTAACCAAATGATTGCAGTGAATGACTTTTAATGACCATTACTTACTGCTAATTCACTGATCACAACTTATAATACACGAAAAATATTAAATATTTACAAAGTAAAAATCTCATTCATAAAATAAAAATTCATATTAGTGATTCCAAATGACACTTATCATGTGATGAATACAATAGGATTGCATGAAGACTTAGATAAAGAAAAACACAAAAACTTGTTATAGGTTGCAAGTTCCATCTACCTAGAATTTGGAACTTACTCATTGAAAGAGGTTCTCTAATTTTAAAACTTGGAACCTGCCAATCTAGAACCAAATAAATTACTACCTATTTGATTCTCCGTCTTAGGTTCTACCTAGAACCATCCTCACTTTCTCTTAATTATATATTTTTGGAAGTTTTAGTACTTAATTATACTTTTAATACTAATTTTAGAATTTTTTATACACTTATCTTTTTTTTTCAAGGCATGTGCTGATGTGGCACCCATTAAGCACCACGTTAGAAAACAAATTGAAAATTTGAAAAGACCAGGAAAAAAGAATCATTGCGTGCTGTTCATCATCATTCATCTTCTTCCACATCCGCCATAGCTGTTGGCCGCAAAGCCCCGAGAGATTGCCTCTTCGTCTAGGCCTCTCTGCAATCTCCAAGGTCAATGCCATGGCGGACCTTAATCAAGCTCGATGGAAAATCGAGGTTCGAGCTCAACGTTTATTTAAGCTCGCTCCCAAATCTAAGTTCAAGCTCCCACCACAAGCAGAGCTCGACACCCAGATTTGAGTTTGACCCACGAAACCGCAAGCAGAGCCCGAGCTCAAATGGAGTCGAGCTCGAGCAGCGCTGTGGAGCTTGTCCACCGCGCGGCTGCTCGCCGCTAGATTTGGCTTCAAGTGTGCGACCACCGTACCGACGCTAACAGGCATCAAGCTTTGAGTCAATGGAAGTTGGGAATGCCCACGGCATCGCTCTCATATTGCATGCCAGGCCAGAAGAGAAGTACTCACCTAGTCACCTAAGTGCCAAAAAATGGCAATGACTAGCTCGACAGAAATGAGCACAACAAAATAGAAAGACGCAAGTAAATAACTAGCGGATCCCATCATCTGTATCTCCAGCCATGTGAGCTCGAGAGGCCGACGGCCATGGCTGCCATTCGAGCTCAAAGCTTGCCGCTATTGTGAGCTTCGAGCTCGAGAGGATGCCACCACGGCTTGTCGAAAATGCCACAATAGCGCATCTCTCTTCAAAAATTAATAAAAATTGCCACATTGACGTCAATAGGTTTTTAGCTTATCGTACGAGGATCAATTCAGTCTTAAACTTTTTAATTTTGTCAATTTAGAATCTAAACCTTTATATGAAATTCTAGCAGAGTCCTTATGATCAATTTTCATTAAAAATTGTTGACGTGACGAAATCCTTCCATTGAAAATTGACTAGGACAACATTTGAATTTCTTGCAACGGTTTAGAACTAAATTGGTAAGATTTAAAAAATTATAACTAAATCGACATATATCTACAATAAGTTAAGGACTCATTAGATAATTTTCTCTCAAATTGCATAGAGTTTATAGAGATTTGGACACCCCGATTTGATAAATTTGGCTTGATTGCACTTTTAAAAGTTTTATGATTTAATTGCACTTAAAGTTTTAGGAATTTTTACGCACTTATCCCGTTAAACTTTTGACTAGCCTGCCAAAAACACAAACTCTAGCTATTCACGCTCGTGTAGAATGTACAAGCATTCTGAGGTCCTAACTTCCAGCACAGAGGAGAGACGTGATTACATTGTTGTCGGCGCCACCACCGTAGTGATCTTGAACTTGTTCCCATGCCATTACAGAAGCAGTCACTCGATCTGGACTAGCATCCAGAAAATATCATGGCAAATATCTGAGCAAATTGAGGTTGTTTCTATCCCTCTCCATAAAATCTAGAGTGATCAATTTCTCAATCCTTTCCTCGATTGCCTGGAGATCAGCCTGCGGTAAAACAAAATCAGTCAATAAAAGCTGACAGAACCAGGATGAAGGCAATGAGTTGGCACAGTCTCCAGTAAAGACCTTAAATTTGTGACGCAACTGCTCGACACACTCCATGACCAGCTGCTGATGATCCAAAACTTTTTGAGCCTTCATGATACGCACAATTGAGGCATTGATTGCGTATTTCCGATCCAGATGAACATCTTCTATCACTTTCTTCTTCTCATCCACAGGAGGAAGAGGAATCTGCATGTCGGGAAATATTAAAACAAGACTGCACTGATAAACTAGGGGAGAAAAACTAAAACAGGATTGCAATTAAAAGTTGATGCAGAAAGACAAGGTCAGACAATTCAGGACAAGCCAAAAACAGTCGTTTATACCGTGATCCTCCGCATTTTGTTACTGAACTTGGAGTTGAACTCAAAGTGGTCAGTGGGAGCAATGCTTTCCGTGTTTGGTTCTTTGATAAGGATCTTGTACTTGGCACATGATAAGGAGTGGAGAAGCCTCTCGACATCATCATCAGTCAAATTCAACTGGGTCATTATCTCCGAGTAACTCAGTCTATCAGAAGAGTTGAATAACAACAGAGCTGAGGCCTACAAAGCAATAGAGAGGGGACAAGAAATTTTCAAGCAGGGGGAAAAAAAACACACACACACACAAGAAATAACAAATCCCAAAGTTTACCAGATGTCAACATTGAGAAAAACAAAAAGTTCAAAAAACAAATTACCTGGTATGCTGTCACTTTCAACTCCATTGATCTTGGCTCAAAATTACCAGTAACTTTACAAGTCCCTAATGAATAAATCCAATTTAACTTTTTATCCTTTTTTCCTTTCTTGTAGAATTCCCTGAAAACTTTGACACACTTCACCTGAAACAACCAGAAATTAACAATAACTTCTAAATCAGAGTAAATAATCAATTTCAACTATTGGAAATTGCCTATGAACATCAAACAAAACTTCAAATTTTATATCTCAGCAAAATTCTGCAAGTACCATTTCTGCCGGAAGGTTCAAATTGGAGGACTTGTAATTTAACCAACAATCAGCAGCCAGAACCATGACTTTCAAGCCAATGCCAGGATTTGCATCTGGATTATCACTGAGATACTTATCAAAATTAGTTTGGTGATCCTTTCTTGACATCCATTCCGTAAACTGGAACACAGAGAAGTGAATTAGGAATGTATTGCTGCAGGTGAAACGAGTTCTTAAGAAGGAAATCTAGGAACACCAACCATCACTTCCATTTTCGATGTGAACTGATCACCGCATTGCTGCTTTAATTTCATCAACATACTTCTCACATCGTCACCATTGGCACTCTTATCAAAGAGAAGTCGTCTGGCAAGCTTCTTCCTGCCAGTTTTGATGATTATTAGTAAACAATTTGATGGCATCATCAAGCCTTGATTATAATGGATAACAACCACAATGGAATATTAAAAGGATACACATAACAGTAGTGGATGAGGCATTTGTTTCCAAAAACTGATATGGAAAAGTTTCATATTCTAATGCATGGAAATTTTATTTGCAGACATGATTAACATGCTTGATATATATTCTCAGAGTACAGAAGAGAAATGTTAATCAATCTTGAGAATATAGGTTCTTCATATTGAAGATCATTGGCATAAAGACTAGCACAGTAGCCTCAGTAAACCTGCACCCATTACCCAAGGGTCTAGTATCCTATGATATTAAAATATTCAAGAAACTGATAGCACTAGTTTTGATGTATCTAAATAATTAGGTAGAAAACTAGCAAGCCTAATTTCAATATATCATGAACTATCTTTTATGTCATGGTCACCACTGGCACTCTTATCAAAGAGAAGTTGTCTAGCGAGCTTCTTCCTGCCAGTTTTGATTATTATTAGTAAGCAGTTTGACGGCATCATCAAGCCTCAATTATAATGGATAACGAACACAATGGAATATTAAATGGATCCACAAAACAGACCCCACTTAGTGGATGAGGCAATTCTCAAAAATTGATATGGCTAAGTTTCATATTCTAATCAATGGAAATTTTATTTGCAGACATAATTAACATGCTTGATATATATGTTCTTAGAGTCACTGTAAATTAATTATGGAAGTGATCTTATTTTTCTTTTACTTTAGAGTATAGAAGGGAGATGTTAATTAATATATAAGGGAAATCAATCTTGAGAATATAGGTTCTTCATCTTGAAGATCATTGGCATAAAGACTAGCACGGTACCCTCATTAAACTTGCACCATTACGCAAGGGTCTAGTATCTTATAATATTAAAGTATTCAAGAAACATATAGAACTAGTTTTGATGTATCAAAATAATTGGGTAGAAAACTAGAAAGCCTAATTTCAATCGGGTTAATATCACGAAAAACCCAAAACCGATATACCTGTGATAAATATATCCTAAACTAATTTTTTAACTACCAAAAACCATAAATTGGTATAATTATGACAAATTTACCTCAAATGACTACAAAAAACCCCAACCTAGTAAACTTGTGACAAATTTATCTCATATTAATTTTTTGACCACTAAAAACCCAAAATTGGTATGTGTGATAAATTACCTTATGTTAAATTGGATTAATACCACAAAAAATCACAAAATTGGTACAACTGTAACAAATGAAGAGTAAAATCCAAAATTGGTATGTTAGTCAATTGTTACGTACCATCTAACTTAGCAATTTGACAGTAAAATTTAACGAAAACTAATAAAAAAATAAATTTATCACGAGTGTACTGATTTGGGTTAAATTTGTCTAAAGTGTACCAGTTTAGGGTTTTTGGTAATAAAAAAATTAGTTTTAGGTAAATTTATCACAGGTGTACCAGTTTGAGATTTTTCATAGTATTAACCCATTTCAATATATCATGAACTATCTTTTATACAGTATTACTGTTCATACCATGACATAAAAGATTTAGTTGACTTCACGTCCAACAATATGGTCAATAGGCTATGCACCCATGAATATACACCTCCAATACTAAAAATATTACCTATAGAACTCATCAAAAAGATCCTTGTCACTGATATATGCGACCAGCTTTACTGCCTGCAAAAGGTACAATAACCACCAGTGATACTTAAAAATGATGCTAGGCTACAATACAAAAATTAATGTCCAAACGATAGACCTTCTCAAGCATTTCTTCAATGGCTTCATCGCTCAATTTTTCACTTCTGTTCGTAAGTATATCGTCACAAAAAGTAGCCAACAGCTCTGCAAATGAGCTTCCGCCAACACCCTTGTTGCAAAGGGCCTCAAAAGCCACTTCAAATGCCTGTCAAAAGGAACATCAAAATGAGTATATATCTGATGTAGCTTTTTGAAATCACTTCAATCACAGGATATGAACCTTATGGAAGAGGGCGCAGTTCTGGAAACATTCATTCACATATCGCTCACACTTATCATGTAGCACAATCACTTTCCTCACGAAATCCTGCCAACAATGAGCTGAATCAATGCTCCTGAACACACCAACAAAATTTTTTCTACTTATGGAGAAGTGGAAGATCAATTGCATTAACTGTTGCTGCAAGCCAACTACATCCTTCTTATTGGCCTGTGAAAAGGAATGAAGGGACTAATTGCTTGCTTCATAAAATGTAACAAGTCAAAACAAAGAAATGCATATTTTTGATAGATGTGCAAATCACACACTATAACTTCAGAGTGATAAGGATGACCAATCCCAAAAGCTGAGTTCGATTTAGATTAAAAAATAAAATAACGCACAAATGGTAACTTGGTGAAGAGTAAATTCCTTTATGAAAACCAGAAGCTAGAAAGCATCGCAGGACAATATCCAAAGAATCATCCTAAATAAAAAATTGCACCATATAATTCAAACTAAATGATTGCTAGAGCTTCAATAAACTCCTTATGTTATCTGTTCAAGAGAAGACTACAACTGTACATATAGAATTTCAAAAATCCTGTCGAATGTTTCATGAATAGTGGTTCATTACTATACATAATAGTGGTACAAGCATGAGTATGCAATAAGCCAGTTCCCTTGGTACACAGTCTGGCATTGCAATCACAGTTGAATGATTGAATAACTACTTCGGATAATGGTTCATATAGGCCTAACTGCTAAAACAATAACATAACAGAGTATATGTGTCAGCGATCTTGCTAACATGTATACTTGGAATATGTATGGCATATCTAGTGGTCAGATCGTGGAATGTATGGCATATCTAGTGGTAACTAGTGTGATTTACATCTTTCTGAACACCATATCATATTCATCCTAATCTTTGGGTTATGCTCCTCCAAAATGAAGTTGTCACCTCGGCCACAAACACGCAAAAACACACACCCACACACACACATGCCCACACGTGCGTGCTTGCCCCGCAATACTTATCCTTCCCGATTTCCTTTTGGGACAATGCTCAACTAGCCTCTCATGGCAAGCTGCATTTCTTTTGGTAGGTGAATCTTTTTATTTGAAGATCAATTTCCATCTTTTTGAATGAAGGATAAACTTTTTCCCAAAACAGTGATCTAAGTCAGCAACAAATCCTGCTTTTATTCAACTAATCTATATCGCAAATAGCATAGGGGGATTAACTAACTTCCTGACACTAATCCTGCTCCAAGTAGTTAGCACCTCGCTTTAAGTGAAAAAACATAAAACTTACTAGAATCCAAGCAGGTCTCTGTTCTGTAGGAAGGACAATAGTCTGACCAGACAGGGCATCCCAGATAGCCATGGACAATCAAAATATTCCATTTTCGCTCAGGGTTGACATTGATCTTATGGTTATAATCACTATATGCATAGCTTGTTTGATCTACAAGGCTACATCAATGAATGACATAAGAGTTTAGTCCAAAACAGTCCGAATCTTAGCTTGTTTTCTTTTGCGATGTTATTCAAATTGAATTTCCCTCTGTTTACTCAATTGATTCTGGATCATCAAGACACCACTGAAGGTCACAGAATCATTTTTGAGACGAGAGCAGAAACTGATGAGTAAAGCAAGCAAATTCAGTATCCGACGATGATCAAACTATACAGAAGAATGGAAGGAGACTTTGCTCATTTGAATGGACGAGAGAAAATTCTGCGAATTCATAAGAAAAAGTCAAAGCCATGGACTGATAAATTGAGAACCCACCTTCTTGCTACCAGCTGCATCTTCCGCTTGTTTGACCAAGGCAGTGCCCTCAGCAGTAACATGCTGAAATATGAGGTATGAAAAACAAGGTAAGGGATGACAAAGGCAAGTGCAGTCAAATGAGGATGAACTATGGATCATGGATAAAGGACCTCCTTAAACATGTTAGCAACAGGATGCAAGCCTTCTGGTATTTTAGAGAAAAGCCTGAATATCCTCGACAAATCGTCAACCTAAACAGCATCAGAAAACATGGTAGTTAAATACAACTCAAATATATTCAAGACCAGATGCTCTTAAAGGGACAAAAGCAAAGCCAGAATACCTTATCATCTCTGAGTAATGCATGACATCCTGAGTGCTTCTTTTCAAGTAATTGGCTTGCATATACAGATAGCAACTCATGTTGAACTTTCTGAAGAAAGTGCAAACAGATAATAATATCATAACTCACATTGTATTGGTCAAATTCCACCAGATCTTGGAATATTAAAAATCTAAACAAAAATCGAACGTATGAACTATATACACAGTTAATTGCACAAGTCGTTCCACCAGACTAACCATAAAAGCCAAAATTAACACAAGTAGAGGGACAAACCTCTAGTAGCTTAGGCTCACTGCTAGAATGCAAGTAACGAGCAACCATATCTTTCTCTCGTTTTAGGCACTCCTCTGCCTGGGAACCCCAATATCAAACATCAAACCTCATGAAATATCATCATCATCATCAAGATGTAAATGATTAGATAGGTAATAAATTCTTATCCACCTTCAGCATATAATCAGGACAGGAGTCCTCTAGAATCCAACTTGAAGCTTTACGGGAATAATATGCTGCACTATCTTTCAGCAAAGCTGCTTCAAAATCATTTTCATAACAATCCATTTGTCCTTTGCGAATCTCCACGAGTATATTTAATATATTCTTCAATAAAGCTTGATTGATGTGCTCACCTTCACGTTCTTCATCAATCTAATGTGACAACTTCTGTTAGTTAATTCAACATTAACATTGAAGACAACAGGGGACAGTAATTAAACAGACATAAACATACCAATGAGATCACAGCATCCCTTACTTTCACCTTTACCTCTTGATATACCTTTAAAACAGCAAAAAAATGTACAATAGTCAAATTTCAGTGTAGCATCTATGGAGGAAACTGAAAATGACTATCAGAGTCAACCAAAGAATCAATTATGAGCTGTCCAAACGCCACAACTATCCTAGGACGCAATCTAAGCTAAATCCCGCAAAAAATAAATAAATAAATAAAGAGAACAGCAAATCGAAAGATTGTGTAGAATTCATACCAGTTCGCGGAAGCAGATCAGGCCAACTTCATTAAGGGGTGGCAGTGATCTCCTTGCAATGAAGTAACGATCTAGATAACGGAAGAAACGAGAAAGCCATCTGACCATAACCTTATGATTCTCCCACCTTTTGACAAGCTCTCTCAACATAGACTCGTCATGCTTCTCTCTTAATGATGGCAATACCTAAATTGTAAGCAGAAGCAGACTGTTTAATGGCTGAGGATAATAAAAAATAAAATGACAGGAGCTACATAAATGAAAGAACTAGATTTAACCAATAAGCTAAATACTGCCAAAAAAAAAAAAAGAACCTCTGCATTTGCAGAATCATAATCATAAGATAATTAATTATCAGACCATCCCTCCCCAAGCAAAGAAAAAGAAAAAGCGGTAAATATCCATCCCCCTTCCCCACCCCCTTCCCCCCGAAAAAGAAAAAATTGTCAGGTTTATAACCTATTATTCTGTAGTGTTAGCAAGTTGGGATTATTTAGGTAATTGTACAAGGCTTAACCCTAAGCCTATAAATACTTCTTTTAATCTCAATAAAATCGAATTCTCTCTTTTACCAGCTACACAAATAAATAATAACGTTCTTGTTTAAGCAATTTATGCAAATTGATCTCACATTTAGAGAAGCAGAGGAGGAGAAAGCAAGAACAAGGAGGACGGGAAAAGAACATACAAATCCTCAATTTCTCCTAACATACCTGAGTATGAACCCCTAGAATCATGGGCTACAAATCAGAAGCAACAAAACTCTGGAGGATTTGACTGACCACAAAAACAAGAATAACCATGCAGAGTCGTAAATAAGGCATATTAACATCTAAATATTGGACAAAGCTCCACAAAACAGCAAATTTCAACCATTTTTCTTTTCTCTTCGTTTCTTTTTTTCTGACCATCAACTTAGCTGGCCATAAGTTTGGGCGTAGTACACCAACTTGAAAGTAGAGCGGAATGATGAGTTATCTCCCTCCGGATTACATCCAAGTTGCAGCGATAAATGACTCTTCACACTGCTAAAGAAATTCACTATCTAGAGATTTACTAGACTCCTTTGCGGAAAAATTTTGCATCTATTAATTATTCCTGGTTTTTCTGCTGTTCTTTAAGAGCTATTCATTCTTCGAGAAACCTTGTCACCGGACTTCTTCTGACAGCCGACTGCTTGTTAATCCACTTTATGTAATTTCTGTTGGTTGATACTATCTATTCTCCAAAAATTACTCAAGCTTTCACCACATGCCACAGTTCTTCTATCTTGAAATTACTATCTTTTCTGAAATTCACAAAAACAATCATAAAATACAATCTTTAATGAATAAAAAGAAAGTAATAGGCTATTAAGAGGAAAAACAGCCTTGAAAATTTCTAAAGAATTGAAAGACACTGTCATGAATTTTTAAATGAAGACACATCGTTACAATAGAAGGGCAACGCAAGTAAAAGAAAAAAGAAACCACCCAACTATTAACCGCGCAACTGAGAAAGTTAATGGCATATACAAGAATGCAACTCCAACAACAGCGCTAGATAAAACTTCTTTAATTTTTATAACTTCAAGTTTCCCAGACATGCAAAGCTAATGAGGTAAACTCAAGGGAAAAACAATCAACCAATATATCAGGAAAAGGGAGTCGGGGACAGTAAATCTCCTTTTCGGGGACGGTAAATCTTCCTTACCACTGACATGATATAATCTTGAAAAGCTTCTCTATACTTGTCATACAGTTGCTGGGAGTAATCCAGCTTTTGAGTACACATATTGTAAACGGTACTGCCAGGAGGATTGAGAAAAAAAACAAATCAATTATTAGCAAACCAATCAAGACATTAGGATAACAAGTCTAAGTATTACAACTCCTGAAGTCACAAATGCAGAAGTGAGGTTTACACGTAGAGCATCATGTACTCTTCCGAGCTGAATGGAGTCTCAGGAAGCCCTTCAAGAATATTCTTGAGCTTCAGTAGACCCTTTTGCATAAACTCCCATCCTCGTTCTAAATCAATTGTTTTCGTGTCATTCAGCACCATATTTCCACACTCTCGTTCTCAACACCAAATCTGCACATAGAAGCCTATTAAGTCACTGACGATGGAAATTTGTGAGCCTGAATTAAATCCAACAATGCAATAAAACCGAGGAAAACTATTCTTCCGCAAGGCCAGAAAACATTCTATCGACTGCTTCCAGCACGACAATCACTAATCCGCCAGAGAAGTATCAGACTCGATATTACCGCTAACATCTTGAGCAGCATCAGCTTCCTAATCTAACACGCAGTCTCTACCCGGCACCTGGCATTCTACAACTCAACCCTAACTTCATTCAACCGTTGACAAAAAACATATCAACAAGCTCCCAGGATAGACAATTCCCCCCATTACCACGAACTTCAAGGTAATCAAACAGAGTAAAACCTCACGCCTTCGACCTCGAAAGGCGAAAGAAGCCGACAAACAAGGCGCAACCCTTCCGAGAAGAGCACAAAAGATCCGGGGCCGATCAACTCGAAATCAACCTGACGGAATCTAATGGTGAATCGACGCCGGCCACCGGCCACCGGCGATCGCGAGCCTCGAAACGAGATTGCAGAGCAAAACTAGAAAAACCAGAGAGAGAGAGAGAGAGAGAGAGATGATCGGGGAAGTAGGAGATGCGGAACCGCAGAAGGCAAAGGCACGAAGACACAGCTTGAAATCCCACTGCGGAGAATAAACAGTAGAGAGTGTGAAAAGGAGTTGGTGGTTTCTTTTTCCCCGATCGAATCTATTTGGCGGGGAATCAATCATTTCGAAAATATTTTTCCTGAAGATATAAATATTTATATCACTTAAAAAAATTAACGAATAAAAAATTTTCAAACATAAATTGTTGTATTCATGAAATTATTTCAAGATGGCACAAGTAATTATTTAAAAAATATATTTTTAGATTATTTATTCAACGTTAAATAAATTGAGCAATACTATACTAACTATTATAAAATCTGATTTTTCCTTTGGATTCCGGGTTGGATCCTCCTGTACAATTGAGTCCGTCCTTTTGTCGACCATGGTTAGTTATCAGATTGCTAATAATGGCAACATTTGGGTGCTGCCGGTAACATCACCTGTTCAACATCGTGGAGCTTGAACTATGGTTACCTTTATCAAAATATTTAATCACTCAAAAATATTTTCTACCACCTTAGATAATGCCAATTTAAAATGGTGTCATAAGAGATAAAATTCCAATCACGTTGCTATGTGAGGGGAAATTCTTCCATGTTCGTGATTGTAATCGCATCTTGAATCCTATAACTCAAGAAGGTTCGAAAAGGCATCGATGCTAGGATTGGAATTGACGTTCGGAGGGGGGTTGAGAATTTATTGACGAAAAATTTGAATATACTTACACGAGATAAAATGTATATTGATAAGTTAAAAATAAAAATCTCGACTTGTAAATTTTGTAGGATTTTCTTTCATTATTGAATTTTATGTATGAATTGAGTTCTTGGAAACTGCATACATGAAACAGGTAGGTCCTAAGTAGGACCTTAAAAGGCTCCGGCACCACGGAAAGACGTGGGAAATGAAGGGTCCGGGGGGAAACTCCCTCGGGTGGACAGAGGTTTCATGTTTTGTAGGATTTTCTTTCATTATTGAATTTTGTGTATGAATTGAGTTCTTGGAAACTGCATACACGAAACAGGTAGTTTCATGTTCAATTGCAACTCAATTAAAAAATTAGAGAGAGAAAGAGAGAGGTGTAATTTTTTGGGGAATATTTCAAGTGCTTTAATTATGTTCAACCAGAATGTTGTGCTTTAGAACGGACTGATTAATTTTGAGAACATTTATTTACAACATAAAAAGAAAGAAAAGAAAAGAAAAAAAACAACTTTAACCTAGTATGGCAAATGATGGAAATGGTTTTTCAACTTTGCACGACCATCTTTTATAGTTTCATTCCGAGCAAGTCTTGTCATTATTGCCTTTTCAGATGCTTCGCGCTTACTTAATATGAGGAAAAATGACACAAATGATCCTTCAACTTTGATCCAACATGTAATGTGGTCCTTAAATTTTTAGTTTGTTCAATGCGATCCCTAAAACCCAATATGATCGCATTGAACTAATGACAATATTGAAAATTTCATATAATTCAAAGATTAAATTAAACATATACCAAACGTTCAGGGACTACATTATCACATTACACATTGTGCTAAAGTTGAGGGATCACGTTGAACAAATTAAAAGTTTAAGGACCATATGGCACATTAAGTCAAAGTTTATTGACCATTTATGCCATTATCCCTTGATATGGTAATGAGCCATCATACTTCATGTGTGCTGTACTCAAATTTGGCAGAACTAGGAATATTGCCCTATGTTCATCGTGACCGCAACATCGGCAATCATTGCTAGTCAGGCCTAGATCTCGGCTTCCTTTTCCATAATCAAACGGTCCATAGCACTCGGGCGTTTCCGGCGAGAGGGAAGGTCGGACACACTTCGGAAGAGCTTGAAGGCCGTATTTATATCCTGGAGATGAGCGCCGTCCTCATGTTGGCATGCATGGGAGTCACTTTTTGGTTCAAGAATAGGTCAGAGATTGGAAATGCTGCTTATGGTAAGGAAGCTCAGACATATCTTCTGAATAAGCAATTTAGACATTTCTTTTCTTCATTTGTTCAATGACAAGGCTAGTTGGGAGCTTAAGGTCGATGGCTAGACAAAATTTTGATTAATTGTGCTTACCGTTACAATTAATCGACTCGTTCTAGCTCTAGCGAGTCCTTGCAATTAATTGACTAATCATCTTTGTCCTTACGACAATATCGCTGATCCCATCATCTGCCTCTTGGGCCCTGCGAGCTCGAGAGATCAATGGTCATGGCCGCCGTTCAAGCTCAAATCTTGCGGTGGCTGTGAGCTTCGAGCTTGAGAAGATGCCACCACGGCCTGTTGAGCTCAAAGTTCGAGGTCGTGGAAGAGCTCAAGAGAAGGAAAAATAAGGTTGGACTATCACATTAACGCATTGTTGAAAGGATAATAAAAATTGCCACACTGATATCGAGGGCTAATTCCATAAAAAAAACACGAACTTTAGGTGTTGTCACAAATTTGGCCCGAACTTTATTTTGTCTAAAAAAAAAGCATGAACTTTAGGTGTTATCCCAAATCTAGCCCGAACTTTATTTTGTCTAAAAAAAAAGCGCAAATTTTCACTTGTGTCCCAAATCTGGCCATCCGTTAACCCTCATTCCACAGTCATCCGACATAGCATTTCCACGTCAGCAATAATATCCAATACAGCAAAATTATGATACATTCGAGTGTTTAGAGAAAGTGTTAAATTTAAGTCTGCCCTCCAATGAGGTGAAGTTTACGAGACAATTCTCATGGGAAAAATAATTCAGCAGCTTTAGTTCCAAGGGATGAGACACATAGCTAGGGCCATTGGATCAATTAACAATTGGCAAACTGTTTGCAATGTCAGAAGCTGGGTTGAAAGCAGAAGATTACATTGCCTTAAAGCGAAATATTAAAAGCATGTGTATCTTGTAGTTAAATAGAGATGTGAAACCTATTTGTAATAGAATTACTTTATTTTGTCTCAAATAAAGTTTGGGCCAGATTTGGGACAACACCTAAAGTTTGTGTTTTTTATTTAGACAAAATAAAGTTCGGGCCAGATTTGGGACAACCCCTAAAGTTTATGCTTTTTTTTTAGACAAAATAAAGTTTGGGCTAAATTTGGGACAACACCTAAAGTTCGTGCTTTTTTATGGAATTGGCCCCTGATATCGATTAGTGTTCAATCTTTTGTATGATTCAATTTAGTCATAAACTTTTCAATTTTTTTCAATTTAAAATTGAAAACTTTGCACAAAATTCTAATGTAATCCTTCCTATCATTATTCACCGAAAATCACTAATGTGACGTAGTATTTTCGTCGGGAATTGACCAGAAGTACAACACTCGAATTTCTTGCAAGGGTCTGAACTAAATTGACAGAATTAAAAATATTATAACTGAATTAAAATCTGTATAATAAATTTAAGACTCATTTGACAATTATCTCTCAAATTGCATAGAGTTGACAAAGGGACTATAATGCACCTTGCACTTTTTAAAATTTTTAAAACTTCCAATATGCTTATCCCTTTGAATTTTTTATCTATTTTTGACATGGCAAAAACGCAAACTCTAGTTGTTCACGCTCGATCGTGTAGATAAAATGTACAGAGTGTTGGTAATTTGTTTATAAAACAAATGAAGAGGTGCCTTGTCGCATATTGAAAAGATGTGAGTGTGCACGTAGCCGAGATTTGGCACTAACCGACGATCATTAATTTTATTTATTGAAAATTCGGATTTATTTTTATAAAAATTAACTATAAATCTTGTTGAAACATTGTGACTATTCGTGAAAAGTTACGGTTATTTTTTATTTTTATCTATTTAATTCCGAATTTTTATGTCTTTTTAACGTAACATTTGAGACGTATTTGTTCATTTTGCAACATTTCCCCAAAATGTTGCCTTTGTTCTTCTGCAACCTTTTGAATGGTTGCTTCTATTCAAAAGACAAATATAAGTATGTATGTTTTGAGATCAAACACACATCTTCTTCCATTTTTTCATTTTTCTTTCGAAAGAATCTACGGCCATTGTTTCTAATTATTTTCTAGAGAGACCCTGGAGAGTATTATCATTTGAGATTTTATTGTATCCTAAAGGAAATTTGCCGATGACCATTAGCAACTCTGTGGGGCAAATAAATCCTTAAAGAAAGTGATATCACATCTCAAAGTTCAACTTGAGTACTCTAAAGATCCGACTTCATTGTTCTACCTAATTCGAAGCCATATTTTCCCAACAATTTTAAGGATTTATTTTTGCTAGAATGAAGTTAGAGTCGATCAAATCATGAATCAAGATATGGTGAAACTAGACCGCACGAGGAAGAGAGGTGAAGATGCTGGTGAAGCTATTCACAATGTGGCGTGCGTTGACCAGCATGTGGGAATCAGTCACCGGGGCCAATGGATCGTTTTCACTGCCTTCTCCGCTCTCATTATCACTGCGCTTTTAGAAATCTTAATATTATATTATTTGATGGCAACGATATATTCAGCACCGAGTGGGAACACTACAACGTTTCATCGCAATCCCGGGAAGCATGACCAGGACGTGCTGAACGAGATCAAGATGAACCGCTTCCTTGACGAAATCGGGCTCCGGATGAAGTTCCTGGCACGGCGTATTTCGGGGGGTTCTGCCAGCCGAGCAGGGACTTGAATCTGGTCTGCACGATGCACGCCAACTGCTGTGTCGGCCTCGACAACAAGATCCACGACCTCAAAATTCTGCTCGATGATTGGAGGCAATACATGAAGTCGCTCCCTAACGCAAACCCGTCCCTGTCCTGGAGCGTCCCGCAAGACTGCAAGGGGTCCTTCCACAAGCCGCATCATCATCATAGGCAGCACGATTAACACAGGGAATCACTCCATTTTGGGATATCTTTTTTTTTTGACGGGGAAACGGTGGTTCATCGGGGAATGGGTCGTTTATCATGCCTGAATTCGAGTGCATTCATCTACGACAACAGTAGCGAGGATGACATAGACGACATAATCGAGTCCCTTGCCAACGTCGATTACAACATCTCGAGGGACGTGTGGCCGTAGATTTAGACGCAAGAAGCCAGGTCTGTTCTTGGATGGCTTACATGGACGCCAATGATCATCGCTCATTGCATGAGAACCTGAGGCGACTGGATCTCGATCGAGATCTTTCCGTTGACCGTGACTCCGATTATCAATGATAACCGAAGCCGGATCATGCCCTCATGGAACAGATCAACACGCGGGAAAGGCCTTGGAACCATGTGGGAATGATAATTGGCAGATATTTGGCCAATAATCTCCTCACGGTCGCGGATGAAGGTATGGATGATCCGCGCCACCACCACGGTGCTGCTGTGGACGTGCGTGGTGCAATTGACGGCCTTGGGAGAGACGTGGGGGCCGAGAGTGTTGCTGGGTTTGCCTTCTTGTCTGTCTCAAGAATCTGCGGTCTTGGACGACAAGGCTTCCGCGGTTCCTGTCAGGCTCAAGATGAGAGTGGATCGAGGATTGACCTTTCAAATACCACCAATTAGTTGGTTAGATATTTCCTACTATCAGCACCAGATTCTTCCATTGATACAGATAAGTATATTTATTTAAAATTCACTAAGAATATGCTGTTTTAGTGCATTTGATGAAAAATCGTAGTCAGTTTGCAAACATGAACAGGTTTGAAGGTAGGAGTTGTATGAGGAAACTAAACTGAAGAAACGAATCCTGAGAACATGATCAAATGCTGAATTCGTTAAAAAAAAAATGATTAAAATCTTTTGACTCGTCGAATTTTGTCATACTTGTTCAGTTGCAAATGAAAGAGCTATGCTTACTTAAAAGTTGAATCCCATTGTTTGGGAATAGTGTTTGTTTCCCTCTAGCCAGCAACCTTGAATTTGTCTAGGTGGCTGTGAATGTGAATTATGCATAATGTATTTGATTCATTTGAACTTCAAAATGTCAAGTCCAACTTTTATGTCTGGATTGTGCGTAAGTTCCTCTTTAAGGACTACTGTTGAAGTATGTATATTCATTTGTACATTCCTCAATTTTGCATGTTCAATTATCATTTGCTGATACCTTTGACGGTTTGGCCTCTTGAAGTGGCTGCATTTGTTCAGACAGCTTATATAGTGTCGGATATGTCTCGTTTTATGCCTTGTAATGCTTAATAGTGATGCATTGCTTTCTAGAGTGCATGCATGTCGAGAAGTTGCAAAGATTGAAAGAATGTCTTCTTATGGTCTCGTGAAATTATAAATTTATTGGTTTATGAAAGTGTTAATGGTCATTGTAGTGGCATCGAATTTTACGGCACTAGAACTTGGCATTTTTCCGCATGAACATTCGTTGATATTTAGGGCAACAGATTTGACATAATTCTGTGATCAGTGAAGAACATCAAAACTAATGTAGTCAACCCGGGGCACTTTAGGATGTCTACGTTGACTCCATGTTATGACGAAATGATGCAGTCTTGCATGCCAAATTCTTCAGGTATTAAATGTGCCATCATCAATGGTTAATAGCTTGCTGAAAATTAACCATGTGAACATCCTGTTTATAAGTTTGCACTCGTTTTGAGCGGGTTGAATCATTTGCTGTGGATTTTCATTGAAGAGGAATAAATATGTTGCACGACCTGACTCCATTCTTCTTCGCGTCATCGGATGTTTCATCCCCAATGGGAAAGGCTGAGTCGATATAGATCTCTTGGATGCCTCTTAAATTAGTCTTGAAGTGGGGATATTTGAAGGGGACTATGGAGCCAATGTCATTGGAGTCATTGAGACAAAAAAGGTATCTAACTTTCATTTTAAAATGAAAGATTTGAATGAAGTAGATACCTTATTGGGTGTTAAAATTTAAAAATAGTGGGGGTTATTCTTTGAGCCAAAGTGATTACATGGAGAAGATGTTGTATAAATTTAAACATCTTGTTTTCAAATATATGAGTACTCCATTTGATTCCAGGTGGAGAGTTTTTAATGTGAGTGATATTGGTCTTTAATGTATGCGATGCATTATACTAGATCTGATATTACTTTTATATATGCAAGTTGAGTAGATATACTAGTAATCCAAATATAGAACATTGAAAAGCTATTATTAGAATTTTTTGGTTATTTTAAGAGAACTTAAAATTTGTGATTGTTCTATGATAATTATTCGGTTGTATTACAAAGATACACCGATACTAGTTGGATTACAAGTATGGGAGATGAAACTTCTATATGGATTTTCATATTACATGAATGTGTTGTTTCTTGGGTGAGCAAGAAACAAATGTGCATAATTCACTCAACTATGGAATTTGAATTGTTGCTTTAGCAAAATTTGGGAAGAGGCTAATTGGACTATGAATTTGTTGTTGAATATCAATTCATGGCTTAGTCCTATGCCTCCTATTTCTATCCATTGTGATAGTCAAACTACTTTGACAAGAGCCTATAGTAGCATCTACAATGGTAAGTCTAGACATATTAGTCTAAGACATGAAAATGTGAGACAATTGATTATATATGGTACCATAACAATTGTCTACATGAGGTCAAGTAATAATCTAGTCGATCCATTAACAAAGACTTTACCAAGAGACATGGTAATAATGACCTCACAAGAAATGGGACTGAAACCCTTTAATTGAAATCACCAATAATGGTAACCCGACATTTTTCTAGAACATCATTAGTTACAAGGTTTAATGGGTAAGAACAAGTTATTGAATGTGATTGTTTGATACTGACGTAGCCCTGATATGAGAAGTCAGTATCGTCTACTACGTTTAGTAGGTTGGATTGAATTCTTAATGAAGTATAGTACAAACTTGTAATGTGTTGATAGTAATGGAAACACATAGTAGATACTTCACCTATATGAGCTTAGAAGTGGTGCCGCTTATTACGAAAGTTAGGGTTGCTTTCTAAAGAGCTCATGAAACAGGATCAACCACAATACCATAATAGTGCGGAGTAATGTAGAACTTCTTGTTGAGACAAGAGGTTAGTATATGTGTGGTATGTCCGGTTCTATTATATAAAAGTACAAGTTTAAAGCCGAGCTACTTGTCACTTTGATAGAGTTTTGAGATACTTGCACTAAGTAAATGTTTAACTCGAAAAAGACCTTTATGTATGTATATTAATCTCACGGAAATTTTGGCTGTATATTTCTAGCGTTTTATTTCTTGTTTTTGTTTTATAAACAAAAGTGGGGGATTGTTGGTAATTTGTTTATAAAACAAATGAAGATGTGCTTTGTCCCATATCGAAAAGATGTGAGTGTGCACGTGGACGAGATTTGGCACTAACCGATGATCATTAATTTTATTTATTGAAAATTCGGATTTATTTTTATAAAAATTAACTATAAATCTTGTTGAAACATTGTAACTGTTCATGAAAAGTTACGGTTATTTTTTATTATTTATTTATTTAATTCCGAATTTTTATGTCTTTTTAACGTAACATTTGAGACGTATTTGTTCATTTTGCAACATTTCCCCAAAAGGTTGCCTTTGTTCTTTTGCAACCTTTTGAATGGTTGCCTCTATTCAAAAGACAAAGATAAGTATGTATGTTTTGAGATCAAACACACATCTTCTTCCATTTTTTCATTTTTCTTTCGAAAGATTCTACAGCTATTGTTTCTAATTGTTTCCTAGAGAGACCCTGGAGAGTATTATCATTTGAGATTTTGTTGTATCCTAAAGGAAATTTGCCAGTGACCATTAGCAATTTTGTGGGGCAAATAAATCCTTAAAGAAAGTAATATCACGCATCAAAGTCCAACTTGAGTATTCTAAAGATCCGACTTCATTGTTCTACCCAATTTGAAGCCATATTTTCCCAACACAGAGGATAGACGTGAATTGTTTTCGGCGCCACCATCAAAGGGATCTCAAAGCTGTTCCCATGCCATTGCAGGAGCAGTCACTCGATCTGGACGAGCATCCAGAAAATGTCATACCAGATGTATGAGTAAATTGGGGTTGTCTTCGTCCCTCTCCAAATAGTCTCAGAGCGATCAAGTCCTCAATCCTTTTCTTGATTGCCTTGAGATCAGGCTGCAGCAAAAAAAATTAGTCAATAAAAATTGACAAAACCAGGAAGAAGGCAGTGGGTCGGCACAGTGTCCGGTAAAGACCTTAAACATGCGACCCAACTGCTCACACACTCCATGACCAGCTGCTGATGACCCAAAACTTTTCAACCTTTCATGATACGCACAACAGAGGCATCGATTGTGTATCTTTGTTCCTTCTCAACATCTCCTATCACTTCCTTCTTCTAATCCACAGGAGGAAGAGGAATCCGCATGTTGGGAAATATTAGCACAAGACTGCACCGATAAATTAGGGGAGAAAAACGAAAAGAGAATTGTGATTAAAAGTTAATGTAGAAAGACAAGGTCAGACAATTCAGGACAATTCAAAAACACTCGGTTATACCTTGATCCTCCGCATTTTGTCAGTGAACTTGGAGTTGAACTCAAAGTGATCAATAGGAGCAATGCTCTGTGTTTGGTTCTTTGTTAAGGATCTTGTACTTGGCACATGATAAGGAGTGGAGAAGCCTCACAACATCATCTATCAGTCAAATTCAACTGGGTCTTTATCTCAGAGTAACTCAGTCTATCAGAAGAGTTGAATAACAACAGAGCTGAGGCCTACAAAGCAATAGAGAGCTAATCAAAAGTTGTCAAGTGAAAAAATACATAACACGAAATAACAAATCCCAAAGTCTACCAGATCTCAAAATTGATAAAAAAAAAAAAGTACGAAAAAGAAATTACCTGGTTGTTGTCACTATCAACTCCATGGTTTTTGGCTGAAATTTACCAATAATGTTACACGTCCCTAATAAATAAATCCGTGCATGCTTTCGATGCTTTGTCTGTCTGGTAGAATTCCCTGAAAACTTCAACACACTTTACCTGAAACAACCAAGAATTAACAATAACTTTTAAATCATAGCGAAATATATATTTCAGCCATCAGAAATTGCCTATGAACATCCAACAAAACTTCAAATTTTGTATCCCGGCAAAATTCTGCAAGTACCATTTCTGCTGGAAGGTTCAAATCAAAGGACTTGTAACCTGGCCAAAAACCAGTAGTCAGAACCGTGACTGTCAAGTCAATGCCAGGATTTGCATTTGGATTATTACTGAGAAACTCTTCAAAACTAGTTTGGTTTTCCTTTGCTAACATCAAATCCGTAACCTGGAACACAGAGAAGTGAATTAGGAACGTATTACTGCGAATGAAACTAGTTTTTAAGAAGGAGATCTAGGAACACCAACCATCGCTTCCATCTTCGATGTGAACTGACCACCGTATTGCTGCTTTAATTTCGTCGACATACTTCTCTCATGGTCATCATTGGCACTCTTATCAAAGAGAAGTCGTCCAGCAAGCTTCTTCCTGCCAGTTTTAATGATTAGTAGTAAGCAGTTTGATGGCATCATCAAGCCTCAATTATAATGGATAACGACCACAATGTAATATTAAATGGATCCACATAGCAGACCCCACTTGGTGGATGAGGCATTTTCCAAAAATTGATATGGCTAAGTTTCATATTCTGATGCATAGAAATTTTATTTGCAGACATGATTAACATGCTTGATATATATTTCTCAGAGTCACTGTAAATTGATTGTGGAAATGATCTTTTTTTATTTTACTATAGAGTGCAGAAGAGAGATGTTAATAATATATAAAGGAAATCAATCTCGATAATATAGGTTCTTCATCTTGAAGATCATTGGCACAAAGACTAGCACCGTATCCTCAGAAAACTTGCACCCATTACTCAAGGGTCTAGTATCCTATGATATTAAATCAATCTCGATAATATAGGTTTTTCATTTTACGCGAATTTAATGAAGTAATATTGACCATTATAAAATTATGATCTCTCTTTCGGATCCTGGGTTGGATCCTCTAGTACAATCGAGTCCATCCTTTTGTCAACTATCGTTAGTTATCAAATTGATAAAATTTGTAATATTTAGGCACTGCCGCTGACATGAAAAATTTAATCACTCAAAATATATTTTCTACCACCTTAGATAATGCAGATTTAAAATTGCAACATGAGACATAAAATTCAAATGACTTTGCTAGGTGAGGGAAAATTCTTCCATGTTTGTAGTCGCCTTCGTGTCTTGAATCTCGTAGTTCAAGAAGGTTCGAAAGGTATTGGTGCTTGGACTGGAATTTAGGTGCGGAAGGGGGTTGGGAATTTGTCGCCGGAAAATTTGAATATTCTTACATGAGATAAAATGTATATGAGTCCTTCATAAGTGAAAAAAAATAAATACAAATCTCGACTTGTAAATTCTGTAGGAGTTTTTAATCACTGAATTTTCCATATGAAATGAGTTCTTGGGAAACTGCATACAGGAAGCAGGTAGTTTCATGCATAATTGCAACTGTGAGAGAGAGAGAGAGAGAGAGAGAGAGAGAGAGAGAGAGAGAGTGGAATTTTTTTGGTGAATATTTCAAGTGGTTAAATTATGTTCAACCATAATGTTGTGCTTCAAAAAAAACTAATCAATTGAGTATAATTGTTTACAACAAAAAAAAAAAGGGGGGTGGAACATGATACAAACAGTACATGAATTTTGATCTAATGTGCAATATAATTTTTGAACTCTTAATTTGTTCAATGTAGTCTAAACTTTACATCAATGTGTAATGTGGTCCTTAAACTTTTACATTATTTAATATGATCAATGAACTTTTGGCATATTTTCAATTTAATTTATTAATTATAAGGGTGATCAGTTTTTGGTTCCTTGGTCTCATGAGGAATTAGAATCCGGACCAATAGGAATGGTTCCATTTTTTAGGATCGGGAACCAGACCTATTGGTCATGGAACTAGCAATTGAACCATCGATCCAATTCCCGAGTGGTCCGATCCAATGGAATCAATGATACCGGTTTCCCCTCCCCTTTAAAATCAAGCATTTGCCTTTTACCCAAAAAGATCAATATGCTACAAAAATTGTGTGAACGTTACATACTTAATAAATACTATACTTAATTTTAGCCAAAAGGTCAAGAAAGGCATGCTTATGGGCTCTGCATGACCGTTCGATGTGGAACTCTCGGCATTTGCATGGAAGGCCGGTCACAACAATAAGACAAGCCAAGAGTCCCGCATTTAAGGTGTTTGCATGGAAGGTTGGACACCATAAGAGAAACAAGCCAGACACCGAGAGTCCCAGAACAAATGACCACGTGAAGACCGTAAGAGGAGTTGTTTATATAAATCAAGCCATGCTCCAATCAAATCATGCTTTTCTTGGCTTTTTTTTTCTAGATATTTGCATCTCAACATCATCAAGAAAATTCCGATTAATCAAGAATTAAAATTTAAAACTTTAAAAAATAAATAGATCCAATCTGGGCAATTCCATCCCTAGAATCGGAAACTTGACTGATATCACAAATTCCAATTTTAGGGAACCGAGAATTTTAGGAAACCAAGCATTGGACTAGCAATTCTTAGTCCTCGGTTCCTTCTACTCACCCCTTTTTTTTTATTTACATAAAAATGTTCAATATTATTATGTGTGGGAGCCACTATTTGGTTCAAGGACACTGTCAAGCTTGAAAATGCTTATGGTAAGGAAGCTCAAGCATATCTCCTGAATAAGCAATTCAGACTCTTCTTTTCTTACATTTACTCAATGACAGCGCTAGTCGGGAGCTTAAGGTTCATGGCAAGACCGAATTAGAATCATGAGAATTTTGATCAATTGTGCTTATTGTTATGATTAATTGAGTCGTTCTAGCCCTATCAAGTCCTTGCAATTAATTGACTAATCATCTTTGTCCTTACGATAATATCGCTGATCCCATCACCTGGATATCGGGCCGTGTGAGCTCGAGAGCCATGACTGTTGGACGCAAATTGCGCAACCCCAAGATCTCCATAACCAGAACAAGAACATGCATAATTGAGTAGAAAGATTAACACACATGTTTTGGGATCCATCGAACATAAAGCGGAAGCAGAAAAGGGATTACCCACATATCAAGGGGATTCATATATCAAGTCATTCTCCTCTATTGTCCTCCGTATCACTGGCTCAATGAGGCGGCCCCCTCACGTTTAGCGTTAGGTAAACGCCCCTTAGGTGAGGATACATGTGAGAATTAGGATTAGATGAGAGACTTAAGCACTATTTATAGAGTTTCCAACCAGTCCCCCTCATTACGAGCCAGGCTCAACTCGGCCCACACTAGCAAGCCCATATTAGACTAATTCAAAAACATTATATCTCACCTTAGACCAACCATATTTTACGATAACCGTAAAAACAGTAAATTACAATATCAATTAATTTAATCCATATTAGGAAAACTCTTACACTCTCCCACTTGGACTATATTAATTGAAATCGTACTGTATGTGCGCACATTTGGTCTAGAGATAATTCTTAATAGTCAATTATATCCCATAAAGTCTTAAATACCGGATCATGGCGGTAACTGCATGTATACACATAAAGCCTTCCATGGTCACGAATGCTCTTAATTTTATTGACATGGATTCAATATGGTAGTATGTCAAATGGATGACATCTCTCATAGAGAGATCCCATTTGTCAGTCATCATTCTCTTACCTTAGGTGTCACAAAAACTCGTGTCACTAGAGAATGCTTTATGGTTCCAATGAACCCACATATGTCTTATCATTATGATTAACCTTTCTTTATGTATCACAAGACATATGCACAAGACTAATAACCGGATACTCGGATGCCCCTAGCCTTCACTCAATGTTTATACAATCCCTTGAGATTTTATCAATATATATTCAACATAATAATAACACATTCAAAAATATTTTATTGAATGCAAAAGTTGATATTTATCAAACCGTTACAAAGTGTAACGAACACAGATGAAACATTTATCAAAGTAAAGCCAAAATAGCTCCCACTAAAAAACAGCATCTCATGATGCTCCTAGGTCCATGCTAACGACATGTCGTTCAAATACACACGGGCGTAGGCCTTTAGTTAGTAGATCTGCAACCACATCATCTGTGAAAATATGTTATATTAAAACGTCACATTTCTGTATCGTTTGCTTTTTGTAAAAAATTTTGACCATCATATATTTAGATCCCTTGAGACCTCTGTAGTAAATAAATAATATTACAAATTTGTTATCTCAATATAATCGTATGGGTCTATCCATAAAGTTAAAATGATTAACTCCATTATGAGGTTCTGGAGCCTAATAGCCCAAGTAACAACCTAAAAGAATGTTACTAACACTGCTTACATAGTAGAAGATAATATAGAACTTTATTTACTGCACTTCCTGCTAATATAAATATGTATTTCGTTATTGATTTTATGTCATCCTAACAGCCAACAAAGTTTACATTTGAATACCCTACTAGCTGCAATAATTGAACATGTCTATAAATTATCATATAATCTCTTGTCTTATTTAAGTACCTTAGAATCTTATTGGCAGCAACCCAGTGATCGCGTCCTGGATTTGACTGATATCTTCCTAGAAATCCCGTCACAAAAACGATATTTAGTCTAGTGCAAATTCGAGCATACATTATACTTTTAAGTGCACTAACACAAGGTACACCATTTAATTAGATTTTCTCAATATTTAAATAAGGACAATGTGATAGATTCAATCCATTACTCTTAACAACAGGAGCAATTCCTAACTTGTAATGATGTATATTGAATATTTCCAATATACAATCAACAAATGTCCTCCGAGAAAATCTAATATAATATGGCAAAAACAATCCTTACAGACATCAGTACAAAGGATATAAGATATCTCAAGGTCACAACTTGTAAGTAAAATATTATGTACATAGAGTATGAGAAAAAATAAATTTCCTCCCACTGACCTTACAATATATTGAATTACTTTGTTCCAAATTGAACAAAATAATAACACTATGAAACTTTAATAATATTGTCTGGAAACTTACTTAAAATTATGAATAAGACTTTTCAGACTACATACAAGTTTACTTGAAACATCTGTTTCAAAATCCTCCAATTGCACAATATAGATTTTGTATCTATTTGGCGTAACTCCATATCAAAATAAATTATTGATGTCACGTTCACTCTGAAAGAATATTTAAAAATACTAGAAAGAAATATTTATTTCTTCACTATTAACTATCCACCTCTCTTTCAGAGTAAAAACTTTAGTTACCAATTTGGTTTTAAATTCCACAATCTTTCTTTGAAATCTTTTTAGTTTTGTACGCTAATTTGCAAATAATGAACTTATGATCTTTAGACAAGTAAGTTAGTTTCCAAATTCTATGATGTTTCATATATTGTATATCGCCTTTAATGGCATCTAATCACATACTTGATTGAGAATAAGAAACAACATTTATAAATATGCCTTTACATCAACCATATAGTGGATATTGTAATCATGCTCTCACAAATAGACTATATAGTCTGATGGTATAACTGATCGTTTTTCCCTAACAAATCTCCTTAATAAAGCTCCAACCACTTCATTCTGCACTTGAGAGGTTTAAGAAATTTTATTATAAACTATATCAAGAATAGTACCTTGAATCTTAACAAATTTAGTCTATGATACAGGAGATTCCATAATTATATGTATGGGTAAGACAAAAACACAGTAACCTCCATCATACTATTATCTTTAATAGTCTGAGAGCAGCTATCCTCTACAATTATGTCAATCTTAAGAAACTTTAGAGTGTGATTCCATTATTCTTGCACCTTCTTTAGAGTCATAAAATCAATACCCCTTTAACAATCTAGATAAGATACAAAATAATTCCGAGTGGATCTGAATTCCAACGCACTTAATATTGGATTAGATAACCTCATTTTTGCATGACACTTCTAAATTTCATATGATTCAAGTAATTTATGTCCAATCTATAACTCAAAAGAAATTTATGAAACTATTTTTGTATGTGAAAATGTTACTTTCAAAATATCAGCCCACAAAAAACCAGATAAATTAGTCTTACTAATCATACTCATCACCATGTTCAATATGATGCATTTATGCCTTTCGGCCAAATCTTTTTGTCAGGATTTTCAGGTATAGTAATTAAGTTACCACTCCAGAATCTACCAAATATTTGACAAATGACCGTTTAAGTTATTTCACATTGTCATACTTATCAAAATACTCACGGCCACTATCAAGCCTGACAACATTTTAAGACTAATTGTAATTGTTTTATTATTTATCTCGGTTATTTTCCTTAAATATAAAACTTTCGGAAACAACCTTTTAACCATATACGAGATGTATATGTCATTAGAACTTAAACACAATCAGATGTGTCCTAATTTCAATATCAGATAAGACATAATTTCAAGCAACTAAGGCTTCCATCATCTTATAGCAGTGCAATCCGCAAGCAAACCTCTTTTCAAGTGCTCCAGAATGGAATGCTTCATGAACAGTAAGCAAATTCAATTGCTCTTTTCTCAAGTAACAAATCATATGTCCATAACTTAAAATTTAAAACAGTAAAAATCTTAATAATAGTGGAATTATTAATTACAGAAAATTGTGATTAAAAAAAAAAAGTAATGTATATAATTAGCATCATGTGAATACCGTGTAATTTAATGTACAAGTACACATCCAGAGAGTTACACGTATAATTATATAATCATCTTTGTGCAAAATACATGACATGCAGTTGTACACTCCCCACATGATAGCGGTTATAAGAATATATTCCAATTCTTCGTGAATTCATCACATTTAAGCATATGAATCACTAGAATCAGTCACTCATCCACCACACTATCATGTATCCCTCCATGACCTAATACACAATCACCTCTTTTGGGAGTATGACTACGTATTAGACCAGGAGACATCACAATCATCATACAAGACCGAAATTTCTCAAACCCAATCAAGCGTGCCACTTTGGCGGTCACTACTCAATTGAATCCTTGAAACTCTCTCATACTAGGGATATAAACTTTATTTCTCATATATACCATATACATATGATTTTAACTTTAGTGATATAGGCAGCATATCACCAAAATCACATATTATGCTAATTACATTACTTTGTTCATTAATAAAATCTTTATTATATATATATAGCGAACTTGAAAGACAGATTCCAATGAGATCAACGATTACAACAATACAAGAAACTTCTCAGAACATAGAAGCAATCATCTCTTGTGCATCCCGATTACTGATTACTAAAACAACATTAAAAAAATGCTGATCTAGAATATCTTTCACAAATTAACATTAATAGTAATACATGGTACACCAAATCGACAAGCTTGATAGCTGATTTATTATCACTCATGAGTTCATAAGACAAAAAATAACTTCAAAGTCAACAACTGATTTATCAGCCAATTTTTAAGTAACAAATTATTATTGTAATCAATCAGTGACCTATTAATTAAGTTAAACCAGAGAACCAAATATCTAAAATTTAACAATAGATATTATTGCTCTGCATAAATGTTGTCATACTCCTTAACCATAATATATATATATATATATATATATATATATATATATATATTCAACTTGATAGACATTAACAAGTGACCAGATGAGTTCATGTACAATATGCAGTAACTTAATTGACATGCATTACCCACATTCAGCAAATGTGTTAATCAGTACAATCAGTTTGGTCACGAGTTCTTAAGACGTTCATCATTTAAAGATTACCAGTGTGTAAAGGAGTATGCTTAAACAACAAAAATTTTATAATCAATACATAGCTCAATTATTATTCCATAATGGTTGTATTTCATTAAACCAGCTTCAGTTCACAATAAAGTTTAATTTTTTTATTAATGAATCACAATATTATAATGTTTATGTGATAGCATTCCTGTAACCCAACACTTATATTTCTAAAATCATAGAAAATATGAGAAAAATACACAAAAAAAATCACTAAAAATATACGTATTTAGGGTTCCGTATGTATTTTCACATCAATAAAATTATCAAACATGTAAAATAAATACACCACGACGTAGAGATGATCATACAAATCCAATGTCGCCACCCATGCGCCGAATGGAGGCTCCACGCGCCCACACGCACCGCCTGAGTGCGCGGCGCGTGGATCTCACGCGCAGCGCGTGTTCGACGCCCAAGCGGCGCGTGGCCACGCGTGGGGGCGCGTGCAGCCTCCTCCAGCGACGCGCCGCCTATGGTTCTTTTCGTTTCGTCGAGTCCAGTCCGAATATATAATTTAATTTTATTTTTTATTGAACGAAAAATCTCGAAAATCTCAAATTAGGGCAAAATCCTATGCGTTTGAGTTCTAGGGTTATGGAGGCTTTGATATCACATGTTGAACGCAAATTGCGCAACCCCAAGATCTCCATAACTAGAACAAGAACATGTATAATTGAGTAGAAAGATTAACGCACCTGTTTTGGGATCCATCGAACATAAAGCAGAAGCAGAAAATGGATTACCCACATATCAAGGGGATCCACGCATCAAGTCATTTTCCTCTATTTCTCTCCGTATCACTGGCTCAATGAGGCGACCCCCTCACGTTTAGCGTTAGGTAAACGCCCCTTAGGTGAGGATACATGTGAGAATTAGGGTTAAAGGAGAGACTTGAGCACTATTTATAAAGTTTCCAACCAGTCCCCCTCATTACGGGTCAGGTTCAACTCGGCCCACACTAGCCAGCCCATATTAAACTAATTAAGAAACTTTATATCTCACTTTAGACCAACCATGTTTTATAGTAACCGTAAAAACAGTAAATTATAATATCAATTAATTTAGTTCACATTAGGAAAACTCTTACAATGACTTCCATTTGAGCTTGAAGCTTGCAGCTGCTGTGAGCTTCAAACTCGAGAAGATGCCACCCCAACTTGTCGAGCCCCAAGCTCGCGGTCATGGACGAGCTCAAGAGAAGGAAAAAAGGGACTAAGGAAGAACATGTCACATTGTCGCTTCTTTCTACAAAATATAATAAATATTGCCACGTTGACGTCAATCGATCCTCAGCCTATTATCTGAATGCCAATTCAATCAAAACTTTTCAATTTTACCAATTTATAACCTAAGCTTTGCATGAAATTCTAATGTAGTCATTACAATCAATTTTTACCGAAAATTACTAACGTGATGTAGTCCTTCCATCGAAAATTGGCCAAAAGAATAATATTTGAATTTCTCACCAGAGTTTAGAACTATATTGAAAAAATCATGATTGAACAGATATCCACACAATAAGTTTATGACTCATTGGACAATTTCCTCTCAAATTGCATGAAATTGACAGAGGGACTTTATTGTACGCACCACTTTGATAAGTTTGGCTTGATTGCACTTTTGAAAATTTTATGACTTAATTATACTTTCTCAAAAAGTTTTAGCACTTCTTATGTATTTGCCCCTTCAAATTTTTCAAAATTTTCACCAACATGGCAAAAACACAAACTCTAGCTATTCCTGCTCGGTTGTGCAGACAAAATGTACAAGCATTCTGAGGTCTTAACTTCCCAGCACAGAGGAGAGACGCAATTACATTGTTTTCGGTGCCGCCACCAACGGGAACTCGAACTAGTTCCTATGCCATTGTAAGAGAAGAAGTCACTCGATCTGGACGATCATCCAGAAAATGTCATGCCAGATATCTGAGCAAATTGGGGTTGTCTTTGCCTCTCTCTAAATAGTCTCGACTGATCAAGTCCTCAATCCTTTTCTTGATTGCCTTGAGATCAGGCTGCAGTAAAACAAAAGCAGTCAATAAAAACTGACAGAACGAGGAAGAAGGCGATGGGTCGACACATGTCTAGTAAAGACCTTAAACATGGGACCCAACTGCTCGACACACTCCATGACCAGCTGCTGATGAAACAAAACTTTTCGACTCTTCATGATACGCACAATTGAGGCATCGATTGCGTATCTCCGATCCTTATCAACATCTCCTATCACTTTCTTCTTCTCATCCACAGGAGGAAGAGGAATCTGCATGTCGGAAATATTAAAACAAGATTGCACTGATAAATTAGGGGAGAATAAACTAAAACAGGATTGCAATTAAAGGTTGATGTAGAAAGACAAGGTCAGACAATTCAGGACAACCTAAAAACAGTCGGTCATACCTTGATCCTCTGCATTTTGCCAGTGAACTTGGAGTTGAACTCAAAATGATCAGTAGGAGCAATGCTCTTTGTGTTTGGTTCTTTGTTAAGGATCTTGTACTTGGCACTTGATAAGGAGTGGAGAAGCCTCACAACATCATCATCAGTCAAATTCAACTGGGTCATTATCTCTGAGTAACTCAGTCTATCAGAAGAGTTGAATAACAACAGAGCTGAGGCCTACAAAGCAACAGAGGAGATAAAATGTTAATACATGGCAAGAAATAACTAATCCCAAAGTCTACCAGAAGTCAAAATTGATAAAAACAAAAAGTTCAAAATATTACCTGGGATGTTGTCACTATCAACTCCATGGATCTTGGCTCAAAATTACCAATGATGTTACAAGTCCCTAATGAATAAATCCATGTTAAATTTCGATGCTTTGTTGTGGTCTGGTAGAATTCCCTGAAAACTTTGACACACTTTACCTGGAACAACCAGAAATTAACAATAACTTTTAAATCATAGTGAAGAAATCTATTTCAACTATCAGAAATTGCCTATGAACATCAAATAAAACTTCAAATTTTACGTCTTGGCAAAATTCTGCAAGTACCATTTCTGCAGGAAGGTTCAAATCAAAGGACTTGTAACTTGGCCAAAAACCAGTAGTCAGAACCGTGACTGTCAAGTCAATGCCAGGATTTGCATTTGGATTATTACTGAGATACTCTTCAAAACTAGTTTGGTTTTCCTTTGCTAACATCAAATCCGTAACCTGGAACACAGAGAAGTGAATTAGGGATGTATTGCTGTAGGTGAAACTAGTTCTTAAGAAGGAAATCTAGGAACACCAACCATCACTTCCATCTTCGATGTGAACTGACCACCGCATTGCTGCTTTAATTTCGTCAGCATACTTCTCTCATGGTCATCATTGGCGCTTTTATCAAAGAGAAGTCGTCTGGCAAGCTTCTTCCTGCCAGTTTTGATGATTATGAGTAAGCAATTTGATGGCATCATCAAGCCTTGATTATAATGGATGACAACCACAATGGAATATTAAATGGATACACATAAACAGTAGTGGATGAGGCATTTGTTTCCAAAAATTGATATGGCTAAGTTTCATATTCTAATGCATGGAAATTTTATTTGCAGACATGATTAACATGCTTGATATATATTCTCAGAGTCACTGTAAATTGATTATGGAAATGATCTCATTTTTCTTTTACTATGGAGTACAGAAGAGAAATGTTAATCAAATCTTGAGAATATAGGTTCTTCGTCTTGAAGATCATTGGCATAAAGACTAGCACAGTTCCCTCAGTAAACCTGCACTCATTACTCAAGGGTCTAGTATCCTATGATATTAAATTATTCAAGAAACTGATAGAACTAGTTCTGATGTATCTAGATAATTAGGTAGAAAATTAGTAAGCCTAATTTCAATATATCATGAACTATCTTTTATACAGTATTACGGTGGATGCTATGACATAAAAGATTTTGTTGAATTTATATTCAACAATATTATTAGTAGGCTAAGCACCCGTGAATAAACCTTCAATACCAAAAATATTACCTATAGAACTCAGAAAAAAGATCCTTGTCGCTGATATATGAGAGCAGCTTTACTACCTGCAAAAGGTACAATAACCTCCTGTGATACTTAAAAATTGATGCTAGACTACATTACAAAAATTAATGTCCAAACAACAGACCTTCTCAAGCATTTCTTCAGTGGCTTCATCGCCCAATTTTTCACTACTTCCCTTCTTGAGTATATCATCACAAAATGTAGCCAATAACTCTGCAATTGAGCTTCCGCCAACACCCTTGTTGCAAAGGGCCTCAAAAGCCTCCTTAAATGCCTGTCAAGAGGAACATCCAAATGAGCATATATCTTGTGTAGCTTTTTGAAATCACTTCACAAGATGTGAACCTTATGGAGAAGGATGTGGTTCTGGAAACGTCCATTCACATATGCCACATACTTATCATGCAGCTCAATCAATTTCCTCACGAAAACCTGCCAACAATGAGCTGAATCAATGATCCTAAACAGACCAACAAAATTTTATCTACTTATAAAGGAGAAGTCGAAGATCAATTGCATTACCTGTTGCTGCAAGCCTACATCCTTCTTATTGGCCTGTGAAAAAGAATGAAGGGACTAATTGCTTGCGTCATAAAATGTTACAGGTCAAAACAAAGGGACGCATATTTTTTATAGATGTGCAAACCACACACTATAACTACAGAGTGATAAGGATGACGAGTGCCAAAAGTTGAGTTGGATTCAGATTGGTGGAAAATAAAATAACGCACAAAAGGTAACTTGTCGAAGAGTAAATTCGTTTATGAAAACCTAAAGCAAGAAAGCATCGCAGAACAATTTTCTAAGCATCATACTAAGGGCACGTATGATAAAATTTCTATTTCTCTATTTCTTTGTTTCTCTGTTCCCTGGAACAGGTTTGGAACAGAAATCCGTTTGGTAACGCAATTTGAAAAAGAAATCAGAAACTAAAATTTTTAACTTTTCAATTTCTATTTCAGAAATTGAGAAATCAATTTCTGGCCAAATTTCAATTTCTGTTGCAGAAATTTTATCATGCGCACCCTAAATAAAAAATTGCACCATATAATTCAAACTAATGGATTGCTGGAGCTTCAATAAACTCCTTATGATATCTGTTCAAGAGAAGACTACAACTGGACATGTCGACCTTTCAAAAATCCTGTCGAATGTTCCATCGACAGTGGTTCATTACTATACATAATAGCAGTACAGACATGAGTAGGCAATAAGCCAGTTCTCCTGGTAGACAGTATGGCAATTGCAATCATAGTTGAATGATTGAATAACTACTTCAGATCGTGGTTCACATAGGCCCCACTGCTAAAACAATAACATAACAGCGTATGTGCATCGGCTATCTATGCTAACATGTATGGCATATCTAATGGTCAGATCTTGGAATGTATGGCATATCTAGTGGTCACTAGTGTGATTTACATCTTTCTGAACAACATATTATATTGGCTCCTAATCTTTGGGTTATTCTCCTCCAAAATGAAGTTGTCACTCACCCACAAACACACACACAAACACGCACGCGCGTGCTTTCCCCGCAAAACTTATCCTTCTAGATTTCCTTTTGGGACAATGCTTGACTAGCCTCTCATGGCAAGCTGCATTTCTTTTGGTAGGTCAATCTTTTTATTTGAAGATCAATTTCCATCTTTTTGAATGAAGGAGAACTTTTTCCCAAAACAGTGATCAAACTCAGCAACAAATTCGACTAACCTATATCGCAATTAGCATAGGGGATTAACTAACTGCCTGACGCTAATCCTGCTCAAGTAGCTAGCACCCCACTTTAAGTAAAAAAACACGAAACTTACTAGAATCCTAGGTCTCTATTCTGTAAGGTCAATAGTCCGACCAGAAAGGGTATCCTAGACAGCCATGGAAAATCAAAACATTCCATTTTCACTAAGGGTCGATGGTGATCTTATGGTTTTAATCACTATATGCATAGCTTGTTTGATCCACAAGGCTAAATCAATGAATGACATCAGATTTTACTCCAAAACAGTCCGAAATCTTAGTTTGTTTTCTTTTGCCGAGTTAATCCAATTGAGTCTCCCACTGTTTACACAATTAATTCTGGTTCATCAAGACACCACTGAAGGACGCAGAATCATTTTGAGACAAGAGAGCACAAACTGATGAGTAAAGCAAGCAAATTCAGTATTGACGATGATCAAACTATACAGAAGAATGGAAGGAGACTTTGCTCATTTGAATGAACTAGAGAAAATTCTGTAAATTCATAAGAAATAGTCAAAGCCATGGACTGATATTTTGAGAACCAACCTTCCTGCTGTCAGCTTCATCTTCTGCTTGTTTGACCAAGGCAGTGCCCTCATCAGTGACATGCTGACATATAAGGTATGAAAAACAAGGTAAAGGATGACAGAGACAAGTGTAACTTAATGTAGATGCAATATGGATGACAGAAAACAGACCTGCTTGAATATGTTAGCGAGCGGATCCAAGAATATTGGTACTTTCGAGAAAACCCTGACCATCCTCGACAAATTTTCAACCTAAACAGCACCAGAAAACTTGGTAGTTAAACACTCTAAAAAATATGTAGGACTGGATGTTCATAAAAAGACGAGCAGAGCCAGAATACCTTATCACCTGTGA